>OZ043928.1:10617861-11286523 GCA_964056405.1 Acronicta alni
GTTAAGCAACTTTCTTAGTCATACTTACACATAAATTATGATTCTATAGGCTAGACAACCATTGAATCCTCAGGATATCTTCATACCTAGGGTTAGGGTTACGACTTACAGAGGTCTAATAACAGTAATAGTAGCTTCGTGTAAAAGCCACGAGTTCGTGTCTACCTACACGTACACTGATTTTCAGCCACATCGTCGTTGGGAATAGACACCAACATAGTTGGAAGAAGTTTAGGATGATGATAATAAACTTGTTTTCTTTTTAAACATGAGTTCAATAAGCAAGATCAACGATGAAATACAAGCGACTCTCAAACCTCCTTAGTAACTACACAGATTATCATCAGACATAATAAACGAGTATACTTTGTATCTATTGCGTCCAAATTTACGCTGAGTTGCCCAAATCCTATTAGCATTTTTACGACAGAATTCGTAATAAAGTGTCTTGCCAGCAATTATTCGGTATCAAAGTAACAGTTACATTATAGCAGACCATTGTATATCAGAACATCTGTCCGTAATAATACAGGAAAACAGAACAATGCTCCGCTTGACCTGATATCTTGGAACAAATCTATGTCTCTGGTGAATATTTTGGACGGACGTTTTAAAGGGAAACTCTGGTCGAAATTAGAATTTTGTGGGTTTGGTGGAAGGGATGGGAGCCAGCGATTAAGATAATAGTTTTTAGGGCTGTCTAAAATAATAAAAAAAAGTGTCTAGACCCCAAAAAAAAATTCAAACTTATGTTTAAATGTTTAAAGGCTAAGTTTGTCTGTTTATTTTAAAAGTTTTTACGCCTTTGGAGAAGGATATAGGTAAGCTTCGGCTGCCAAAATTCCTTTGGAATTTAAACCCTTTTTTTAAAGTACGTAAAGTCCTTAAAGTATTTAAACGTTATAGAAAATCCCTATAGTCCTAGTATGTCGGACTCATACCGACTGCACTTTCCTTAACTTGCCTTATAGTCATGCTCCATGAAATTCACCACTCGCTGGACTCGCTGGACCCCATCATTTAGCGAGGTCTATGCAAGTGAAACCCTGGGCATTAGCCAAAAAAACTTGAGAGGTGTCAAGGGACACCCGGATGGAACGAAGTTCCTTTCATTAAAATTTTATAATTAAAAATAAAAAAACTTGTATACACTCAACAATTCACAACGCGCGAAATTCAAATATTGTCATTCACTCAATAATATTTGAATGCTTGTCAATAATATTTTAATTTCGAAAAAAGTGTCGTGACAACTTTTCGTAAGATTTTTTTCCGTCTAGCCCCCTTTCACAACGCGCGATAAGGAACTTCGTTCCAATATATAAATAAGAAGAGATAAATAAATGCTTCTAGGAAATAAAAACTGTCGTCGCAAAATCGCAGATGTCACGGTATTTAATTGATTTTGATTAATCGATCGTCTTATTTGCTATTTATTTGCAAAAGTGCACAAACAAACATTGACAAATTATACACCTAAAAACTGGTTAGCATTTAGATCTTGTTTCCCAAATGACAGTAACATATCGTAATCCGTTTAATCCTAGTCGTAAATAATTATTATGACAAATATTAATTTGAATAAAAATATGTACAACTTGACGAGTGAATCTTTAAGAATTAAATAAAATTAAAACATAAACAAATGATACGTTGTGCGTTTTAGTTGTTTTAGATTACCTGATTGCTTATCAATGGAATTTCGGAATATACATTTTTTGTTCAAATGAAAATATCAATCAGTTAAAAATAAATGTTGTCTATACGCTATATAACACTAACGATGATTATAAATGTTCGTATGACAACTGGGACCGACAGTTGCTCTACGCGGCAGGAGGGTTAAATTTTTTGTAAATATTGTTATGAGTGGTCACCGATCCACACACTAGCCACGGCAAGCGCAGTTTAACCATTCAGATCGGTTGATTAGTGTAGTTACCAACGAGCCTTAAATCTTAGCTACTATAATGAACCAATAAAATTTTCGTTAGAACAAAAAAATCCTGATGAAATACTTATAAACCACTAGGTACCGGTATCGTTTCCATATTTTGTCGTCATCGTCATTATCAGCCACAGGAAGTCCACTGCTGAACAAAGGTCTCCCCCATAGATTTCCACAAGGACCGGTTACAAGCTGTCTGCATCCAACGACTTCCAGCGACCTTTACCAGGGCGTCCGTCCATCTCGTGCGCTTACCGTTGCGTGGTCGTACTTATCGACGTATTTTGTCGTACGAGTGTCGTATTCTACATACTTTGTCGTACTGTATTATACATACTGTGTAGTGTCGTATTATACATAGTTACTTTATCGTGGTGGATATAAAGACGGAATATTAAAATATATATTGTATCGTACAGAGGCCAGCACATCAAGATACCGCAATCTGTCAAATTTCTTTGATTTATTTTCAACTTTAAAACAAGACCATAAGGTTCATATTCAATTGGGAAAATTTGACAGTTTTGGATTGGACTTTAAAATTCACGGAAAGTATTGAATACAAGTATTTCAAGCCACCATTGTTTTGTTTTTCCGCTAACCGCTACCGCTTATAAGTCGCACCACACAGTCCACCATACAAGGTGTTATTATGTAAATGATGAGAGCTCCGTTTCGGCTGAGTCAATACGGCGGGAAGGTAATCGACAACACGTCTAAGTGCCGGTAGTTACCGCCTCTTGTGTTTGGTGCCAGAATTGAATGACCTTAGTCGACACAATTGTAGGAAGACGCTTCCTGGTCGTTTTCATTAATTTTACAACATCATAACATAACATACCATCACGCCTATATTCCGCGAAGGGTTAGACAGAGGTGTACTAATGTACGCCCATTGTTCTCCGGTATGTTTAGGCCCCAAGTTATAGGAGGTGATCCAAATGATGGCTCAAATCTAAACTCCGAGCTGTTAAACGACATTAGACTAGACTACTACTACTAGACTAGACGCATTTAGTCATTAATTTTCTTCTTCTTCAATTTAAGAGCTCAGCTCTTGTCGGTGGAGCAATCGCCATTGTTCTCTATCTTCAGCTTTCCGTTTTACTTCTTGATACGACACGATCACCGCCCTTTCCTTCACGTGTTCCAAAAAACTTCGTCTAGGTCTTCCCTTTCCTCGTTTTCCTTCAATTTTACCTTCTAGTATACCCAAATAGGCCAAACATCTTTCCTCTCCTATTCTCTATGGTTCTTAATAACTCTCTTTGTCTCGTCTACAATTCTTAAGACTAATTATTCATTAATTTTATTTACTTTAATTTTCACTTATATATCATCATCATCATCAACCCATATACTGTCCCACGGCTGGGCACGGGTCTCCTCTCACAGAATGAGAGCGATTAGGCTATTAGTCCACCGCGATGGCCTAGTAAGGGTTGGCAGACTTCACACGCCGTCGAGCAAAATCTCTTAGGCATGCAAGTTTCCTCACGATTAATTAATTATAATTACGCACATGATATCGAGAAGTCAGAGGTGCGTGCCGTAGATTCGAACTCGAGACCTTCGACTTAGCAGCCCAATGGTCATACCACAAGGCTATCACTGCTTTTTTATATATATACTTTAAATTGGAGCTTTTCATAAGCCGAATTCGTCCGACATCTTTGGGGTTAATAACATCAAAATCTATATAATGATGTATCTGAAATCAATAGGCTAAATTAAAGCCTTATATAGCCACAAAATGTCACTTAAGGAAACAACAATATTACCAATACGGTAACATCTCGTGAATGACGTCAGATCACGAAGTTCTACGAATCAATTTAATCAGAGTTGAACGCAGTGACAGTCGCATTGAATTATAGCTTATCATGATGACTAACATAGGTACAACAGAAGATCTTAAGCATATTTTTTTTGTAATATTTAGATATAGATATTAAAGTATTTAATGGTCAAAGGTCAAACCATTATGCCAACGGACCAACAAACTAAAATTCAAATGCGTTATATCACAATTCACAATTATTATCACATTGGAAGCGAAGCCAAAAGTTCTATTTATATTTTTTTTCAGGACTTTCAATAATAGGAATAAGCTGATAAGTTTTTTAGAGACAATGAAGATTCACACCTGATAGAGATGGCAGTGAAGCAGTCAAGTTATTCCTGGACCACCCTTTAAAGGGTTGAAGGGTTCTGCTGATGCTACGGAGTTCGTCTACCTATCTGTTACGAGAGGTACCACCCGTCCCACTCGCTGCCGGGTCTGTGGACGAATGCTACACCGCTTCCGTGGTTGGCTTAAGTCAGTGGCTCACTCTTTTTAAAGCGGAGTCCAACACACCCCACCGCTCTCCCCGGAGCGGTGATAGTGCATAAAGCATTTTCAACACCGTCAACAAAAAAAAGGGTGGTACCATGCATATCAAAATATTCTGCCGTTAAGCAATAATTGTGTTCTGGTTTGAAGGACGTAAAAACTGAGGCCTCAAGCTGACAATGCGCTTGTGAGACTACTGATATTGCTAGCTCTTCAAAACTCTCTTAAAAAAATAAAAATTTAAACAAGAGATATCGCATTAAGAGACGCTGTACGAGTGACGATAGGCAGTGACTTCTATATAAAAGCGATAATTAATTATTATTAATCCCGACGTTTCGGACCCTTTACAGCGTCCATGGTCACGGATACACTCAGGTCCGAAACGTCGGGATTAATAATATCAATATGACGCGATAAAATCCGTACACAGTAGTTTTATTTCAATGTAGTATAATATTCGCGTAAATGTCAGAAATCAATATGAAAGCGATAATTGTCATTATTGAGTGCACTCTGTGTCTGCAGTGGTCGAAGGATGCATGAATTATCTTTCCTACGCATACGTCAATGTTTCTGTAGTTCGTTTTATATAATAAACCTTCTGCAGTTTTTTTTTGTGTCCTTACTTGACTTCTTTTCTGTAATTTACTTGTTTTCTGGAACTAGGTGTAGTCACAGCTAGAACTCGATTAGGCAAATTAAAACACGTATTGCCGTCATCTATCTTCTTATTAATATTAATGGTTTGGTAGCTGAAGTAGTCCGATGTTCCCTTTTTAAATCCTTATGGTCCTGCGTCTGCGTCACAAAAAGGGAATAGCGAAGGGTTATTTCGGGCTCCTAGTGACCAAAATTATCGATTTTGGATAACCCTTTAAAGTTAGGCTCTGCTGATGCTATGGAGTTCGTCTACCTATCTGAAACGGGAGGTACCACCCTTACCACCCACTGCCGGGTCTGCGGACGAATGCTACAGCACTCCCGTAGGCCATCTTTAGCACACTGAAGAGGGGGCTTAAGAATGATCCTTATAGCTAAACCTAGACTGGACGCTGTGCTAATCAACCTATCTGCAAGATTAAGCTACGCTAGCCATGGTCAGTGTCTGGATGAGTGACCATTCCTAATACATAGGGGCCCTTCCGAGCTTCGAAGAGCACTTAAAGCCGGCGGTTCCAGTTGTCGTACAAACACCTAGGACTAGTTAATGGTAGTCAGAAATCCAGAAAGCCTGCCAACTAGTCTATCCTCAGGGTATCAGTATTAGGTACCCAAAAATTGGGTTGCGGAGGTCTGATAGCAGTTGCTTCGTGTACTGATATTCAGCCGCATCTGGTTAGATTGAAAGCTGACCCCGACGCAGTTGGGAAAAGGTTTCGAGAATGATGACAAATTTATTATGCTATGCCTTGTTCCTGACTCATACTAAAAAAACGTCTGTGGTCGTGTCGGATTGCTGATAACGACGGGTTCGATTACCATAGGACACAAAAATTTATGTGATGAACATAGGTGTTTGAGCTTGTCTGGGTGTTTCTTATAAATTAAAAATATCTATAAATTTACAAAAAAGTTTATTTATGTGTTATATCCATTGTTTACTACCTACCCACAGTACAAGCTCTGCTTAGTTTGGGACTTGATGGTGCTGTGTAAAATTGTCCAGAAATATATTTTATTTATCTAATTATTTATATTTGTTATATCTTATTATATTATATCCATTGTACAAGTTCTGCTTAGTTTGGGACTAGATGGTGCTGTGCAAGATGTCCTAAATATTTATTTTAATTTATTTTTTCATAAATATTTTACCTATCAACCATCACCTTTAACTGTATAATGGTGGTGTAAGAATATTTATTCATTTTTTTTCGCACATTTTTTATTAATTATTTGACTGCATTTAGCAGCACCTCACCTGATGGTAAGTGCCGATGCTGCCGAGGATGTAGCACGCAAATTCAAATAATGCCTATTCACTCTTGCCTTAAAGGTTCCTAAATCATATACATCGGGAAACCCAGCAGCCGGCTAAGAATTCCCCTTTTTTTCGTTTTTTTTTTCGGGTGGGGTAAATGCTCCTTATGCATTATCCGCTCGGGGATGCGGGACGGTTATGTTGGGCTCTCCGGCCAGGTGACCAGCATAACGACTAAAACCACCACCTCCACTACCACCTTCCGCATAGTGGTGAGATCACGGGAATCGCTCTCGCTTGATCCACGATCCCACCGCGTACGTCCATTGATGGACCCTCCCAGAGGGCCAAGTGCTATAGGCGACTGACATACCGAGAATTCCACTCCGCACTTACTTATTATTGGACAATATATTTTGCATTTTTTTCCTCTTTGTTATCCAATTAAATATCAATGTACGACGACAATTTCCCGGACACTAGTATCGATGATATCACCGCGACCCAAGAGTCAAGGTCCTTTGTAATAATAATGTTCAAATGCAAAATCATTAAAATCATTGTATTGGTTTTTATCAATGTTATTGAGGAACTCTTAATATGGATGTGTTTTGTGATAAGGGGGTTTGTTGTTTTTTTTTTAACTTAATTCTGTCCTTAAACTCATCTAATCGATATCTTAAACATATAAGGAAAAATAATCTTAAAATATCGAAAAAAACAAAAAGCTTTTCAATGAAAACATTAATACCTACCTACTTTTTTTTAAACAAGTTATGATACTATAATTACCTATTATTGCATTGAGCCTGTCCTGCAAGGATATTAATTTGTACTGCGGAAATATTAAAAAAAATATATTTTTAAAATTTATTGCTCAAAGCTTACTATTATTATAAATGCGAAAGTAACTCTGACTGTCTGTCTATGTGTCTGTTACGCTTTCACGCCTAAACCGCTGAATCGATTTTGATGAAATTTGGTTCAAATATAGATTAGACCTTAGAGAAGAACTTGGGTATCTTTTGTCTCAAAAAGTCCATAAAAGGCCGGGAAAAAAAAAAAGACTTTTAAGTTCCGGCACTGTGAACTTCTTTAGTCAACAGTAGAACCAAAGGGGTCTTCAAGAAGCTTCTTTTAAAAAAAGCAATCCTACGGTCCCTGACACGTTTTTTTTTTGCAACAAACTAGTTTCGACGTTTTTTAGTCCATTTGATTACTAATTATACGACCTCATGTCGATAGACACGTCCCGATGGATGGGGAGATGGACGGATGGACAAACGCTTATAATAATTATTGCCAATCTACTGCGACGATCTTCGCTTCATCATTGCGTACGCTTTCATCTGTTTGACATCGACTGAACATAGTATATGCGACGTGGAGATAAAAAATGTTGGTTGTCTACTTTATTTTGCGCTATAAGCTATTTTACTAGTTTAGCTCTAAGCGTTTTCTGTTTGTTATTTTCTCTTGTACCTGTCAAAACGTTTTTTCTTACTTTCTTTCTTTTGTATCCAATAGTTTTAATAACTCTGATAAAATAATAAAAAAATGAATATTTAGGTATTTCTTTTTTTTCTATTTCTTACCTATGAGTTAATGTTTAATATTATTTGTAATCATGTGAAAACAAACAACTGTATTATTTATGCTAAAAACTTCACCAAAAAACAATCAAGCTAAACTTAAAAGAATTGAAATCCTACTAGCTCCTCTACTTTTATTATTATTTACAAATAATTTAATTTAAATAAATAATTTTAAATAAATAATTTTAACTTTATCTGAAATCTTCCATATACTATAATGCAGGCGGCATATTTTTTGTCACAGCGGCGATAAGATCGCCGGCGGAGCGATCGGCTCACAATGGCCTGATAATTGACAAACCATGACTCGATAAAGTCAAGGCCCGGGCCACACTTGTCTCCCATCACGTTTACGTGCGATTTGATTGAATTCTTTAAGGATTAGTGGATTAGTACCTATTTGAGATATCACGTCTTGTTATTTTTATTACAAGTTGATTTCAAGCTCTATTTACGGGTAATGGTGGGATAGGACAGCAGTAAAAAAAAAGAAAGGTAGAATCAATGCAAAAACAACAAAATCAAAAGAACCAAGCAATAAAAATATGGTGTATATTATAAAACAGTTTGATAGTTTAATATTAAAATGCGAATAGTGCATGACTGAGCTGACTGCTTCTGTACCTACTACAAATCGCTGCGCCGATTTGATTCCCATGCGCTACAAACATTTGCATGGCTATATATTACTATACAAATATAAACAGGTATGGTTAGGGTAATTCGTTTGTACAACCACCCATGACAAAGGATAAATCCTAATCTTAGGCAACCTTCTTTTAACTACCTAAATAATTATATTAAAATAAGACGTCTGACAAACGATTTTCCAGGTTTTAGATAAACCCTCGTGAATTGGGAGAAACATTCCAATCCAATATTCTGAAAGATGATAAAAATATTCATACATACAAATATTCAAAAACATGTCGATAAATCATACACTTCATTTTTAAATACGTCTATTGTATGTATAAGAAAAAATATTTAAAAATCTGTAAGTGTTTTAAGATATTTTATTCGACAAGTAAGTAGGTAAGTATCGTAAGGTAAAATTAGGTATGGGATTTTAATGTTTTGATTGTATTCTCAAATATAAGTTAATATTTGTTGCGCACATTACTTGTGCTAGACTTAGCACAAGTTATGTTCGAGAGCTATCTCTGAAATAAGGTAATATACTTACCTAGGTAAAGTAGCTGCACCAGGTCATCAGATACAGCACTACTGTAGACTGATTCATAAGTAAGGCAGCTTATAGCTGAAATATTTTATTTCTTTCCTATAACCGATTTATTTATTAATTGTACGCTTATTGTCGTCACTATACTCTACTGAGGGTAAAAAAAAATTGAAGGATAGAGCTGATATCAAAAAACTAATAAATGTAATACTTAATTACATACATACTTAAATTAGATGATTGTACGAAGCCAAAAGTGCTGCTAGGTTGAAGGAGAAATAATATGTTATTGATTTAACTATTAATATTGAATGAGCTAAATACTACCTGTGCATGAAAAAGTAGAATACCTTATTGCTCTAGAACAATATAAAATAAATAAATACAAGGAACCTATAACTCATAAATATCGTACCAGGTAAGCTGAGAAGGGTAAATATGTGACCTCACTTGTAAGAAATTATTATGGTAAAAGAACTAGGCAATACTTAACTCTGTAATATATAATAAAATAGACTTCCTAAGAGAAACATCCAAAGACATAAGCACTGTAACATTAAAGAAAAGACTGAAAGATATATTCATAAAATTTGTTAATTAGAACTATAAATGTTATTAAAATAAGAGAGAGAGAGAGGCCATTATAAATATTAAAAGTACATCTATTGTATGTGTTACCTATGTTATGTAATTTGTGTTGTGTATTAAAAGTAAAAGAGCGCCACTATCGCCAAAAAACTGTTGCACAGTTTGGCGATGCTTAGCATAAGTTCAAATGCATGTATTTTATTATGAATAAACGTTAAAAAAAAAAGCTAACAATAATACGAATAAGCTGACAAACTTTCCAGAGACAATGTAGATTTATCACGCCTGATAGACATGTCAAGTAGTCAGGTAATTACTGGACAACACACTGCTCTAATTGGTGTGACATTTTACTTAATAACTACAAACACTCAGATAATGTCAAAATATAAATGAAAATTGATTAAGGAACTTAATGAAGAGACTGTACAGTCGTTTTCGTTTTGGTGAGTCACCTTAAATGCCATAATTTTATCTATAAGTATTTACTGCGAAACTCAGTGCAAAAAGTTGGTACCTTTCAATGGCGTTGCACTAGGCACCCAATTTAAGCTAAAAGCACCAAATGCACGAAACCTTGTCATTAAATCTGACCAGCACTAACCACAAATAACCAACTATTATGCCCATTATAGCCAAGACCTTCTGACTAATTTCTGTAAAGCTTGCCCAGCCTTCGACACCTAAACGATCAAAAGTCGTGCCCGCGTATCGTTGAAAACGTTTAATCGGTTGCCTTCCGTCATACATACACACTTCCGTCATTGATTGCAACCGACCTCAACATCAGTTATTTAGATGTCACGACTGATTCTCGGTTCGAATCACGATCGATAAAGGTCATGGCTAATACATAATAGCGTTGAATACTTTTCGGTACTGTCCACGGGCAGTAAGAATTTTTGAATTGCACAGAGTAATTAAATCTCATTTCAAATGTATTTTATCCTTAAGTGCGATAATCTTTTCGGGTGTTGATTCGTTAGGCTATGGTTGTCTGAGGTGAATAAAGACAAGTATAATTTGACTGACAGATCTTTTGTGATGACCATAGCGTATGATCATTAATCATACTTTTTTGTCACCTGTTCGCTAACATGACGAAATTATGTTCTTTGTGACGGCATTGTAGGGTGCTCCTTGATCATGGGAGCCTAGTCATCGCGACCCATAATTAGTTTTTAAATTGGATGCCGAGCAAAAAACCAGAGAAGTCCCCGTTATTATGTTCTAACGAAATTTTTATTTGGAATTTTTCATAAATTGGATTTGACAAATTACTGCGAACCGTCGATCAATTTATTTGGTCGTTAGTCTTCGCTGTTTTTCTTGCAATCAAAATTCTTAATCTAAGCTGAATTTCATACAGTTGACGTGTGATCATAGATCATAGATTTGCGGTTTATAATTTTTTGGGGATTTACTGTTACATCTGTGTCATGTATCTAAATGCCGTTTTGTATTATCCGTGTTTAATGGCCATATTTATTACCTATAAATTGTATGTAATATAAATGTACCCATGACATTTGACATTGACAATATTTTAAACTTAAATCGTGATATTTTTTTTCCATTTCAGAAAAAGAAGATATTTTTTTAAACATAAGGAAACGAACACTTCACTGTCTAATTAAACTTTAGGATCTTTCATATTCATAAATTTATCTTTTACTCTAACTAATTAAAGAACTCTATTAAGTTGAGCATTATCTACTATGACATCATAAATAGCATCTTGCAGACTTGTCTAATCTAGCGTCTCGAGTGTTGCGTAGAATGATTTGCTCATTTTATTAAGTTAAGTAATACAATCTTCTAGTGACAAATTATGTCTCCCGGATTCGGTAGCGATAAGATCCGTTAACTTCAGAGATTATGCAAAGTGATTTATTGTCGTAGTCGCCTTGGTGTTACTAAACAAAATAAGAGTTGCGAAATATTTTTGGTTGTTATGATGTAGCTTGAGAATGAGGTCAAAATTGGAGAGTATATCCTGCATTTATTTGTTGTTAACGGAAGCTTAGATTCTCTACATAACAAAATACAAGATACGAATGTTGTCAACATGAATATAATTTTGAAATTCTGAACTAATCATATTTGCTGTTGGTTTCATAAAAAAAGTTGTTATGGCAATACTTTAAATTGAAAAGTTTCTATGTCAGATTTTTACAACAACCATCTGTTATCGTGAAAATCTTTTGTTGGAATTTTATCTGTATTTTATCAATTATGTTGCCCTTATAAAAATATCAATTAACATGCCAATGTTCCCTTTTTACTGGGTGGTCGGGTAGGTCATCTAAACTTACGTCCATGTATCTACAAAAATAGCACATTTGTAGCATGCGCATCCACCGAAATGCTCAAAAAGGATGGCGTCCTGCTACTCTGGGAAGACCACGGTAAAGGTCTGACGGTTTTTGTTGAGGGTTGACGGGTTTCGATGTTCATATAAATTGTCTAGGCGGACAACAGCAAGATATGTGCAAGCGTACGTACCTTAGACTGCGACCAGCACTCGATGAGCTTCCACCTTGTCGTTTGGACTTGAGTAGACGGTAACGGATGTAGGTATCTAGTTTAACACTCGGTCACTCGCGGACCTCGAGGATCGATATCGATTTTTGTATTGTTCGTTTTAGAGATTCAAAGTTAAACTGTCCTGATGCACACCGCTCGCGATCTGTCATTTGTCGCGCCGCCCGTCACTGACGTAATGATGTTGCACTCTTCGTCCGATTTGATTGGTGGTCACAGATACCACAGTGCTGCCACTCTAAAGTTTGACGGATACGTACGCGCATGACAGCCAACAAATTGGCGTCTCGTTACTGCTATGCACACCAGACAATACATGAACATCGATGCGTTTAATTGTGGTAACGGAACATCCCGCCCACCAAAATAGCTATGGTATTTTCCGATAAAAAGAAATAAAATAGACAAGTTTGATACTACAAAGATACTAAAGAAAGTTAAAACTATTGCTTAGCTAAAGTTTGCTTAAATTAGATGAGCTTAATAATAAATTGATAAGACTGGAATGATAGGACTAGTCCTCTATAGGGAGAGGACACAGTTTCACTAACGGTCTATTAATAAGATGGTTGCTTGCAGTTTTCACTAACGCACTCCGAGCTATTCCATCGCTACCTAATAGAAGATCCATTACTCTAGCAAGAGGCCATTGTAATGGCGTACGATTGTCGTCACGAATTATCACCAGAGAACCTATTGGTAATGACCTAGATTCCTTCGTCCACTTTGCGCGTTGTGTTAACGAATTCAAATAATCATTCTTCCACCTAAGCCAGAAATGTTGTTGGAAAGCTTGTAACATTTGCCACCGGTGAAGCCGTTTTATGTTAATATTAGTTAGATCTTCATCGGGAACAGCCGTTAGAGGCTCAAGAGTGAGAAAATGACCCGGTGTTAAGCAAGAAAGGTCATTCGGATCGGAACTGATGGGGTAAAGAGGTCTCGAATTTAAAATCGCTTCGATTTGGACAAACAGTGTAGTTAGTTCTTCGAACGTCAAGACTTGGTCACCCACTACTCGGTATAAGTGGGATTTGGCTGCCTTTATTTGTATTTCCCAGACGCCACCAAAGTGCGGTGCGCCAGGTGGATTAAATTTGAATATCAACCTTTCCGCAGTAGAAGCTTGTTGCATTATAGACGAAAGCTGGTTCCTAGCACCAACAAAATTAGTTCCGCAATCGGCATGAATCTCGTTACAGCGGCCACGCCTTCCTACAAAACGACGGAGAGCTGCGATAAACCCTTCTGTAGAAAGTGTTGAGACTACTTCCAAATGTACCGCCTTGGTTGCGAGACAGATAAACAAGCATAGATACGCCTTATCTATCTTAGCACCACGATGGGAACCTAGCTTAATGCGGAACGGACCGCCTATATCGACGCCTACCACTGAGAACGGCTTTATTTGGTTTACTCGATATGATGGCAGATCACTCATAAAGGGCTGCAACGGCTGCGGGTTTGTTTTAAAGCACGGAATGCATTTGGAAAGATGACGACGAATGGTACGCTTTGCTGCGATAATCCAAAACTGTTGCAGAACCAGGAAGTGAGTTGTATTGATGCCCGGATGCAAATAAGTACGATGAATGTAGTCGATGATTAAGAAGGTTAATGGATGATCAGATGGTAAGAAAGCAGGATGTTTTTGTTGGTATTCTAACCCTGATCGAGAGATCCTGCCGCCCACCCTGAGTACACCCTGGTCGTCTAGGAACGGGTTTAGTTTTCGAAAGGCCTTAGACAGAGTCCCTTTTGAGGTTAATTTAGAAATTTCCTCGGGAAAGGTTCGGTTCTGTACGTATTTTACGATTTTCATTAAAGTGTGATGCCGTTCGACGTTGCTCAAAAAATCTGTGCGATATGCCTTGGTAGGGTTACGAGAGTTATTAATAAAGCGATAAACATACGATAGTCTTGTAATTAATTGCGATAACGAGGAAAAACGATTCAGAAATTCTTCTATAATTGAAGTGTCAGTCTCGTTAAATTGTCCTATGACTAATGTCACTGATTTCCGCTCTTCTGATCCAATGACCACCTCGTCGTTATGAGTTGTACCTTCTAAGCTTAGAGGCCAGGACGTATGATCTTCGGATAACCATTTAGGCCCCGCCCACCATAAATTATTATGAAGAAGGTCACTAGGCAATTGTCCACGCGAGCAAATGTCAGCAGGATTATCGCCGGAAGATACGTGATGCCAATGTTCCGTAGAAGTAAGATCCTGAATATGACTAACGCGGTTTGCGACGAATGTATTCCAGCGCGATGAGTGTGAGCGCAACCACGCGAGGACAACGGTGGAATCCGACCATAGGTAGACCGAATCAATGTGAATGCGAGCAAGATAAGTATCTCGAATGAGCTTATAAAGATCTGCGAGGAGAACTGCAGCACACAACTCTAGTCGAGGCAACGAAGTGCGTTTCAGCGGAGCTACCCTAGCCTTTGAACAGACCAGATAAACATGGTGCAGATCGCCCCCATCAGTGACGCGTAAGTATATGACAGCGCCATATGCTGTTTCTGAACTATCACAGAAACCATGTAGTTCGTATGATTTTGAGTCGACACAAGTCAGCTTGCGAGGTATTCGAATCTGACTTAATTGATGAAGTTGATTCTTATATACTGTCCATGTACTGGTAACCTCATCGGGCGGCGTTTGGTCCCATGCAATACCGAGGATCCAAAGCCTTTGGATATAAGATTTGATTTGTATTGTGATTGGTGACAAGAAGCCTAATGGGTCGAACACTCGAGCAAGTTCACTCAAGATTGAGCGTTTAGTACATGGCCGATCTAAAGGTTTGATGTCAAACAAGAAAGCATCCAATGTAGGGTCCCACTTAAGGCCAAGAACCTTTAAAGTTGAGGATTCAGAATTATCTAAAGAAATGGGTCCGATGAGACAATCTTCTGGTGGAAGATCAGATAAAAATTGCGCATTATTACTAACCCATTTTCTAAGGTGAAATCCCCCTTGTTTGAACAAGGCGACTAGTTGACTTTTTGCTTGTTGGGCAGTCTCAAGCGAGTCACAACCAGTTGCTACGTCGTCTATATATACATCAGATAAAATAATTTGTTTGGCTAGGGGATAAGAATCGCCATCATCCATAGCTAGCTGTCGTAAAACACGACATGCCAAAAATGGGGATGACGCTACACCATACGTCACGGTATTCAGGCGATATTCTTGGAGAGAATTGTTAGGCGAAGCCCTCCAAAAAACACGTTGGTAGTCACGGTGATCCATGAAAGTTAATATTTGGCGAAACATTTGCTGGGCATCCGCCATAAAGACGATGTTGTGTTCTCTGAATCGCAAGAGAATATCAACGATATTCGGTTGTAATTTTTGACCGACAAGTAAAGTGTCATTTAAGGAACGGTGGTGCAAATCCTTTGCGGTAGCATCAAACACAACGCGTAGTCGTGTAGTGGCTGAATCAGGTCGTAAGACACAATGATGCGGTATATAGTACCTTCCCATACTGAGTTCGTTTACTGGAACCAATGACATATGGCCGGATTCGATATAGTCTGTCATGAAATCCGAGTACTGACTCTGTAAGTCCGGGTCCCGGGATAACCTTCGTTCGATCGCATGGAATCTTCGCAACGCGACGTCCCGAGATCCCGTGAATTCGGGCTCAGAATCATCCTTGAATGGTAACCGAATAATGTATCGTCCCGATGGGTCACGAGAATGTTCAGATACGAATTTTCGTTCACAGAGCGCTTCATCTGAAGTTAACATATTTGCCTTCGGTACAGAATCTAACTCCCAAAATTTTTTGATTAGAGTGGTTAATTCGTTATCGTTGTCCAACGATGTGTGCAACAATGTACTAGCAGCCAATCTGGTTTTTCCTAGAAGCAACCATCCGAAAACAGAATTAAAAGCGATAGGTTGGTTGAAACCACCCTTGATGTTTTGATTAAGAAGTGATTCAGCGAAGACATCAGCCGCTAGCAGTAGGTCTATGGCTCCCGGTACATCAAACCCGGGGTCTGCCAATGATAGTGTATGTATATGCGACCAACCTGAGGTATTCAGCTTTGCAATGGGTTGATCACCACAAATTTTAGAAATTACGTGCATATCTAAGGTAAAAAGAACCTGATTGCTTGTACCGATTGCACAAGTGACATCGCCCAGAATTGAAGCCTCTGCCTCTCCGAGACCACTTACGTTAACAGTTGCTTGAGTGGGATACAAATTCAAACGTTTGACAGCCGAATCAGTAATAAAATTGCTTTGGCTTCCAGTATCAAATAAAGCGCGGAACGATTGCATAACCCCGGAAGAATCTCTAACTTGCACGATTGCAGTAGCAAGCAAGACGGTAGTGTGAGCCCCATTACTTGTACTCAGAGCCGATACAAGAGATTTATCGCGATGAAGTAAGGTGTGATGTTGTCGTTTACACGTGCGGCACGAGAATATTGACTTACAGTCCTTGAGTTGATGAGACGGTTTTAGGCAATTGAAACACCAGTTTTTTTCAGTAGCAATGTTCATGCGTTCGTCTAAAGATTTTTTCAGAAATTCCGAGCACCCAGTAATGGGATGTACATCTCCACAGAATGAACATTTACTCTTGTATGGATTAGGAGTTACACCACTACTGCCAGGTTGGCTTTGTTCGGTGGCTACAAGTATATGTGACCTATTGGTAAGTTTAGCTTGTGACTGTTGTGGTGCGACCTTTGGTGGAGAGGTGTTCGCCTTATTCGATTCAACAAAATGTGTATCACGCAATAAAGCTTCGCATTTAGAATGCAAAAAAGTTTTAATTTGCACGTAACTAGGCAGCTCAACCTCTGAATGTCTCTCTTCGAAATCACGACGCAGCTTTGTGTCAAGCTTCGATAAAATATGATATACCAAGACAAAGTCCCACTGGCTAACCGGTAAATTAACTGTTTTTAAAATACTTAGATTTTCTTCGAATAAATCAAGTGTTTTTCTAAACTGTTGAGCGTCATTGAATTTAAATTCGACATTTAAAATATCCCGCCAACACGCAAATGCTAGTTCACGCTTATTTTTATAGCGTGCGGTAAGCGCTTCATACGCATCGCGATAGTGCTCGTGGGTAATCGGGAAGGGTTTGACTACAATCAATGCATCACCACTCAAAGATGATAAAAGATAGTGAAACTTCTCCGTGTCTGTTATAGCGATCGAATTGTGTATCAACGCGTTGAAGGTATCTATATACTCAGGCCATTTCTTTATGTCACCACTAAACGTCGGAAGCACAATTTTCGGTAGCCGAATATTTGACGAAGAATTCCTATGACAGTTACTCGATTCACCTTTAGTTAAGTTGCGATAAATCGTTAAAGACTTGTAGTACATCTCGTCAAAGCGCTCTTGAATTTCATTATCCTCGTTTTCAGGATTCTCAAGAATTTCCTGAATTGTAAAATGTGCATCTTCGAAATTCGCTAATGTTTGTTTCACATCCTGATAGTATGACAAGAATAATTCTCGCTGAGTAGGATCGCTCACGGCCAAGGCACCTATCTCCAAAGCCTTAGTCATACGTTTATAAGCAATCGTCCGCTTTCGACGCAAAGACGGTAAATCTTGAGTAGTATACTCGATATCGATAGATTTGGACTTAGATTTTTTCAACAGACTCGATTTACGAGAAGAGTGTTTCCCTAGAAGCGACATGGTTATTATGTAAGTATATAAGTAGGTACAAAACAAAAAAAAACCTTGTAATGAACCAACAATGAAATTTAATTAAGTAGGTAGGTATTTCGAATTTAGACTGTAACGGTACGTATAATCGTGTACTCGCTTTGTTATTAGTCGTTAACGTAGTTACTAAACGAAAAATCAAAGACAAAACGGACACCTGAACTTAACCGGCTTAACACTGTTAGTATAAAATATTGCACTCTCAACGTACGTACGTATAATACGTCTATGTACGTAAGTATGTGATGATAGTTTCCACAAAATAAAATTTCAGATAGGTACCTATTTGTGTGAAAAGAAAAAACGAGTAAACGATACTCCAACCTGTAATAGTTACGGGTTCCCGACGTATAGTGATTGGATATTATAATAGATAAGTGGGTAGGTTTAGGAAAAAAACCAACTGAGTTACGATAATTCGACCTGGGCACTTGATGAGAAAAATAAAATAAAAAATACAAATTCAAAATAATAATAACTTTGAACACACGGCAACTAAATAAAATACCTGCCTACCAACAGATTAACGCTTGAGAGATAGGTATATTACCTACGACGGATTAATAATAATGGGTACCTAGGTAGGTATTGCCTAGGTAAGTATTGCGAGCCGAAGCAAAATTGTGCACCGATAGCGATAAAAGTAGTTTAGAAAACGATTGCACAATTTTTTACAAGTAGATCTCGCAATATTAGCGACAACCTAACAAATGAAATTATATATTCTTTGACCTTACGTTGTTTGTAAGCTACCTACAACGAGGTGATAATTCGCAAACATTGACCTTTTGTTATAATTATTAGAAATTGTGGAGGAATCACTTAGAATGCGATAGTAAACTAAAGTTTTCAGCTAAAACAATAGTTTTAATGATATTCTTAGTGTGGGAATCAGAAATATCACTAGATGTGATTAGCGGTTTACGATAATAATAAAACAAAATGGAGGCTCCCGGGTTTCGGCACCATAAAGATGTAGCATGCGCATCCACCGAAATGCTCAAAAAGGATGGCGTCCTGCTACTCTGGGAAGACCACGGTAAAGGTCTGACGGTTTTTGTTGAGGGTTGACGGGTTTCGATGTTCATATAAATTGTCTAGGCGGACAACAGCAAGATATGTGCAAGCGTACGTACCTTAGACTGCGACCAGCACTCGATGAGCTTCCACCTTGTCGTTTGGACTTGAGTAGACGGTAACGGATGTAGGTATCTAGTTTAACACTCGGTCACTCGCGGACCTCGAGGATCGATATCGATTTTTGTATTGTTCGTTTTAGAGATTCAAAGTTAAACTGTCCTGATGCACACCGCTCGCGATCTGTCATTTGTCGCGCCGCCCGTCACTGACGTAATGATGTTGCACTCTTCGTCCGATTTGATTGGTGGTCACAGATACCACAGTGCTGCCACTCTAAAGTTTGACGGATACGTACGCGCATGACAGCCAACAAATTGGCGTCTCGTTACTGCTATGCACACCAGACAATACATGAACATCGATGCGTTTAATTGTGGTAACGGAACACATTCTATTAGCACAATCACCATCAAATGCAGTAAATAAACATATCCGACCGAGTCCTGTCAATCACAAGTCATGGAAGAATCATTCCGCTTGAAAATGGAGGCATTCAGCTGAATATAAAACTTAATATGCCAAAGACACCCTTCAGATAAGCGCCATTATATTCAAAGTTCCACGAACAAGACGTCAATGGGATTTAAATACGTCTCTCTTAGGTATCCCACGTTACTGGGGCCCTTAAGTTTGTGGGGGAAGTAGTTGAGAACTTTGAACTGAAAACAAGTGCTGATGCCATTTTTGTTTTCCTATTTTGTATTTTTGTGTGTGACTTTTGATTTGTCTTCATAAAGAAAATGAATTCTTACTTTTTTTCTTAACAGAAATATTTTTTTTATAGAAACAATTATTTATATTATTTACTTTAACAAAACAGTTTCACAAAATAATATTTTTCATTTTATCAGAACATGCTAAAGTACAATCTTTCAAAAATACATATACATATTTTATTACTATAAATTATATTCCCTTAGCTTCAACCTTCGCCCGCTGACTTCCCAGCCTCAAGTCTTCAGTCAAGAAACAATCGACCTGGCCGACGGGGACCGCTCCACTGTACTGTCAATCGTATCATTAAGGAACCTCGATGGAGGGTCACACATCAACCAAGCACTTCATTAGCCACTCTTCAAAGTACGTGAGACACATTCCAGATGGATTTCGCAATGCTTAAGTGGATAGGAGATTGATGTATAATGGTGGGAATTAAGCTTGGTGATTTTTATTCTTATTGTTGGGAATAGAGAATGATATGGTGGGATTAATGGGATATTGATTTTAAATAAATTTAAATAATGTTATGAATATAAGCTCAGATAACTTACACCTAAGTATAGATCACTTTGGTTGTCAGAAATTTTAGGTCCCAGAATAGTCCCTTGCGAATTCCGAGTAATGATAGTTATCAAAGAATTCTGGTTTATCTCGTCAAATACTGAAGCCAAGAGCTATTTTAGAGAATGACAGACTATTTCAGCATCGAGTTACATAAATATAAAAGAGTATGTCATCTGGACGCGTCAGCTCCAAATCGGTTATAGGAAGTTTACGCATAGACACATTCACATTTTACGAGTTTTTTCATTGCATAATAAAACCATTTTCAAATAATTTCTAGTTTTGATGTCATATGACGGATGTTTCTATCTCTTTAGAGATTCATTTCGTATTGAATTTAATATGTTTTTAAATCGTTAGTAATAAAAATACATAGTAATTTTATTATGACTATGTTATTTTAATATTTTTTTAATATTTTTATTGACTTTTTTAAGTCCGTCTTTATAATATCACATGGCTTTCGCTTGATATATTTTATGTAGATTGCCGAAAGTTGGAAAAAATGGTTACTCGTGTTTTAAATATTTATAGTTATGATTTGAACATGCTTACTAACAGAATTCGTAATAATTCTGCCAGAAACCATTTTTTTATTAATGTTCTAGAGTAACTGAGCTTAGTTTCGTAAATAAACAAAGTTGTTTGAAATTTTATTAGATGACTTGCTGTGTTACCGTAGTCTTGACAGGCAAAATAATTATGAGACGACAAGCAACATTACATTAAATATTTACAATCATTCTTCACAGTAGGCAAATAAATGAGACTACTAATAGATTACAACTTTCTTTTCATCTAGGAAGAATATAATAATATTTTCTAACTTTATCCTTGGCGTATAAGAAGACCTAAGATATTATTTTCTTGAAAAATATAATTTGTCTCTTAGTATTTACTGATACATTAACCGCATATCAACCATCTACATTTTTATTGATACTTCATTTATCTTATGACAGTTCGTTATAACACTTCCCTGTGACCCGAACCAAACGAATACATACAAATAAATATCTTCGAAAACATGACTAATAATCCTTCAATATCTTCATATTGCATATTCAAAATTGAAGTAAAAAAACGTGTACTCTCACATCGACCTGTTTGGGCCGTCTATCAACGTATGACGTACTGAGAACCTTGTTTTGCGGCTTCAAAATTTTAAATTTCTGAAACTTGAGCTTTAGTGTATTTAGTTATAAAGTCTAATGTCTGGTTCAACGTGTGTGTAACGTATGTTTGTGTTGCACATCGGGATGTCAAAGCGTCGCGAACGAGCGCCGACGCAGGACAGTCTCGTGCTGAGAGTAATCTCAGTCGACCTCGCAGCTAGGGATGTACGTTAACAGTGAAAGTATCGATATCGAAGAAGTCTAACTGTATAGTGTAATTAGCTAAGTGGTTCGTGGTTAAAAAAGATTCGTAAAAAGGAAGAATAACGATTATTTGTAACTGTTCCAGAAAATCTTTTAATTTATTATCTTTAAGATTTGGTTTGGATCCCGCACCTCTGACTTGACTGACGAATTCAATCTCTATATTGGTGATTAAAGATTGTTTCATAATGACATTTGACCTACATTTATGTATCTTATTTTATTTTCTTATTTTATTAGCTCTTCCCCTCGGACCGCCACTGGGTGTAGACGTACACAAGAACGCTATCGAGTTTAACGAATAAAAATAAATAAATATAATAATCAATTTTGAATTGAATTAAATACAGTGAAATAATAGTACTGCATAAAACGCAAGAGGTGTCCGGTCGAACAGTGCATGGCGCCACGTGAGTACCAAGATATTACTCATTTACTCTGTTGCCCTGGTACCACAGGCGGCAACCACTAATCAGTGCACACGAATTGCATTGCCACCTCCAGGTTCACGCCTATAAACAGCAATTGGCCGCCTGAACAAATACGATTACCACTCAAGGTTAACCACCACCTTCTTCAAGGACAAGCTCCGCCCCCTCTTAAGCGTCATTGATCGTTTGACCTGCGCGGGCGACTCCTCCCTGCTGTGATTGTTTACTTGAATCTAGAGACCATCCTACCGGTCATTAGAAACGATTGACTCCTTGTTCTTATTGAACCCTAGTACTTCTTACTTATTGAGATGGATAAATCTTACTCTGACTCAAATATCAGCGAAATGGTGGACATCACCCCTCCAAATTTCATCTCTACACGTAGTAAAAGAATGAGAGAAGAAGATCTTCCTGGGGAGTTTTGTAAATTCAAGGAAGAAATCAAAAACTTGCTAACCTCCTTTATGACTACCCAACAAAGTGAATTAAAGATGATTACCTCCAATCTCAAAGAAATTCAACTAACTAATAATAACATTGAGAATTCAGTTGCAAACTTATCAAGTCAAAATGAGGAGTTTCGAAAGAAAATAGAACTGCTTGAACTACAAGGAAGGAAAGATCGCGAGTACATTGCCGTACTGGAGGATAAATTGGAAGACCTACAGAGATATACCCGGAAAAACAGCATTGAGCTAAAGAACGTACCTAAGTTGCCTATGGAAAATAGTGACGAATTAATCAATATGGTGTTGAACCTATCTAAAAATGTTAGTCTTGAAATGGACTCGCGAGACATTAAGGACATTTATAGACTGCCTGTTAAGAAGGAGGGGGTAACGAATACCCCCATAATTGTGGAATTAGGGTCGACTATGTTAAAAACCGATCTATTAAAAAAGGCAAAATCTTATAACATTAAAAACAAGACAAAGCTTCAAGCAAAACACCTTGGAATAAAGAACAATGCAGAAGTCCCAGTCTTTTTATCGGAGCAGCTGACTCCTAAGGGAGCCCGCCTATTCTTCTTAGCCAGGGACTTGGCTAAAACTAAGCAATACAAATACTGTTGGACTTCATTCGGACGGGTATTCGTAAAAAGAGATGAGAATTCCCGTGTTATTATCATCAAGAGCGAGTCGCAGGTACATCATTTGCTGCAGGGAGCATGACTAAGACGAGATGTCACTTTTACTTTGTTTCTTACACTACTTTTAGTTATTAGGTTGTACATTACAAGTCTAGATTATGACTTCTCAACAAAAAATAAAAAACATAAAATTATTGTAAATCATCATAGATACAAGCTTGCTTGCCTCCTCACTACACAAATCAATCTTTACACAATATACCCCACATTATTTACACAATATAAACTACACATGCAATCAATACACACACAATCACATTTGCCCAGCTCAACTTCTAACTTAGTACTTCCACAAGAACGTCTGTGTACCCAAATCAAAACAAAATATACACAACTAAATGCCTCAGTTAGGCTGCATACTCAAAAACACTGTGAGATTCACCTTTTCATTCCTTTAAGTAAATAATGGATAATAATACAAGTACTTTTCAGGAACTGGACGATGCCGAAATTGCTAATTCTGTTACTCTTGACGTTGAACACTTATCTACATACCTGCAAAACGATGATCGCAACTTAACTGTCCTGACTCAAAACATAAGGAGCATTTATAGTAACTTTGACGACTTTCAAATAACATTGCATCAAATCGCTGTTGACATTGACGTTATAATCCTAACTGAGTGCAGACTTAATTCTAACAAATCAATACCTGAGTTAAATAACTACACATTATTTTATACGTCAAGACATTTAAATCAAAATGATGGGGTGGTGGCATATGTTAACAATTGCCACTTATCTCAAGTAATTGAAATTAATCTGATACATGCCTCAGGATTACAAATTATAATTAATAACTTCATCATTATCGGAATTTATCGGTCTCCATCCAACGTTTGCGCGGACAAATTTATTTTTTCATTGGATCAACACCTTCAAACTCTTCATAGTCATAAAAACATTATTATTACTGGAGATATTAACATAAACTTAATTGGAAAACCATCAGAGTCATTGCAACTACGAACAAACAGATTAAGATACCTAAACATGTCCTCTATTCATGGATTTCTCCCGGGTCATTGCCTGCCTACTAGGGAGGAGAGCTGCCTTGATCACGTGCTTCTTAAACTAGATAAGGTTAAAAACTCAGCATTTGTAGCAGTCTTGAACACATCTATAACTGATCATTCTACAGTATTGTTAAATGTATCTCATACCTGTCCAATAAAATCTTTCTCTAAATTTAAAACTATTATTAATTTTGAAAAGGCTTATAGATACCTCGAAAACACAGATATATCGTTTCTTAGTACTTATAGAGACCCCAATATATTAGCTGATAAGTTAATAGAGGTGCTTAAAACTTGTCTGCTCCTAAACACTAAAGTTGTCTCGGTCTCCAGTTCTAAGCGTACTATAAAGCCCTGGATATCCACAGGAGCTCTAAAATGTATCCGGCTTAGAAACAAATTGCAGTGGCAGTCTAAAAAGGACCCATACAATGTTATAATAAAAATAACATATAAACGTTTTCGCACGTTTTGCTCCAATCTGATTAAGAAACTTAAGAGACAATACCACAAAAAACAAATATCATGTTCCATAAGAAATCCGAAAACCCTCTGGCGTAATATTAATAACATAACTCATTTCAAAAATCCTAAAACACCCAACGTACAACTTGTTAAAATCACACCGCATCCCCTCGATTCGTTAAACCGAGTAAATCAATATTTCGTTACTATTGGCAAAATCTTAGCGGAAGAAATCATGGCCCAGACTGGGTATGGGTCTAGACTAGTCAACTCCTACATGCAATCGCAAGTCAACTCATTTGTGTTGTTGGAGACGGATGCAGCAGAAGTGGACGGCATACTTATGGCTCTTGACTCTGGAAGTGCTTCTGGATGGGACGGCATACCCATAGGTTTCCTCAAAAAAGCTAGAGACATCGCAGTTCCTCTAATATGCCAGTTAACTAACTTGTGCTTCGAAACAGGAACATTTCCCTTCGCCTTAAAGCGCTCCCTAATTACGCCTGTGCATAAGGGTGGGGACATGAACGATGTCAATAACTATCGGCCCATATCTGTTTTGCCAGCAGTTTCAAAAATTTTAGAAAAGATATTAAATAAGAGACTTGTCAACTATTTAAATAAACATAATATTCTTTCTAATTCACAATATGGATTTAGACAAGGGCGGTCAACTCAGGATGCTGTTGCAGCATTAACGTCAGAAATCGTAGCTAAGGTTGACAACGGATATAAATGTGTAACAGTGTTCCTAGACCTCAAAAAAGCCTTTGACACCGTTTCTGTTCCCATCCTTGTGCAGAGGCTTCAAGCTATTGGTATAAGAGGTTCAGCTCTTTCCCTCTTCGACAGCTATCTTCGTGACAGGAGGCAACAAGTTAAAATCGGAAACTTATACAGTGACGAAGAAAACGTTGTTTTTGGTGTCCCACAAGGGAGTGTGCTTGGCCCAACGCTGTTCTTGGTTTACATAAATGAATTGTGTGACCTCAGTAGCAGCGATGGGAAGATCTTCTCCTATGCGGATGACACTGCTGTTGTCTATTCTGGGAAAACTTGGGAAGCTGTACGGCATAATGCCGCAAATGGACTATCTGACATTGCTAGATGGTTAAAAACGAATCTACTAACCCTGAACGTCTCAAAGACAAATTATATTTGTTTTTCCCCAAGTCAAAGATCAAAACCAGGTGATGATTTTGTAATAAGAATTCACGAGTGTGCAGTCTTCTCAGATCAAAA
This sequence comes from Acronicta alni, assembly GCA_964056405.1. NCBI lineage: Eukaryota > Metazoa > Arthropoda > Insecta > Lepidoptera > Noctuidae > Acronicta > Acronicta alni. The sequence goes on from OZ043928.1 coordinate 10,643,817, forward strand.
CCACTCCAATCAGTATTGCAGTTGTCAATGCTTAAAACAAGTTACCTCCACAAAATACTTAGGCATTACTATTGATGGATGTTTATCGTGGAACTCCCATATTGATGTTGTTATGACACGCGTTAGGAAGTTGATATGGACTTTCAAAACTCTTCGTTATGTGATGTCTCCAGAACTTCTCAATAACATCTATGTTGCGCTAGCACAATCAGTTATAACATACTGCATACCAGTCTGGGGAGGAGCCAATAAAACCAAACTTCTTGAGCTGGAAAGAGCACAGCGATCACTTATAAAAGTTATATATTTTAAACCATACAGATACCCAACAGATAATTTATATAGGATCAGTGGGTTATTAACAGTAAGGAAGTTGTATTTTTTAAATGTGTCTTTACATCTACATAAATCTATTCCATTTGACCCTGCTAATCAGGATAGAAGACGGAGTGATATGGTGGCTCACTCCCCAAGGGTCCGTACTGCTTTTGCAAAACGACAGTATAAAACTCAATCAGCCTACATTTATAATAAAATAAATGCAAAACTGGAAGTTTATCCTAAGGTCTTGCATGAATGTAAAAAAGTCATAACTGAATGGCTAAAATCTCTAACGTATGAGGAAACTGAGAATGTTCTAGTTAGAGTGAGCTAAATTAACAATAGTCATACACACGTACACTGACACTCCCCCACATGTGCACACTCCCACGCACACCCACCCTCACACGCACATACATGCACACACACACATCTCATAACATATAACACACACACACACACACACACACACACACACACACACACACACACACACGCACACACACGCGCACACACCCACACAAACACACTTTACTTACTCACTGCTTTACTTAGTCAATTGTTTTATTTTATTTACTTTTACTTACTTTCTTTTCGCTAATTATAGTCTCAAAATTGTTAACTAGCAAATAATGGGAAGTTGCGAGACAACCCCAACACAAGTATTGTTAATTACTTACTGGGGCTGCCTCAAATTTATATGTATTGAGAGATTTTGAGATTAAATAAACATTTATTATTATTATTATTATTATTATTATATTATTATTGTAAAGTCGACCGCTGATAGAAGAAAAATGGTAACGGAAGAAAATATTTTTCTAAGAAAAATATTGTCAATTGCGACACTCACAGTGAATAATTTATCTGTACTAACCTACTCATTATATGTTTTAATTTTCATCGATATCGATAACCGAAGTGATGGGACATCATCATTATTGTCTCAACGGGGCGCTCGGGTCAGAGAGTCGAGACAATCTGTCAAATGGAAAGAATCACACACGAACGAGCCGAGTCCCGCAACGCCGCCCTATTAATCATATTTCGACCTTTTTTTACCATTTCCGAACGTGTGTTCTCTCAGATAATGGCTACTATTCTGACGGCGAAATCACAAAGACCTTTGTCAATCGGTAATTAAGCTTTAAACTTTATTCTACAAACTTTAAAGTTCGATATCGATCGTTAAATAACAACGTGTGGTGGGTTCTAACAAGCGGTAAGGTCTTTTAAACAATACTTGTCGTTTGATTCGAGATGTCATGTTTTCTGATAAAATCTTGACGAAAATTTCGTTTTGACGGGGTCAAATTTGGTGCGGCCGTGTTCTTCAATTACATTTGACATAGTTGAGTCCGTAATAATGTACGTTTGTTTGTGTATTTAGATCATCTATCTGATTAGTCTGCCGATTTCGAAATGTTTTGACATGGCGAATTATGACAGGTATTGTAGATTGCGCAAGAGTGCTGGCTGAAATAGGTAGTTTAAATTTGAAGCTACATATTCAACCTTCAAATGCCCGTGTTAAAATTTTAAGATCATAAGCAAGATAATGATTTGGAGATAAACGATTATGTGTAGCTTAAACTCAAAGCTGAATGCGTCAGCACCTCTTGGAGCCAAAACATATTATCGTTAAAATCACGGTGCAATTAGTTGTTCCTAAGATCATGTATAGGAAATTCGATAGGTAGGCTATCGTGCTCAAGCTTACAAGTTCTATAGAGTGTACGCAACTTTATCACTGGATGTGACAACCCAAAGGGCACATTAAATGAACATGATGTTCTTAATGTTACAGCGTATTTACAAAAGATAATACATTTTTAACAGATCTACAATTTCTCATAGTTCCTTAACTACAAAATATTAACGTTCCATGACACCTTTGATGATTTAAAATACGACTGATAATATTGAGAATAAACAAAAATTACTTAATAATTAATTAAAATATCGACATTAAGTCAAAGTAGCGCCTCATTAACTCACTGGTGACATTGGATGAGAAGTCAAATTAATATTTCGTGACAATTCCATAATAGGTGATGCCTCCAAAACTCATTGTTAATCATCTGTGCCTTGATTATATCCAACCATTGCTAAACTAAGCACACGTCTTTGCTTCCGTAGATATAAGATTCAATTTTCTCCGGCAAATATTTTATGGTGTGTTTTGCACTGTTATTGTACTTGACATAGATTTTAGTTTGGTGTTCAAGCATATAGCCTGAGGCGACATGTGGGCGATACCGTTGACATTTTGTGTGAACTCCGTATTTGAACTTGCTTCAAGCTAGGAGCTAATGTCTTTTCATTTATCTTCGCTTTGTCTTTTAAATGTGTGCAAACCTCTGATATATGTATGCATCTATAACATACTTAGATAATTATTTAAACAGTCTGCGTTATAGAGAGTGTAGGCGCTTAAAGCAATGCCTATGATTATTAATAATAATGTTTAAATAAGCAAATAATTCATCGGTAATAATTGGAGCAACTTTAACAGACGTATTGTCCTACTGAATGGTTTTTTGTCATAGTACAATCAAAAGCGCGTTAGCAATTATAACACTGGGTATTTTCAATATTTTCTTTCTAAATCGTTGGTGAGAAACAATATAAAACATATTATTAGCTTTAGGTTCTAGTGTCCTTACGCGACTTGCTAAATTAATGGTGAATGGAAAAGAGGCGTTAGAAAAGAGCTACATATCTATTAACTATACTCAAGCCTAACATTTTGAGCAGCTGTAACGTGAAAAAAATACACATATCCATCAATCTAATTCCCATACGCTTATTCAATGCGTGTATAAATGACAGGTTCTTGGTTGATATGTATGACCCTAAGGTCATCGAGGTCTACGATAGCATCGACGTAGGCCCGTCTAATTGTGACATCATGGTTACAAGTCATCAGTCAGATTTTGTGACCTTAGTGTCGGAACAGATGTGGGAAGGTACAAGATTAAAAGATGTGTTCGTAAACGTGGTCCCTGCATTGGCAAAAAGAGTTATTGGAGTTCGTATGAGTAATCTCACACAAGCTACATGATACAAACTTAATAAAATTATGAGGTTTCTTAGTATGAAATAAATGCATATTATTTGTCGATTTTCCAAAGCTTCTAGGACAAAGGTTACTATAGGAGTTTTGATTTTTGGAATTATGCCCTAAGATATTATTAACTTCAACCTAAGTGATTGTCCCATCGTTATACTACGACAACCACCCAGTACGAGCTCACAATACCCTAACTTTTAAGAGAGGTACGACAAAGTGGGATTAGTTAATTCCACTCAAATTGGAGCTGCCCGACTGGGGAAGCACCTCCGCCTTGCAGAAAATCGAAGTAAAATAACACAGCTTTGAGCTGTGTTGTGTTCCTAACGTTGAGCAAGGTTGCCAGTGTTCCGCGAGGAAACGTTGTGTTGGCAGTGGAGGGATTTTGTCCCTTATACTGCCAACCCAACTATTGCTGGCAACACGCAAGTGATACCCCTGGTGTCGCAAGCGTCTATAAGCTACAGTAACCGCTTACTATCTGGTGGGTATGGTGTACTTGTTTGCCACCTTAGTGGTATAAAACAAAAACTTAGAGTTAAATGTCTAACCACATACCTACCTGTATTAGGTACACCTAGGTAGTAGAGCCTGTTGTCTGACCACATACCTATAGATAATCACAACAAAAACAGTAGGTACTTGCAGGTCCCAAGAGAAACATAATCGTGAACATAGTTAAATAATGATTAGTCACGTCTAAAGATAATCAAATCTATCAAGTAGGCGTCTCCTGCGCATGAGTCGTGAGAACACCGAAATTGATTTCTTATTAAACGTCATTTGTCATTGACTATAGTTTTTGTTTGGATACATAGTGTGTTATCATTGTGCTAAGGTTTTCCTTGAGATTTAAATAAATAAATATTTGAGACAATTTCCACAGCACGATCTAGTCTCAAATTAAACAGAATTCGTTTGTGTGTATTTTAACGTAATTTTTTAGACTAGTGAGGTTCCACTGGTTTGTCTAGAGTCGACGATAAAAGTTTCGGGAAGTACCTAACATGCAAAAAGTTCCAACAATTTTTTTTTAAATTAATCGACCATCTAACACAGTTTTGATCCCGTAATCCGATGATATTTTAAAATCTACAATTTAAATTCAATAAGCGTTTATCGTTAACTAACCAAATCATAAAAAAATCTGCTACATAAATAAAATGACATTAAAATCTTCTTTTTAACGAAGACAATGAAATATAGTTGTAATTAAAAGCGAGACTTTCACCACAAACAAACCGTTCATTACAAGAAAAAAAATGTAACAACACATTATGCAAATAGAACGACAAATAGCTCTTGCTCAATATGAATATAAAATATTCTCAACTTAAAACAATACAGCATTTAAAAATACAAAACCCTTTCTTATCTCAGTCGACATCCACGAAATGTTGAAATGTCGCAAGACAAAAGACCGTGTGAATCTGACTGTTGCTTCATAAAAAAAAAACGAGCCAATAACTTACTCGGACCGCATAATGTGACGGATCGGTCATTTTAAAAATTATCTAGCTCTAGGCAATAATTGGAGAGTTATGAAACTCATTGCATAAGTTGGTCACATCACTATTTTTTTTAGCTTCATGCTCTGTACGCACGCGACCTTTCTAATGTCCAGCAGAGCCATCTTTGTTTTTCCTAACTTGATCTTAATTTGTGTCAATTACTTTTATTTCGTTAGCATAAAGTTCATTTTTGACTAGCAGTGTAATTGAGGATGGTAGTGAACGATTGTAACACATGACATGTAGATCACGAAGTGTATCGCATTCCAAATTCAAAGCAGGTGATCTTTTCTTCCGAGATTTTGTTTCGTTATTAACATGGAGATTTTGATCAAGAAGCTCTGATCTGAGGAACTAATTTTGATGTTCTTTTGTGATCTAAACAAAATTTAACTATGGTCCTAGCTACCCGCTTAAAAGTTTGGTCACTTTGAAAAATAATAGTGGTTTCAGACATATTATTACAAATAAAACACGAAAACTTTCACGCTCGAGATACTCAATGACCAAGTTAAAATTACTGTCACAAATAACATCTCTAACAGCTTGTCTTAATAATAAGCATAGAGGACTACGATATGGTATTAGTTCTTGTACAGTGGCCAGCACATCGAGTTACCCCATTCTTTGAAAGATTTTCAACTTCTTCTTCGAAATAATAAGGTTCATGTTCAATTGAGAAAATTTGACAGTTTTGGATAGCTTGAATAATGATGGACACCTCTGTTTCATCCTAAAGTTAACTAGAAATGGAATATGATTTAACTGTATAATCTTAGCATGAAAAATGCAAAAAAATATACAAAAATCTAATTAAACTATGTACATGTATGTACATTCAAAGTTTTGAATCTCAAATAGAGCGCCAAGACCACCCTTCTCTACTTCCTAGTGATAAGGCTGGGAAGGAACGTTCATTTGTACATCTATATCTAAGTTAAAGGCAAAGTAAGTTTCAATGTTCGGAGCATAAGACATTGTCTCGGGTTGCGGTGGCGGTTGGACAAAAGACTTTACTGTTTATTTGCCGCCCATACCCTACCTGCGGTTTATGGAAATTGGTTTGCATGTAAGTAATTTTCTAAGTCGGACCGACGACCGTTTTCTAAAGGATTTTGTCTTAGAAGTAAGGGGATGCTGGATGTGGTATCTCATCTGATTTAAGAGTTGAAGGAGTTTATGAGAAAAATTTACTCCATTCTGACAAAATTCTTCACTTTTCATCGTGTTGGATTTGTGATAGATTCTCTTTATCATATTTTCCAGATCTTGGATCGTTTTGAATGAGATGTATATCTTGTACCTACCCCTCTTTATCTTCATCTCCTTTTTACATAATTATTTCTGTCAAAATATGCACGATCGTTCATTTTATTAATGGCAATAATCCAATCAAAGTTGCCTATCGCTCTACTTGTTACTTCTTTTACTTGAGTCACTTCAAATTATGTTATATTTGGGAGAAAACGTCTTCACAACATTTTAAATTATGAGGAAATAGATAATAATTAGAACTCGAAGCTTTCTATAACCGGTTTAAGGGTAAAAAAAAAACTATTTTCTTCATACCTCTTCAAATTACTTTATGTCTTTCATCTTTCCACTGGCTATAAAACTTGACCAAATTGAGACACACCGCACACCACAGACTTCTGACCAAAATCGTGACTTTTTCATTTCGCAGCATCGATTTAGAAATTCATTTTTCATGTCCATAGATGATTATTTCTTAACTTCCTCGCAGGAGGGATCGTTGAGGTTAGATTAGTACGATTACTTCGTAATTCTATTACGAGGAAGATTTTGGTCTTGAGAGCCATGGGTTGCGGTCCTTGCTAGCCTATTGGCTATAAATTTTTCTTGAAAATTACTTTTGTATTGTTGTGATATTTTCTTTCTTCTCATTGATTTATCTTCATTGATTTAGGAGTCGGAAGTAATGCTGGTAAAAGGATTACCCGAATTCCTCAATTCACAGATCAAGCAGTGTTATTTAACATTCTCAGTAGTCATGGAATATATTAATGGAAATGATGAAATGAAATGATATAACTGCCTATAAAACCAACTAAAAACAATACCATAAAGTACTCTGAATATGTCGTCTCACAGTCGTCATGTATGGGTTTAATATAAAAAACTTTAAGAACCGCTATGGACCGTCTGCTACCTGGGGATTATGTCGGACTCCTTCCGACTATAAACATCACAACCATGGGTATTGAGACATTCGCAACGACCGTGACAGACGTTAAGAAACCACCAATTGTAATATAGGAGCAAAAACGCTGGAGTGCCATTATTATTAGTGACTATAACAATATCTACCAATACCTATTGCTACTTACTACTAAGTACAGAGGCCAGCACATCAAGCTACCACAATATGTCAAATTTCTTTGATTGATTTTCAACTTTATTACAAAACAATAAGGTTCATATTCAATTGGGAAAGTTTGACAGTTTTGGATAGGTTGACCTGCTGGCGTCTGTACTACGGCTGAACCATAAAGTCATTTTTTTATAATTTACTAACACATAATGTTTTTGTTTTTTTTTGGTTCTGTTAAATATTTTTTTTTTATTCTCTTAAATACATGTCCCGGTTGTCATGCAAGTATCTATGACAATTGTAAGTGGTAGTCAGAAGCCTAAAAAGTATGACAACCAGTCAATCCTCAGAATATCGGTATTGCACAGAATTTCTATTGCGGAGGTTTGATGGCTGTCGCTTTGTGTAACATAATGATATTCAGTAGCATCTGGTTAGACTGGAAGTCAACCCCAACATAGTTGAGGAAAGGGTCGGAGGTTGTTTTTTTTTTTAATTTACAAATTAGTAGCGTTAAAAGACAAAATATCAATGAAAAACAATATGGACACAAATGTTGTCAACAAAGTTCAAGTCACCTTTCCGATTCCCCTCAGCTTTTCCGTCAGTACAATATTAATGTCGGGTGTCAACGGTAAACATTTGAAGATCGAAATAGTGTATGCCACAATTGATAAGACCATGAAGGTCTTATGCACATTCTAAAAGGAAGACATTGGAGAAGACAGACGACACAAATATTTGTGTGCTGAACATAAGTGTTTGTCTATAATAATTTAATTCATTTATTTGCCTAAATATGGATAATAGTTACAGATGTTGTAGTTAGTTTAGGTATGTTTAGTTCGCCATGTTTTAGCCTCAAAGGTGTTCAAAGTTATTACAATTATTAGACGATTATTTCATTATTATTATACATATCAATAGGTAGGTATCTACAAAAAATGTGTTTCAACGTATTATACCCATTGTTTAGTACCCACAGTACATAGAAGGTGCTGTGTAAAATTGTCTTATTTTTTTAAAATTAATTTAATTGAGTACAAACTGCCATATTAGTCTAGTGGGTCCTTAGCGGGACTACACTAGAGGTCCTGGGTTAAATTCCCGGGTTGAACAGTGTTTTTAATTTTTTTATATGAATTTCTCAGCAGCAGCTCGGAGTTTGCATTTGTGCCCGGTGAATGACGATAGCCTCGCCTCCTATTACATGGGACGTAAACATATCGGCAAACTGTGGGTAACTTAGTACACATCTGCCTATCCCTACGGGGAATACAGGCGTGATAGCATGTATTTCAGTGATTAGTCATGCTTCCATACCGCTAGCTCTTATAACTTGAGCAGTACAGCGGAGATTAGAGTAGGGATCGCGATTATTAACTGTCGTCTAGCCGTGCGAACAGCTGATCAATCATAAGTCCTTAAGATATTAACGAAATAACCTTTCGAAAGAATTGTACCTATTATGGGTTCTGCCGGGTGTTTTGAGTTCAATTCCCGGGTCGAGAAAAGTGATATTAGGCTTTTCGCTAGTCGGAAATTCTTGGTAGCAATTGAGATTTGTCGATTTGTCACTATAACACTGGACCTAGAATATATCAGCGAATTGCTTACGTAATTCTCTTGTTTCGTCCGCATTCATACATCTTTGGTATTTACTCATCTGTCATTTATGGAGATCCTCACCATTGAGATCGGTGTAAGGCTACCTAGAGTGCTGGGTCCCGGCGCTTCTACTGACATTCGCCGTAGAAATCGATTTATAATTTATTCATAAATAAATAAATATTTTTGGGACATTTTACATAGCACCCAAACTAAGTCCCTAACTAAGCAGAGCTTGTAATATGGGTACTAGACAATGGATACAAAACATACTTGTGTACCTACTTACTTATAATAAAATAGAAATACTATAGGTACTATTGTAGGTATACTAAAATTAAATATTTGTGTCCTGTGGGAATCGAACACACGACCTCGTGATCAGCGGTCCGACACTCGAAACACGAGACATCAGACGTCATCAAATATCTATCTATATATATAAAATTCTCGTGTTACAGTGTTAGTTACCTCTATTCCTCGGAAACGGCTAGATTGATTTTTATGAAATTTTATATGTATATTTGGTCGATCTGAGAATCGGTAGTCATTTATTTTTCATACCCCTAAGTGATAATGGACCCAACCACCCAAAACATTTTATTTTTATTTATTTATTATTTTTTTTTTTTATATATATTATTTTTTTATATAGGTGGCAAACAAGCATACGGCCCACCTGATGGTAAGCGGTTACCGTAGCCTATAGACGCTTGCAACACCAGAGGTATCACTTGCGCGTTGCCGACCCTGTAAAAATCTTTTCACACCCTTCTTGAAGAACCCCATGCTATAGTCTCTGGGGAAAACCTGGACCGGGAGCTGATTCCACAACCTAAGCGTGCGTGGGAGAAAATGCCTCTGGAATCGCACGGTATGAGACCAAAGTTGTTCAAGGGTATGTGGATGAATTCCACGCCGATGGCGAGAGGTCCGATGGTAGAAAGTAGCCGTTGGCATCATCTTAAACAATTCCTCAGAACACCGCCCGTTGTACAAACGGTAGAACACACAGAGAGACGCAAAGTCTCTCCTCAGACTTAAAGGTTCCAAACCGTTTGTGAGATTGGGATCATTGACAATTCTAACTGCTTTTATTTCTTGAAAAAAAAATTTAGCATTAAACATACATTATAATTGTACATACAACCCAAAATTTTGACCCTCCTACCACCAACCCCCAATTTTTAATAGTGATATTATATAGCAAAACAACGTTTGTGTTTATGTTTATGTTTGCTGTGTCAGCTAGTATCTGATATAAAATCACAGCAATCGGTTTGTGGGATGGCGTAATCCTTATAAAAATCACATCATCTACCCATGGGAACTGCCCATATGCTTTCAAGTTCACGCAGTGATTACACTGAAGTAATGATAAACAGACAATATTAAATGACAATAAATCGATGGACACTTCACTGATAAGGACTTGAATATTTTCCATGATAACGCTATCATTGACAGTGTTATTGCAAATTTATTGTGTGAAGTGTACCGACTGACGTTTTTATAAAGCTGGGATTCATCAGAAAGAAAGTTTTCTCAGTTCTAGCGAACCCGCATTGGGCCAGCGTGGTGATCTATAGAAAAGAAAGAAAGATACATTATTTATTTAGCCTGTAGACTATATACTATAATTTAGGTATATAGACCATACCTTATTCTGAGAGGAGACCCGTGCTCAGCAGTGGGACAGAATATGGGTTGATTATGATTCAAATTCAAATCTTTATTGCTTTCATATGTATATAAATTAAAAATTTAAAAAAACCCCCGACACAAAAAAATCAACTTAAAAACCTAAAAACCTAAAAGAAAAACTATGTTGAAATAACCACAAATAGAACAAAAAAGGTATAAACCTGAATCCCTATAAAAAGAAAAAAATAATCTTGAAATTATAACCCTTCGTAAGTACGTATGAAGTTTTTTGATTAAATTTTGTCGCGTCGGGGGACCGCTCTCTAATTATTAGCCTAACGTTTTCGTAAACGACATTACGTTTATTATAAAGGTTTTAAGTCCTCAATCCATTTATTTCGTATTGGGATATTTATGTCCTTTCCTTTCCTTTTGCTTCCCGAACGTGAATCGCGCGAATTCAAAATTGATGTGGATGGCGCGTACATCGCCGCGACGCGCGGGATGGCGTAAAGTTGGCGGAGCGTAACATATTCAAGTTTGGCGACCCGAGCGGGCAGACACGCGAGGGCAGACGTCGTTGATGGTTGTGTTTGTCCTTGTAGTTTTTTTGAGTCAATTTAATATGTAAGTCGTTGCCGCGTTGTTTCAGCATCTGTCTGGATAGGTTAATTATTGTGTATTCAGTTTTTAAGTAGGTTAAGGTTCACTTATAAAGTAATTCTTAATATTTAGTTTGATAGTTTCGTTGTAATTTTAATATAATTTTAAAACACCTACCTTCAGGTACTTAGGTGTTTTTTATAGCTAGAGAGCGGTCCCCCGACGCGACAAAATTTAATCAAAAAACTTCATACGTACTTACGAAGGGTTATAATTTCAAGATTATTTTTTTCTTTTTATAGGGATTCAGGTTTATACCTTTTTTGTTCTATTTGTGGTTATTTCAACATAGTTTTTCTTTTAGGTTTTTAGGTTTTTAAGTTGATTTTTTTGTGTCGGGGGTTTTTTTAAATTTTTAATTTAATTTGTTATTTCACACTTTTTGTAGGGACTCCTTAGTTATTTTGTTTAATTTCTTTTATTTTCTTGCGTTTTAAGATCCAGGTACCATTTTGGATTTGAAATTTATCATACTATATAGTATTCTACTAGTCAAGTCCTTTTATTTGATCCCCATATTGAGGGGGTTTTAAAAAACATTTAATTCGCCATTTTGTGATGGCGGCCATTTTGGATTTGAAATTTATCATAGTGTATAGTATTCTACTAGTCAAGCCCTTTCATTTGATACCTTTATTGAGGGAGTAGTGAAAAAAATTAATAAATTCACCATTTCGTGGAGGCGGCCATCTTGGATTTGAAATTTTTCATAGTGTATAGTATTCTACTAGTCAGGCCCTTTCATTTGATACCAATATTGTGGGAGTTGTGAAAAAATATGTAAACCGCCATCTTGTGGCGGCGGCCATCTTGGACCGATTTTCATCAAACATAGCTAAGAACACTCCCGACTTATTCACCTTTCAAACAAAAAAAACAAAATCAAAATCGGTTCGTCCATTCGGGAGCTACGATGCCACAGACAGACACACACACACACACACACACACACAGACACGTCAAACTTATAACACCCCGTCGTTTTTGCGTCGGGGGTTAATAAGATGTTATAATAATTCGGTATCAATATGAAACCCTGTAAGGGCGCTGAAAATCAAAAATAATATAATTCTGTGTCATTAAGTATTAAGATAACAATCAATTATTAATAACAAAGTATTTATTTTTATAAAAGTTTCTGTCTCTAGGTATTAATCTAAGTATTTATACAATTATTATGTCACTGTTATTATAATTATTTATTAATTTATATTTCTAAAGTCATGTTTTATGTGAAAGTAGTTGGTTGTATTTTGTTTTATCACCGAAAACCTCTTGTAGGCTGTAGTAGCATTTTTGCTTGAGATATTTATTTAATTTTATTCTAAATATATTGTAATTTAATGTGTCTTTTATCTCCTTAGGTATTTTATTAAATATTTTTATTGACATTGCATACGGTCCAGAGTGAAATATAGTCAAATTTGAGGAAGGGAGTGATAGGTAATTTTGGTGTCTATGTCAATGTTTGAAGGGCAATGTAGTCAGTGGAATTACTGGGTATATGAACTAAGGTCTAAATATCATAAAGGCAATACCTGTATGCTTTTTTGAATAAAAACGACATTTTGTTTTTAGGTATTATTTGGTGGATACCTGAGTATCCGCATTCAGCATTATAAAAACTTGTGCCACCAATACGTGTATACAACACAAAACTTGCCAGCTTTCTTTCTGTGGATGCTTTACGAGTGTGGAGCATACAGGTCAAAGCACTAGTAACAAATTATTGAAGTTGATTTCTATTCATTCATCAATTTTACCAGTCTGACACGGTTTAACTTTAAGAGACCGTATGATTCTCTCAATTTGTTTAGGGCTTTTCTTCTCAGAGGTGGTCATTTAGGAAAAGTTGGTGTCATCTATTAGGTATGTACTTAAAATATAAAACGTAGTTGGTACTTTCCAAGATGATAAATAACCTATAAATAAACCATGTGAAATAACGTACTTTTTTTAAATTGGTTCCGGAAATTTCACTCCACAGAACACAGAATTGTCTATTTGTAATATTAGTTAAAGATATACTTACAAAAATGAATACCATATTTCATCATTAAGACATTCGGGGAGTATTCCCTCTGGGGAATACAGGCGTTAATTAATGTATAATGTTTATGTTGTACCTACATAATCATAACAATGTTCCAAAGATTACAATAATAATTTCGCCAAGAAACCCACATACATTTCACCACAGTAATGTCTGTCTGTCGCAGCTAAGTGTATATCTAATTAGTTGGATATAAGGGCTCATGTCACGTGCCACTCAAGTGGACATTGATTGCGGTCCAAAAGACCAAGGGAGGGGGGAAGGCAGAGACACCAAGTGGGGTAAGTCTTGTATGGCATTTTTATGAATTTGTATTTGTAATAATGAAAAAGTTGCTTATGGAAGTTATGTCTGTTAATATATGTTCACTTTGGTTGGGTTGACTTATAACATAACTACCTAATACTTTTTATATTAGGTATGTTAGATTGCATTTATAGAATAGAATAGAATAGAATAGATTTATTTATTTGCAAAGAGTGTAGGTACAAATTATTAGGTGTTACAAAGTTTTAAGGTCCCTTGTACATTCTACCTTAATTGGTATGCAAATTTACATATTATTTTATTTATTTTTTAATAATAAAACCCATCGTCCAAAATTAATAAAACTTATCATCAAATTTACATTTTTTTTTTTAAATTAATATAACTTATCATCTAAAAATTCTTGTACTGAATAATAACACTTGTGCAATAGTAGTTCTGTAACATGCTTTTTAAATTTTGTTAGTGGTTGTTCCTTGACATTATTCGGTAACTTATTATAAACTAGTGGTGCCATACAAATAACACTTTTCCTCAAAAGTGTAGTTTTAAAAACACCCGTGCTTAAAAGATTTTTATATTGGGATCTAATACCTATTGTTCTATTTCGAGTTTCTTTCAAGGTGGTAAACAGGTGTGAGTTCGTTTTAACAAATATACATAATTCCAATATATAAAGACATGGGAAGGTTAACAATTTATGAGACTGAAATATAGGTAGACAGCTGTCAGTTACTTTTAGGTCAAACATAGCTCTGATGCAGCGTTTTTGAGCTTTAAAAATACTTGCCTTCTCGCTACAGTTGCCCCAGAATATTACACCGAACCTTAGAGGAGAAATAACTAGTCCGTGGTAGGCAACCAACACGCTAGACAGGTCCACTTTTTTGGACAAATTGTGCAGCATGTAAGCAGATGTACTCAATCTCTTACAAATACCCTCTGCTTGAGCCTTCCAAGAGAGTTGGCTATCAATTAATATTCCCAAAAATTTTGCAACATCCACTGAGCCAACAGCTTGGCCATTGTGGTTTATATTCATGTTAATAGGGGGGATTCTTTGGTAAAAATGCATGACTTTAGTCTTTTGAAGATTTATTATTAAATTATTATGGTTTAGCCAATTTATTAGAGAACTGAGTGTGTTATTAATATCTTGTTCATAATTTTGTTTATTGGTACATTTTATTAGAGACGTACTGTCATCGGCAAATAATACCATTGGATTTAGTGATTGGCGGGGGAGGTCGTTTATGTACAATAGAAACAATAAAGGGCCAAGGATATATACTAAATCTATTCTGCATTCCGAACAATATTATAATTAATTTTAAATATCTCATGTAAGTGTATTGTATTCTTATCATATGGGAAATAAAGATATTACTATATCCTCAATATCTTATAGAAAAAAAAAACATGATTTATTTTACTATTAACTATACTGGATGTAGGAAATTATCCCAAAAGGCCCGTGTATGACCAATCGACTTCTACGGTCCGGGTTACGGCTTCTTGACTTGGCGGCTTATGAAACAAAATATGTGCCTACTTATATATTTGTATAGCCTTATGAAGTTAAAAAAAATACTTCTGCACTAGGTATTTTGGGAATTTTTTGAAATTACATTGAATTGGAATAAATATGAGTTGGAATTGCGTCGAATTACTCAATACTGAAAATCCACTTAACTCACTCAAATTTAAAAAAAAAATAAGTTTCATTGAAAGACATCTTGGTCCAAAAATTATAGTTTCAGAGTTAAGCCACTTTTACTTCTAAGACACAACGTCACAAGACGTCCTGAGCTTTCGCCCGCCCTTGCTCTTTAACCGACAATGAGAATTCCCCAAACATTCCTCTACAATTAACTTTTGATAAAATAAGTACCTACCTTTATACCTACATCTTTAAGTGACACTAACGAACTATTATTTAATAAGTATTTCAGTCATAATTCTCCGAGCCTTTTCCCAACCATTTTGGCGTCGGCTTCCAGTCTAATTAGATGCACCTAAATATCAGTATTTTACACGAAGTAACTGCCATCAGACCACCACAACCCAATTTCTGGACAATACCAATAACCTGAGGATAAACTGGTTGTCAGGTTTGACCTTCTGATTACCACTAAAGATTGTTATAGATGTTCATAGACAACCGGGACCGACAGCTTTACGTGCTCTCCGAGGCATGGAGGGACGATAATTATATTAAGAATGGTCAACCACCCACAGACTAACCGCATTTAGTGTAGCTTAACCCTGCAGATCCGTAGATCAGCGTAGTTGTAACTTAGCCACGAGCCTCTTGATTATTTAAGTGCTGTCGTTATTAATACCGGCAGAAATGTCTTAATAATGGTCTCATTCACCTTTGTGTAAAACTGGCTTCATCAGGACTTTTATACCTAATTTCCCAACGGAGGTATATCAATAAGAATCTTGATTGTTTTATATTATTAGGAAAACCATTTTCTGTTATGCGTGAATTGTACCCATGATTTTATTTCAACGTCTTCAGCTGTTATGATGACGCACACAACCCGCACACTCCTCCTGCATACAGACACACACACATACACAAGTTGTAAGTTGTAAACTTCGTAATTGGCGAATTATTAAGTTTATATAACCATATATACATAGAACTGTAAGCTGTGAAGTTTATTGTACATAAATAAATGATGACATAAAAACACAGACTTGATTTGATAGCACGAATGGCTCAATGGCTGAGCGAAAGACTGCTGTGGTGGTTCGATTCCCGCCGGAATAAATATTTGCATGGCTTGGCGGTGATATGAATAAAGACACACCCACGTGTATATACTAAGTACTGCATGCATGCGTGCCGTCGGTTGGGGCTGGTCTACTCAAAGCCGCTATGGCTCTTTCTTCAAAAGGCCATTTCAGACTTTGCCCTACTAAGACACATATTTGTTACTATTCTGTCTGGACTTTAAAAGAGACTATGACTCTCTGAGTTTGTTTCGGCGTTTCTTCTCAGAGGTCGTCAGTTAGGAAATGCCGGAGCTATCTAGCTTAAAAAAATATGTAAAATATTGACTTGTAAAAGTGTCTTTAAAAGATTTATTTACACAAATAAATATCATTTATCTGTTACTATTAAATTCATCTAATTTTCGGCACTAAACAACAAACGATAAAAACAACAACCCCTATCGTCTACTAATGACACCATACTATTGTCGGACCCTCAAGAAAAACAAAGGACGGTGTAAGCAGCACCGTCAATGATTGACACCACCATTATCGGCTACAACACGCGTAAGTTTGCTCGGCCCGCGTAATCCCGGGATTATTGGCGAATGACCGGGAGAAAATGACGGTACGAATTGCGTCACAGAGCAATGTAATAAGTATTATATCCATTGTCTAGTAGGTACCAAGCTCTGCTTAGTTTGGGACTAGATAGTGCTGTGTGAAATTGTCCAAAAATATTTATTTATTTGTTTATTTATGTATTCTGAGGGATGAAGGAGATGGAGGCGTAGCTATGTTTTTTTTTTGGCAAACCTAATAACCTTCTGCATCGATTTTCCCTCATACTGAGGATCGCGACCACAAACGAAGATTAATATTCGCTTTGACAAAATGGGGTCGCGTTTCAAATGTTTGAAATTTCTTCGACAATATCGCACTTTTTAAAAATTAAATTTAAAAATATTGATGAAGGCACAATTCTGAAGTAATAGTTTCTAAAAAAAAATATTAGAATGCATACTGTGAAGGTATATTGATTTCTGACACTTACGCGAATATTATATAAACATACAACTCCAATGTTTCAGACCCTTTACAGCGTCCATGGTCACAGGTAGACTATGACCATATAGA
The DNA here is from genome assembly GCA_964056405.1 of Acronicta alni. Classification (NCBI taxonomy): domain Eukaryota; kingdom Metazoa; phylum Arthropoda; class Insecta; order Lepidoptera; family Noctuidae; genus Acronicta; species Acronicta alni. Next base: position 10,661,150 of record OZ043928.1, read on the forward strand.
CCATGGACGCTGTAAAGGGATCAAAACGTCGGGATTAATAATATCAATATAGCGCGATAAAATTCACAAAAAGTAGTTTTATTTCCACATTATGTAGGTATTCGAGGGTGATAGCCTAGTGGTATGAGCATTCGACTGGCAAGTCAATGGTTTCGAGTTCGAATCCAAGGACCTCTGACTTTCGAAATCATGTCCGTATAATAAGTGATAATTAATATCACTCGCTTCAACTGTGAAAGAAAAAATCGTGAGGAAACCTGTATTCTTGAGAGATTTTCTCGAAGGCGTGTGAAGTCTGCTAACCCGCACTAAGCCAGCATGGTGGACTATAGCCTAAACCCTGTCATACTGAGAGGAGACCCGTGCCCAGCAGTGGGACAGTATATGTGTTGATAATGATTCGGGGGTGAGATGTATGAGTGAAATCTAGAATAATAGGGTCAAACAAACAGTCTCATTACTCTAGTCTAAGTAAGCTTAAATAGTAAGCATGACTGCTACACTAGAGGTCCTGGGTTCAATTTCTAGGTCGATCAAACTGCGATGCAAAAGCAGCTCGAAATTTGAATTTGTGACCGGTTAATGACAATAGGCTCGCCCCCTATTACTTGGGACTTAAACATACCGGTGAACTGTGTACTGTACATTGTACATTGGTAGACTGCCTTAGATACCCTTCGAGGAATACAGGCGTGAAGGTATATTTGCTTGAGTAACCAGTGAGACAAATCTGCGCTCAATTGTAATAGGTTATACCTATGCAATAACGGTCACCTAATTTCCATTGTTAATTACATTTAACATTGCCATATGTACTCATTAATATACAACTTCATTGAAAAAAAACAGTAACACCGTTCCACTGAACGCTTGTCGCGTTGAGACATAATTACGACCCGTGATTATGTTAATAAGAATAGTGATATGAATATGAAGTATAAAGCTAAGAAATATATTAGGTAACTACAACGAAGTACTGGAAAAACATAAATTATGTCTGTTTTTCATGACTGTGTTGCTATAATATATATATATATATATATATAATGTAGGTATTACGTCATCAAAATCATTATTCACTTTTCAAATTAAAATCGCAAGTATTTAAAATTCTAGTGCATTTTAAATCAAAAGCAACGGAATTCGTGTAATGCTCTCTTCAAATTCTTGGTTAATATTAATAAACTCTAATAATACACACTCTTGAATGGAATTTCCTTCGCTCAAAGCATTACTATATCAGTCATTAAAGTACCGAGAAATCTTATCTCACAATGACCATTTCATTTATTTTCGGAGACACAGGAGTCATACCACCTGCACTTGAGATGGCTGAAGCTTTTAGAGAAGCATCAATAGATTCTGATTGTGCCACTTCAGATTATAAATCAACTGAATTTGAACCTTAAGCTTCACTGATTGGGTCCTTTATTATAATAGACGACAATGTTGCTGACAAATCTCTCGAAGTTAATGAAACTGAATATGAAATCAGTAAAATTGTGCTTTATGGTGTTTATGATGTGGTTGATTTTGGTTTGTTTGGTGATGATATTGGTAATGTATAGTCAGATGTAAGCGAAAATGGACTTATAACACTTGCAGATACAGTTCAATTTCGTTGTGATGGTTATAAAAGTTTCTTGGCGCCACGCTTTGTCATGCCGATACGATCTATATCCGGTGCAGTTTCGGGATGAAAATATTTTTACTTATCTTAAGTGGTTGTATCTGCTTATTAATTAGCTTTGGAGGGTACATCTCGAGCTGTCAAATCAAACACTTTGTCGGTACTGTTGGATCTCTCTTAGCTAATAGACGATGATTCTTTGAAAAACTGACGCAGTCAATACTTAATGTTATGTCAAAAATTGAGTGGCCAATCATGATGGAAAACCTCTTAATTATTAGTTTAGTCATCTGTATTTTAAACAGCGTGATTTCTAAATTTACATTTTAGAGAGAGTTCTAGTCATAGATACAAACAATTGTAATTTCCAATACATTATTCTAATCTACTACCAAATGAAATAATATTGTCACAGATTTTATATCATGTAGTTATAGTGAAAACTTTATACGAATGATAACAATCTTGATTACATTTATATCTTATGACGACTGGGTTTTTTTGCAGTTTTAACATTGAAAAACAGCATTTAATTTACGTCAGTTGTCGTTAACATCATACTCTTAATTTTTAGATTGTCAGCTGAATTTAGATAGTATTGTTATATGGGTGAAATATCTAATACTCATCCGTCATCAGAAAAAACACTCAAGTTAATCCTGCAATAATGGGACCGGTGTTTTTTTCTTTTGAATAATATTTTCGGGATGTTATAATAATATAATATAATATTTTCTTAACTTTTGTAGTAGCTCTTAGTGAGGATTTGTGTATGATTAATGGCACTAGGCTCGCCCCCTATTACATAGGACCTAAACATACTGTGGGTGTAGTACCTACATTAGTACACATCTCCCTAACCCTTCAGAGAACACACATAGTATGAATTATATTATTAAGATGTTATTTTTTTGCCTATATTTTTTTATAACACTAAGGTGGCGAACAAGCATACTGCCCACCTGATGGTAAGCGGTTACCATAGTCTATAGACGCTTGCAACACCAGGGCTATCACTTGCACGTTGCGGACCCTGTAAAACGAAAAAGGAATAGTTGGGTTGACAGTATAAGGGTCAAAGTCCCCCCACTGCCAACACAACGCCATAACTCAACTATAACTTCAACATTTTCTTTGAAATGAAATGATGAAATGATATTTATTTCTGTAAATAGATCTTTTAAATACACTTTTACAAGTCAATATTTTACTTTTTTTTAAGCTAGATGGCTCCGGCATTTCCTAGCTGACGACCACTGAGAAGAAACGCCGAAACAAACTCAAGAAATCATAGTCTCTTATGACGTCTAGATATAGAATGAAGTGAAATTTGTCTTACAATGTAGAACCGTTTATTATTTTTTTCTTATAGAATCACAACCCTCTTATCATTAACTCAATTAAACGATATCACCAAATCAGATGCACCTACCGTTAACAAACGTCAGCTTCACTCCTACTTCCTGCATTACTGAAAGATAATACATAGAAATTGTGTATTAAAGTCACCTCATAAATATGTATATGTCTCGGTCTGTGGTCACCGAGACGCTTGCGCAACTGTACTGCGCTAGTGATGGCCGAGAACAGAAAAACTATGGAATAAGCTTTGGGACTAAAGTTTATTGTTATTATTTTTCGTATCCCCGCATCCTCGAGCGGGGCGACATATTAAGACTAATTTCTTTTCTTTGCAAATGGGAGAACTGTTTAGAAATATATTTTTTTAAGCCTAGCTGTATTTTATATAATTAATTGTAATCTTCGCAATATTCCTAAATTGTTCTCTCATGTGAGTATCCAATCCAATTTATAATTATTACTGTATCAAATATCATTGTAATACAAAACGATAATTTAAGAGAGTAACCATGGAGTTTCTTGCCGGTTCTTCTCCATAGGAAACGACGAATTTGGAACCTAGACTCGACATTTCATAAGTGCCTGTATATGGTTTATATGAAAATAAAACTATTTTGATTTGGATTTTGAAGGAGCATTTCCCCACCCGAAAAAAGGGATTATTGAATCATACATTTCTGTTACTTAAATTCCTCTATAATAATTAAAAAGATCATTTTCATTTATATCTAATCAGCTGAATAAAGTTTTTTAATCGCAATAAGACCAAATAATATAATAACAAAGATTTTCCTATCGCAAGAAGATTCGTTGCTAATTCTGTACCTTCAGTGAAAAGTGATATAAACCGAAAATCATGGTTTTGAGAAAAAACGCTTTAAAGTTTTAAAAAATTCTGACTCTTTTTCTACTTTACTAAAATAAGAACTGATTACTGTTATTGATAAACAATATCTTAAAAAAACAAATAGTGAAAAAATAAATGGATGATTTTGTGTAGTTTTTTTTTAATTTAATAAAAAATCCAGATATATCACTTAACACAAGACATCATTATCAATAATTTGCGTGTCATTTAATTTAAAATTACTTGAACTCTTTTACACATCGTTTTTGGTTTGGTGTTGAATGATTCTATACTTCGTATTTTGGTAGGTTTATACTTGAAGGAGATATTAAAACAAAAAGTTGTAAAATTAATATTGTTAATTAGAGTATTAAAAATTGTAATCGATATTGTAATTAAGAAAATGTAAGACAAATTGAATTGAAATCATTATACACCCGTATAATACTTATGATGTAATGTGCATAATGATACAAACTGTTGTTCATTTTGATACGTTTTGAAAATATTAAAGTATTTATTGATATAAGTGCAATACAGATATCGTAATCATCATCATCATATCAGCCTATTGCCGTCCACTGCTGGACAAACGTGGTCTCCACTCTAACACTCGTCTGTGCGTTTGCAGACATGGCCGGCCCACTTCCACTTCAGTGTGCTTGTTCTTTGGCGAATGACTTTGTTGTGAATTCTATCCACCAAAGAAACTCCAGGCATCCTCCATTGCACGCTAAGCAACCTTGAATTTTTGGACCAGTCCCATGATGAGTGTCCACGTTTGGGCTCCATAAGTCATCACGGGTAGGACGCACTGGTTATAGACCCTGGTTTTTAGGGATTGTGGGATCGACTAATCAAAGATATCACGCAGCTTCCCGAATGCCGCCCAGCCCAGGTGTATTCTTCTGGCCGCCACCTTCTCGAAGTTATGCCGCCCCAGTTGAATAGTTTGGCCAAGATATATGTATTCTTGCACTACTTCGAGGGCAGAGCCATTAACGTATACAGGTATCAGGATGACATAATCATTGCCAAAAGCCAAACCAAAGTCATGTACTTTGGTTTTATCCAGGTTCATCCCGAGACCCACCTGCCTTGAAGAATCGCCAAGGCTGTTCAGCATCACTTCCAGCTTCTGCAGAGATTCTGCTATGATGACAATGTCATCCGCTAATCAGAGGTGCGAGGCGTACTGACCGTTAATATTTATGCATCGTCCTTTCCAGTTAAGCGTCTTGAAAACGTCCTCAAACGTGTTCGTAAACAGTTTCGGAGAGATGACGTCTCTCTGTCTTACCCCTCGACGCAGTTGGATTGGTTTTGTACTCTGGTCTTGTACTTAGACGGTCATCGTTGCGGCATTATACAGATATTTCAGCACCTCAACGTATCGGCAGTCGACAAGGCATTTCTACATAGACTCCAGTACAGCCCAGGTTTCGACGGTATCGAAAGCTTTCTCGTAATTCACATACGCTAGGCAGAGAGGCTGATTATATTCCTCGGTCTTTTGGATGATTTACCTCAAGGTGTGTATGTGGTCCACGGTGCTGTAGCCAACCGGCTTGCTCCGGTGGCCAGAAGTCATCGAACTTTGACGATTTGAGACAACCCTCGACAACAACTAGTAAACATGTCCCAGGAGTGATATGGGCGCAGCCAGCTTTGACCTGTGGCAGTGTTAGTCTATGAGCCGACCTTGTTAAGCGCGCTCGTTCTATTTTGACCTTTATATCCAGAGTGCTTCTTACCAGTCGGTGATTACTTCCGATATTGACCTTATTTTTCACAGAGACATCTCTGAATACCTGGCGCTTGTTAGACATAACGAAGTCGATCTCGTTCTTTGTCATGTTATCGGGGCTTCGCCAGGTCCACTTCCTTTGAGGCTTCTTCTGGAAGAAAGAGTTCATCAGAAAAAGCCCCTGTACCTCGAGAAAGTTTACCAGCATTTGCCCCTTGTGATTTCTGTGTCCATAGCCGAATGGACCCACTTTCGACTCGCCGCTCTCTTGTACTCCCACTTTAGCGTTTAAGTCACCCATAACAACAGTATAGAATGTTTTGGTACGAGACATAGCTTTCACTATGTCTTCGTACATGGCCTCGACTTCGTCGTCAGGGTGTGCGGACGTTGGTGCATACATTTGTATAATCTTATGAATTTTTTTACGAAATGTAGCCACTCTTAAGGTCAAAGTTGACACAAGATTGGTATCGTCGCAATTTATAGTCTACGCAATTAATATCAGCGAACTGTGGGTGTACATTGGTACACCTCTGCTTAACTCTTCGGGGACAGTCGCCATGATGATATGTATGTATGTATTATAGTTTAGGATTCGGATAGAAATCTATTTCAGATATGTACTAAAATTACCTCGTGCACATAATAATGATTAATTTATTATGATAAGTTACATAACTCCTAAAATATATAATAAATTAGGTGTAAATAAATAATAATACGTGGTATTTTAGTGACACAATAATATCACCACGAATTAAATGTTATTTGTGTAAAATGATATAAGTCAGTTACCTTACACATTATTTTGCTACCGAAAATACGACGTACTAGCTAAAATGCAATCGCAAGACTAACTTCCTCAACAATCACTTGTTCTAATTTCCAATATATGAATCTCACTCGACGCGGGTAAGTGGGATGCGAGAGGCGAGCCCGATTCACAGGCTGCTACCCCCGCCCGCTGCACTAAGAACTTGTATCACAATACACTTATTCTATCGTATAAACAAGTTCTATTAAAAATAATATTTTTTGTTTTAAATACATTTATATTATTATACACGTATTCCAAAATTATGTAAATATTGATACAATTAAATCGGAGTCAGATATCACAATGAATTTGATTAGAAAATAAAATGTAAATTGATATATTAAGAGTTGTATCATTATACACATTTTTGATCCTACAAATATCTACATTTATTGTGATTTAAATATAATTATACCGGTTTTCACAAAAATGAATAGAGCCAACAATACAATGTTTAATAATAAAAGTGTAATTATATCAGTTTGTACTAATTCACATCTAAATAATTCGGTCGTGTAATAAGAGTTATTTATATTCGTATTAATATACATTAAGAAAATTGAAATATTTGTTCAGTTCACTTGGATATTAATACAGTTGTATTTAATTACACATTAATAAATGTAAAAAAAACCTAGTTATAGCACTTTACACCAAAATTAACTTGCTCAATTTGAACCTTAGAGGGGTGTGAATAAGATCAAAAAATAGCATTTTTTTTTCTGTGGTACTTAGTGCAAAAACATTAAAAGTGTTATAAGTCAAGATGTATCACTTTTCACTGAAGGTACAGAATTGTGACAGTAAGTGCAAAAAAATGTTAACAACATTTTTGGTCCATTTCTATTGTGGCACTAACTCTTATAGTTCCTATTAAAATAATATTTTGTCGACAAAATTTGTTGTCTTTATCTTTTATTAGTACTTAATAATTAAAAATATTATACACAGAAATGCTACATAATAAAACCTATTTACATAATGACCAAAAGAAAACGTCAAAAAACTCTTTCACATTGCTGTCATCTGGTAACTTTCCCAAGACTGCCAGCATTTTAACAAAATTAGGTAGGATTATCAAATCCCTGTTTGATGACGTCTGTGGTCTAATGGTTCGCGTGTCGGACTGCTGATCAAAAGATCGGGGGTTCGATTCTCACAGAAAATATCTTTTTATGTGATGAACATAAGTGTTTGTGTTTGTCGTTGAAGTAAGTCTTTACAAAAAAAAGTATTTAAGTATTTATATCCATTATCTAGAACCCAGCACATATCTACAAGCTCAGCAAAGCTTTAGAGCTTTAGAGCTATTTAGAGCACAGCACTATCTAGTCCCAAACTAAGCATAGTTTGGGACTAGATAGTGTTGCGTAAAATTGACCAAGAATATTTATTTATAAACCTATTCATTATTCTTGTTACTACTACCCGATGTTTCAGTATTTTTTTTCTGCAATGTCCTATTCTACTGCATTCTGTGTCCTTCACGTTGACGTACCAGCGTAATAGAAAAAGTGATAGGTGGTACACCGCGCATCTTATCACCGTTTGTTTGACGGCAAGAATAAAGCAATGTCTCTTGTGCATTGGTTTTTATGCACTTTCCGATGGTGTTTTTAGTAATAAGTTGTGGGGTAATATTGTTTTTATTACCAATAAGTTAGAAAATTACTAGAATGGTAAGGTAACCGCTTACCATTCTAGTAATTTAGTAATTAAGTATTAATTTAAGTAGTCTATAGACGCTTGTATAACCAAGGGTATCAATTGCGCGTTGCCGACCATGTAAAACGAAAGAGGAATAGTTGGGTTGGCAGTATATGGAACAAAATTCCTCTAATGTCAACAAAACGTTTCTTCGCGGAGTACTGGCAACCTTGCTCACCGTAAGGTGTTACATATTTCACTTCGATTTTCTGTAAGGCGGAGTTACTTCCCCAGTCGGGCAGCTCAAATTTGAGTGGAATTACTCACACTATACCCTACCTCTCTTAAAGTTTTGTATGATTTATTGAAATCTCTAACTACAGGACAACGTTTGTCGCGACAGCTAGTACTTATATATTAAAAACGACTGCTCATGATAGTTTTAGTTCAGTCCAAATGTCTTTCGACCATTTGCAAGTGAGTAAAGACATACTCCAAAACATACCTAATATTTAATATACCTATGCCAAACCACTATTGTTGAAGCCATGATTATTGTCAGTATCCGCTGAAAATCTTCCCACGCAAGTCACAATTAATGTCAACCAAAGGAAATGGATTGTTCTGACGCCCGGTCATACCCCTAGGTAAAAACAACTGAATAATAATTATTATTGTCAGTCAAATGGTCACACGCTGTGACAATGTAAGTAGGTATCTACGTAAGATAATTAAAATAATTAAATTTCAGTCACGATTTTAATGATATTTTTAACATAATTATTCTTGAAATTTTCTTTTTATAGTTTTGTATCTTGACATCTGTGACCAAAATTTGGGTAATTTATTCATTTGTTAAATATTTTATTTAAATTTCGAAAACAAAACCAGCCAACCTTATATCTACCTACATGTAGGAAACCGTTTTTTGCTAAGTTTAAGTTAGTTTTGTTTAAGTGTCTTGGAGGGGCTCGTGGTTAAGTTATAACAACGCTGTTCACCCGATGTAAAAGGTTAAGCAGCGCTAGCCGCGGTCAGTCTGTGGATGGGTGACCATTCTTAATACATCAACACCTCTCCGTGCATTGGAGAGCTCGTAAAGCCGTCGGTCCTGGTTGTCATGGAAACATCTATGACAATCGTTAGTGCTTGTCAAAATCCCGAAATCTCTGACAACCCTCAAGATGTCGGTATTGCCTAAAAATTGCATTACCGAGGTCTGATGGCTTGTTCTGGTCGCTTCATGTAAATTACTGATATTCAGCCACCTTTTTATCATTATTATTTATTTGCTAGGAAGCCGACCCCAACATAGTTAAGAAAAAGGCTCTAAAAATTATAGTGTAATTTCTCTGACTTTAATAAAAATATTCTTCCCAGCTCTTATCTAATATTCTATGTCTTAATCTGCACCGTAGGTATACGATAGGTACTTACGGAAGAAAATAGTGGTGAAAATCACCCAAATATCTACAAATTATAGTATCATTTTCTGTTCAAGATAACGAAGACACACTTCCCCAACTCGAAGTCGCTCAATCTTTTCCTTTTCCCATAAATTAATGACAAAATATGAGCAACTCGCGATAGCATCACTTCGTAAATAAGGTCATGCATTTTCGCAACGAGGAAGGACGGGCTCGGTCCGTAACACCGGCGGCACGGAAGGAAACTAGGGAAGTTACCTAACAACGGTCACGCCACGCCGTTTTAGGGTTAAATGCACGATGCTTCGTATCTTATTACATTTGTTTATGAAGTGGAACTGAAACTCTATGTTCTCCTTTTAATATTTCTTTCCATAACAACAGGGACCGATGACTTTACGTGCTCTCAGAGGCGTGAAGGGGTCTCGATATAGAGAGCAATCTCTCTCTCTCTCTCTGACCCAATTCTTCTAATTTTCGAAACATTTTGAACGCATCATCCAACTCCTCACACGACTGATCAGTAAGATTGACCCTATTAGAAAAGTACTATTCATTTATTTTGCCCAATAAACATTTTATGACGCCGACAATGCCGGCCGGCCTATCACACGTTGAAAGCATAACCTAAACCCAACCAGTTTTATTAATAACTTCATCAGTTACATTATTAATTTATTTTCCCTTTACCGGATATAAATACCGACAACATTCGATAATTATCTATAAAATTAACATGTTTGATTATGATTGATTATTGATTTGAAAGCATATTTAGCTTATGTTACAAAGTCCATCACCTTTGACACATTATTCTTCTTTTTCGTGTCGATGGACAAATTTATTTGTATGATTGAATTTGACGAGCCCAGAATATCGAATAAACATTCACGGCGTTTTCAGTGCCATACCAAAGGTCTCACATTAAATTATGGTAAAACAAATTGAATACTACATACTCCTAAGTCTACCTATTATTAATCTACTTTTAGTAAGCCACAGTTACTAAAGACACTGAAATATTTTAAAGTGACAAACTTAGAAAAAGGAAAAACTCAGTATTTGTGTATATCAAATATTAAGTCTATACAATACTAAAATTATATTACATACACATTATGTCTGTATTCCCCGAAGGGTTAGGCAGAGGTGTACTAAATTATACCTACACCACACAGTTCGCCGGTATGTTTTAAGTCCCATGTAAGTAATAGCGCGCCCTATTCTGTAGTCATCAACTACTTACATTATAGCTAAAAATAAACCTGTAAGACTGAGCTATATTTGATGGAAGAATGGATAGTTGCTGAGGAAAACGGGCATGCCATACAAATGGATAGACTGACGAATACTAAAACAAAAGCTACCTTTTTAAACTTTCTTAGCTCTAAGACAGAGAGAAAGAAATAATGATTTTATCGCCATAAAACAGCTATAAGGAACATTAATTAAACCTTACTGATAACGACAAAAAAGTGTAAGTATAAATATTATTAATTGTTTTTTTTTTAATTGCCTCTCTATCCATGCATCACGTAACATACTCTAAATATGTCTTTACTCATAACCAATTTTAGTACAAAACTTATATAATAACTAGCCTACACCGGTTTGTGATTTATTAGTGATCAATTTTTTTAAGAAGTAGGTAGTTGAAATATTTGACAGTTGATTCATTTTGAGTGATTTACTGTACATATACTCATGTATTTGGGTACATAGGTCAGATATCTAGTGATAATTAATTACAATCAATCAACAAAACAAACCGTCAATCATTTTTAATACGTATTTATTATCAAAATATTGTAGTAAATAGTTCATTCCGCGTTTTCCGGCGGTTTTATGCGCATATCATAGTACTGTTAGGTAGGCTATATCTTTAACAAGGTGCAATGTATCTCTAAACCAAAATTTATCAAAATTGGTTCAGCGTTTAGGCGTGAAAACGTAACAAACCGGCCGGCGTTACTTACGCATTTCCAATACAACAGTCAAAATAGAAAAACAGTTGTTTCGATCCTCTGGAGGGTCATAATTTTTTAATTACTTAGGTAATTTACTGACTAATACAACGGCAACCCCACTTATTGGCCACCTTTTTAAGTAGGGGACACTTATGAGCATGGATAAAGAGGCAATTTAAGAAAATAACAGTTAATAATATTTATACACTTTTTTCTTGTTATCAGTAAGGTTTTTAAGTGTCTCCCTTTTTTAAGTGTCCCCCTTTTCTAAATGTCCCCCTTTTTTAAGTGTCTCCCATTTTTAAGTGCCCCTTATTTTTAAGTACCTATTTGAACTTGGGTTTTCTGAACGGCCCTGTATCAGAAGAGGACATAAGCAGCAAATCAAAGATCACACGCGCAAGCGAAACCACGGTCAGAAGCCAGTTAGCTTTAATTACAACGGGTAACATAAAAATAATAGCACACGAGACATATTCTGAACAATTGCTAAATACCTGTGTAATTTACTTCAACTTTATCTTTCATCTTTACAGCAGTGTGTTCCCGTCTTACAACGGGCATCGTAAATATGTAATGTTGCCATACATTGTTGTGCTTGCCGCCTTTGATACTAGACCAATAATGAGCTCGGAGCTAATTACTAAGTTGCTTATTAGAAAGCCTGTGTCCTTAAATTTTCAGATTTAGGTATAATGTCAATGACGTTAGTGCTAATTACGATGGCCTTAATAGAAATATTTTTTTTTTGTTTATAAATAAATGTTGCACTTAAAATGGTCTCGTATTCCGAGACTAGTATTGTATTTTTTGTCGTCTTTCAGCCGAAAGGAAATACTTCTGCTCATCATGATCAACAATTTCTTGTATGGGATCAACCATGAAGTGCAAAAAAAACAGCTAAGTACAGAGGCCAGCACATCAAGCTACCGCAATCTGTCAAATTTCTTTGATAGATATTCAACTTTAATACAACACGATAAGGTTAATTTTCAACTGGGTAAATTTGACAGTTTTGGATAGCTTGACCTCTTGGCGTCTGTACATCCTACATTTTGTCGAGATATCTGAACTTTTTTCTAAGAAACAGCTCTCTTTTTTTTCAAGATTTCAGACTTAGTCCCATATCTAGTAGAAATAATACTGAATTAATGGTTTCCTTTCGGCTGCAAGATGACAAAAAAAAGCACGTTGTATATTGGGCATAACAGTAAGCTTAAGTTTGAATTGATTTCCAAGAGACAACGCGCGGGGAATAGAAGTGGTGTTGCTGGAATCTAAAGTCTAAGGTTGCCGCGTACAATCAGGTGGCTCGAATGCTTGTCATAATCATCATCATCAACCCATATACTGTCCCACTGCTGGGCACGGCTCTCCTCTCGATGCCTATAGTACATCATGCTGACCTAGTGCGGGTTGGCGGACTTCACACGGCTTCGAGAAAATCTCTCAGGCGGTCAGCTTTCCTCACGATATTTTTCTTCGCCGTTTAAGCGAGTGATAATTAATTATTAATACGCTTAATGATTTCGAAAAGTCTGAGATGTGTGCCTTGGATTTGCCTTGTCATTATACTACAATAAAAAAAAATTGATGTGCACTTGTTAGTAGTTTCCAGGGTCCAATTATAAACATTAGCATATAGTATCCGACGACAGGGTTCCCAGCAACGCTCTGATGCGTCCACTAAGACGTTTCACGCTCACGTCGTTTTATGTATTTTTTTTTTCTTAATTTTGGTGAATAACTCTGACACAGTAGATACCAATTAAATCCCATATGAAGGCAAGAAGTTTTTTTACTAGATTAAAAAATAAATACTGCCTTATACTGGGTAATTTTCTGTATCCTGGCTGTGTTACAAACTAAACTTGTCACATATTAAAAGTGGTAAGTTTTGCTCATAAAAATTTCAACATCTTTGTATAAGAAAAATTGTAGCTGTATGACGATACAGATTTTTAACTCACTCCCTAAATCTATTAGAGAACTTCCATTTTCCAAATTTAAAACTTAACTTAAGAGATGGTTACTTGACAAATGTTTTTATACTGTTTCAGATTTTCTAAAATGTATTTTTTTTTATCTTTTTGTATATTTTTGGCATTTTCCATGCTAAGATTTCGACCGCGGGCAGGATTCGAACCTGCGTCTTCTGGTTAGGTACACCAGACGCTATGACCACTAAGCCACCGCGATTCCTACCACGTCACCATAAAAGACGTAAATTCAGTATGTGAAGGAAAAATTCGATATGACGGGTAGGAATCGCGGTGGCTTAGTGGTCATAGCGTCTGGAGTACCTAACCAGAAGACGCAGGTTCGAATCCTGCCCGCGGTCGAATTTTTCCTTTTCTAAATAACTTTAAAAAATTTTAATTGAATTTGACTTGAGGAATTGAACTACTTTAGATAATTATTATTTATTAACTATTAAATAAGGTACTTAAAATTTGCAAACCGATTTAACGGTGAGATATGTTGTACTAATTTATGTTACTGAACATCTTGTGAAATACCGTGTCTCTAGCAAATAAAGATTTTTCTATTCTATTGTATTTAGGTATTATTATTAATATATATGTGCCAACATTATTGTGTTCCAGTTTGAAGTCCAATTCAGCCAGTGAAATAGCTGCTCATATGAGACTTAGCAACAGATGTCTCAAGATGACACTGTTGTTACGGGCGTAGGTATATAGACTACGGGTACCACCGTATGTTTTTTTATCATCTTATTTCAATTAAAAATATATATATCGAAACACACAAACCCGGAACAACTACATACCTTGGCCACACAAATATTTGTTACGTGCAGTTGTCAGGCTTTTCGAGCTCTTGGTTAGCATTAATAATTGTCATAAGAGCTACAAACTACCCGGCTAGAGACAACCCTGAACGACATTTAAAAAGCACTTTATAAAGTACGAGAGGTCACAATGCTCATCTGAAGGCTGACCGCACCGAACGCAGCTTAAACTTGCAGATCAATTGATGAGCGTAAATTTTGCTTAGCCTTTGTTTTAGACAAGCCCCTGTCTAAAACAAAGATTAATTAAGTATTATTTTTCGTTCATAATTCTTGTTACATTCAGTTGGCATGGTAAACGACCATCTAGGGTCCAATTATAAACATTAGCATATAGTGACCGGCGACAGAGTTCTCGGCAACGCTCGGCTGCGTTCGCCAAGACATTTCACTTGTGCGTTTTTACTTCATAGCACTGCGGTGGGTGGCACCGAGTGCGGTTAAATTTAATTAAGATTAACAAAAGCTCGTGTAAAAACAAATATATGACATCACGCCTATATTCCCCGAAGGTTTAAGCAGAGGAGTACTTATGTATACCCACAGTTTTCTCATACGTTTAGGTTCTCTAATGTACGCACTTAAGACCACAAGACGAATAAAGAAAAAATCTAGTAACAGTCTCATTGGCACTCTACAAAAATTCAGAAAATATACGTAAAGTACAGTCAGCAACGAAAGTCGCTGAAAACGATTCAATCTATAAAACGCTTTAAAAAAAATATTATCTTAAAGTCTGAGAAGATGGTTACGAGTGTCTATAGGATAATTACAAAATTTACCATAACTAGAATTTAACAAAAGTATTGGTGCAGTGATGTTTTCAAAATTTGATTATGTACAATTTACAAGAAAATGCTTTAGTGTATATTATAGAATTTTCTTGTAAAGGAAGAATAAATAAGCAAAAGCTAAATTCTTAGATATTTTATCTTGTGAGCTTTGCCAACCCGCACTAAGCTTGTGCGGTAGACTCCACTCTGGGCACGGGTCTCCTCTCATAATGAGTTGTCCCACTGGACAATAAATGTCGTGATGATAAAAATAATTTTAAGGAGCTGCTACGAATTCTGAATGTGAATTAGGATTCAATTTAGCCTTTTTCCCATCCGTTGCTTCATAACATAACACATAGACATAATTTAGTCGTTCCATATCTCGTGTCTAAATGTTTTTTATGTCACGGGACTCATGTCATGTTCCTCTTAGGTCTCCATAGGATTTGTTAGAGAAAATTAAAATAGTTCTCTCTGTTCTACAAATAATGTAATCATTAAGAACCAAATTCCAGAAGCTTTCTAAGGTATGGAATTCTGAATAAAGAAAGGATCAGGTGTTTGTTACTTAATTAAGTTGTAATTGACGCATTGTTTCTTAGTAAAGGTTAAACAGTCCAGTGAACATTTAAGTATTCATTCATTTAAGATATGTATTAAATTTTACCAATAACTTTAAAGTAATTAAATAGTTATTTAATTACTTTTACCTACATACTTTACACGCAATGCATACTAATTTATGAATGCAAATGTACCTATCGCTGTCTTTTGTTGCGTTTTCACTACTAAACTTCTCAATCAATTCTGATACAGAGGTTATTTTTGTCATTATTACAATAATATCCAAATTTGCCACTGAGAATTTCATAGAAGAATTCAATTACACTGCTCAACCTAGGAATCAAACCTCCAAGACCTCTAGCGTAGAATAGTTGAGCTGACAATATATTATTATGTAGTTAATAAGATGTATAGAAAATCACACACACACACAACAAAACTAACTAAAATCATACATCACCACTAGCTACGAACGAAAACATAAAAAAAATAACTCGAGCTCTTTGTAAACCACATAACCCTATTAACCATAACTTAACCGACGGTTAAACTACCCACCGTTCTTACGTTTTAATTAAATAAAATCAGGTGAGCTGAACTAATGAATTCAGTTGTCGGCGACACACTAATCACAAGGTAATTGTGTGACCGTTTTAATGCTAATGTAATCGCTGGATCGTCTTTCCTGTCGCAAGTCATTTTTAACGCCGGTTAAGTTTTTCTTTGTCACACGGTGGGAACCGCCTTCGGATATTACTTGTATGTTGTCATATTCACGTCATTAACTGTTTATTACGCTTAATTCTTTATGTAAAACTAGCTTGGCTCTTTAGTCAACTGATCCCGCTCTAAACTGAGCCCGCGGGATGAGTTGACTAGATAATTTATTCTGCCTGCGACTTCTTCCACGTGGAAAATTTACTTTTAATTATCGTTGTAATTTGGCTAATTCATATAAAATCGTTATAAATTATAGCCTATATGTTATTCTGTTGTATATATAATAATACTGTAAAGTTTCATAAAAATCCCTTCAGTAGTTTTAGCGTGAAAGAGTAACAAACATCTGACCATCCATCCATCCATCCTCACAAACTATCACATTTATAATATTAGTAGGAAGTAGGATAGTAGGATAGGATAGGATAGGATATTACTTAATGTAACTATTTGAAAATATTATTTTAATGTGATGAATACACTTTTATTCAAATGACAACTATAAATGATAACTGCCTCATTAGCTTAGCGGTCGAAAACGCGACTGTTACGCTAGAGATCCTCAGTTCGATTCTCAGAGCAAACTATGTTGTGCTCGGCTTCCAGTGTAAACAGATGCGACTGAATATCAGTGTTTTACACGAAGTGATTGCCATCAGACCTCCACAACACAATTTCTGAGCATTAACGATATCCTGAGGATAGAGTGGTTGTCACAGGTGTTCGTACGGCAACCGGGACCGACGGCTTCCAACGACAGAGACTCGATGTGTTAAGAATAATCACCCATCCACAGACTAACCGTGGCTAATGCAGCTTAACCTTGCAGATAGGTTGATCAGCGTAGTAGCCAAACCATGAGCCCCTCAGAGAGGAGTCCTTAAAATATTTTATATCTACACTACTATTAATTTAATATTAATTCCTTTAAAAACAGACTTTATAAATGGCTGAATGAACATAACTTTAATGACATTAAGGATATTTTTGACATTAAATTATAATACTCAAATAATTTTATCGACATTCTGTATTCAACTTTATTAAACAACTTTATTATTTACGAATAGGACATTATTATTATTATACAATATTTTGTAATTGTGCGTGAGGTAAATATTTTTATTTTCTTACATTTTTATGTAATGAGTAAATGTTTTATAATTTTGTCATTTTATGTTGTAACTGTTTTTGCATTGGCTAGAATTCCATTACTCGGGTTATCTTTTAGTTCTGAGTATTTTGCATGCAATTGATACAAACTTTGTATAGCTAAACATGTGGACTTATAATAATATCAAACTGTAACAACTTTATACCATGTTTAAGGCAAATAAAGACTTATCTTATCTATTATAAAGAGGAAAGATTTGTATTTTTGTAATGAATAAACTCAAAAACTACTGTGCCGATTTCAAAAAATCTTTCACCATTAGAAAGCTACATTCACCCTGAGTAGCATAGGCTATATTTATTGCTAGAAAAGATTAGGGAATCTTATTTCCACCCGTGCGAAGCCGGGACGGGCCGCTAGTAAATTATAAATTTATTAATATTATTTTGTCCTTCTCTCTTTCTATTTTGGACGTAGGAACCAAAGTGAGGTCATAGGCCAGCTCCCGTGTGAAAGGTCGTGCGCATATGTTCGTGTTACGTAGTAATCGCTAAACGATTATCATTAATTTTGTATTCGTATATGTAGCTAGCAATTTGTTTACAAAGACGGGTTATTCTTCATCTAGTAATACTTAGCGATGACTGTGTTAATATATTATAAGTATTTTGAATCAACTGCCGGTTTCTAATATCATCACGCCTGTATTCCCCAAAGGGTTAGAGAAGATTAATATAGCACTTTTGAAAAGTAAAAACTAGTTACTCGGTTCAAAAAAGTGGGTCTTATGGAGAAGAACCGGCAAGAAACTCCATAGACACTTTTTAAAATAACAAACATGATTACAATGTTCTTGGTTTTCAATTTTTGTTACGAAAAGTTAATGAGAACAATGCAGTTTGATGTGTACTAATAGATTATTTCGGTATAATAAACAGAAAAAAAAGGATTGTCATTGAAAGTAAGAGCTGACCAGCCCCGACAGACGGCACCCGTTCACGAGTATAACGTGTGTATCGACGTCGTTCGACTCAACCATGTTGCAGGGAATAAAAGTAAATAAAAAACTTGAGAGGTGTCAAGGGACACCCGGATGGAACGAAGTTCCTTTCATTAAAATTTAATAATTAAAAATAAAAAAACCTGTATACACTCAACAATTCACAACACGCGAAATTCAAATATTGTCAGTCACTCAATAATATTTGAATGCTTGTCAACAATATTTGAATTTCGAAAAAAGTGTCGTGACAACTTTTTCGTAAGATTTTTTTCCGTCTAGCCCCCTTTCACAACGCGCGATAAGGAACTTCGTTCCAAAAACAATCATAGACACTTGTATCCAAACCTTCTATCCACAAAATACCTAGAGGCGCTATCATTTTCGTGGCCATAAATCGTTCTATTACTTATAATTGGCGGTACCATGATAAATACAGTCCAAGTATTATTTACGACTTATTTGATCAGATAAGTAGATGTCCACTACAGCTCTGGGGCCCAAATTGGTCCAGTAAATCATGAAGGAAAAACTGTGATATGAACACTTGATATATGTGGGTTTTTGTTAATATCTGATTGGCTGTTGTAACTAATTATAAGTATTGAGATATTGGTTTGGAAATACTCGTAGCTAAGTTATACGCTGATTACCCGATCTAACAAAAGGGATTTACATGGCGAATGTCTGTGGAAACGCCTAGAGAAACTAACGCCGATCTTATTGGTGAGGTTCTTCAAAAAGGTCAGGTGCGTAGTACTCGCAAGCGGCGTGTGTGTGTGTATGACAAGATGTATGAATGTGGTCGAAGCAAAAGAAGTATGCAAGAATCGTAGCAAGTGGCCTTTTTAGTTTCTGCCTGCTCTCATGGGAAAAAGGCGTGAGTGTATGTATGTGTAACCGATCTGTTAGGTTAAACTGCGCTAATAGAAGCCAGTCTGTGGATAGGTGACCATTCTTCACACATCGATATCCCTGCGTGCCTCCGAGAACACATAAAGCCGTCGGCTCCGGTTGTCATGCATGAACTCTATAACAATTGTCAATGGTAGTCAGAAGCCTAAAAATCCTGACAACCAGTCTATCCTCAAAATATCGGTATGCCAAGAAATTGGGTTGCAGAGGTCTGACGGCAGTCGCGTCGTGTAAAATACTGATATTCAGCCGCATCTGGGTAGACTGGAAGTCGGCCCCAACATAGTTGGGAAGAGGCTCGGAGGAAGCAATTGGTTTATAGTTTTTGCCAGTCATTGAGGTGCCTAAAAGACTTTTAGAGGTAATTATTTTGTATGCTATATTAAAAGTAATAGTTAATGAAAGTCTTTATTAGCAACCAAATAAATAAAAAACAAAATTGTTAAGTAAATATAACCTGATTTGACTATTGGACGACCAAGTTAAAGGTACGGCACACATCTATGACTTTTCGAAATCATGTGCGTATTAATATAATTAATTATCACTCGTTTAAATTGTGAAGGAAAACATCGTGAAGAAACCTTCATACCTTAGAGATTTCGTCGATGGCGTGTGAAGTCTGCAAACCCGAATTAGGCTAGCATGATGGACTATAGCCTCATTCTGGGAAGAGACGTACCCAGCCGTGGGACAATATATGAATTGATGATGATATTAAACAATATACATACTTACTTGCCTTGCGTCAGTTTAGTCACTTGCATTATAATATTATGTTATTAAATACAACCAATAGGTAGATACAGAATTCAAGCCACCAAACCACAAACATAATCAATAAATTGGACTCTCAATTTCCCCAAACTCCGTCACTGCCACCCCTCGTAAGACAATAGTGATAATGAAGCCGTCAATATTGCTTAGCACGACACGATTAACAACGGGTGACGTATCATATGTAATGTTATTCCTTACAGCGAATTGTTAATTGCGTGGTATTAGAGTACCTATCAGCTGTGATGGTATGTGAATATAGTAAGTACTTTAAAATTACACTAGGCTAATATTAGTCACGTGGTATTTTTGTAGATGCCATGCAACTTTAGTTAACTTTAAAAATACTGAAATTGCTCACAATATTTTTGGAGCAAATTGAAACATGCTTAAACGTTAATCGAATTTATTCGACGTCTGTGGTCTAGTGGCTCGCGAGTCGGACTGCTGATCACGAGGTCGTGGTTTCGATTCCCACAAACCACAAATATTTATGTGATGAACATAAGTGTTTGTGTTTGTCTGGGTGTTTCCTATGTATTATAAGTATGTATTTACAAAAAAAAAAGATAGTATATAAGTATTATATCCATTGTCTAGTACCCATAGTACAAGCTCTGCTTAGTTTGGGACTAGATGGTGCTGTGTAAAATTGTCCAAGAATATTTATTTATATTTTAATTTATGTAATGTACTTGCAAAATGAACCTGCAGATCTACATCGCTTACAATAGACAGACAAGGATACTCTTCTCATCTTCTGTCAGTACTAGTGACCTTTATACAGCAAATCTTTAGTTCTATTGCCATTTACTTTATTACAATAGCCATATAAAGCATAATAGGCGCATAATCCCATCCATTCTTTCAAGACGACTCGAACATTTAAAATCAGATAAAATATTACAACACAGCAACAAACGGCGACGAACAATGACTAAATGACCCGTGAACCAAAAATATCTGTCAAAACACCATCCATCGACCAGTTGACGACTCAAAGGGATCTCGTTTCGTAAGGGAGCGGCTGTGGAACAATAAGGCTAATTTTCGTACAGCATTGATTGATGGCCAATCCCATTCCTCAGTTGACGTGACAAACGTTGATGCTTTGAATAAAGTTCGGGACATGACAATAGATGATATTAATATCAGCTAAATGAGTGTTGAGATAGATTTGGATTCTTGAGGAGCTAAGATTAATTAGGGTTGGTAAATATTTTGTAAACTCACATTCAAGAATGATGATGTGCAATGACTCAAAATGATTTAAGACACCAATAAAACCTATAGAATTCTACTCGAAATATTAACTATTTTAATACTAATAATATTATGTTTTAGAAATATTATACCATTGTTGAAGTATTTGAATAAAAAAAAAATTAATAATAGGAAAGAGTACTGGTATAACTTGAAATAGCTTTAAATGTACTTGAAAAATAATATAAATAAAGGTAGCTAACAAACGTAATTAATTTTAACATACCTGAACTAAATCTTGAAATACCTTTCCTCATAGCAGCATAAAAGCCGTTAGTGGAGCCAGCTACCGTACCCTTAGAGGTCACAAATAACAGTACAGCTCGTAAACTAGTTGCCGCATTAACCATAACGAATAAAGGCACTAAAAGCACGTCTCGACCGTCCCTGAGGGCCGTTTCGGCTGTCAATGCGAAAATTTAAGTTCGCCACACCCATGCACTCTGAGGGGTCGACCTTTACGCCCTTTGTCTCAATCGTTGTTGCTTTTACATTCCGAGAGTCCATTCCAATTGTATTCTGTACAGGATTAAATAAAAGTGTTCGGTAGTTAGCTTGAAATTTTAGTGCTGCAAAATTTTGTGTTGATTTTTGAATGTAATTAATGGCTATTGTCGACCATTTTTCCTGAATTTGATTCATAAATATTTTAACTTGATTTCATTAGTGCATATTCATATTTTTCAACAGACGAATCGAGTTTTGATAGTCTAGTGATTTTAAATACTAAGTAAATAAAACAATAAAAAGCTCGATTCAAAAGTCAATCAACACTCGAACATCCATTAATCTCATCTCATTTGTGACTGTCTCAAATTGCATAACGTCTTTTAAAACGTCTAAACTATGACATTGCTTCTGTCTGATAGTGCCTCAGGGCCAAATATCACATTTGTTTCTATTTATAAATCTCTTTGATTTCATTCATTTGCTGTCCTATTCAATTGAACAACAGAACTTAATTCCGACAACAGTTTGTGTACGGCGCTGTTCTAATCTTGTTGTTCAAAGGAATGTGTTACCGACTTCGGGTGGCCATCTATCTTGTTATAACGACAATGTCTTGATATATTTTATCACATTTAGCCCCGGTAGAAATATTTACTATCGCTGACCAGTCTACGATGAGCTTCCTCGTCTCCCTAATTTCTTTTATAGATGAATTGAAAAGGGAGTTTGTTAGTTCATCTCCGGGTCTTACGATGTTGGTTTTTAGTTCCGTGACCGTGGTGTTAACGGTCTTATTTGTCATCTGTCAATTTGCCTTCTATTTTTGTTGGGGAATATGAAAGCTTTCGTTTAACTGCGCGTGTCGTCGGCGGTGTTTTGTCATCATTATTTTTGGCCCGCTCATAATGATTATTGACAGGGTTGTAGTCGCGATGGATTGGTGTCTTTTTAGTTATAGTTATATTTTAGCTCTTATTTATGACATCATTTTCAACAATAAATTAAATTGTATTTAAATCTCCCTGTGGTTTCTCAGAATTTGTAGACATTAATCAATTTAACATAATCTGAGTGCCAATTTATTTGTAGTTGGTAATTAAATGAAACCATACGTTGCTTTCTCCTTGACCGTGTCGGCCGAAACGAAAACGTTCCCATTCAAAACGAGTAATCAACCGAATTAAAGTCGAATCTGTATCAGGAGGCGAGCCCAATCTCGCGGGGTTTACGCCCAATTAATAATCGTGGCGCTGAGATTTTCAAAGTTCTATTAAGCTTGAACACAAAAATTGAATTATAAAATGATGTAACATGATAATATTACTAACAATTAATAATTCCTTGATTTACTTCTCTAGAAATCTATACATTTTCATATAGGTATTTTAGATATTTCCACCACCCGATGGGCGCAGTGGTCATTTGGCTTCTGAGCTACTTGTCGCAGATTACATTTCTGTCTATCTGTTACGCCCTCACGCCTAAAACCCTGAACCAATTTTGATGAAATTTAGTACAGACATAGATCAGACCTTTGAGAAGGACATAAGCTACCTTTTGTACTAAAAAATCCTTTGAGATGCGATTAAAACCACAGGCAATATCTATCCTATACAATCTGACGACGTTTGGGGTCTAGTGGTTCGTGGGTTCGATTCCCACAGGACACAAATGTTTGTGTGGGTAAAACATAATTATTTGTGTTTGCCTGGGTGTTTCTTATTATTTATTACTTATATTTTATTTTATTTATCTTTGAGAGCCCCTGGTGTAGTGGCTGCCAAAGATTTAGATCCGTGGCGTAGGCGCATCACGTTTAATTAACTAACCCCCTTCAAGGTGCGTTCCTTAAATATAGAGACCGAAAAATAACAGCCCTCGTGTGCCTCTGATTCTGTACTTTTTTTCGCGTTAAATGCTTGTAATATTTTTTTTATTCTGACTCTCGCTGGTTTTAGTATAACATTTAAGGGGTTTAGATTGATTCGATTTTAAATACTGTTGTATTATTTAAATAACTTTAACCTTTTGACCGCTACGGACGTGTACAGACGTCAAATGAAAACGTGCTCACGACGCCAACGACGGCACGGCACGTCAAAAATACCACTTTTTTTTAGTTCAAAATAAATATCTATACAAAAATTTGTTATTATTTTTTTACTTATTATTAGATACTAGAATTTGTCGCTTGACGTAGAGAACACGGATTTTCGTTATTGACGTGGCGGTCAAAGGGTTAATCTTAGCATGGAAAATGCAAAAAAAAATACAAAAAGATAGTAGGTAAGGTGGCATCGTTCGACATTGAACTAACTGTAAAGTAAGTCATGTCGGTTGAGAAGCAAAAACTTGCTTTTCAATAGGTGTTTCTGACGTCACCGTAGTAAAGATGTAAATTCAGAATGTGAAGGCAAAATTCGACATGGTGGATGGGAATCGCGGTGGCTTAGTGGCCATAGCGTCTGGTGTACCTAACCAGAAGACGCAGGTTCGAATCCTGTCTGCGGTCGAATTTTTCCTTTAATAAATAACTTTAAAATCACAGCATGGCAAATGCTAAAAAAAAAATACAAAAAGACTGTTGTAAGATATTTTCATGAGCTCGTCGCAAAGGGATCACACAAAATCATCACAAAAAACTTGTAGTGATATAGCAACGATGACGTAAAAAATATGAGAAAGTTTTCAAAATAAAATAAATATAAATATTTTTTTGGGACATTTTTACACAGCGCCATCTAGTCCCAAACTAAGCAGAACTTGTACTATGGGTACTAGACAATGGATATAATACTTATATACTTTTTTTTTGTAAATATATACTTATAATACATAAGAAACACCCAGACAAACACAAATACTCATGTTTTACCCACACAAATATTTGTGTTCTGTGGGAATCGAACCCACGACCCCATGATCAGCAGTCCGGTACTCGAACCACTAGACCACAGACGTCGTCAAATGACTAACTTGTAATATAACATAACATACCATCACGCCTGTATTCTCCGGAGGGTATGGCAGAGGTGTAGGACTAATTGTACACCCACACTTATGTTACTGGTGTGTTTAGGTCCCATGTAATAGGGGGTGAGCCTATTGGCATTCCACAATTCACAATTCCAAACTCTAAGCTGCTACTGGGAATTTCTAGATTAATAGAAAAACCCAACAACACTTTGTTTGTACCCGGAAATCGATACCAGCATCTCAAGCGTAGCAGTTGCGCTTACGATCACTAGGCTAATGATACAGTTAATATTGTAGAATAATCTCTAAGGCATGCAGGTTTCCTCACGATGTTTTTCTTCACCGTTTAAGCGAGTGATAATTTATTATTATATTTGCCTATCACTTATTAGGCAAATATAGTATACTAAAAATATATATATGGTATACTAAAAACTAAAAAGTTGTTTTTTGTTCCACTGCAAATTGTTCCACTGCTGCTCTCATATTTATAGTGTATAATATGAGTCTTATTAGAGTGAACAACTGTTGGTGAACCAAAGAAATAAATATAAAAACTACTAAAAATTATCGGTATTCTTTAACAGCGATGTTGATGTTATAGACATTAATTATAATACCTACAAATATACACTTTTCTCCCTAACAGTACCTAATTGTACGCTATGTGTAGGTATCTAAAGCTAATATGTAGTTCACGAAACAGCAATGTAAATCTATATTTAGAATAATATGTTTTGCACTACTTACTATTTGCTCGTACCTATTTATATTCGAAAATTAAAAACAAGCTTAAGTGAAGTTGCCAGATTTATTTAAATAAGGTCTAACATTTTAAGTTTCCTTTTTCAAAACTTTTCATAGTACATTTCCTACGTTTTCTTTTTTTTTAGTACATACTACAAGTGAACTGCTTCGTTAGGCTACTGATCCTAGGCGCCATTGCTACGCTGGAGGTCCTAGGTTCAATTCCAGGTCGAGCAACGTGACATTAGGTATTTCTATGAAATTCTCAGTAGCAGCTCGGAGTTTGGCGAGGTTTGCCCCCTATTACATAGGACCTGAACATACCGGAGCACGGTTGGTGTACAGCAGAACACCTCCGTCTTACCCTTTTGGAGAAGACAGGCGTGATGGTATGTATGTATGTTGAGTACAAATAAGATTAATTTGTCAGCCAATTTCGTATTATTATTTCATATTTTCCTTTTTCAAAACTATTAATAACATAACGAATAACAAGTTTGATTAAAGTACAATTTTTGTCTCGCGTTTCGGGTCTATTATGGGTCGGCCTGGTCCCATTACCTGGTACCACTGTAGTATCCTTAATCCCTATAATTAGAGTCATCCCACACCGAGTGATTGATAGCTATAGTTTGACCGGGAACACGGCACAGGAATGGGATTCTAATCACTTTTTATAGGGTAGGTACTGTATTTTGGGAGACTGCGCATAGGTACGGTCGACAAAAGAGTTAAGTATACAGGCAGCTAATTAATATCTGTGTTTTGTTAAAGATTGTGTAATAATGTATCACGCAATATGTGTCAAAACGCAGGTATTGTAAGCTGCTACACATCAAACCCTGTGACGGGTAATTATTTAAATCACAATCTGTGTAACGATGCAGATTTCGTTCACTACCTGTATACCAATCCCTTTTGTGGACTGTACACAGTTGTTGTGCATCTCATGGTATAATAAAATTATGCAGCTATTTAATTTTGTCTTAAGATAACACAATTTATGTAAAATACAATAATATATTGCGAGAGTTGTTGAATATCACTTTTAATTTAACAAAAGTCGTAACGTAACTTTATTCATTCGTATTTTATGTTTAAATCATGTCTAAATAAAAACTATATTTGAATATCTACATCGCTGCTGCACATTGCACAGTTTTAAATTAAAATAATTACACAAAATTGTTTAGAGAAGAAAAAAAAAGCAAGTAAAACGTTGAATAATATTTCACTTGTTTTTCTGAATGCAATAAGATTTAAAAAGATTACTCAATCATTTTGTTCATTCCTTTTTCAAAACCAATTTTGGTAGAAAATACTAATAGCTACTCTTTACGCCTCCCTCAGTTGCGAGCACACCCCCTTAATAAAAATAGTATATTATAGAAACGCCTATTCTTGCTCACTTTTATTAAAACCATGTAATTTTATAAAACGCATCCCAATTTATCTACGAAATCGTGAACCTTAAATGCTTTGTTACCGAGTCGTGCGCGGGAGTCGATTTTTTACAGACCATCCCCTAACTGATTGTATTTTTTATGCTACTCATCTTCAAATTTAATAATGTTTAATGTATTTAAGACTTTTGTCCGTAATTTCGCTCGTGGCATCTTTTTGTTCTTATATAATTCTTTAATGATATGTTTTAAAGATATGTTACCGCAGAGTCATATAAAAAATGTTAAAGACATGCACATAATGATGCTATAATTTCCGCAATTTTACAAAAATTCTTGAGAGATATCTATGTTGAGTGGTTGCATGTGATCCGGCAAATAGATGATAAATGACGACGATGATAAATATGACTGTTACGAAGCTGTTAGAAATACTCGTGGCTCTAATAAGCTTTTATAAGTGTAACATAAAAAAAAACGCTTCGATTTTTTGTGACTGAAAACCTAGAAAAGGAATACATATAAAAATTATTTTACATTATGTAAAATTAATGTATTTGTTATGCAGATCATGACGATTAAATACAGATAAATTACGTTTTTTTTATTACAATGTATTTATTATAAACACTACTGATGTTAGTAAGTAAATATGACTACTAAGAGCTTTTAAAGCAGTGTTAGTGTAGTAGGTTTGACTATTGGACTACCAAGTCCAAGGTCTCAGCTTCGAAACCAAGCACTCTGACTTTTCGAAATCATGTCCGTATGAATAATCACTTATCAAAAAACATCGTGAGGAAACGCATGCCTGAGAGATTTCCGTGACGGCACTTGAAGTCTGCCACACCGCATTAGGCCAACGTGGTGGACTATAGCCTAATACCTCTTATTCTGAGAGGGATCTCATTCTGGGTTGATGATGAAGAGCTTTTGTGTTAAGTGGACAATACAAATGATATCATTCGAAGTCGTTTAAAAATATGTATTTGATGACTGAGATTTAAATAAAATACAAAATTAAACTAGAATTTCAGAATTTTTCAGAATTAGGTACTTAGGATCTATTTCTTGAATAATATTAGTGTTGACCACTATTCGAAATTTCAAAATAGGAGATATATTCTAATACCTTTGTATGGAGAGTACCCATAAAAAGATTTTAAATAACGAATCCCTAATTATGGCATCGATACACTTTTTTTATTTATAATCAAAAAAATCCAATTATCGCATTTGGCGGATCATCATTAAAATGACGATCAGCATTATACAATATCACAGTGAAATATTTGGAATATCCACTAAATTGCGTCTTTCGGTGATGGTTGGAACAAAAAATCTTTAAAGTCGATTTAGTTCTTTGTGTAAAAAAAAAGAGCGTAATTACGGTCACAATGCGGTGGTTAGCCAGGCGGCACAATTAGATTTTGACGGGTCCGTGATAAATGGTTGTCTTGGGTGCTGTTAACCCATAAAACCGAAGAGACGCTTCGAGGTCACTTTGAAAATTATTTTTTGGTGTAACGTAATATTTCTTGTAAGTAAGAAGTTCTTAGTTTGAAATTTCGAAGCGCCAACAAAAAGGAACTGAATACTTAAGTATGTACAATTATTTGAACGTGTTGTGTTTACATTCTAAAGTGAACAACATAAGATTTAAATTATAATATTATTTTAAATTATAAAAAAGAACGTTTTATAATTGCGGTATTATAAAATTATTTTTGCATTTGTACCTATTATTAAAATTATTCTAACTAATAATAAAAGTTACCTACATTCTACACTTTAGACAACATAAGATTCAAATTATTATAAATTAAATTTAAATTAAATTTAAATTTTGCGTTAGCATTCTTAAAATTATTCGAGTTAAAAATAAAAGTCACATCAATAATTTAAATGACTTTGATGTAACAAAATTTGCATTTTTATTGTTTTCACTACGAAATATCTATTAATTAATTAGGTACCTACCTAATGTCCCTAACCTGAAGTGCCCTAACTTTAAATAAGGGTTATTTAAAATTTAAACATGAGTAACATTAATCTACAGTTATACTAGAGTTATTGTTATCTATATTTTGATTCATTTGCAAATCGATGCTAGTTTTTACAAAATTTTCAAATTCATTTTGAATTAATTTTTATGTATACCGTGTAGTGTAGAGTGTAGGTACACGGACACTTCTTCTGCATCTCAAAGATTTATGAAACTCCAAAAGCCACTCCACACATTTTTTGTTCCAAAGGATAATTCACTAACTACGTCCCAACTTTATTATTAAAACGATCGTTTCCCTAACCGCGAATTATCAAATTTCTACCATCTTGCCCTAGAATTATCACATAAGTCCAAATGTCTCGAGGTACCATTTAAAACAACCAGTATCCAATGAACCCCATAAACCACTGAAGTCTGAACATTTTTAACTACATGGCGACGAAACGGTAAAGTGACTTGGGGTCTTTGTATACTGGTCACTTTAAAACTCAGGCGATTAAGAGAAAATTGCAAAAGATTACAGAGTCAGCTATAATCCTAGAATCAACTGTAATTATAAGTATTCTTTTAAAATTCGAACATTAATTAGAGCATCAGTGATTTAAGACGGCTATTTCGTACAATATCTACCATTATGGTAGTTTTGTATAATCTACCATAAGATATTTCGGCGTTTACCGGATTTTAATTGTTTAATAAATATATTGTATGTTGTGTTGTTATTTTCGGTTCGTTTGAATTAAATAAATAAATGCCCCCTGATTTATTTTATTATTTTTACTTTTTGATGTTTTAGATTTAGACGGGTCGTATGAGCAGCAATAAATTACACAGCTGAAGGTTATGGAAAAAAAACTTAAATTAAGGTAAGTATATGAATTAATCAATAAGCTTAATAAAGAAATTGTACCAAGAGTTATGTAAAGGATTGTCGCTAACACTGGTACTTGGAATCGAACTGACTCGCGCTTAACAGACACCCTTGTCACACCAATGAAGCAGTGATTATTTTTTATACATATTTTTAGCCCAATTCTTAGCAAACACATAAAGAAAACATTGTAAAACATCTACTATTCCTACAATTGTGTTCTAGTAATCTGTAATTAATATGTAACAAACAGGTTTTAATGCGCTCGCGCTTGTTCCTAAGATTGCTGCCCGCTAGGGCATAGCGTCGCAGATTAGAGCAAAAACGTGACGTCACAGTCCAGTGTGCTTGTAGGTATAAGTATTCCTCTGTTTATATAGCAGACGATGATAATAATGGAGTAGTTGATAATAACTGCCTATGGTCTAGCGGCCGCCAGTAAGGCTGTTGAGCGTGAGGTCCTGAGTTATTCTCAGTTGGTGAGTTAATAGGCTCGCCCCCTATTAGGTACATGGCAGCTAAACATACTGTGGGTGTACATTAGTACGTCATCCTTACCTTTCGGGAAATATAGGCGTGATGGTAGGTTAATTTGGATTTGTGCTGGTAATAGCAATATGCTTGATATAAATACTTACAGCTTAATTTTGCCAAAGTAATTATTTTTTTTAACTTTTAAAAAGTTTCTCATTTAAATACAGAACGCCATATCCCTGTAATTAATACAAATTTCCAAAGTACTTAATTTATTGTAATAAAAAAAAGCCTAATTATAGAGGAAATATTACATTGTACTTGACATTTAACTCCGTGTACTTTTTCAAATACACTTAATGCAATTAGTTTATAGTGTTTTTTTTATTATAATTTTAATGTCAGTATTTTCAATGTAATTGAAATCATTGGTTATGATTGGCTGACGTTTTTCCTTCAGTTCACTTTGTTTTATTTATTTTTTCACATTACATTTTCTATTGATTTCTTGGCGAGTCTACACGTGACCATGGATGCTGTAAAGGGTTCGAAACTTCGGGATTAATAATATAATTATAACGTGAAAAATTACTTAAAAAGTAGTTTTAAGTAAATAACAATATTAAAAATAAAGCAATTTTGTAACATTTCAACCTTTGTTTCATTCTTTGTTCATTAAGTTAGCTAATATTACCATCTTATATTACGCTTGTTTAATTATTGAATGTAATTAAATCAAATTAACGATCTTACACTTTCATCTTAACATTTTAGTGTCATGACAAAACACTCCGTCTCGGTTCGCATAGAAATAAAATGGTCTAACGATACCAATATAAATATGGATTACACATCAATATGCACCAACCACACGTATTGTATTTATGATAATGTAAACAATGAGTTTCGCGGAAACACAACATAAGTAACTAAAACACCCTCAGCCATTACTTGCAATACTATAACTTTTTTCAAACGAACAATTTCTTTATACATTTCTAAGTCTTTCACGTAATAGCAGTTGTATATTAAGAAATCCCACAGGAAGGTGTCGTCGGTTTTTACTTGGCAAGACATTTAATTACGTAGTTTATGAATAATTCAGTTGCTCAAGATGTGGAACGGTCACAGCACGGTGGTAGTAGCGGTCAACGCGATCCGCTGTAAGATTTCGAATTATGATCACTTTTATTATACGTTGCTTAACAACTTAGATTGATAGAGAGATAACAGTTGAAAAGTTTTCCGACGTATGATGGCACTTAGAATATATTTTGAGAGTAGTTTGTATAGTTTTTTTTTCCATAATTATTAGCTGTACGTGTCCACTGTGCATTGGCTTCTGTTAAAATCACTATTCTTGGGGATTAGTTACCCGTCAAGGTCATGGCAAATTCCACTGATCTCATGGCCATGACTATAGGACAGCTGAAGGCAAGTGAAGTTTTTTAAGAGATGTAAGGCATAGTGGGAGTAATTCCACTCAAATTGGAACTGCCTGACTGGGGAAGTACCTCCGCCTTGCAGATAATCGAAGTGAAATAACAATGCTTTGAGCTGTGTTTTGTTCCTTACAGTGAGAAAGGTTGCCAGTGCTCCGCGAGGAAACGTTGTGTTGGTAGTGGGGGGACTTTGACAATTATACTGCCAACCTAACTATTCCTTTTTCGTTTTACAGAGCCGGCAACACGCAAGTGATATCCCTGGTGTTACAAGCGTCTATAGGCTACGGTAACCGCTTACCATCAAGTGGGCCGTATGCTTGTTTGCCACCTGAGTGATATAAAAAAACGAAAAGCAGAAGATAGAGTACAGTGGCGATTACTCCACCGACAAGAGATCTTAAATTGAAGAAGAAGAAAAAAAGGTGGACTAGTAGGTACTAATAGGCACTTCAGTTTAAATCTCTATTGTTATACCTACAGATCTTACATGTTGTATGTCAAATACAACATGGATGACATTTCTTGGGACATTATGTAAAATGAATATAGGTGATACAATCAATCAAACGCTAATACTGCCTTGTTAGTCTAGTAGTCTTAGAGCGAATGCTAAGTTTAAGGCCCTGGGTTCGATTCCCAGATCGAGCAAAGTATTATTGGGTTTTCCTATCATAAATTCTCAGTAGCAGCCCGGAGTCTCGCTTCCTATTACATGGGACCTAAACATACCGGCGAACTGTGGACATGGTACACCTCTGCGTAACCCTTCGGGGAATACAGGCGTAACAGTATGTAAGTGTGTTGTCATCAACTAATAGTCAGAAATGTAAACTTCAAAACTAAAACGTTTCCTTATTTGTTATGACGTTCTTCGATAATGAAAGATGAAACATATACATATTATTATATATATATCTTTTGTATTTTTTTGGCATTTTCCATGCTAAAAGTTATTTAGCGAAGGAAAAAAATGAAGTGAATGTGAAGGCAAAATTCGTCGTGGCGGGTGGGACTCGCTTTAAACTTTAAAATCTTAGCATGGAAAATGCCAAAAAAATACAAAAGATAGTTAGTAGGTAAGGTAGCATCGTTCGACATTGAACTAACTGTAAAGTAAGTTGTGTCAGTTGAAAATCAAGCTTTTCAATAGGTGTTACTGACGTCACCATAAAGACGTAAATTCTGAATGTGAAGGCAAAATTCGTCATGGCGGGTGGGACTCGCGGTGGCTTAGCGGTCATAGCGTCTGGTGTACCTAACCAGAAGACGCAGGTTCGAATCCTGCCCGCGGTCGAATTTTTCCTTCGCTAAATAACTTTAATATACATATATATATTTAATATTAAATATATATATATTAAATATTCACAAAATTATTTCAATCAAAGAAACAATCAGTAATATAACGACGTTAAACTATCATAGAATCACATCGAGATCTGATGAGTCATAAATAATAATGTGTGCAAAAAAATATTTCTGCGAACTAACACGCTAAGGCTCGATGTCCTCGGGCGACCATCAGACGGGAATAACAGCGGCGATGGTCACATTTCGAGCAAAATTTTTGACATTCCGTCACCGCCCTCGAATGAGATGTTTGGAAGGCATACATGGCGCGACTTTGAATTTTAAAAAATAACATAGAAATACTGTTTTTTGGATGCTACTGAGGTGGCAAACAAGCATACGGCCCCCCTGATGGTAAGCGGTTACCGTAGCCTATAGACACTTGCAACACCAGGGGTATCACTCACGCTATGCGACGTCTATGACGTATAACCGCCAAACATTTTTATCTTCTAGATAAAAATGTTTGGCGGAATGCTGGTCCAGCTCCACAAGATGAACATCTTGTAAATCAATAATTTTACTGTACGTTATACAATTTAATAATCTTTGTTTGTAAAAACATGAATTGTAAAGTATGAGAGTCGTGCAGCCATTGATGTTGCATATGTTGATATGCATTATAATGACTTAAAATTACATTGTGCCCTTCAGTTGCCTAGCGGTCTGAGCTTGTCATGCTCACTAAAATGTCCTGCTGATGGTGGCGTTGTGTGTCGGGTCGTTTTATTCCCTACAACATGGTTGAGTCGAACGACGCCGATACGCACGTCATACTCGTGAACGAGTGCCGTCTGTCGGGGCTGGTCAGCTCTTACTGTCAATGGCAACCTCTTTTACTTTTCTGTTTATTATGCTAGATTAATTTAATTGTACACATCAAACTGCATTGTTCTCATGAACTATTCCGATTTAGACTGTAATACTGAACACTGTAATCATGTTTTTTTTTGTTGAAAAGAGTGTCTATGGAGTTTCTTGCCGGTTCTTCTCCATAAGACCCACTTTTTGGAACCGTGCAACTAGTTTGACTTTTCAAAAGTGCTATTTTAATGGTCTAATTGAAATAAAATATTTGACTTTGACTTTGACTTTGACTATATGACGACGTCTGTGGTCTAGTGATTCGAGTACCGGACTGCTGATCATGGGGTTGTGGGTTGTGGAAGAAGAAGAAAAAAAGGTGGACTAGTACTAATAGGCACTTCAGTTTAAATCTCTATTGTTATACAGATCTTACATATTGTATGTCAAATACAACATGGATGACATTTCTTGGGACATTATGTAAAATAAATATAGGTGATACAATCAATCAAACGCTAATACTGTAATGTTAGTCTAGTAGTCTTTGAGCGAATGCTAAGTTTGAGGCTTCGATTCCCACAGGACATAAATATTTGTGTGGGTAAAACATGAGTATTTGTGTTTGTCTGGGTGTTTCTTATGTATTATAAGTATATATTTACAAAAAAAATGTATCTTAGTATTATAGCTCTGCTTAGTTTGGGACTAGATGGTGCTGTGTAAAATGTCCCAAAAAATATAAATAAAAAATTATATGCTCTACCCGTAAAACGAAAGAGGTATAGTTGGGTTGGCAGTATAAGGGTCAAAGTCCCCCCACTACCTACACAACGTTTCCTCGAGGAACACTGGCTGCCTTGTTCACCGTAAAAAACACAACACAGCTCGAAGCAGTGTAATTTCACTAAGATTTGGACTTGATTTTTACATAAAAATACATTTAAATTTAAAAATGTAATTGTGTGTACCTATACATTGGTGAATTGTGTTGGTGACAGCTATAATATTAAATAGCTTTCATCTATGAATATAACCTACCTACCCACTGCCAACTTAAAATAGGATGTATTTATCTATTAAATGGATACCGCATACAATTAGAATAACCATGGTTAAAAATCACTTGTGTCATTTCTGTCCACTCTTTTGACATTTGCATTAAAACGTTATTGTGCCAGATTACGTAAACTCATTGAAATTAATGACTACTAATATAAAATAATAACCCTTATTTTACATTTGTTCTGTGCTGAAATAAGTAATTAGTTGATTAACTCAAGTACAGTACCCAGCAGTATGATCATTAGCGACCAAGCTTTTTAAAATAAAACAAAAAATTACAGTTTATGTTATAAGCTTTTAATTCGAAATACCAACGTAAGTAAGTCATTATAATGACAGAAAACTTCAAAAACAAGCTTCAAAATGTCAAGTGGGTCAATTAAATATGGACATTTAGACACTGTCTATTAACTATTAATTCTGCCGAAGCAGTCGTTCGAAATGTCAGTTATAAATTTCAAATTCTAGACATTCATTGGATGCTAGTCTGAGTTGACAAGTGGGGTTACTTATCTATTCTTGAAGCATGCACCTTAAATGTCAGATTTTTTAATCGGCTATAAGTAACTTGGTATTGTTTTTCTGCCAAGCCTTTGAGGATTTGTATTCTGTGGTTAGTTGGTAGTAAGACGTATGATTGTGGAAAGTTGAGTTGCTGCTTTAATTGCAGAAATCGATTTTTAAGATGTTATAAACCCGTAGGTATTCATTTTGTTATAAATTTTTATTTGACGGGAGTGGTGTATTTAATTTAAGTTTTGACTTATATGATTTAATTAATTACAGACAGACTCCAGCACATCAAGCTACCGGAATCGTCAAATTTTTTTGATAGATTTTCAAATTTAATATTAAGAAATAAGGTTCACGTTCAATTGGGAAAAATTTACAGTTTTGTATAGTTTGATCTGGCGTCTGTCTATTCCTTACTCTTCAAAGACATGGTTCATGAAGGCGATTAGCCCACTTAAAGAAGGAACCTGTAGTGTTCTGGCTTCGGGTACCCTTTATATTATTACTTACCGGTTCTTTCAGCTCTCAGCTTGCATCGTCCTTGCGCGGCATGTAAGCCTGTTTTTCTAAGTCGTCGGTCCCCACGGGCAACGGTGTAGGATCTGCATAATAACATGCTACTCGCCCCCACAGCGAAACTCCGCTTTTTTGACAAAACACTTTCCTTTGTTTTATTGAGATTACTGCATGACTTTAAATATAAGTTATGTTAGAGGAATGTTTTTGATTCCTGTTTAAGGAATCTGTTTGTAAATTTTGAATACATACCATCACGCCTGTATTCCCCGAAGGGTTAGGCAGAGGTGTACTAATGTACACCCACATTTCGCCGGTATGTTTAGGTCCCATGTAATAGGGGGCGAGCCTATTGCCATTAACCGGGCACAAATCCAGACTCCGAGCTGCTACTGAGAATTTCATAGAAAAACCCAATAACATTATGTTCGACCTGGGGATCGAACCCAGGACCTCTAGCGTAGCAGTCGCGCTTAGGACCACTAGACTAATGAGGCAGTCAAAATAAATTTTGAATATAATTAAATTATGATTCATCTCTAGCTTAATTCCTCTCATTCTGAATCCTCTTAGAATAAAACAAAGGAGTGTTTTGTCAAAAAAGCGGAGATTCGCTCTGGGGGCGAGTAGCATGTTATTTTGCAGACCCGTGCCCAGCAGTGGGACAGTAGGTATATCAGTTGTCGATACATGAAAATCTAGCTACTATGGATGTTATGTCGTGTATCCGAGAATATGTTTAAGAATTCATAATTCAAACAAAACAATAAAATTTATACATCTATTTCTTTAATATTTTTTTATTTATTTTATCTTACCTACACTATCATTACAGATCTATGATCCAATGCGACAGAGTGGCCTTACTAACTAAATCTACACCTTATACCTAGTTAAAAAATATCTTAATCTAAATAACTTATTACATATAGTGTAACTTTTGCGAATTCACTCAAGTTGCACCACAATACATCCACACTCCCGTGAACCTCATTCACCACGCGTATGGCCCTAGTGAGAGGAGTTCTTGCAAGCAGGTTGATCCTGGCCGCAGGCACAGCGAGCAGGGACGGGCGTTGCCGCCGTATCATTGAAGGACAATGTTTGTTAAGTTCCTAAAGTAAGGTTATATTCATATAATTCCCTATTACAGTCACGTCTCTTTGTCGCAATTATTAGTCCCGCAAATCGCATAAAGACCCCAGCGCCCAAAAACAATAATTTGTAATGCTGGGTCAGATGTTTGAGTAAGTATATACAATATGCAATATATTATTAAGTAAATCTTCATTGCGTTTAAAAATATTTCGTACCACAAAAAAAGAATATACCAGTAAAGATTTTGTTTAATAAAAAGTATCATTCACTACGGATTCAGCACACGTAAAAATAGACCGTTACACATATCAGTGTAATCATCAACACAGCACATTATCTACGACAGCTTTAGCAACCTCGGTGAAGCAACATGCAACCACCTAACCGTGACTACTGACACTTACTAACCAACCAACATATATTTACAATCCACAAAACAACAGCATGAACAAAAATGAAGCTTATTACAACGAAAATAAGGAAAGACTCCATTGTGAAATAAATTTTAGAACATACAATTCAAACTTTGTCGGAACACCCAGCTATACCACAGATTAATTACAAAGGAACAAAAGCCAATCACAAAAATTGTTGTACTACACATTCGTAGTCGAATATAATGTATGCTGTGGCATATAACTTGCGGATGTTACGGTATATGAATTTGTCGCTTCAAGTAATTGACAGAACGGAGTCGTCCAATGGAATAGCGCAATGCGGACTGGTTGCAAGAGACAATAGACTTGGTACATTATATACTACATAGCCTGGTGGTTAGATGGGTAATTTTACGGTAAGTGCTTCCGACAATAGCCTCCTACATGTAAACAAAAGGCGCATCTGACTACGCATTGTTCTCTATTTAAATAAATTATAAGACAAAAGAGTAGATAGCGTTCCAAATTCGAAATATATCAAGTGAAGTTGGTATTTTATTTGTAACGTCAAAAAAATAACAAAGGTTCCGTATTAAATGAAATACGGACATTAATAATCGATGCCAAAAATTGACGTATTACACTTCTTTTTTTCTGTATCAAGTAGGTTTTAAGTTTCAAGAATTGTGCATGTATGCATAGCGAGGTCCTTTGGTCTACATAAACAAATTTAAACATCGTATAACTGATTATGCCGAAATCTCCATTTTACCCGATCTAAATACAAGAAAACAACAACACCTATTTAAGTAATCTACGTGTAAATTTTCAACTGCTTCGTTAGTCTAATGGTGCTAACCACGACTGCTACACGAAAGGTCTTGGTTTCGATTTCCAGGTCGAGTAGTGTTATTGGGTTTTTCTATATAATTCTCTGTAGTAGCTCGGGGAGCACTGGCAACCCTGCTCACCGTAAAGAACACAATACAGCTCAAAGCAGTGTTATTTCACTTCGATTTTCTGCACGGAGTGCTGCGGCGGACGTACTTCCCCAGCCGGCAGCTCCAATTTGAGTGGAATTACTCCCACTATGCCTCTCTTGAGCTTCATGCTGTCAATTGTTTATCTTTTTTTTTTCAATAAATTTAGTACACAACATTACTACGAGAATTAAAGAATCATATTGGATACCAGCTGTTGCTCGAGGTTCCATCCGTATCCCACAAGGATTTTTGAGACAAAGGATACCCTATATCCTTATCCAAGTTCTAATGTATCACTGTGCTAAATTTCATCAAAATCAGTTCAGCCGTTTAGACGTGAAAGCGTAACAGACAGACACACTTTCACATTTTTAATATTGAGAGGGATAAGTGCAAAATTAGCTAAAAATACTTACATCTGGAGATAAACATCAGCGTGCTTTAAATTCCAAGCAAATGGAGTCAAAATACAATAAGACCATTTGCAGCAGCGCATAGATATAATAACTGATTTATTCAACAGCACAATACCGCTATGAAATATGGATTGAACATTCCACAATGTTTAAGTGTCTTATTCAATTGGCCTAGTAGTCGCAAGCGGGTTCGATTCTCCAGTCTAGCTAACTTTTAGAAGCGTGTATTCCCCGCAGGGCTAACCCTTCGGGAATACAAGCTTCTTACAATGGTGGTGGTGGTGTACAGACGCCAGGCAGGTCAAGATATCCAAAACTGTCAAATTTTCCCAATTGAATATGAACCTTATGGTTTTGTCTTAAAGTTGAAAATCAATCAAATTTGACAGATTGTGCTAGCTTCTGTACATCGGTACACCTCTGCCTAGGCAGACCGGTACCCATGTACACACAGAGTTCGTCGATATGTTTAGGTCCCTTGTAAAAGAGGGCCTATTGCCATTAACCGGGCACAAATCCAAGCTTCGAGCTCACTACTGAGAATTTAATAGAAAAACTCAAGCGCAGCGGCGCTTATGACCATGCGTCTAATGACGCGGTTTGTTTGCTAAAAATAATCATTTCATTAATTCGTCATCATCAACCCATATACTGTCCCACTGCTGGGCACGAGTCTCCTCTCATATTTAGAGGGATTATGCTATAGTCCACCACGCTGGCCTAGTGAGGGTTGGCAGACTTCACGAACCGTTGAGAAAAATCTCTAAG
Organism: Acronicta alni; assembly: GCA_964056405.1. NCBI lineage: Eukaryota > Metazoa > Arthropoda > Insecta > Lepidoptera > Noctuidae > Acronicta > Acronicta alni. Next base: position 10,700,802 of record OZ043928.1, read on the forward strand.
GTATGCAGGTTTTCTTACGAAGTTTTCCTTCACCGTTTAAGCGAGTGATAATTGAATAATAATACGCACATGAATTCGAAAAGTCAGAGGTGCGTGCCTTGGGTTCGAACTCGAGACCTTCGACTTGGCAGTCCAATGGTCATACCACTAGGCTATCACTGCTTCATTAATTACCAAAGCTCTAATATAACCAATTAAAATTAAAGATGTCAATATTCACTTTTACTAGTTATCTCTTAAACATTTAATCAATATGACATACATATGTGAAAAGTGATTACGTCTTTACGTCCATCACGAATTATAAATCAAATTGCTAACTTAAATTTACTTGTTTGTCAAGTAGAAACACTTTCTATAAAATTGGTTTTATAAACAGAAATGTTTAATTGACGCATGACATGTGTGTAGATTATATAACACGATTTCTAAATATTAAAAATAATTAATATAGAAAGCCTGTTTCGATGGCACGATTGCCATAAAAACTTTGATTATCACCTTCTTTGGCCATCCTCGCGACCTTCAGGTAATGTTTGCATATATCTGTCAAACTATCATAGGTACCTAAAACAAACAAAACAAAATAGTTTTATTTTCATATAAACCATATACAGGCACTTATGAAATGTCGAGTCTAGGTGCACGGTTCCAAAGTAGTCGTTTCCTATGGAGAAGAACCGGCAAGAAACTCCATGGTTACTCTTTTAAATTATCGTTTTTTACCTACTAAATATATCCTATCCTACTTCATCGTATCGTACTAATATTAATAAATGCTAAAGCTTGTGAGGATGGATGGATAGATGGATGTTAGTTACTCTTTAACGCTAAAACTACTGAACGAATTTTGATGAAACTTTATAGTATTATTATTTATACATCAGAATAACATATAGGCTATAATTTATAACGATTTTGAGTTAATAAGCCAAATGACAACGATAATTAAAAGTAACTTTTCCACGCGGACGAAGTCACGAGCAGAAGCTAGTATCCTCATAATCAGAGCTTTTTTCTATGTTGGGATCGGCCTCCAGTCTAACCAGATGCGGCTGAACATTAGTATTTTACACGAAGCAACTGCCATCAGACCTCCACAACCCAATTTATGGGAAATACGACTACCGACGATAGACTGGTTGTCAGGCTTTTCGGTCTTCTAACTACTTCTAATAACTGTCATAGGTGTTACCATGACAACCGGAATCGGGATGGCTTTTACACTCCAAGGCATGGAGGGGTCTCGATGTATTAAGCATGGCCAGCCATCCCTGGATGGGTCAGTCTCCTGTATCATTCTTCCGCAGCCATCAGACTTCCTCAACCCAATTTCGGAGCAATACGGACATCCTGTATATAGATGGTTTTCGGGCTACCACTAACGATTGGTATGATAACCGGGACGGCTTTACGTGCTCTCCGAGGCACGGAGGGGTTTTAATATGTTAAGAATAGTTACCCATCCACGCGCAATTTAACCTTGCCCATCGGTTGATCAGCGTAGTTATAGCTTAGGAACGATTAGCGATTATACACACTAGTTTTTATCTTATTTCTGTTTGCCCAATGTGTTTAAAACAGTATCACATTACTTTGAAAGGCAGAATTATAACCAAAGATGTATAATTTAGTGAAGAACTATGATCTGAAGAAGAGAAAAGGACAGAACCACAAAAAAACATTCCATATAAAAATAAATAGATATAAAAACAACAATTAAAATAAAAAAGATTAAAATGTCACGACTATTCTCGATTCTATCAGAAAATCATAAAAAATAACAATCTAAACATACGTCTTTTTATTTAATTCAAAAACGATCGATGATATTTTATCTTCACATAATTCCGAACACCACATAAAAGAAAACTACACTGTTTGTAAACTAAAAATTAAAAAAATAAATGCGTATTGGCACTTTCTAAATATTATTCAACATAATAACTTGAACGATTAAAACCAAAATGGTAATGGCACATATAGTAATGATGCCTACCAATAAAACCTTTATTCACGCACAATTTTATCGATAGTTAAAATCGATCGAGTACTTAATTGCAAGCCTTTCGATTCGGATCGTGTATTACTGTCGTTATAGGGACATATCGAATAGTTAGAAGACTTTTTGATGGATATATAAATATTTTATTATAAAGTAATTATTGTTGTGAAGGTGACGGTATTTTCGTCGAGGTCAATGGATCGAATAACAGTAAAACCTCGAAGTCTATCAATAATCATAAAGATCTTGTCACGTTATGCTCGTATGGATATAAATGTGTTTGAGAAAATATCGAGCTTCTAACAGTTACAAAGGAAAACCTTGATTTTATCTATCGGATCGAAAATAGAAATACCAAATTAATGGTGAATGGCAACGAAATAGTAGCTCTTTCTACTTTTACAATAAAATTACGGTTGCAATTCATTCAGACAAAAATGTAACCCAAAGGATGATTCGTTTATTCATTTATTTGTAACAGTCAATTACATTGAAATAGATAAAGCTATTGAATTTAAATTGGCAAAGCTATATATATTGCTAATCGACATAGGTTTCAGTGATCAAATCAAAAACTAGTCTAAGATTCTACGAACTGGAACTTGAACATGCTAAAAAACATTAAATATTTTCTTAAATTCACTCAAGTCCATAATTATTTGTAGATTTATAGAAATTGAAATACTCTATTATGTATTTTATGGCGACATATTAATATTATTAATTCCGACGTTTCAGACCCTTTACAGAGTTCATGCTCACATGGTCATGGTCGAGTAGACTGTCTACCCGTCACCATAGAAGCTGTAAAGATTCGAAACGTCGGGATTAATAATATCAATATAAAGCGACAAAATCCGTAAACAGTAGTTTTAATTCAATATTTAATATTCGCGCAAGTGTCCGAAATCAATAAAGTTGTATGATTTCATCTATAAGAAACATCTTGCTGAAATTTTAAGCTTTTAAGAAAAATGTTGCATCCCATTCTAACAGAAAACTAAAAGTTGTCTTTTTAGATAATCAAAACGAAATAATTAATTTAACACTATCAATGTTCAAATTCCCACATTAAGATAAAAATCTATCAAAGATCAATAGAACAATGAGAACTGCATCCAACATGCACACCATCTCAAAATTCAAAGATCAAAAGTTAAAAGCAACACTATAAAAATGGTAAACGAACTAGCTTATCTGATGACGGGACCAGTTGTGGGCAATTTAAATTAATGGATTTGTCATCGCAATTAATTTTATAGGAATTAATATGCGAGCGGCGAACGCAAAGAGTTATTTTTTATGTATATAAATTGACATATAATGGAGTTTGGACGATCTATAGAGCGGTGACGGCAAATTGATTGACAAATTGCGTGACGAATTCAAAATAGGTGGATTTCTTTTGAGTGTGTCTGTTGTAAAAGTCGCTTTTGAGTGTCGGGCCGGTAAATGGGATGGCAGCGGTGCGGGAGCGTCTTCACTTTGACGGGGGATCAACACTGACAATAATATTGACAGACAATTTTCTATAGTTCACACTGTGAGATTAGGTGGAAATTAAGCAAGTGAGTCTAGTGTAGTATTTTGAGGATACGATCTGCAAGGTTAAGATGCGCTAGCAGCAGTCAGTCTGTAGATGAGTGACCATTTATAACACCCCTGCGTGCTTCGGAGAGCACGTAAAGCCGTTAGTCCCGATGTTCATACGACCCTATGACAATCGTTAGTGGTAGTCAGAAGCCTAAAAGACTTGACAAGCAGTCTATCCTCAGGATATCGGTATTATCTAAAAATTGGGTGGCGAAGGTGATGGCTGTCGCTTCGTGTAAAATATTGTTATTCAGCCACCTTGTTAAGACTGAAAGCCAACACCAACATTGTTGGGAAAAAGGCTCGAAGGCTGAATATAATGGTGAGGAGTCGCATTTGACATTATCAGATTTATAAACATAATCATTCTCTTATGTACAAAATCATTTTGCAGCATAAAAAACTTAATGGTCTTGTCATTGGGTATGTCCATATAAAATAATTGTATTAACAACGATATTGCTTTTGATGCTGATGTCATGATCAGATTTGTCATGAAATTCTTGGTTGTAAGTACTGACACGAAAAAAATGCGATCAAATAACCCGATACCGTAGAAGTGTGACTTCATCACTTGAATTAACACCTGATTATTATCTACTAGTCGGAAAGTACCCAATGCACTATGACAGAAGGCTTATGAACAGTGATCGGAATAGGTAGTGCAATTTAGTGGGATTTCTTGACGCTATCTTAATATGGATAATTCCCACTTAGTTGGAATTTAATCCGGCCTCTCTACAAAAAAACTTATCTAAATTTATAAAAACAAAATATTTTTGCTGCTACAATATTATAAAATATTACTTGTATAATATTATTTATAAGTACCTATAGCAATGAAGTAAATATTTAGTTTTGTCAGAAGAAAAGCATTTGATTTATAACAAATCACAAAATCTCGCTTTCCAGAAGGCTTAGCCATATTAATACATCGTTTAAGGTCATTCACCCTAAATTGCACTACTTAATTCGATCACTGCTTATGAGACATCCAAAATGACGATCCTCTAAAAATACTGCTTACTATTTCTATTGTTAATATTTTTAGTAGAGTCGTGAAACTAAGTCAATAATCCTGTTCCTAGATTAAAAAATAAAAATTCTTAAAAAAAGATATTTTTGAGATGGAAGTCATAAAAAAATGTATGGCAAAATAAAACAAGTCTATAATCTTTTTTTTTTTCAACAAATATTTTATTTATTAATATATACGGACAATATACGGACGCAAGAAGGATGTGAATTATTACAAATGGCATATAAAAAATGTGATAATTCTTTCTTAAAAACAACTTTTGCGACCTTTCTAAGTATTCGATCGCTGACGTCTTTAAGATAAAGAAACTACGTCATAGGGTTTCTCTTAACAACTTAAAGAAGTTTTTTTCTACCTATATTCATTCCTATTTTTAGTACCATCATAACATTAATCGTTATTATTTCGCATTACATTAATTAGAACTTCTTATCCGTCATATCTTGGTAGCAATAAGTAAGTACATTTACTATTATTATTGCAAATAAATTTATCAATTCTCTTCTTGAAATTGTTGATGTCTCTAAAATTCTCGCGGACTTTAAAGCCCCATTCTGTAGTTGTAAAAGTCTTAGTTAACGGTTTGAAGTTCTCACGACAGATCGATCCGATTACGAGCCACGTTCATTATTAGTCAATCTGCCTTATTGAAAACGAACGCCGCCTTTGATCGTCATTATGTCAATTTCTCTATATCGAAGCCAATCGTCTAATGTCTTCCGAACTTTATTGTTTTTTTGGTAATTAGCGGCGTTTCGTTCGATGTTTTTAATTGTACACCTCCGTTGAAGTATCTACTATGAGGTTATTAAGGAAACTTTTATAGTGACGCGTTGATCGAAATTGTATGAGGATAAAAATGTGTTTTGTCTATTTGAAAGGCATTCAATATTTTGCTCTATTATCGTGTTTTTAACCGGTTTTAGTAAGCTGTCTTAGCCCGCACACCGTCAGAAAAATTGCAGTGTCAAAATATCCTATCAACACGTTCTAGCTTAATTCTAACTATCGGTTTCTGCGTGAACTACTAAAAATGGAAGGCTTAATAAGACAATAATATTTGTTACAAATCAGAAGAAACAATAAATAAATTACTAATGATAAAATTTACTTACTGCTGATCACGGATCTTTGCCTAGAATGAAATATAATATATAAAAAATATAAATATAAATAAGACTCAAAGGTAACAACACTAATTGTCTAGTAACACAGACCTCACAAACTTTCAAGATCTTTGTGTATGCAAACTATCATCACGATGTTTTCCTTCATGGTATCAAATTAATATAATTTAGCAACCAATAAATTAACACGGAGAAACATGAATTTATCAACTTCACATACAAACAGCTCATGCGTTGCGACATTGACATTCCGACACAACACGCTACCAAAAAATCTATCTTTTAATTTATTTAATTTGCGCCTCTAATTACACACAATCATCATTGAACGTGATTTTTCGTGACGCCTCTGACTTACAAGGTAGTCTTTTGTACCACCGTCAATGGTTGTCAGACATATGTTTTGCTCGGTAACCTTTCCAAAAACCAGTCGTGAAGGACCCCCAATCACACGATACCAATCCCCTGTTTCATCTAAAAAGCGGTTATTGAGAGGGACGAGACAGTCCTAGATAAAATGGTTGCTCGATACCATTATCGGAGACTAGTAATCAGGCGTAATCACAGAACAACGAATGATTTTTCGTCGTGACGTGGTTTTTTGTCAAATTATTTTGTTAGCCTTTTTTTCTTGTCTTTTTACCGATGGATTTTGATTCAATGTCAAAGATCGTCGTACGTTCGATTGACAACAAATTATATGTGATTAAGTGTGGTCAGTATAAAATACAGCGTAGGTAACCATATTTATCCGTCTGCGCTCACATCCTGTTCAACTCGTCTGTAACTACGCAGATAGATTCGAATAGATGACAGTAACATTTTAATGATTTTAGACAAAAGCAATGGTTTCCATCGAGTCCTTATTTCGCTTACAAACATACGTATCTTGACGAATTCACATAATAAGCATGTCATTACGTTATCCTTCTTGAGAATCCATAAAGACGTTACTTGATTTTTTATTTAAATCTCACATAATTATGACGCACGCGTTCTGCTGCAGAAATTTACCTAAATACGTTCACTATAAACATAGATACAGCTATATAAACGCAACTTCACATACAATGTACAACAAAATTATATACTTAACAAGCGATACCCCCTCCATTGAATGCGCAAGCGCAGGTCGTTAGGCTTGAAGCAGCATAAATAATAACATACGATTTAGCAGGAGGAGTGCAACCACTATCTAATGATCAATGCGAGAACAATCGCCATTGTAGCGAGCTGCCGCCGGCGGCCTGTCACTGGGTGGGTGCAGTTCGGTGCCGGGTCGTGCATGTGATGTAATGCACGATTATGTTGGGAATACGACATTATTATTTCGTATAATGCACGGGTTAGTGCTGTGTAACTGTAGTGCGGGTGTATCTCGTAACTAGTGGCTATAAATTGTTAGTGTCCTTTGTAATTTATAATGCAGTTTACTAGGATTTTGCTTGAATGAGAAAATAATAGAGAAATTAACAGACTGTTGATAATACCACAGATTATATTAATGATTTATTATTAGGTCCAGATTAAAATACCTACAGATTTAATGCCTTCGCCATAACTGTTTTTTTTTTCTTTAATTGTGGACATGGTAAAATGAAGATCGAAATAAAAAGCGACTACAGTGCGATAGTGAATTGTGAAGAGTAGGTCTTAGTATATTAACATACTGGTCATTTGTTTTCGTTTTTCACATTTCACACGCCGTCGAGAAAATGAAAATGTAGTTTGAATATAATATAAATTATTTATTTTTATAAGTAATTATAATTTAATCCAATTCCAAACTGCAAGGTAAGGCCACGTCAGCCGCATGCAACCGGACAGGCGGGTGAGGGAAGCTACAGAGTGGATCCCTTGCAATGCTATTCGTGGATGAGGTCGGCCGAGGAGAGGTTGGCTAGATGATCTTGATCGCTTATTGCCAACGTGGTATGAAGAAGCTCAAGATAGAGAGTCCTGGACTAACATAGGGGAGGCCTTTGCCCAGCAGTGGGACACAAAAGAGGCTACATAAAAAAAAACCATTCCATTTTCAGAAAATGCAACGAAAATATTCTATCAGTACCAAAAACAAAAGTACCTAAACGTATGAAAAAGTTCTCTACACTCTTACAAGATAAAAAAAGAAAGATTTTATCAGTTCTTAAACCAAATGCAAGAGACATTCTTATCACAACAACTTCAGAACGTTAGGAGAGCTTGAGGTATAAATCTAAAGGTATCTGGAGGCGCGGACGGGTGGTGAAAGTTCACTCGCGTATCGGCGCCAAAGCCTGCAGGCTACAGCCTACGCGAGGGGTGATGTTAACAAACGATAGTTTTGCGATATAAAACTATAGGGGAAGAACTTTTGCTGCGACGTCTAAGAAGATTTGATAATTGTCATCGACAAGTATTTGTATACTCATAGGTGAAAAACCTCTCAGATTGCAGTGATTGTGGGCCAATTGTAGGGTAAAAACGTGCCTACATTAAATCTTAGTTCTCTCATAATAATCGTAAGTACAATTACTGAAATCGTTAATAGAAAAAAATATATATTATAACAAAATAAAAATAACGTTTTTTACGTGCGTAGGTACGTAAATTATTTTTTATTTATTATTTAAATTTTATTTTACAAAATATATAATAACAAAATATGTTTAGAACAAAGCTTTTAAATAAATAAAACACTTTTCTAGTATTTACATAAAATATATTCAACTTTCAAATTATTATTATTATTTTTATGGACCAGATTACAGAGTAGGGTAAATAATTCACAGGGTTATATAGTTATTTAATCTAATTAACGAGTAGAATACTGTTTCTACTATGGAATACTACTGCTAGTTAGGCTACTAAGTAACCTGTGTTGATTATTTATGTAATCAATCAAACTTTCGCAGTTGTGCTGGGCATAACCCAGTCCTAGCATTTCACAACATTCGATAATCCGAAATAGTCACAAAAAAAAAAACAATAAAATTGTAAATATCGCCAAACTATCGCAATATTCTCACTTGCCATCGTTTTATAACCATCTCACCTAATACCGACTTCCAGTGCTGCATCACCCACAAGTGCGGTGGACAAGCGATAGGCCATTAAGGATTTATTGCTAACAGATTGCTATCATTACTCGACTCTGGATTATGTTGTTTGAATACGTTATTAGGACCTTACACGTTGGTGGCTTTAGCTTTATTGGTGTTATTTTTTCTAGAACTACGATACGTAATTGGTGCCGCTAATGTGAGACAAAAATTGCTATGTTTTGCAAACTGGTAGAGGTTATATTGAAAACTGCTTGTATTAGTCATCGAAGCAAAGAGGTATGAAATACGTTTTATACACGTGTAAGATCATTTAAAATGCCCCAGGCTGATGGAAGTATACATTTCCTGATTTTCACTACCATTGAGATTATTTTAGTCTCTATTCTTAGACTCATATGTCTTATGTTTCCTTTAAGTAAACCCGTATTCTTCACAGTAAATAGCACTGAATTTAATGTAATCGTTTTAGTATAGTAAATTCTGTGTATTTACTCGTTTTTTAACAACAATACGTCACAGGTCATGATGCAAAACAACAGACAAATTTGCAGTCATGTAACCTATACATACATTTATACGGCACCCATACATTTAGACGACCTCTGTGGTCTAGCGATTCGAGTGCCGGACAGCTGATCATGGGGTCGTGGTTTCGATTCCCACAGGACACAAATATTTGTGTGGATAAAACATGAGTATTTGTGTTTGTCTGGGTGTTTCTTATGTATTATAAGTATGTATTTACAAAAAAAAAGTATATATGTATTATATCCATTGTCTAGTACGCATAGTACAAGCTCTGCTTAGTTTGGGACTAGATAGTGTTGTGTAAAAATGTCCCAAAAAATTATTAAATTAAATTGCTTTTAAAAGTTATCCACACACTACAAGCCCTATAGTGTATTTCCTTTTCGAGGTCTATTCCATCTCTGTACAAATTTTCTTCAAAATTGGTTCTGCGGTTTAGGAGTAAAAGCGTAACAGACAGACAGACTTATTTTTGAGAAAATGTATCTTATCTAGTTACCATTTACAAATAAATTTATTCTCTAAGATGTAGGTAATCATTTCAACAATATAACACAATAACTTTCGTTGTTTCACGGATATTTGTTTAACGCTACAGTAAATGGAGTTTAGCATCCTATAAGTTTTTCTTTCTCACATCCCTACTTCCCGATTAATATTATAAATGCAAAAGTAACTCTTTCTATCTGTCTGTTACGCCTAAACCGCTGAACCGATTTTGATGAAATTTGGTACAGAGATAGATTAGACTTTCGACGAGGACATCTTTAGACTTCGTTTGGTCTCAGAACCGAATGCGGTCGAAATCGCGGGCAAAAGCTAGAAATAATAACTGAATGTTATATCACACGTGCCTCGAAACAGATAAGAGCTAATTACATACATACACACTCCTTATTCCCAAGGGAATACGGAAAAACTACACAACTCTTACTTACATGCATAAAATTTTCATATATACATACATACACTCACGCCTTTTTCCCATAGGGGTAGGCAGAAACTAAAGAACGCCACTTGCTGCGAATCTTACATACTTCTTTCGCTTCTTCATACATCTTGTCATACATACACGCCGGTTGCGAGTACTACGCACCAGACCGTTTTGGAGAACTTCACCAATAATCGGTATAAGTTTTTCTAGGGCGTCCCCTCTCGGCGGTTCCACTGACATTCGACATATGAATCCTTTTTATTAGAAAAATATTCATTCAGTAAAAAAAATCTAAATGTCGCTTAACTTTTCAAATTCAAATTTATTTATTTGTGAACACAGGGTTATACCTACAGATGTTACAAGAAATTTCAGTTCCATACCACATTCCGCCAGAAGGCATACAAATCTAATTCATTATAATTACATATTAACCTAAACCTAAATATTAACCTACCTACAATCACAATAAAATAATAATAACAAGTACAATAATAATTATATAAAAACACAAAATCAATTAAAACAATTAATTAAAACCTCAGCTAATTAAAGCATAGATTACAGAGATATTAGATAAACAGAATAATAACATTTTTCATATAGAAGAGCCTTTAATTCCCTTTTAAATAAATGTATATTGAGACTATATATATCTTTTCGCAATCCATTGGCGTCTTCAAGAATTAGCTCAAGTTCCAACCATGCTTCGACTCCATATCACATTCGTTTAGTAACCCTCTTTTAATTGCTACCCAATGAAGCGCCACTAATACCCCCCTAGCCACCCTTGACTACCCCAGCGGGGTTCTTTGTGCGACTGGAATTCCGGTCTCTTAGATAACAGTTTGTGAATCAATAGACGAAAGTTGTAGGTCAAATTGTTGGTTCACTTGTTTTGTTTTGATTGGATATTGTTTTGTTTGTCGGTGATTTGTGGTGGCGTAGTTTGTTTTTTTTTATGTTTAATTTGTTTGTCATTTTATTGTGTGATTGTTTTTTTTTCATAATTAATGTTGTGCTGAACAACGTGGTGGACTGTAGCCTAACCTGCCGAGATCCTTCTCAGAGTTATTATATATTATTTATTCATCATTATATAATTATCCATTAATTATCCTTGAGAGTAACAATAGATAGAGAATTTATACATTAGTTCAATCTGGACTCTTTTTTAGGGTTCTGTACCCTAAGGGTAAAAACTTTACTAAGGACCCCATTACTAAGACTCCGCTGTCTGTCTGTCAGCAGGCTGTATCTCATGAACTGTGATAACTAGACAGTTGAAATAGTCACAAATGATGTATTTTTGCTTTTTTTCGACCTGGGAATCAAACCCGGGACCTTTAGGTACTTTTGTACCTTTTCTAGGTACATTTAATTTATATAAGATAATAAGTTGTTGCTTCACTTACACACAGTCCATCCATCTTTTCTTTTTCTCCCTCTTGCCTTATATCCATCTTCATTTATGCTCAACTCCTTCCTGGTAACATGCTTTTCTCTTTTATGAATCACGTCATGTTCGTATCATAACAATAATATATAAATAAATAAGTGAATTCTTAATTATGTTATCAATAATTTTGCTGGTTATCAATAATTGAGCTCCCTAAATTATGGTTGAGCTACACAAAGCCGCTATGGCTCTTTCTTCAAAAGGCCATTTCAGACTTTGCCGTACATGACACATATTTGTTACTATACTATGTTTGGACTTTAAAAGAGACTATGATTCTCTGAGTTCGTTTCGGCGTTTCTTCTCAGAGGTCGTCAGCTAGGACATGCCGGAGCCACCTCGCTTAAAAAAATATGTAAAATATTGACTTTACTGTGTCTTTAAAAGATTTATTTACAGAAATAAATATCACTTATCGTTTATCAATATAAGGCCCTCGAATAAGAACCACTAAATCACAGAATCTTCGAGCCACGTTAAGCCACTCAAACTTCAAAGTCGGATTGACTTCGAGCAATAAAGCCAGGCAAGTGTCCTGAGAAATCTCGACCGCCCCAAGCATGCCCGGAATGCATTCCTGTCACATCGCCGACTCCCCTTAGCAGAACTAAGGTATACAATAGGTAGAGTCTGTAATTGTGTGTGTAAGTTCGTTACGAACTTGTGTAGGATGAATGTATGAATGTCTTGTGAGTTGTAGGTATGTTATTTATTATTTATTTTAGTAGAAAATTCAATTCCACAAGGTAGTGTCCCAAAAATAATAAATGTGACAAGCATCCTTTTTGCGGACGATATATCAATAGTTTTTCCATGCGAAAATGAATTAAATCTAAATAACAACATACATAATATTTTAACAGAAACAATGATCTGGTTACAAAAACACAATCTAGAGATAATTTTTTCAAAAACTAAAATAATGCAATTTAAACCATACCAGAAACGACCACTAAACATTAAACACACATTTAAACTACTAGGGCTAAATATAGACACAAATTTGAACTGGAAATCACATATCATAACATTAGCGGAAAATTGTCTAGGTTCACGTACGCATTGTACCAACTTAAAATATCGACCGACGTAAAAGCTTACAAATGCATACTACGCATATGCGCACTCTTGGCTCAGATATGGAATTGTGATAAGGGGAAACAGCACAGATGCAGAAATACTTTTCAAATTACAAAAGAAGTGTATATTATAACATCTTATATACATATGAAAGCAAAAAAGATTTGAATTTGAAATTATTTTCTGTATATAATAAAGTTTATTTATTTGTGCAAAAAAAAAACAATCCTAACCTATTCCAGTGGTCACATTAGTATCGTTTACAATCGTCATCATCATCCGGGTGGATGATGATGACTATATACTGTCCCACTGCTGGGCACGGGTCTCATCTCAGATTGAAAGGGATTAGGCGAATCCACCAAGCCTAGCCTAGTGTGGGTTGGCAGACTTCACACACGGTCGAGAAAAATCTCTAAGGCATGCTGGTTTTCTCACAATGGTTTTCTTTCACCGTTTAAGCGAGTGATAATTAATTCACAATAATTAATTGAGCGGGTCGTATTCATCAATAAACTCTTAATTTGAAATAAAACTACTTTTTACGGATTTTATCGCGTTATATTAATATTATTAATCCCGACGTTTCGGACCCTTTATAGCGTCTATGGTCACGGGTAGACAGTCTACCCTTGACCATGTTTTGTTTTATTTCAATGTGTAATATTCACGTAAGTGTCAGAAATCAATAAACTCTTAATTTCCCAAAAAAAACAGGCGTACACTCAACACAAATCCCTGAAGGATCTTGAGCAAATTAACCTGTCGTAGTACTTCCGCACAATTTGGCGCACACGGCCAAGCCAAGAAAGAACACGAGGAAAAACTCGCTCGTTTGATGTCGTCCAAACAGGTATAAGTGTTTAGTTGGGTAGGGTGCTAGTTTAAGCGTGTTTTTTATGTATTTTTGCCACACACTAGGTTTTTCTCCTGTATCGTGGGTTTACAGACACAAAAATTCCCAAACACAAATACGCAGATCCTGAACAACTACATGTAGGTCATACAAATATTAGTTCCCTGCGGGGATCGAACCCTGTTGTCTGTCGAAACCTATGGCGTAGAAGCCGATCGCTCAGCCGCTACGCCGAACGTGTCGTCAAGACAGTGTCGGCTCGCAATGATCTATTTTTTCCCATTCTTATCACAAATTTTCATTTTTGTCTTAGTGCTAGCTCCTGTATATAATTTCATAATTCTTAAACATTTTTTATGTGATGTAACGTTGAGACGAGCAAGACACACCTTGTGATAAGTGTCAACGCTTGCCCAAAACAATTGAAGTATGCAATGATTAAAGATTAGCTTATAGCATGGATAAATCTGAAAGTTGTTAGTCAGTCAGTCAATATTAGACTCTATATTAAATACCTATTGGAATAGACGTTACGTGTGAATGAAGAATGTCGTTTTTCACTATGTGTCACAGAAGTAAAAAACTTATGACAGGTAATACTACATATTATTACAATGTTCTACGACAAAAAATAATCAAATGCAGGGTTAATATAATTAATTATGCACATGACAGTTCTTAAACCGTTTATTTAATAAATTATTCAATAATTTCACTTTTTTTATCGCTTGTACCTCGGACCCAACCTTTCCCCGCGATATAAAGAAACGCGAGCTTGTCCTTCACTCTAAGTGATGGGGCGACAAGGCAGGGCCGGATTACGATGACGAATTACTAAATAAATTACCTCATTTTTCCGACGTACGTGACGAAACAACTGAAATCACTTCCCTGTTTTCCTCAGGTGTTAAATGGAACAATTTGTAACATCTATTTTCTTTTTGTTCTAAGAAAATGGCGCCGGAATTGAAGTTCGGGTGATGATTATTATCTGACTAGTTTTGACACTAGATTGCATTTAATTGGAAATGAAAAAATAATTAAATCATGTTTTTCTTTTGCTTTTACTAAATAAAATTGTTTTGAGTATGAAGTTGCTAACTTGCTACAGTTTGATAAATGATAAAATTACCTATATTTATTTCCACAAATAGATCTTTGACCCTTCGGTGACTACAGGTGTGATGATTTGTATGGATGTGTATAACCCGATTTAACTAGAGCTTTATGCTGAGCTGTGACCCTTTTGGCATAATAATTAAGTATTAAATTAAATATTTATTATGTAGGTATTTACAAAGTTTATTATGCAAACAAGTACGTTTTTCTTATTCTTCCTAGAACGGGAGGTGAGGTCTTGCGTTCTATAATAATGTCCAGCATAGTGTCATACCATGAATATCTTAGTGACGTTAACATCTCCCAAGTCCGTCCCCCCTTGAAGGACATATGGCATGACACCGAGAATTCGCTGTACACCCCAGAAAGGTAATTACAACGGCTTGATAGACAGGGCGACCCTTTCGTTTATACACAACTACACTACTTAAAGACATTTACTGGCGAATCGAATTTCTTTATAAAGGGTGACGTCGTGTGTGTTAAATGTCACTGTTTTGTTAACTTCATTGATGTACGTGATAGTATAGCTATTTATATCAGTTTTATACATTTTTTATACTACTAAGGTGGCAATCAAGCATACTCTCCACCTGATGGTAAGCGGTTACCTTAGGCTATACACGCTTGTAACACCAGGAGTATCACTTGCGCGTTGCCACCTTGTAAAACGAAAGAGGAATAGTTGGGTTGGCAGTATATGGGGCAAAGTCCCCCACTGTCAACACAACGTTTCCTTGCGGTCAGTTAGTCAGTATAACTGTCAAGCTTTTTTAACTTTATAGTTTTTTTTTTTTGGGTAATAGCCGATATCCTGAGGATAGACTGGTTGTCAGACTTTTTGGGCTTCTGACTACCACTAACGATTGTCATAGGTGTTCATATGACAACCGGGGCCGACGGCTCTACGTGCTTTCCGAGGCATGGAGGGGTCTCGAAGAATGGTCACCCTTCCACAGACTGACCGCGACTAGCGCTGCTTAACCTTGCAAATCGGTTGATCAGCTTAGTTATTACTTAGCCACGAGCCCCTTTTGATTTCTAAAATATTATACAAATAAAATTGGCCTGCGCCAATAGTGGACTAGTATTATATGGGTTGACTAGCGACCCGCCCCTGCTTCGCACGGGTGCAATGTACTAATAACATACCTGTATTATACCTATAAACCTTCCTTTGAATCACTCTATCTATTAAAAAAAACCGCATCAAAATCCGTTGCGTAGTTTTAAAGATTTAAGCATACATAGGGATATACGAACAGAGAAAGCGACTTTGTTTTATACAATGTAGATGAAACAAAATTGTTAAATATATAGAGAAGAAAGAAAATTGATAATTTATCAATTAACGGTAGCTATTTCATTATTAATGGTGTGCCGCTTGTCTTAAAGATGGTGAAATCGCAAATCATACAGATTGCAATTGTTTCATGCACACACAAAACGCACATTTTAATACACATTGACGCTCAGATTCATATCTTAATGTAAAATACTTGTAACACATACATTATTACTATTGTTCATGCAAATTTCGAAACTTCCATACACAGTGAATGAAAAGACAAGACAACATCATGAGCTATCGAATGACCTCGAAAAGTTAGTTAATAGTTGCAATGAATAAAGTATTAAAAGCTCCCTCATACACAGAAACTATTGTGCTACGTTTAGATTATAAACATATTTAGGTTACGCTACATTAAGCTTCTCCTTTTTTAACCTATTGCTCAACGTAAGAAGATATGAACTAGATTAGATAGATCTTGTAGTTACACACTACAGAGTAGACAGACAGAAGACTGTGTAGATCCTTAGAGAGTAAGAATACATTGTTGTTTCAAAGTAGTTACGATTTTCTCTCTCTCTCTCTCTTTCCCGTATTTTTCTGTATACTTGTCTGTATTTTACTATCTGAACTCAAATGTATCTTTAACTTGAGCTTGACATTTTTCCCATGTTCCAAGGTTGTCAAGTAAATTAAACCGCAAACTAAGCAATTAAGCAGGTCATTTTAGGTGGCAACAAAAATAAAAAAATTATACTAGCACTACATACCAAACATTGCACAGTAACTAGTTGGTCTGTAGTAACCGTGAGAACACTAATAGGTACAGATCTAAAAGGATGTATTGAATACGAACCTCATTGAACATACAGAACTACTGTAAAATGTAAAACTACTGTTTAAATGGAAAATCAATCAAACAAATTTGATAGATTGTGGTAGCTTAATGTGCTGGCCTGTGTACCGACGGGGCAAACAGAGTCAAATCAACAATAAAATAAAGTAAATATCTACTCATTGGACGAATTTTTTGTGGTGTACCTATATAGGCAGCAAAGCCCAACCTATACCAGTTATTGCACGGGACCTAAACATACTGTGACAGGAAACTCTTAGTTTACATTAGTATACCTCTGCGTAACTCTTCGGGGAATATAGGTGTGATGGTATGTTATGTTTAGGTTATGTCTACATCCTATCGACAACCAACCTCATTGGTTTCAAAGTAATTTATAACATTACATTCAAAAGCTGTTCACTTCGGAGCAAACCATGATTTAGCCCAGCGTAACCTAACAATATTATAACAACGGCGTCGTGACGATTACCGTCGATATAAGTACTTAATAGCTCACCAGCTTTTAAATAACAATATAGACACGCCCACCGTTATTAATGTATTTGTAATCTATGCGATCTTTCTCAGGGATCATATTGTACACAGGAGTCCTTTCAAGGCCTTTTAACAATGGTTAGCATTCTTGTTAGACTCATCTTGTAGTTGAATGCTTGATATTTTGCAGGAAAGAATGTTTAGCAGATTAAGTTTCAATAATAGTCTGTAATACTAGTAGTTCCATGTTACAAAACTAAGTGCTGTTTAAACAAAACTCTTGGCATGCTAGGAAAAAATCATTGTTGACAAATAAAAGACAAACTGCCTTCATTAATCCAGTCGTCATGCAACCTACTTGGGTTCGATTCACAGGTCTAGCAGTGTTATTGCGATTTTCTATAAAATTCTCAGTAGCAGCTCGGAGTTTGAATATATGTGCCCGGTTAATGGCAATAGGCTCGCCTCCTATTACATGAGACCTAAACCGGAAAACTGTGTGTACATTGGTACACCTCTGCCTAACCTTAAACTTATTAAGAGAGTTAGGGCATAAGTAATTCCACCAAATTGGAACTGCCCGACTGGGGAAGTACCTCCGCCTTGCAGAAAATCGAAGTAAAATAACACTGCTTTGAGCTGTGTTGTGTTCCTTACGGTGAGCAAGGTTGCCAGTACTCCACAAGGAAAGGTTGTGTTGGCAGTGTGGGGACTTTGACCCTTATACTGCCAACCCAACTATTCCTCTTTCAATACAAGGTCGACAACGCGCAAGTAATACTCCTGGTGTTGCAAGCGTCTATAGGCTACGGTAACTGCTTACCATACGGCCCACAGTATGCTTGTTTGCCACCTTAATAGAATAAAAATAATAATAATAACCCTTCGCGGAATACAGGCATGATGATAAGTATTTTATACATATTTTAATTCCACAGAACTAACATTTGAAGCCTTACAGTATTTTGTAGGCACCTCTTTACAACAATGACATCTTCATAAATTTCTTGAAAATCCTCAACATGTAATTTTATTCGTATTTCGAACGTATTAATTACCTTCGGCGATGCACCAAAAAGGCTCCGTATGCATTTGAAGGCAAGTGAAATGCTAGAACAGTTTGCCTGCGGCCTGCGCCCACGTACAGATGGGCTTATACGTCTCCTGTCTTGCTAGGAACATTGAAATTAGGCTGTCTACATCACATGGTGGTTACAGTGTTGTAGGGAAACGGGTGTTTCTTTGAAAGAAAGAAAATTGATTCCCTATTGATCGATTGACAGTCACAACAGAAGGCAAAATAAAGAATAAAACGATAGATTCAAGTCTTAACCCTAAGTAGGTACGTCATTTTTTGATGTCTTTGCTACTTAGAAAGAAAGAAGAAAAAAAAATGTATTTATTTTCGCACAAATAACGACGCACGACACTTGGAACAAAAGCCGACGTGTCAAAAAAAATGTTATTATACTCCAAGTAATCGTTCTATTTTAACTACCTATAAGTTTTATTATAAAGATTGTGATGTTTCTAGTTCTATTAGATTTTTTTTCTTTCTTTTTACCGTCAAAATCATTATATACCTTTAAAATTTCTTTTTTAATGACACAGAGTCCCTACTTTAAACTTTGAGTGTCTTTTTCATTGAATAATATTTATAACAAGTACACTACAATTTATATGCCACTTAATTTTGGTAAAATTATTATAATGTGTGCTGGTCTATAAAATATGTAAATAGATTAGCTAAGGTATAATTAAATTACATTTTTATTTCTTTAAACTGGTGGTGGTTACTCAGAGGAGAGAGGAGAGAACGATGCCGACGAGAACCCAGCGAACACACCATCGTTATTACCACGACTACTCTGACAAGAGTGCCCGACTAAGAAGAAGAAGGTTACATAATAGACCAACGTGAACATAAACCCTGAACCGAAACTAAAAGCCACCACCATGACAAGGTGGTGCATACTATCATCTTTGAAATGATTAAAGTAGATTCGTTTATCGTTCAAGCTGCTATTGTGTAACCAGCCTAAAAGCCGCGAGCTGAGACCCTTACGCGGATGCAGCGCAACCTAATAATTTCTTAATGTCATGCGCTCTGAAGGGAATTATTGTTTTGTATTACAATAATGGTGTACTTAGATGCTTAAGTACAGATTAAATGCGGCCATTCCCATTGACGTAGAGCCTTCAGTACGGTACGTTACCGTTATTCCCATAAGGATAGGTAGTTTTGCATACTTGCATTCTATAATGACGGCATTATCCATCCAGGTTTGGTCATCAAAATCAGGATGAGGAAAGCCAAAGATTGGACAGCGTGGCCCATCATGCTGAAGAAGTCTACGCTCAGCAGTAAATGAATATGAATGATACGGATTCTAATGATCCTTGCTGCTCCAATAAAAACTATTATTGAGAAGATATGGGTATTATGGAGAAGAACTGGCAAGAAACTCCATAGACACTGCTTTAAAAAAACATGATTGCAATATTTCAGTTAGTTTACAATTTTGTTCTGAAGAGTTCCTGAGAATATAATGCAGTATGTATAATAATTAATCCAGTATAATAATAAAAAAAAACAGAAAAAATGGCCAATAACAGTAGGAGCCGACCTTATCCTTTTCGAGTTATGTAAATAGTATGCAAGAGACATCCTTACCATTGATGTCTTTCACATGCATGCGGGAACAGTTCTCTAACCTAACCCGAATTCTAATCAAATTTTAATTTTAAACTTTTACGTGTTTTTGCTAAGCTGTAGACGACCTTATCTCTACCGACCTTTTCAAAGACGGAACAACGAAATTAGGTCGCTTTTATCATGGTAGATTAATAAGCTTACACCAAGTATTCCCTTCCCACGTTGGTTTACGCTGACTACACAAATGTTATAATAATTATTATTTAATTGCCAATGCTTGATAATCTCAATATAATTAGGGTGATTCATAATATTGATTATAATTAAAGATTTATAAATATAATAAAAAAAATATAAATTTCTCAGTTTATCCCGCCTATTTTTATCTTGTGTTTTTCTTAAATTCTATCTATTTAGTTATAAAAGTAAGCTGCATAAAAATTATTAATTCAAAATTGCTTCATTATAGAAGCAAGCATCTCATGTTATTTATTAACACAACATCAAACTAATCTGATTAACCGATCTGCAAGGTTAAGCTGCCCTAGTCGCGGTCAGTCTGTGGATGGGTGACCATTCTTAACATATGGACAGTAAAACCGTCGGTCCCGGTTGTCTTCCGAACACCTATGACAATCGTTAGTGGTAGTCAGAAGCCCAAAAAGTCTAACAACCAGTCTATCCTCAGGGTATCGGTATTGCCCAAAAATTGGGTTGCGTTGATCTGATGGCAGTCGCTTGGTGTAAAATACTGATATTCAGCCGCATCTAGTTAGACTGGAAGCTCTCCCCAATATAGTTGGTTGGTTTGTTCAAAAGACTCGGAGAAAGAAGAGTGACAACATCAAACGTCAAACTGCCCATGACGTCACGTCTAATCACGTAGCCTAACTGTCACGGGAACAGAATACCTGTTATTACGCTACCATGGTTCTTATAATGTCGAGCTAAGTGTTACGTCACGACGTTTAATTATTTATAGCTCAGCAAGCAGTGGCAAATTGGCCTTATTATCATTTTGAAGGGAAGACATTTTGTACAGACGTGATAGAGCACTGAGAGTTTGTCACGTAGTGCAACCGTTACTGGGTTACTTCGAACTACAGTTGGTCTTGTTGGTCTTGTTTGGCGTAGGCTATAGATAATGTTTAGTTACTTGAATGAGAGATAGATGACTTACATAAAGTAGATCAAAAGCTTTGTTGTTTTTATTTATTTATTTAAGGGAAACAAATAGCTAATAATAATAATAATATAACCGCAGGGCAGCTTGTGGCGAGCTGATGGTGAGTGGCGACACTGCGGTCCTTATTGCCTCAGAGAGTCGGTCAGGGCCTCGTCTCCAGTTTGCCCGTACTGGGTAGCTGGAGTGGAACCCCAAGAGCGCCCGCAGGACTCTCAACTCTGTCTTGCCTTAATTGGCCGGCCAGAGGGGGGCCGCCAGAGCTATATGCTCGGGGGTGGAAGTGTCTAATGGCGTAATAGCGGGGAAACCCAATCCGGGTCTCGTGGAGACTCGCGACGGTGAAACCGGGGCCGCACCTCTCTACACCCCTAGCCGCTCACACCGCTGTTGCCGCCTTCTGCCTGTACTGGCAGCTTTTCGGGGGGCCCAGCTAGTGAGGTGGCGAGTCACCGTCTGCCATCCCTTAGGATATTTATTCGAGGTTGTAAGGCAGACGCCGTTTTCTTCCGGCAATAGAAGTTATCGGTTCACTAATCATCTACATCCATAAACCAAGTAGTTTTTATTTACCATATTTTACAATAGTCCTGCATCCACCTGGGATACTCCATGGCTGTATTCTCATAGTGCAGTCTTGGAGTGTCCCGGGTTGGTGCCCCATCCCATATTTAGAACAAAGCTCTCCAAGGGGCCTCTACGCGTTGGACCTATGTCCCCGCGCAAGCCTGCCAAAGGACCGGATGTCTTCCTTACGGGAGATATGCCGTGATATCCGAAATGGAGATAATAATATAATAATAATATTTTTATTAGCATAGCCATACAAAATACATAAAATTTAGTACCTAAATAACATTGTATTTAAGGCAAATTATGGTTTAGAAGTCATTGACAGCTGTCTTCCAAACTAGGTAAAACCTGTATCTTGGGAGCCAGTTTTGTTCGATATCCATGTTCAACCCGTGCGTAAACTGTACTTAGATCTATTCATTTACAATTATTTTTAAAATTTATTGATTTATATTGGTTGCTTTGACTATGATATGATATTACAATACATATTAGTTAATATGTTGCAAAAAACAATAATAAAAAATAAACAGAGAGAGAAATATTTTCAAATTAATACCATGGTGTGTGTGAGTGTGTGGAGTATAGGTGTGATGTGAAAAAACACAAACTACATGTGGCACATACTGTACCACGTGTAGTTTTGTGATTGTGAAGTGAGAGTAAAAGTGTCTATGTGTGGAAATGAGAACAGTTCAAAAAATGGAAAATATTATACATGTATATGTGTACTTAAAAGGCCTTCAGTGTCATTATAGTCCAAAGACATCAACCATTTTTTTAACTTTCCTTTACACTCCTGTCGACTCAATGTATGGATCTTTAAGATTTTGTTTAATTTATATGATTAGGCTATAGTCCACCACGCTGGCCTAGTGTGGGTTGGTAGACTTCACACGAGAAAATCTCTCAAGCATGCAGGTTTCCTCAAGATGTTTTCCTTCACCGTTTAAGGGAGTGATAATTAATTATTAATACGCACATGATTTCGAAAAGTCAGAGGTGCGTGCCCTGGATTTGAACTCGAGACCTTCGACTTGGCAGTCCAATGGTCAACCTGGTAAACCTGGCAACAATTACTTTAAACATTTCACATTGTATTCGCGGAAACATGAACCGGAAAAACACGAAGCTGTCAACACGATGTAGGCTACGCCATTTTGTCACATCGGCGTGACGATCGCGTGCGCACCGCGCATGCGCGGGCCATGCGCACGATTCGATTTCGCACGTCCATCTGACACGAGAGATAGCAATTAAGATTTTTTTCTTATTGTTAGATAATATTTTTCCGGTCTATGAGTGTTCTGAGAATAGATTGGATAAATTATGTGCTATGTTATGAAGGAACATGTAATGAAGTGGCATTAGCAGTAGAGTAACCATTGTAAAATAGTTTATCCGCTGTAGATACTGTAGAGGTACTACCAGGAGTCAGCATATGACTGGCTGCTTTAAGAAGAAGTAATCATTTGAATTTGATTGTAGAATGTTTAGTCAAGTGATTGCTGGTTGTCACAAGGAGGTTTCCCTTGACCTTTGAAGAATAAAGTCCTAAAGTACCTTTTAACCGAGAGTTTCTTTGAATAGCCTCCAAGGATCCCATAAGGATCCTATAGTACATTATATAAGTTACCTATTGTAGAGATCGCTACAAGGAGTCAGCAATAGCGTATGACTGGATGGTTTTATTAAGAAGAAATAATCATTTGAATTTTATAAAATAGAATGTTTAGTAGGTAAGTGATTGATGATTATGTCACAGTGGGATTTCCCTTAACTTTTGAAGAATACAATTATCAAATAATTCTGAACCGAGTTTCATTTTCACTCCACAAATACGGTCCTTATTGTACCTAGGTACTAAACTACCTCATCAGCCTAGTGGTAGCAAGGTCAGCAACTGCTACACTTCAGGTCCTGGACTCGATTCCCAAGTCGAGCAAATGTTGATCCCAACTATTTTGATCCCAACTATGTTGATCACAACTATGTTGGGATCGGCTTCCAGTCTAACCAGATGAGGCTGATTAATAGTATATTACACGAAGCGACCATCAGACCTCCGCAACCCTATAAATTTCTGGGTTTTTTGGCTGTTTTTTTTTTTCGGAAAACTAACAGCAAATAATAACTTACATAAACTACATTTTAGATAACATACAGCCAATAATAGGTCTTCACGTATAGTGTTTGTATAAAATAAACATTAGATAAAATATGTGCTTACATGGTCCAATTTTGCATAAATAAATTATTATTATAGTAGCTATATAATACAATAAACAATATTTACCACTTCGAGAAAAAATCCAGACTTAGTATTCGTCTCACCGATTCCAGTTTCGAGTTAAAAATATCAAAACCAAACTGCTTGCATCTCTTGTTAATTGTGCTACTCGCTCGCCACACAAACGCATTCTGGCGGTAGTTGGAGGACACCAAAGGCAGGTGTAGAGGATAATGGTAATACCGATATCCTGTACAGGTTGTCAGGCTTTTTGGGCTTCTGACCACTAAGGATTGTCGTAGGTATCCATATCACAGCCGGGACGACGACTATACGTGTTCTCAGAAGCACGATGTGTTATATTCGACGTGTCTTCGATGTATTATATTCAGCTGTTGATATACCTACAGCCATATTATTTAGACTGGAAGCCGAACCCAACATAGTTGGGAAAAGACTTAGAGGATGGATAAGTAACTTGCGAAAGATTTCTCAATAAAATATTCAAAATTAGATTACGCGGATTGTCGGCGCAGCCGTTCACCGTCACCGCCATAGTGTGTACGTAACCTAAATTGCGTTGACATTGTCAGTGGTCACATTAGTTGAATTAAATTATTTGGTACGAAAAGTTACACGTTCTCTTCGAGGCCCTGAGGGGTATCGATGTATTAAGAATGGTCACCCATCCAAAAATTGGCCGTGACTCAACAGCTCAACCTTACAGATAAGTTGATCAGCGTATTTAATACTTAACTACGAGCCCCTTTAAATGTACCGCCTACTTATATAAAAGCGTGTGTTGAACCGTGGCACATTATTTAGCCAAATTGCGCTACGTTATGATATTTAACAATATCTAAATGCTGGCATTGTCTTCAGAATTAGACACGGGCCGCGAAGCTAAAGCCCTAAACTTGCGTAGGAGTTGAGCACATAGAATAATAGTTTCGCCTTATATTGTGCCTAAGGGTCAATGTCGGAAATGGTGAAGGAAACTTATGATGCTAACGCTTTCTGAAATGGGTAAGATGCTTAATGGTCACACGGCCGTCAGCTGAGAGCAGGGTCTGCTGTAGTGCTGGATTAGATTCTCAAGTCGAGTAAAGTAAAATATAAATATTTTTAGTCATTGTACACAGAAAAATCTATCCATCTGTCCCTAAACTAAGCAGAACTTGTACGGTCAACGAAAGAGTTAGGCATACAGGCAGCTAATTAATAATCTGTGTTTGATAAAGATAGTTTATTAGTGTATCACGCAATCTGTGTCAAAACGTAGGCATTGTAAGCAGCTACATACCTAACACTTTGGCGCGTAATTATTTATGTCGAAATCTGTATAAAAATTCATATTTCGTTTGCTATCCGTATACTTAACTCTTTTGTTGACTGTACGATGGATACTAAACAATGTAACATATTTTTTTTACAATGGTATATTTAGAATACATAAGAGAAAAAAACAAAAACTTATATTCATCACATAAACATTAGTATCCTGTGGTTCCTGTGTGAATGACTATGATACCATAATGGTATAAAAAAAATATTATCACTCGCTTAAACGGTGAAAGAAAACATCGTGTGGAAACCCCCATGCCTTAGAGATTTTCGCAACGACGTGTCAAGTCTGCCAACTGCACTAGGGCAGCGTGGTGGACTATACCCTAATCCCTTTCATTGTGAGAGAAGACCCATGCCCAGTAGTGGAACAATATGATTGATGATAGTTATTTGTTTTCTACCGTTCAAACCAATATTCAACTATATTTTCTAAAAAATAATTAAAAGTCCTTGTCTAGTCTACTTCATAATCTGTGGCCGTCAGCTTAGTCATAGGTAAGGAAACGACGCTCGGGGCGGGTCAAAATGGTCTCCAAGAAAGATTACTTTGTGAAGATAGTATGGGCTTAATTAACTGTAACTATACATGGTAACGTGAATTTTGAACCTAAGTACAAACTACTCGTATGCGTGTGGTTATTTTAAACTCATAGACGCTTTTAACCTGTTAACTATACTTGCGGCAAGCTATGATGGCCGTTAAGTTAATGGACGAAAATAAAAAAAACACAATACATATACATATTGTATATATTTTTTGTAGTAGTACCTATCGTTAGATCACTATTGACAATAAAGAACAGCAATTTTCTCCTTCAAATGTAATTACTAATTAATTTAGAAACTTCATGAGTGGACAAACGTCAAAACGGCCATCATAGCGTG
This sequence comes from Acronicta alni, assembly GCA_964056405.1. NCBI lineage: Eukaryota > Metazoa > Arthropoda > Insecta > Lepidoptera > Noctuidae > Acronicta > Acronicta alni. The sequence continues at coordinate 10,727,084 of OZ043928.1, forward strand.
CCGGTAGTGTGACAAAGTTACAGAGCGCCGAACCCCTAACGTGATATCTAGGTATTCATATTAAAAATCAATTGTTATTCGTTAGTTATTTAGCGAAGGAAAAATTCGACCGCGGGCAGGATTCGAACTTGCGTCTTCTGGTTAGGTACACCAGACGCTATGACTGCTAAGCCACCGCGAGTCCCACCCGCCATGACGAATTTTGCCTTCACATTCAGAATTTATGTCTTTTTATGGTGACGTCATCGTATAAATAACTTTAAAATCTTAGCATGGAAAATGCCAAAAAAAATACAAAAAGATGTTATTCGTTAATTTTGCTAAATTTCCAAATTTTTTTTGCATTTTTGAGTACTCCTTTGATGGTTTAGATTCATAATAAAGTCCGATGGCCTATAGGGTAAGTGAAGGCAAGTACGGTTTTTAATCGGTATGAGTCCAACATACCTATTCTGCGGCCTCCACATGCTCCATGGTCCATGAGGATATTCCATAAAAATATAAAAAAAAAGTGTTATTGGGTTTTTCAATGAAATTTTCAGTAGCAGCTCGGAGTCTAGATTTGTGCCCGGTTAATGGCAATAAGCTCGCCCCCTATTACGTGGGACCTAAACATACCGGCGAAATGTGTGTGTACATTAGTACACAGTAACCCTTCGGGGAATACAGGCGTGATGGTATGTTTATATAAAAAAGGTGATGCTACAATTGGGCTGCAGGCCAACCGTCTGCCGAGCCATTTAGTGTATTTATAACTATGAGTTTTCTACAGAATGGAACTTTTAATTACTAAGCTTGCGCTTAAACTGTATCTGGCACTTCCCTAGTAAGCTATTCACTCAAGACTAGTTTCCTTAATTAGCCCTAGCAACTTCAACAAATATCAAAATCAATCATTACATAAATGATAAATAAATCATCATCATCATCAACCCATATACTGTCCCACTGCTGGGCACGGGTCTCCTCTCATATTGAGAGGGATTAGGCTATAGACCACCACGCTGGCCTAGTGCGAGTTGGCAGACTTCACACGCCGTCGAGATAATCTCTAAGATATGCAGGTTTCCTCCCGATATTTTCCTTCACCGTATAAGCAAGTGATAATTAATTATGAATACGCACATGATTTAGAAAAGTCAGAGGCGCGTGCCTTGGGTTCGAACTCGAGACTTACGACTTGGCAGTCCACAGTTATATCACTAGGTTGTGGTAATGTCACTGTTTCATTAATTATTACTACAATACGCATAAAACAAAACACGCCATACCCAGCCACCCGCTTAACCCTCATAATAAAATTCGGAGCCCCTTAACATAGCTAACGCAATTACTATTCGGTCACGACAAGTAATAAAATAGCAAAAGAAACGGCCATTCGACACTCAAGGCTAAAGGGCTCGCTCGGTATTCTTCTCACCAACCCCTGAGACCCACAAAGGGAAAAGAGCAAACACTTTAAGCGAAGGACCGAAAATAGAGAACGTATTGAGTCGCGAAATAAAATAAGGGTGTGTGGAAATTCTTGTACTTGAGATGTGTATAGAGCTGTGAAATAAGGTGTGACAGTAAATATTTTAATGCCAAATCCTCTTTCGCTTTTATAGAGAACTGTGAGACAACATGAACTGAACTTTTAACATCTAGAAGATGACTATTACAAGGGTCTAAAATAAAATAAAATAAAATCGCAGTTACAAAAATCTTCTCAGGTAGCTTTTAAAATAATAATGTAGTACATAAACTCACGCCTTTCTCCCATTCTTTCATACATCTTTTGCTTCGTTGACATTCATACATTTTGTCATATACACGTGCCGATTTCGAGTACTACGCATTACTTTTAAATGTATTTTGATGTGCCTAATACACATATCTCATTTTCCCTTTAAGTTTCACATAAATATTATTTTATTATTTCTGTTCTAGTTACAGTAGCTTAGATGTAGAAAACGCTACAAAATGGTTTCAAGGCGGCCTATTGCCTGCATACTTACTATTGATAATATGAATTAAATTTGGATAGTATTTGCCTGAAAATAAAAAAAACGTTTTGTTACTTATAAAAAATATTCCAATCCTAAGCAAAAATACTAATCACAGCAAAATAGTTACCTCAAAATATTGTTTTATATATACACTATCTTAGCCACTAGTTATCCCTTTGGTCTCAAAACATTCAGATTTGGTTCTGGCGATGCGTGGTCCCAGTTCTAATCTAACTTAGCCGATATCTGTATTTTGCTGCGTAATCAGTAATTTTGTCGCTCAATCAGTATTTTTGATGCGTGGTTTATTATATTCCATTTACTGTTAGCGGTTATATCAGCTCTATAAATGCTTAGTCAAGTGGACAATAAGCCTGACTGCAGGTGGCGTTTGGATCTCGCGAACTTTTCAAATATTTGCCATGACTTTCCCATGGATTTGTTCCTTTTTCCCCTTTCGTCCGAACTAACGTTAACATTTATCTACCGAAGCGGATCAAGTATGCTTTGACACAGCGGTACAAATATCTATTGACGAAATATTTGTACGGACCAGAATGTTTGAACTTGTTGCGAAAGGTTTTATCTAAGCATGTTTTGATTTAATTAAATTTAAATCTGACTTGCATTGTTATTCTTTTTTGGCGTTTGATTTTTGTTTTGTTTTTCAAATATTTTGATAACATACGCTTTCGACTGTAAATAATTGAAAGATTTTGTGTGAAGTAAAGATAGGTATTCCAAATAAAAACAATGAGGCTGGACTATACATATATGTATAGCTTAATCCCTCTCAATCTGAGTCGGGTCGTGTCACTTACCCGTGCAGTTAGAACAGTATATGGGTTGACGGTGGGAGAGAGTTTGAGCTGAAATCGATATCCATTCGATAGCAACGAGACAAGACAAAATACAAATATTTAAAAAACATAACACCAACTCTACATTATCTTCTCCTACATATAATATTTTTAGAATTAACGAACATGATATCATAAATACAACAATTACCTCACATCGCCTGGTCCTCTAACCAGCACGCACTTGCATAATCGATTAAAAACACACTCCGCAATTCCCGCTCACCGATGGCCATCACTAATCTCCTAAAATGTTTGACATTTTGCAACATTGCAATTATACGGTAACACTTTATAGCGAAGCATGATGCACCTGACCTTATACAAGAATTTCAGTTCCTACAATCGAATTTTGTGTTTCTTTTTTCGGTTCCTAATAAATCCATTGAACAATTGGATCCCATTATGGCAAATTGATTTCCTCAATGTGTTGAATGTAACGTCAAATTGGACAAAAAGTTAACCTGTGCAATTAGCACTAAGATAAAGCACTTGTTACTACCGTGGGAGACTGTTTTTTTTTTACGCTGTGGCCCAAGAGGGATAAAAACAGCGCCTAATACTATGTGTGTTTACAATTTTATAGCATGTTGTTTTTTATTAGTGTTGATATGAATAAATATTGTGTTATGTCACTGCATACAATTAAATGCACATTCTTAACAATGTATAGATTCAGTTTTTTTAATTTACGTCCAAAGAGTAGGCGGAATTGACGATTGGTAAGATAGATTTGAAGTAGGATAGATTTTATTACTGGTGGTGGTTCACAAAATGATGCCTAAGTATAATTTTGTGTTATTTTTATTTTCATTGGATATACAGGAGTAGATAGGTAGAAAACTGAGGTAGGTATCCTAGCAAGATGCATATTTTACTCATTGAGCTGTAACCAGAAGTACCCACCTATAATTGTATTATAGCAATAAAGTTGCTATTGTTCAAAAAGTTGCATAAAATTAGACGTAGACGATCGTAAACGTCGCTCATTAAAAAAAATTTACTAAGTTTACTGGAAAAATAAAGTTATTATAAGAGAACACTCATTTAATGGACATCCTTATTATCTAACACATAACTACCTACTCGAAATTACATTCATACTGCAAAGAAAAAGAGTATGTAAGTACACCCCATTTCCCACTAAACCGGCTCCTTTGACTTAGGCCTCACAGTTAAACGAACAATCTATAATAACAAGTGATAATTGTTCGTTCAGTCAACGTTCGTGTCAAAAGCTTAGAAATTAATGTTCGCAATCACCGCTAGAGGCCGAATGCCGAAATTCTCACGGCCGCACCCAATCTACGCGGTGCATTACGAATTTGTCATATTAACTCAATTGCCGAGCGGAAGACACGACAACTCTTTTGGTAGGGATGTGACAGGTTTCGGCGTTCGGTGTCGGTAAAAGAATGTCACTTAACGCCATGTAACGAGCGACTCAATACAAGCACCAGGTAATTACGAGATTGGCCAGTCACAAACCGTCAATTAATATGCAATTACAACACGTATGACATAATTAAGGATCTTTAAAGGCACGTTCCTATTTACCGTTGCAAAACTATATTAATCTTTAAAAGAGATTTTAAAAAATACAATTTTGATTTTCCAATTTAATAGTGAAGCGGATTTAAATTCATTAATATGAATAGAACTCCGTGGTCAACGTTAGCTGAATTTTTGTATTAACATACCTAATAATATTTTGTCAAAACATAACTTAATAAATGATACAAATTCTAACATAAACAATCACTTCTAAACAATTATAAGTTAATTAACAATAATTGGCGATTTCGTACACTAATAAATCGATAACTTATTGGGTACGTCACTATTTCCGCAACCGGTATCTGCGACAAAGATAAATGCTCGCAACACTGGCACGTTTAAGCTATTACCACAGGATATAAAATATTCTAAGAATACAATTTACTCACTGTTGTTTACAAACATTATTGTAGGTAATTAATCTCGACTGTGTACTTTACGATTTGTACTCAATTCAGTGAGTCATTGGGAAATACTGAGCTTAATCGTAAGTTTTATTTCGAACTGTAAACTGTCTCACTGACCACGTGATTGCAATCACTTGGTCAATGAGACAGTTTACAGCGCCATTGAACTTGAAGTCCCAGTTTCAATTCCCAGTAGAGCAAAGTGTTTTGCGTCTGAATCAAAATACTGGACTATACCTACCAAGCGCTTCTAATAATAAACCAGTACCTACCTAATACTTTTCCCGACCTGGAAATAGAACTCAAAAAGTTACGTATACATAGTTATTCTTGTTTGCTTTTACTCGATCAAAGCATTTTATTAAAAAGAAAAGTATCGATATCATATCGATAAGATAAGACCGTAAGTGATGCACTGGACAATATCAATACACAACACTATTTTGATGACGATACTAAAAAATTATGACTAGTGTCCTTGCGCAGGCGCGTCACCCCACCACCTGTCATCCCACCAATAGGTACTCTTACCCTTCGTCACCTCTTACGTCATTCATGGGAAAACGATTCGTAGCCGGATCCACACGACTTCGTGATTATAGACTTCCAGTCTTGATGTGATTGTCTGACCAATTACTAAATTTAATGAATATCTACATACATACATACACTCACGCCTTTTTCCCATAGGGGTAGGCAGAAACTAAAGAACGCCACTTGCTACGATTCTTGCATACTTCTTTCGCTTCGACCACATTCATACATCATATATATAGATATTCATTTTGTTCTATAGATATTCATTCATTCAATGAATATCTATAGAACTAAATAATTAATAATTATGAAGGCCAGGTCAAGAGTACCCTAAACCAGCTATCGTCTATCAGCTCGCGACAAGTATTCTGCCAGAATCGCAACAGTCACAACAATCTAACCAGATGCGGCTGAATACCATTATTTATAGACCGATTGTCAGGCTTTTTTTGGATTCCGACTACTTACCACTAACAATTTTTATTGAGGGACCTTTTTTAAGCATTACCCCATACTAGGATTTTCTCCTGTATCGTGGGTGCGTTTACAAACACAAACTTTTACATACACAAACTCCCAGACCGGAACAACTACCTACCTACTAACTAGGTCATACAAATATTTGTTCCGTGTTGGGATCGAACCCACAACCCGCAGCACAGAAGCCGATCGCTCAGCCGGTGCGCCAAACCTGTCGGCAATTAGTGTAGATTCATATCTTTTTTTGAAAGAAAGAAAGAAAAGATATTTATTTCTGCACGAAAAATTATTTAATAATATACCTAAACATCTACAGTCAAAGGCAAACTTTTACAAAGTGATGTAGCAAATAAGACCAAATGAGCCTAAAGTTTAACGAAGTAGTTCGTGATTATTAACAGAAATGTCCTCTTGCAACACATAGCTCCATTTCGCCAGAAGAAATCTAAACTAACAATTATATCATAATTTCTTACTTTCTTACATTCCATGAAATTATTCCACACGCGAATACAATTTCTGGCATAAATCACATGAAAGACACAGCCTAAAGAAACGTGTCATCAAATTATTTAAACATACAAGACAACACAAACTCCATCTGCTTATAGTTTTGACCCATATCCTTTAATCGTCTATCTGTTCAAGACATTCGCATTAACTTCGAAACTCGGCGATAAATTAGATATCATTTATTAATACACTCGGACGTTTTGTAGGCGTAGTGCTAAAATTTTATGAGCAAATCCAACCTGATGCAATCTCTCATGGGAGATTGTCGCGGAACCGATCCCACGATTCAGTTGGTAAGTTACAACATAATTATATTAAGGTGTGTTTAATATTAATTGCTTTGCTAATATTAGTTGGACAATCATCATCATCAACCCATAAATATACTGTTCCACTGCTGGGCACGTGTCTCCTCTCATCCTGAGAGAAGGATTAGGCTATAGTCCCCCACGCTGGCCTAATGCGGGTTGGCAGACTTCACACACCTTCGAGAAAATCTCTCAAGCATGCAGGTTTCCTCACGATGTTTTCCTTCACCGTTTAAGCGAGTGATAATTAATTATTAATACGCACATGATTTCGAAAAGTCAGAGGTGCGTGTCTTGGATTCGAACTCGAGACTTTCGACTTGGCAGTCCAATGGTCGTACTACTAGGCTATCACTGCTTATGGACAATGAATTGTATTAATTCGTGTCATCACCATCATCATCATGCATAGTTTTTATCGACCCACTGCAGGCATAAGCCTTTCAGCCCCTTTTACGCCATTCATCCCTATCTTGCGCCAATCTCATTTCTTTCCAGCACACTTCACTATATCATCGACACACCTGCCCATCGGTTTTCCTAGACTTCGTGTACAGTCTGGGGCTATAAGTTCAGTAGCACGTCAACGATCATATTCGCTTGCATGATACTGCGCGTATAAACACGTGTACGTGATTTCAATGCAAACATTTACCTGTCAAACAGTATAACTACGAGAAGGTGATAGTGTGTGGTTTGTCACTAAAGCAAATGATCATTATATCGCACTCTTTCTGTCTAGATAATGATGAAAGAGCGCGGTATACAAGATTGTGTATGTGTGCAAAATGTTTGTTACAGAAAAAGGTCGTAAGTGCGACTTGTTTTGATGCGATAGACTTGTGAAACTGCTACTGGACTTATGACCACGACCGTACCTATTCGCGGCCGCCATTCCTCCAGGGAACTACTCCACCTGCCATCACCACGTCTAGCCAAGTGTCCTACACAACGCCACTTAAGTGTGGATGTACGGACATCGATATCTTCTACTTTGGTCCCTTTTTATCCGATATCCGATTCCTGATTAATTTTGTATAATGATTTAATATAATAACATAACTTACAAATTTACTAACCTCACGGTCGTAAGCGACTGTTACGCTAGATGCCCTGGGTTCGATTTACAGGTCGAGAAAAGCGTTATTGGGTTTTTCTATGAAATTCTCAGTAGCAGCTTTCAGTTTGGATTTGTGCAAGGGTAATGGCAATAGGCTCGCCTCTTAATACATGGGATCTAAACATACCGGTGACGTATGGGTGTGAGTACATTTGCATACATCTTCCTAAGCCTTCTGAGAAAACAGGCGTCATGGTACGGAGCACAGCTAACAAATACAAAACTAGAATAATAATATACAAATATAGGTACTGTACTGAAGTATGTGCAAAAATGTCTTCTTGTTTCGAGTAAATATTAAAATTACATTCCGAATAATCCCTACATATCTAATGTTATAATATTAAATGCGAAAGTAGTTCTGTCTGTCTGTTACACTTTCACGCCTAAACCACTGAAACAATTTTGATGAAATTTTGTACAGAGCTGATAAATTACACCTTGGAGAAGGACATAGTATACATTTAAAAAAAAATTAAAAGCTTTGTATATTATAATTGTTATTATGACGGTAACGACACAAATTTTAACAAAACCCCGATAGTGTAGACAATGCATTTCACAAGATAACCACTGAATCAAGCAATTTTATCTTAAAAAAAATTACTATAAAATAATTTCTGAAATCCTAGTGTAAAATGTCAGCAATTTATTTACTTAAGAACATGTAATATAATAAATGTCAATAGGGAAGAAGGTCAACCCATTACAAATTATCCTTTCAATCGTGACAGTTTCCGTAACAGTGTTATCGGCAATATAAACTTTTTTATACGTAATTTCTGTACAGAAAAACCTCATACTTAGATGGATGATGGCAGGGTATGTTTGCGGATCATGCGAGAGCGATTACCGTGATCCCATCACTAAGCGGAAGGTGGGGCGCGGCATGCATAAGACGCATTTCCCTACCCGAAAAAAAAAAGTTTTAAGCCGACCAAAAACGGCATTTGCCCTCACCCAGCATTCTATCAAAGGATAAACGGTGGTGCACTGCTTTTTTTATATACCTACCAGTAAGGTGGCAAACAAGCATACGACCAATGGGTCGTATGCGTGTTGCCGAACCTATCAACGAAAGAGCAACAGTTGGGTTGGCAGAATAAGGGTCAAAGTCCCTCCCACTGTCAACAAGATTCCTCACGGAGCACCGACAACCTTGCTCACCGTCAACTGCTGATGTGCATTTACCTAATAGGGGACAAGCCTATTGCCATTAACCAGGTAACTGGTGCTGCAGCTCTGAGCTGATAGTTCATAATAAATTCATCTTGAACTGCAGGTATACATGATGACCCAGAAGGATTGGTAGATTATAAAATAAGTACCTAGCATTGACAATTCTTATTTTATTTCTTATCCGTAACACCGGGTTTTCCTAGTACGGACTCGCACTCCAGTCTCTCGCAAAGGAGCTTTTAAATGCACAATGTTTTATTATTTAGTCCTAAGATAATATCAAGTCTAAGTCTACCTTTGTGAAGATCTAAATAAATTACTAACATTATTATTCTGAAAATCCTATGTCCGCATTCAACTACGAAACTTCAAAAATGAATCAATGATCTGCGAGGAAACGTTATGTTGGCAGTGAGGGGACTTTGACTCCTATGCTGACGACCCTACTCCAGCTATTCCTCTTTCGTTTCGACAGGGTCGGCAACGCGCAAGTAATACCCTTGTTGTTGCAAGCGTATATAGGCTACGGTAACTGCTTACCGTCAGGTGGGCCGAACGTTTGTTTGCCACCTTAATGTTATAAAAAAAATAGTACTTGATGAATACTTGGTTCATCATCATCGTCATATCAGCCGCAAAAGGTTCACTGTTGAAAAAAGGCCTACCCATAAACTTCCACAACAACCGGTTATATGCCAACTGCATTCAACGGTTATCTTATCAGAAATTATACTTCGTTTACTGAATATTACTAACCATTAGTTAAATTCTCTAATAATCAAATGAATAGATATCTTTATCTACTTTTTTCTTACACAACCATTATTAACACTTCGGCCATCTACGGCTGTTTTCGGTACCCATGTCCTTGTTATGCCAAATTTTAAGTCACAGCAAAAAATGCTTCCTAGGATGTATCATGTATTTGAGCAACAATAGGTCTGTGTGTCATGCTTTGGCCACATTAGTGATAATAGCGTGACCGCAGCGATTTGGCGGGACTTGTCAAAGTTCAAGGTTGTAAAGTGACGTTTACAATAGACTGAGAATCGTCGCGATCGTTACAGAATATTAATGGTCAATATTATGTAGTAACAGTTTATTGAAACTCGTGACAATGTTCCCAGTTATTGCTTGAACTTTAATAAATGGATCGAGATAAGATAAACGTATGTAATTAATAATTCTAACCAGTATCTGAACAAATAATATGTGTCACACGCCTGGTGTTGCAAGCGTCTGTAGGCTACGGTAACCGGTTACCATCAGGTGGGCCGTATCCTTGTTTGCCACCTTAGTAGAATAAAAAAAAATGATTAAAAAAAGGTTCAACAAGAAAGTGTAAATCGCTTTCTTATGAAACTGCTTAGTTGTTTGAGTATTTTTTAAATATGTGTATTTGTTTTTTAATTAGAAATTTATTCACTCATTCTTCTGGGCAGTCGCAGGTTTTATTCCCGCACAGATATATATATTTGTATGGCCCACAAAATATTTTAATTGTCACCACAACCAAACGATAAATAAAAATGTTTAGATAGGGGAAAAAATCAGTGGGGCAACATTTAATAAATAAAATTGCCTACTTAGAACTATCATGCTAAAAAAAATGTGATTTTGAAGTCACTGACGGCTAAACACACGATCATATTTTCTTCATATCATTTAAAACTACAGTCATCAATAAAAATATACAGGGCATTCCCTTTCACTTCGATGGAAACGCGTCATCAACGCACAAATTGCTTGACATAACTTAGCGCGTTCATTTACCATGTAATGCTGAACGCACCGATGACTAAGGTAAGTGTGTGCGCTCATTTATTTACCTTCGTTGCAATGTTAATAGTGTCCCGAGGCGCTTTAGCCGTTGATTGAGACAATTACAACTGATTGCAGGCCAGTCGCAGAGATTGTGTGACTGTTTCTTTAGGCTGTGTCTTTTATGTGATTTATGCCAGAAATTGTATTCGCGTGTGGGATAATTTCGTGGAATGTAAGAAAGTAAGATATGATGATATAATTGTGCAAGGTTTGGTGTCTTCTAGCGAAATGGGGCTATGTTTTGCTAGAGGACATTTCTGTTAATAATCACGAATTATGTCTTGAGCTTTGGGCTAATTTGATTTTATTTGCTACATCACTTTGTAAAAGTTTGCCTTTGACTGTAGATATTTATATACTTAATTAGATAATTTATCGTGCAGAAATAAAAATAAAACTTTCTTTCGTTCAATAAAAAGATATGAATCTACACTAATTGACGACACGTTTGGCGCAGCGGCTGAGCAATTGGCTTCTGTGCTACAGGTTATGGGTTCGATCCCCGCACGGAACAAATTTTTGTATGATCTACAGGTAGTTGTTCCGGGTCTGGGTGTTTGTGTATGTGAAAGTTTGTGTTTGTAAACGCACCCACGACACAGGAGAAAATCCTAGTGTGGGGCAATTTTTTTTTTAAGCATACTTTAATAAAACAAATTCAATATTATCGTTAATTTAAAAATAGATTAGCGAAACTAAATAAGGTTCAAGGGCTTCCAATGTTAGTCACCTGCAAGTCCATTTGAAGCGAATGAGTGCAGCGTAGGTGTTTCGTATCTAATTAAATCTGTACACTAATGAATGAAGTAGTACTCACTAGTACTCATTGTCAATGTGTATTGATATCGCTGTATTTGGCTGTGCTGAGTCAGTGAGATGTGGGCTTTACACGACAGTGTTGTAAGAGCTTTTAAGTAACTTCGAAATAGGTTGAAGTTAAGAAGTGCAGTAAGTGATAGCCTAGTGGTATGACCATTGGACTGCCAAGTTTCGAGTTCGAATCCAAGGTACGCACCTCTGACTTTTCGAATTCTTGTGCGTATTAATAATCAATTATCACTCTCTTAAACGGTGAAGGAAACCTGCATACCTTAGAGATTCTTCTCGACAGTTTGTGAAGACTACCAATGCTCAGTAGGCCAGCGTGGTTGACTATAGCCTAATCCCTCTCAATATGAGAGCAGACCCGTGTCCAGCAGTGGGACAGTATATGGGTTGATGATGATGATAAGGTTGAAGTTACTTAAAAGCTGTAATACTGGATTGGTGTAGTGTAATTTTTATTAGGAGACGATAGCCGCTAGCGATTATGAGTGAATAAAATTGAAAAATTAAGGTGAACGTTTTTCAACCAGCCTATCCTCAGCATAGCGGTATTACCCAGAAATTGGGTTCCTGAGGTCTGATGGCAGTCGCTTCTTGTAAAACACTGATATTCAGCCGCATCTGGTAGACTGAAAGCCAACCCCAACACAGTTAGGAAAAGGTTCGAAGCATGATGATGTTTTTCTTTCCCTCTTAGAAAGCGTAGTTACAACTACGTTGATCAATTGATATGCTCAGTTAACCTACGCTTGCCGCGGTCAGTCTGTGGATGGGTGACCTTGTAGAACACGTTTAGCCGTCTGTCCGGTTGTCATATGAACACCTGTGACAAACGTTAAAGTAGAAGGCCGGAAAGCCTGTCAAAAATTAAACTACTAATATTTTGATTTCTGTCATTTACGCAAATATTATACATTGAAATAAAACTACTTATTACAGATTATATTGATATTGATGGTCAGTCTACCCGTGACCATAGACGCTGTACCTAAAGGGTCCGAAACGTCGGGATTAATATTATCAATATAACGTGATAAAATCCGTAAAAAGTACCTAGTTTTATTTCAATAGGTACTAATATTTTATTATTTTTGCGTAAAATACCACATTGATTACTCGTAAGAATTCTAATCTATGAAATAAAAGTAAGAATTACTTTCCACTACTGCTAGTTCATTTCCTAGGAGAACGAAATGACAACTAATTGATTCCAATAAACTTTTATCGTCACCATTTCATGATCACATTAAATAAACATCTTCACACCTTATTAGTACTTGAGTGAGCCAGTGGTGTAAGCACTAGACGCTAGTGTTGCTACAACATAATACCAACTATTGCTTAACTTAGCTTGCAAGGGACACTTGAGTCGCCTATATCAACACAAGCTTTGTTGAAATCTACAAAACGAAAATCTACATGTATCTTTATTAGATACAGTTTGTACGAGTATATATTATTAAACTGCCTCGTTAGTCTAATGTTCCTAAACGCGACGCTCGGGGTCTTGGGTTTGGTTCCCAGGTTGAGCATAGTGACATTCTCGGTAGCAGCTTCGTGTCTGGATTACGACCTAAACATACCGGTGAATAGTCGATGTATATTGGTACACCTCTGCCTAACCCTACGAGGAATACAGGCGTGATGGTATGTCGTTTAGATATTATTTAAAAAATATATAAGGTAATGGCAAATGGCTTGTCAAAATATAGCAATTAAGATCTTATTGTCTCTTGTCAATGGACACTACTGCTGTAAAAAAAGTTGATTCTTATAACCTCTTCTTAAACATAATATATTCCTGTAAATGTAAAATCTGTTCTATATTTTATAAACAACATTAATTAGGAGCCCTTTTGTAACCAATCTAAATAAATGTCAGTCGAGGTTGTGTGAGTCAGTGGTGTGGGTACTAGAAGCCAGTGTTGTAAGACAGTGCTAACCGACACTTGACTCGCCTGTGTCAACACGCCTACGTAGCTTGACATCCGATCCGTCTCTTAAGTCACCCAGCCAGTAGGATGAAATACTTCACTATTTTATTCCATACATTTCTTTCTATATTAAAAAAAATAATGTACGGCTGGTTACTTTTGGTAACACTGTAAGCTTCTTAAAGCTTACAGTTTTCATATATTTTATAGCAAGAGTTCTATATATTGCATAAAAAAACATACACTTTTTTTATTTTGTTCATTAATACTAAGATCTTTTTTAGTATCTTGGTAGGCCATACGTATAGCATTGCGGGGAATCTATCCTGCGACAAGTACATGCATTTAATAATTTAGTATTGCCATTAATCTATATAACTTATAATATAGTTACGATACATATTAATCTATTGCAAGTATAGTAATTTACGTTCTTTTAAAGTACCTGGTCAGTTCAAACATGCAATAGATGTATAATACTTCTAATCTATAACTTGTACGTATAGAATACTCTGTAAGTATAAGTTGGTTATTGAATAAATAAATAAATAAGTAAATACAAAATAAATAGATGCAGGAAGTTTAAGCTGACTGATTAATTTCCAATCTTTATTACCAAAAATATTTTCATGTAGGTAAACAAAAGTTTCACTAAAGCAAATTATATCAATGGATGCAGGACTGTGGCCTTAACTAAATCCTGAATTATCTGATAATTCATTACAATGATAAAACGTTTGCCGTCTCAGTTTAGTGCAAGTATTCTAAACCTTTACATTTTAGTGCCCTCGTGGGTCCGTGACTCATTTTGACACACTGCCGATTCTATTCACACAAACGTTTCTATGAAGACATATTGCTTAATTACTATTGTCATTGATTAAGTAATTGTTTAAGATTGAATAACGTATTGGATTGGTACCTGTGGTTTATTGATTAGAACATGTTTTTTATTAACGAAGTCTTATAATAAATAATAATCTATTGAAAAGCAAGTTTTTGCTTCTCAACTGACATGACTTACTTTACAGTTAGTTCGATGTCGAAGGATGCCACCTTACCTATTAACTATCTTTTTGTAATTTTTTTTTTTTTTTTTTTGTTTGGGGACATTTTTACACAGAACCATCTAGTCCCAAACTAAGCAGAGCTTGTACTATGGGTACTAGACAATGGATACTTTTTTTTTTTTGTAAATATATACTTATAATACATAAGAAACACCCAGACAAACACAAATACTCATGTTTAACCCACACAAATATTTGTGTCCTGTGGGAATCGAACCCACGACCCCATGATCAGCAGTCCGGTACACGAACCACTAGACCACAGATGTCGTCAAACGTTTTTGCATTTTCCATGCTAAGATTCTAAAGTTATTTTAGCGAAGGAAAACATAAAGACGTAAATTCAGAATGTGAAGGCAAATTTCGACCTGCCGGGTAGGACTCGCGGTGGCTTAGTGGTCGTAGCGTCTGATGTACTTAACCAGAAGACGCAGGTTCCTGCCCGCGGTCGAATTTTTCTTTCGCTGAAATAACTTTAAAAACAGCATGAAAAATGCAAAAAAAGGATAAATAATATCTATTGAAATGCCATTTTTAAAGGATTTTATCGTCATACAGTTATATTATATAGCACGTCAGGAAATACAGACTGAATCAGCTGATTACATTCCCAATGCTGCGACATTAAAAAATATAATGCCACAGCGCTATGCAGTTTTCACGCCTGAACTGCTGAACGAATTTCGATGATTGATCAGACATAGATTGGACCCTAGAGAAGAAAATAGGCTACCGTTTGTCTTGTGTCTTTGGGACGCGAATGAAATCGAGAGCAATATCTAGTTTACTATATTTAATGGTTATCAAAGTCTTATTAAACGTGGGCAGTTATAGAATTGCAATTTTACTGTCAATTTAATACGGAGAGGCAGTTCAATGAATATTTAGTCTTTATTAGACATTTATATTTATGTAGCTATTGCTTATGAAGTATTTCAATATCCTTAAATCTGGATTTACGATCAATATTCAATGAAATCCAATTCATGAATGGATGAATCATGTCGGTAAGACGCGTTTTCTAATCTACTAAGATGTTTATTTATTTATTCTATATGCACATTTGTGCATAAAGAATATCTATCTTCCTTAATGTATTAAGATTATACACATATCAACTATTACATAGGCACATAGGCACGAGATTCCCCTTCACTACCGTATTCTGGTCCATAAAATCCAATCACTGCTCAATCCATTGAAAATTAAGGAAAAATGCACGCGGAAAAGCATCACGGTTAATTGGGCAATCAAGCACGCATGCCATGTGGTCGCAAGTCGTGATCATGCGCACCTTCGAAGCGTGGTGATCAATTTTTATAACCACTGAATAATCACTGTGATTGTACTTACGTGATTTGTTTATTATTGTTTGTTATGTTTGATTTCTGACATTTACGCGTATATACATTGAAATAAAACTACTTTTTATTTAGTCTACACGTGACCATGGACGCTTTAAAGGGTCTGGGGGTCTACTCCCTAAGAACGAAGTCCGTAGTTTCGACCTTATTTACGGGCGTTTCCTACTCCGTGTCACCTACGGACGGATGATTCGTTCGGGGCCCGAACTAAGAATGAATGACAACACAATTTGACAGTTGTCCCTACTCTCGGTGTGTTTTTTTACTAAAGTGCCAAACAAGCATACGGCCCACCTGATGGTAAGCGTTTATCGTAACCTATAGACGCTTGCAAACAAGTGAAATGAAAGAGGAATAGTTGGATTGGCTGTATAAGGGTCAAAGTCCCCCCAATGCCAACACGTTTCCCTACGGAGCACTGGCAACGTGTAAAATACTGATACATACTTAGATACATTATCAGCCTATGTTCTTCGAAGAATTACTAATGTACACGCACAGTTCACTGATACGTTTAGGTCCCATGTAATAGGGGGCATGTCTGTTGCCAATAACCAGGCATGAATCCAATTCTGAGCTGCTACTGAGAATTTCATAGAAACATCCAGTAACACTGCTCAACCTGAGAATCGAACTCAGGACCTCTAGTGTAGCAGTTGCACTTATGACTACTAGATATTCTGCCAAAAACGCTAGGATTATAAAGTGCCTGGAAATCATTGCATCAATATCATCACGAAATTACTCCAATGAGAGCAATTCAACTGTACCAAACAGATTAGGTACAATCACGAAATATAGCTATTACCTGTCACCTTATTAACCCACTGTTGAACGCAACTGTACACACAGCAAAAAAGTGAAGTATACACGCCCAGTGTGAATACACCCATAGAATTATAATTGATATTGAAACGTTTAATCACTTATTTCAAATAACTTTTACGCGAAAATTAGATATTAAAATAAAATTACAAATGAATACGGCGAAATGGTACGCCTATGTGCTGACTACGTATAAAATGTTACCATTAGGGTTTCGTCGCCAGAACTACGCACAACAGTTACATTGAGTTGTCTGTACCGCGGTAAGCAACCAACTGTGGTGACGCAATGTATACGGCGACATGGTACGCCTATATAAAATTTTTGGAATGTCTTTTTGAAATTTCTTTGTTTCTTTATAAGAGACAGGTTTCGCAATAGAGAAAAAGCCTTGTGTCTCGGGGGACTTAACAAACATAATTATAATTAACGGAAATAATTACTTATTTTTATTAATTAATACCTTATGCACAGTTGGCACAAAGGCGGTCTTAATGCTATGACAATTAAACATTAAATATGCACTAAAAAATTGTAATAACAGCTCAAGATATAAATATTAAAATACAAATATTATAATATATACAAATAAATCTACATCATATAATAATGAATACAAAACACATATCAGATCAACGTCGAATTGATGAATCAGCCAAGGTATTGGATTTACGTAACTTTAAAGAAAGGCGACAGTTTGCCATCCTGATTTCAGATGAATTTTAATGTAATTAATAAATTATAATTTATTTATTGTGCATCCGGCAAGCGCAATCATGTTGCCTGTATACTAATCTATTTTGCCAACAGTACCAATGCCCTTGAGTTGTAACCTTTCGTGAGAGAGTTCCAAGGCAAGAGACGAACACATTAATTTTGTCACAAATTGCGAAACTAAGTTATGTTTTAAATTATATTGCTTGTTACTCAATGGTACACTTTATGTAGTGGTCACGCCTCATCACGCCTGCAGGCACCTACAATCATTATAATAATATGCTAAAGGTACTATGGGAACGTTTTTTTCTAATAATAAAGGTGTATACCTAAGGGAACATTATTTTTCTAGAGAGTACTTTGTAATATCAACCCTTTGACATAGAGACATTTGGGACATTTTACATAACACCATCTAGTCCCAAACTAAGCAGAGCTTGTACTATGGGTACTAGATAATGGATATATAGTCAACCGGGGTAATTGTAAACAGAAAATACATGGGGTAACTGGAAATAGTAGCGGCAATACCGACCCCGTTTCCGATTACCCCTTGCATTTACTGTTTACAGTTACCCTGGTTGACCCTAACACTTATTATAAATACTTAACCCAGACAAACACAATCATTTATTTTCATCACATAAATATTTGTGTTTTGTGGGAATCGAACCCACTATCTCGTCATCTGACACTCGAACCACTAGACCACAGACGTCGTCGAATGAGTATTTTTTTTTCTGTAGTATTTATTTTTAATCTATAAGTAAGTTTTTTGTAACTCTTCATAAGTAACTGAACACACATTCAAAACACAGAGCGGTGCTGAAATAAAACTACTTTTCACCACTACGTTTTGTACACCTCTGCCTAACCCTTCGGGGAATACAGGCGTGATCGTATGTTATGTTTGATTTTTCTAGGAAAAACGGCGTTCACCCTTACACCCGGTTTGCTGTATTTATAAAAACGACTTGTTTCTACAACTCAATCACTATAATTAATGACATAACTATCTGGCACATCCTTCAAAATATCGTTGACCTTTGACCTTGAATAAAGGATTACAATGTTTTTAATAAAAAAAGCCGTTATATTTGAATCGTCGTCGCTACCGGTCTTAAATGTACTGTGGTAGAAATGATGACATTTTTATTAATAGTGGGTGCGTATTATGATGGTACAAGGAAGGAATGTTTGAGTAGTTGCCGGTTCGATTTCGCATCGGGTCAACAAAATGCTTAATCTTAGTCAAAGAGTGTTGGATGTTTTTGTATGTTTTGAAGATAGACGGTGTCAAAGACTGGACGATAAAATATTAATAATAGTTCCGTATCAGTAGCTGTTAGATCATCTTTTAAGAATATAAATTAGCTAAAGATACATACAAATCATCACGCCTGCATTATTCGAAGAGTAAAGCAGAGGTGTAATGATGTACTCCGATAGTTAAGGTTAAGTTCTTAAATACCTAATAATAGGGGCGAGCCTATTGCCTATTGAGAGAATTTCATAAAAAAACCTAATTACGGGAAAGACCCTTGCTCGATCCGGTCCGTACCTAGCCAGTAGCTTTAAATTCACCCCTAAATAATTTAAAGCATGATCCAGATGTCCCTAGTCGTCCCCCCAGCAACGCTCTAAGCCGAGGTCCGAGTCCCGTTAAAGGACGCCCTTAGTTGCTGTTGCTGTTTACTTTATAAGTACTCCTGGCTGGAGGCATAAAATACCTCGCCACCAAGTCCGGGTAAGTTATCAAAGTACATTTTTTTTTTCTAACCTATATGATCCCACTGCTGAGCAAAGGTCTCCCCCATCTCCTTCCACTGATCTCTGTTCAGCGCTATCTGAGGCCAGTCTGTCCGGAAAGCGTCCAAATCGTCCCGCCAGCGTTTTCTGGGCCTTCCTCGGCGTCGACGGCCGTCTTCTGGCAACCATTGGGTTACGATATTGGCCCATCTCTCCAGGTACAAAGTACATACGAACTATTAACTATGTTCGAAGTTCTAGCTCTAAGAGAGCAGTGATAGCCTAGTGGTATGACCATTGGACTGCCAAGTCGAAGGTGTCGAGTTCGAATCCAAGGCACGCACGTATAACTTTTCGAAATCATGTGCGTATTAATAGTTAATTATCACTTGCTTAAACGTTGAAGGAAAACATCGTGAGGAAACATGCCTTAGAGATTATCTCGACGAGTCTGCCAACCCGTACTAAGGCCAGCGTGGTGGACTATGGCCTATCCATCTCATTCTGTGAGAGGAGACCCGTGCAAAGCAATAAGACAGTGTATGGGTTGGTGATGATGATGACGATTAACTATGTCCGTCTTAAAAAAATAACACTCATAGTAGCCACTTTTTTTTAAAATAAAATATTGATTTGTTATGATGCAGACGATACTTACGAGATAAACGACAAGGATTTCATATATCTTCGGTCATCACTATGAATATTAATTTTATCTAGTGACACAAGTAGCCGCCGATCACATTCATTTCAATATTGTCATTAACAAGTTAAGCACAAATAGGTTCAGTCTTATCAAGCTCCAAATTAAGACCTCAAAAATTACCCTATATATAGAGGTAGGGCATAGTGGGAGTAATTCCACTCAAATTAGAGCTGCCTGACTGAGGAAGTACCTCCGCCTTGCAGAAAGTCGAAATAAAATAACACTATTTTGAGCTGTGTTGTTTTTCTTCCGTTGAGCAAGGTTGGGCCAGTGCTCCACGAGGAAACGTTGTGTTGGCAGTGGAGGGACTTTGAACCTTATACTGCCAACCCAACTATTCCTCTTTCAATACAGGGTCGGCAACGCGCAAGTGATACTTACTCCTGGTGCTGCAAGCGTCTATAGGCTACGGTAACCGCTTACCATCAGGTGGGTCGTATGCTTGTTTGCCACCTTAGTAGTATAAAAAAAAACTAAGCTATTGTATTGGACCTATTTGGAGCAAACAACAGACTTTTCATCTCAACGGTTCTTAACCTTCAATAAGTACAGTCAAACGGGGTGAATAAGGACGCAGGGGTGAAACGAAACAAAACTTTGAGAGGGATTTTTAGTTTTAATCATTATCGTTTGTTGGAAAAAGAAACTCTAATATTGTTCCTAAATAATAAAAAACCATTAGAAGACCTTGTTGGCATCGAACTTTAATAATTAAAGCTAAAAATCCCTTTCAAAGTTTTGTCTCAATTCACCCCTGAATTCCTATTCACCCCGTTTGACGTTATATGAAACGTACACTCCAGTTTCTTACAGCAAATATGATTTGCGATTAATTACTACCTACTGCCTAATTAGTCCAGTGTACGAAAGCGCGACTGATGCCGTCGATTCCCGGGTAGAAGGTAGTATTACTATTGAGTTTTCTATAAAATTCGCAGTACCAGCTCGGAGTTTGAATTTGTACCCAATTAAACGGCAATAGGCTTGACCCCTATTAGGTAAGACCTAAACATACCGACGAACTGTGTGTGTACCTACCTCTGCCTAACCCTTCGGGGAATTAGGTATAAGGGTATGCTTAATTACCCTACTCAAAACTCACGTGCACGGCACCCGATAGCAAGCAGATTTTCTGTTCAACAATGTATTTTGTCATAATATGGAACATTATAAACACACATATTTATGGAAGATCCGACATTAATAGTAATGGGCAAATGTATTGAATATTAATTGATGTTTGAGGTTATAAACATCATTTGTGGATCCTTGCATTTTATGATGATGTTAATTGATCTAGAATATTTATTGAAATACGGATTGATACAGGTTTTAGAGTATTGGGAACGTTTCCATACATCTCGGAGATGATTGTCGAGAAATGCCGGGGCCATATTTAATTTTTTTTAAGCTAAATAAAATTAAAACATTGACTTGTAAAAGTGTTTTTAAAAGATCTATTTACAGAAATAAATTATCATTTTTCATAAAAAAAAAGAGAAAACCTGGATCAAAAATGTTGTATGAAAATGTTCCCAATGTCCTCTGTATAACCTTTTTAAATATCTTTAATACATCTTAATTATTCAGGGGAATCCCCACAGAAATAAAAAAAATATGACATTAACACCGACAGCTGCTACCACAGGTGACAAAATTCTAGTATAATTTATGGCCATAGAATATAATTATCATAAAATATTATTGTCGTACTTCAACTTAATATTTGACCTCTACGGACGCCGTTTTTCTAAAAAGCTAATCTGCATTTGAATGATATGATGACATTATCAACGACAGAATTATTATTTCTTTGGCCTATACATCCTCGGAGAATTCCCAACTATGTTGGGGTCGGCTTCCAGTCTAACCAGATGCGGCTAAATGTTATTATTTTACACGAAGCGACTGCTATAAAACCCCCGTAACACAATTTCTGGGTAATACCGATATCCTGAGGAAAGACTGTTCGTCAGGTTCTTTGGACTTCTGACTACCACTAGCCATTATCATTGGTGTTCCTGAGACCGACGCCTTTATTAGAATGATCACCTATCCACAAACTGACCGCAAATAGTGCAGCTTAACCTTGCAGATCAGCTGATCTGCGAGTTATTAGGTACTTAGCCATGAGCCTGTCATCTCTGCATAACCCTTCGAGGAATTCAGACGTGAAAGTGGTCTTAATCTTCTTTATGTCTCTTGAAAGAGTTCAAGTTTTACTAATCTTGATATTTCTAGCAATATTGGCAGTACATTCAAACGGGGTGAATAAGGAGACAGGGGTAAATCGGGACAAAACTTTGAAAAGGATTTTCAGCTTTAATTATTATAGTTTGTTGGAAAAAGTGATTCTAATATTTTTCGTAAATTATATATAAACCATTAGAAAACTTTGTTGGCATCAAACTATCCTACTTCCTACTAATATTATAAATGCGAAAGTTTGTGAGGATGGATGGATGTTTGTAACTCTTTCACGCTGAAACGGATTTTGATGAAACTTTACAGTATTATTATTTATACACCAGAATAACATATAGGCTTTTTTATAATGATTATAAGTAAATTAGCCAAATAACTATAATTAAAAGTAACTTTTCCACGCGGACTAAGTCGCGGGCAGAAGCTAGTTATAATTAAACCTGAAAATCCCTTTCAAAATTTTATCCCGATTCACCCCTGCATAAATTCACCCCATTTGACAGTATTTCTTAGAGAGTATTTCTCCGCCTAGCAGTGAGAGCACAACAAGACAAAGAAATACAAAAAAAAACACAACAGTTCATCAATTAGGAACTTATCTTTTTGGATCTAGTCTCAAAATTGACCTCGCAAATGTCTGGTCTGCACCACTTTTGATCGATGGCACAGAGTTTGGTAACATTTTGGTACAATTTCACAACTAGCAGTCGATGGTACATGAACCATTAGTGCGTGTTGCCAAACTCTATGATTCATGATGCTACGCTCATTGTCTCTGCTTCGTTTGTTTGATTCTTTTTTTTTGTAAGTTTTTAGGGTTCTGTTTGAAAGGTTTTAATGTAAAATTTAAAAAAAACTGTTAAAAATGCCTCTACTGCCTCATTAGCTGGTGGTTAGATTCTCAGGTCGAGCAAAGTGTCGTATGGTTTTACTATGAAATTTTGAGTAACAGCTCGGAATTTGGAATTGCTCCCGGTTAATGGGTAAGGGCTCACCCCCTATTACATGAGACCTAAACAATGGTGTGCAATAGTACAAATCTGCGTAATTATTTGGGCAATACAAGCTAGCAATGCCATTAAACGGCTACAGATCTAAATTCCGAGCTGCTACTGAAAGTTTCAAAGAAAAACCCAACACTGCTCCACCTGGGAATCAAATCCAGGACGCCTACCTTAGCAGTCGCGTTTACGATCACTAGTTTAATGTAGCAGAAAAATAAAAAGCACACTTATATTTTCAATATTTGATATTTAATTTACAGTAGTGTCAGAAATCAGTTGATTCAACTATCTATAAGTAATCAACAGACTGATGGCCGTGACACAACTTGTCGGTCATTTTAGGTTGTAAAACAGGGATAGCGCTATTTTACTTGTAGAGCGGTATCCTTCTCTAACATATCAGAAGGTATTTATTGACAATTCAATTTTGAATTAAACTCGCCTTTGTACAGAGGCCAGCACATCAAGCTACCACAATCTGTTAAATTTCTTTGATAGATTTTCAACTTTAACATAACACAATAAGGTTTATTTTCAATTGGACATAATTTGACAGTTTTGGATAGCTTGACCTGCTGGCGTCTGTACATGCTTTATTTTTTTACATATTTTCTATGTGTGTTAACAATAAAGAATAAGTACTGGCAAACCTCAAGTCAGACCTCAGTAAAAAGTTTTGTGACTTGGTAAGGACCGTGTTGGTCTTTGGTCAGTGAGTGCCTTTGATTTAAATTTTTAGCATTACTTCATCATCAACCCATATACAGTCCCACTGCTGGGCACGGGTCTCCTCTCATTTTGAGAGGGATTAGGCTATAGTCCACCGCGCTGGCCTAGTGCGGGTTGGCAGACTTCACACACCGTCGAGAAAAATCTCTAAGGTATGCCGGTTTCCTCACGATGTTTTCCTTCACCGTTTAAGCGAGTGATAATTAATTATTAATACGCACATGAATTCGAAAAGTCAGAGGTGCGTGCCTTGGGTTCGAACTCGAGACCTTCGACTTGGCAGTCCAATGGTCATACCGCTAGGCTATCACTGCCTTACTTAGCATTACTTAGGATATGTTAATGTCTGTAAAAGATACAATAGGGTTGGTATATCCATGTGGATAAAAAACCCTTATAATAAATAATAAAAAAAAAGAATAAGTACGTAGGTACGGAACACCCAACCAAAAACTAACACACTTTACCATATTTTTCGTAACACCGAGCCCAAGAGTGTTTGCCGTAAGTTTTAATGCACACGTGTTGATTGGGCTAAAACAGTTCACTGTAACTTCCGATGAATAGCCCATTGTGGTAATTAAGTTTGTTACGTAAAATGCTGAAAGCGCTCACCGAATGTAATTTAATTAGTGAATATTTAGTACATGAAATATTATTTACGAAAAAAAATGTCTAGCACTTTAATATCACTGCCAGAGGTTTTGAAGGTTAATTCTGCTACTTTGAAAACGGTCAAAAAATAATTTCAATACAGTTTCAGTGTCAAATGTCACCTTTGGGACAATTCAATCAAACACGTTCGCATTTGACGTTTAATAGAATACCATTGCACATTCATGAAACTGCGACTAGATCGACTAAGGGAGGTAGGGCATAGTGGGAGTAATTCTACTCAAATTGGAGCTGCCCGTCTGAGTACCTCCGCCTTGCAGAAAATCGAAGTGAAATAACACTGCTTTGAGCTGTGTTGTGTTCCTTACGGCGAGCAGGGTTGCCAATTCTCTGCGAAGAAATGTCTTGTTGGCAGTGCGGGGACTTTGACCCTTATTCTGCCAACCCAACTATTCCTCTTTCGTTTTACAGGGTCGGCAACGCGGAAGTGATACTCCTGGTGTTACAAGCGTCTATAGGCTACGGTAACCGCTTCCCATCAGGTGGGTCGAATGCTGGTTTGCCTCCTTAGTGGTATAAAAACCATTTATATATATATATATAAATAAAGCATAAGTACCTTAATAAGTAGTACTCAGTACGTAAAAGGTTATTTTTAAACACTGCACAATTTGTTCATCGATCGCATCGTTTTACCATTGTTTAAATAATTTATGATAGCCATCTAACATTGATCGTATCGATAAACAAATCGATTTCTGTTCGTCTATGATGTGCGTTACATAAATTTCAGAAAAACATTAGGAGTAACTAAGAAGATTCTTATCAACTCTCTATAATACCTATTTGGAATCTTGCAACTATCTTATGACATTTTAAAAGTACCTACTTTCTATAATTATCATCATTAAGCCATATACTGTCACACTGTTGAGCACGGGTCTCCACTCGGTAAGCGGTTACCGTAGCCTATAGACGCTTGCAACACCAGGGATATCACTTGCGCGTTGCCCTTGAACACAACACAGCTCAAAGCAGTGTTATTTCACTTCGATTTTACGGGATTGAACGAGAGGGTGAGGTCAATTGCATTCTAAAATGAGTCAAAAAGTGTTATAGATTTCCACGAAATTCTCACTTGGAGTCAAACCAGCACACTGTCAGTGTCCAATCAAGACAATCTTGGCGATTGACTAGTTTTCACCTTTATTGCTTAGAAAATTGAATCGAAAAGTGGTCAACATCAGAACACTAATATCTTGGTCAGAGGTACCAACAGGTATGATTGTATGTAATTCTGTACAACCTATCAGGTGTCTACCAAAAATCCAGCCTTAAGTATCAAATTTAATGTCAAGGAATACTTATTTCTACATTACTTGCAATGTCATAGAATGCCGAATCTCGCCAATATGGAAGGCCACCATTAAGCCTAACTAATCTAGTCTGCAATCAAAGAACAAACTACATATAATTTTTACATCGCGGCTAATAGTGTTTTTGATGTAACTTTTTGTACCAAATTATAATTTAATTCAACTAATGTGACCACTGACAATGTCAACGCAATTTAGGTTACGCACACACTATGGCGATGACGGTGAACGGCCGCGCC
Organism: Acronicta alni; assembly: GCA_964056405.1. Classification (NCBI taxonomy): domain Eukaryota; kingdom Metazoa; phylum Arthropoda; class Insecta; order Lepidoptera; family Noctuidae; genus Acronicta; species Acronicta alni. The sequence goes on from OZ043928.1 coordinate 10,753,215, forward strand.
GAAAATCCGCGTAATTTAATTTTGAATATTTAATTTTGAGAATGTTTCGCAAGTTACTTAGTCATCCTCTAAGTCTTTTCCCAACTTTTTTTTATATACTACGGTAAGCGGTTACCGTAACCTATAGACGCTTACAACATCAGGTGTCACTTGCACGTTGCCGACCCTGTAAAACGAAAGATAAATAATTGGGTTGGCAGTATAAGGGTCAAAGTCCCTCCACTGCCAACACAACGTTTCCTCGTGGAGCACTTCGATTTTCTGCAAGGCGGAGGTACTTCCCCAGTCGAGCAGCTTCAATTTGAATTACTCCCACTATGCTCTACCTCTCTTAAAAACTATGTTGTTGTTGTTATAAAACTATGTTGAGTTCGGCTTCCAGTCTAACCATTGCTGTATATCAACAGCTGAATAAAGCACATCGAGGCCACTCTCGTGGCTCTGAGAACACGTAAAGCCGTTGGTCCCGGTTTTCATACGAACACCTATGACAATCGTTAGTGGTAGTCAGAAGCCCAAAAAGCCTGACAACCAGTCTATCTTCAGGATATCGGTGTTTCCGATACCGATGTTGGTGGTTTGATAGCATTCGCATCTGGTTAGATCAGTCTAACCAGATGAAAGAATGAAAGAAAGAAAACTTTATTTGCACTCGTACATAAAGCAGAGCACTTACAATGTTCACAGTAACCCTGTACGAGGCCAAAAAGGACCACATCTCAGCAAAATGTTGCGCATTAAAAAAAAAAAGATGCGGGATATTGACAACATAGTTGGGGAAAGGTTAGGAGGATGTTATTATCATACTTGTTACGCTATGTACGATCGTTGCGCGGTGCGGCTTATCCATCTAGTGTGTGTAGTGCCTAACTCGAATCGAATGTCTCGCAATCAGTTGACAGGCATGAAGGCTGCAGCGCTGCACGCCGCGTGACGTCATCAGCCGTGATTACCCGCAATTGTCATCAGCGTGTAGGGTTGCCTATTACTACTTATATTAATACTAATTTGTGATTAGGTAACAATGAACGGAAAGCAAGCGAGGTGTAGTTCGTCCTGTAGCAAAGTCGCTGGACCAAGGATGGCTTAGCTTTAGGGAGGTTCTATACCCAGCAGTAGGGTAATGAAGGCTGTGGATAGATGATGAAACAAAAGCTTTCAAGCAAACGTAAAAACCCATGATTGGACATTAAGGGAATGCTTATTGACACTGCTATTATTTAATTATATTTAGCACGGACAATAAAAAGTACCCGACAACTCACACTAACAAACACAAATAGATGGTTTTATAGAATTAATCATCATCAGCTGAAAGCTGGAATATTTGAATCGTTATCTACTTTAATGGTAAAATACTTTCATCTCGAAACTTTGAAATAGGCAGTCCAAAATTATTAAATTTACATTTCACTTAGTTAATTGATTTCGCGTGAGAAGATTTATTGGTTTAACTAATTGGTGTATTAAATCCAATAAAACAATAATTGAATATTATTTGAATTTTTACATGATATTTCAATGCGTTTTGCATTTATTACGTGCGGTCTATGCACACTATACACTGGCTAAACATTAAATAAAAATAATTTTAGCGAAGCGAAGTTATTTAGCGAAGGAATAATTCGACCGCGGACAGGATTCGAACCTGCGTCTTCTAATTAGGTACACCAGATGACCTCACCTATGACCACTAAGCCACCGCGAGTCCCAACCGCCATAACGAATTTTGCCTTCACAACTTGATACAATAACAATTTTTATACTCAAATAAAAATTATTATTAATAAATTATTCTACGATGTTCGTTTGGGTAACTTGATTAAGGTCACCAACGAAAGTCGCTGAACTTAATCAAGTTTTTAAAGTTATTTAGAAAAGGAAAAATTCGACCGCGGGCAGGATTCGTCTGGTGTACCTAACCAGAAGACGCAGGTTCGAATCCTGCCCGCGGTCGAATTTATCCTTTTCTAAATAACTTTAAAATCTTAGCATGAAAAATGCCAAAAAACAAACAAAAAGATAGTTAGAAGATAAGGTGGCATCGTTCGACATTGAACTATCTGTAAAGTAAGTCGTGTCGGTTGAAAAGCAAAAACTTGCTTTTCAATAGGTGTTACTGACGTCACCATAAAGACGTAAATTCAGTATGTGGAGGAAAAATTCGACATGACGGGTAGGAATCGCGGTGGCTTAGTAGTCATAGCGTCTGGTGTACCTAACCAGAAGACGCAGGTTCGAATCCTGCCCGCGGTCGAATTTTTCCTTTTCTAAATAACTTTAAAATCTTAGCATGAAAAATGCCAAAAAACAAACAAAAAGATAGTTAATCAAGTTTTGAAAACATCATTACACCAAAACTTTTGATTAAATTCTAGTTAAGGTAAAGCTTGTAATTATCTTATAGACTAAGAACTCATGTTACCTTCTCGGGTCAGTAACTTCTAGATAATAAAAAATGTTAGAGCGTTTTTACATCGTGTTCAGCGACTTTCGTTGCTGACTGCACGACCGCATTGCCAAATACTCTGCCGCTAAGCAATGATACGAGTATGTTAACATTATTGTGTTTCAGTTTGAAGATTGATCTACATACTCTCCAACGGTATTACTGGGTGAATGAGACTTAGCAACTGAGGTTACAAGATGGTACCAGTGGTATTGCTGGCGTCTTTGACTGCAGCATACCAATACAATATAATCAGGCGGCCCGTATACAGATTTGTAATTTTACCAGAATGACTGACTTCATTCTGGTAAAATTACAATGAATATGATTATAGAGACGATTCCATAGACTATGATTCTAGAGACTATGATTCCAGAGACCATAAACCACTCTAGACCATGATTCTTTGAGTATTTTGACTGGGCGAAGGCTGTCCCGCCCCTTTTTTTAATCACAATTTCGTAAGTCTAGTCCAATTGTCTAATATGGTGTAATGGTTGATTCGTCGTTCCAATTATGCTTGTGTGTATGTATGAGTGTGCTAGAAAGAGAGAAAGAGAGAGAGCGAAATTGTGTTTGAAAAAACACCCACGTCACAGAAGGAAACAGTTTAGAAGTTATCACAAAATTTGATATGATAGATTATAATTTGACTGGTGCCTAAACTAAGGCGAAACAACGGTAATCTCGAAAATACAACGGTAGTGGCCTCAACCCTGCCCTTGGAGCTGCCAAGTGATACCCTTGGTGTTGCAGGCGTCTGTAGGCTATGATAACCACTTACCGCTCAGGTGGACCAAATGCTTGTTGCCAACTTAGTGGTATAAAAAAACCGCTTTATCAAACGTGCAGTTAATTTACCTAAAAGATACAGATTCTGAGTACTACAGCTATTGGAGACCAAGATTTTCTCAACACAACTGTCAACCCTAAACCGCTGATGATCACCGCGGCCTTGGCAATAGTCACGAGTTGACAGAACACCGTCGTTTGTTAATTTTAGTGGAAAACCGACCGCCGTGAGCGACGAGCTAATCAGGTGACGAGTAGTTACATCCCAGGGAGTTAAGGTATGAGAGGTAGCGGAGAGCGGTTTTTTTATAACATTCGGCCCGCGACATTGTCCGCGTGGAAAAGTTACTTTTAATTATCGTTGTTTTTTGGCTAATTAACTCAAAATCGTTATAAAGTATAGCCTATATATTATTCTGATGTATAAATAATAAAACTGTAAAGTTTCATCTTGAAAGAGTAACAAACATCCATCCATCTATATATACAACAACACCAGTTATAGGAAGTAGGATAGGATCTGTGTCTCGGTGACACTTGACAAATGACAGCTGTCTTGTTTTACTATCGACTGTCGTGTGTCGGGTCGTTGTATTCCCTACAACGTGGTTGAGTCGAACGGCGCCGATACACACATCATGCTTGTGAACGGGTGCTGACTGTCGGGGCTGGTCCGCTTTTACTGTCAATGGCAATCTTTTTCTATTTAATTAACCCCCGATGCAAAAAGAGGGATGTTATTATTATACTGGATTAATTAATTTAAGTATATTACAATTATTAATTTATTAACCCGCATTAGGCCAGCGTGTTCAACTATAGCCTAATACCTCTCCATCTTTGAGATGAGACCCGTGCCCAGCAGTGGGATTATATTCTGTATTGATGATAATTATTATTTATTATAGTCCAAATCTTCTAACTTGGACCACACCAAAACCCTATCTGATCCGTAAATTCGTATTGATACGCGCATTTTCTATGCAAATGTCGATTACTTTAATTGAAATGGCCTTTGCCTGTATTTATACGTACACGATGAAGTAACACAATATTGTTTCAAGATATTTTTTTTTATAATGTCGTAAAACAACTAATTCGCATCGAGGACAGATATTAAGTGTGGAGATAGATTATGTGTAAAGAGGTCGTAATATTAAGTTTAATCCGTGAAACTGTTAGGCAATGAAGTCACATAAGACTGGCCGAATGTTGCTGTTTTATTTTTTATTACATTATATTGGTAAAATACTAACCTCTTTAGAATGACATGTTTTTTTAACATTTGAAATAGCTTTTTTATCTTAATTTAGAGTCGAACTGTTTTTCTAGTGTACGGGAAGAAGTTTTTAATCGTAATATAAACACAAAAAAACTCGACCGAAAATTCGACCGCGGGCAGTAATTTTGCTAAATAACTTTGAAATCTTAGCATGGAATATGCCAAAAAATACAAAAAGATAGTCGAGTAAAATGTTATAAGAAAACCTATACCTAACATTTTACTAACTTAACGTCGAGCTGGAAATCGAACCCAGGACCTCTAGACAAATGAGTGAATCTAAAGGAGTAGGCACAATTTATAACACCCGATAACACCCCGCGCCTGTTTACTGGCCGATTGTTGAAATCTAGGAACGCAAGATATAATCTGACGAATGGACACGTTAAATTCGCGTCACGTGACGTGGTTCCTTACATGTCTGTTACTACCTTTAAACACAAAAAACCGGTCGAATTGAGAATCTCCTCCTTTATTGAAAGTCGTTTAGTAAAAGAAATAAAAGTTATCAATCAGCTGTTATACCAACTTACAAAACGTTATTTAACCGGTTACTCGTTTTTACCAAATCGATAAAATGATTATTCACATGTGCGAAAACGAATAAATAACATTAGGTATGTTAAATTTACATAATCGAATCGGTGTGATGTTAACAACTATACTACTTTACTATATGACCAATATTATTATAACGATGATTGAGACCTTGAGATTTGAGAACTGCCCCGTTAGTCTAGTGGTTCTAACCGCGACTGCTACGCTACGAGGTCTTGGGTAAAATTCCCAGATCAAGCAGTGTTATTGGTTGTTTCTATGAAATTCTCAGTAGCAGCTTGGAATTTTGATTTGTGCCCGGTTAATGGCAATAGGCTCGCTCTATATTACATGGGATCTAAGGCCGGTGCCTGCATCTTTACACAGATTGTGATTTAAATAATTACCCGTCAAAGGGTTTGATGTGTAGTAGCTTACAATACCTGCGTTTTGACACATATTGCGTGATACATAATTACACAATCTTTAAAAAAACACGATGTTTAATTAGCTGCCTGTATACTTAACTCTTTTGTCAACCGTACCTACAATAAATTAGATGGCATTACAATAATTAAGTTTAAGTCCTGTTCAAATCTACCTATAGAAAGCGTATTAATATTAATCATTTGTTTTGAGCTGTCTTGTGTTTCTTACAGTGAGCAAGGTTGCCAGTGCTCCACGAGGAAACATTGTGTTGGCAGTGGGGGGACTTTGACCCTTACACTGCCAAACCAACTATTCCTCTTTCGTTTGACAGGGTCGGTAACGCGCAATTGATACCCCTGGTATTACAAATGTCTATAGGCTACGGTAACCCCTCACTGTCAGGTGGGCCGCATGCTTGTTTGCCACCTTAGTAGTATAAAAAAGTATATATATATCTTCATTAACATAATTATCTTTTTCTTAAACATATTATTACAAAAACATAAAATAAATTTCATCAGTCGTTTTTCACAATTAAACATTGTATATTATTTTGTTAATAGAAGATCTTTTACATTACTAACATAACTAATTACCTTAACGAGCCAAAATCATTAACTATTCGCTCTTTAATTGAGGCTATGAGAACCAACGTGGCTTAACTACTTAAAAAATAGTTTTCAGTAGTAAGGAAAAAACACAGACACCCTGATAATTATATCATCAAGACACCACCACCTCAGTCTACCCGTGACTATGGACGCTGTAAAGGGTCCGAAACGTCGGGATTAATAATATCAATACAATGCAATATCCGTAAAAAGTAGTTTTATTTCAAAAATACCCTGATTTCAAATAATTGTAACTTTAGAAAATAAATATATTTTAATCATATATGAAAAAATAATGCAACTAATTTTTAGGCCACTGTGGCGCTATGACTTTTATCGTTTAGAGCAGTTTTTTTCAATTAAAATCAGTTAGGCCACTCATGGCCTCAATTTAAAAAAGTTTTCCCCAATAGAATAGTGGCAATATAGGTATAAAAACCTTTAAATTGTTTTATATTCTATCCACTCTATCTATCTTCCTCCGTCCTCCGAGCCCTTTCCCAACTATGTTGGGGTTGGCTTCCAGTCTTACTAGATGCGGCTGAATATCAGTATTTTACACGAAGCGACTGCCATCAGACCTCAGCAACCCAATTTCTGAGTAATACCGATATCCTGAGGACAGACTGGTTGTTAGGCATTCTGGGCTTCTGACTTTACCACTAAAAATAATTGTCAAAGGTGTTCGTATGACAACCGGGACAGCTTTACGTGCTCTCCGAGGCATGGAGGGGCCTCACCCATCCACAGACTGGCCGCTGCTAGCGCAGCTTAACCTTGCCGATCGGTTAATCAGCGAAGTTATCAGCTAGCCACAAGAATCTCACAAAAAAGTCAAGATGTACGAGTATCTTATATTAAAACCATACAATAATTTTACTAAGTAACTGATTATTATCAACGTAACGTGTGACAAGAATTAAAATGTCGGAAAATCCAAAGAACAGTTTTTTATCATCATTTGATTATTCTGACGTCACTAGCTTTATTAAACAAAACATTATGTATTGTAAAGCTTATCTATGCATCTTTGTAACCTTCCGTCTGAGTCTAAAATGCGGGAGACTCTATGGTGACCTTGATATCCTTCCGTCTTCTCAGCTGATTCGCTCTTGGCAGAGTCGTAGCCGTCATTTACCTAGTAGTGGCCGCCGACAAACATGCCGAAAGCACATAATACAGTGATCCTTGTGGTCTTTTATATAATAATGTTCTTTCATTATTTTTACAGTGTGTTGTACGGACCTTGTCCGAATAAATGTGATTTTCTTTCTTTCTAGTGGTGTTGGGGGCAAATGTTATTCGCCTCAAGATGACCAACTTATTTTCGTCTCCATCCATACCAGCAGCATGATAAAAAACGTGTTACAAAATACCCCGTAAAACATATAATTAATTATCAAAGCCAATAATTTTGTCAGCTGTCATGTTAAGGAACCAGATTCTTTAACAGAAAAGCCTACGTACCTATTTTACTTAATAATTGTCTACTTTCATTCATAAATGTTGTTGTTTTCCTTTTTTTGGGGTATGTCGTATAGCGTTACTACGGTTCTTAAATATTGTGAATGGACTCGTTATAAGGCCCCATTTAACCTCCTTTCGGGTTTACGGGTAGTTTTGTATCACCCTGTATAGAAAAATTAAGTCTTGAGGCACATAATAAAAGGTAGCGTCAATCAGAAAATATCCTAAGCTTTTCTCGAATTCATAGTCAATCAGAAAATATCCTAAGCTTTTCTCGAATTCATAAGAGCCATCTAGAAAATTTTGCATAAAGCTATGTGCGTGCGCATAAAAGAATCACGTACACCGTTACGTCACGTCCTTTTCCTGCAAATTGGGGATTCACACGCTTGCACGGTGTCATTGCAATTAATATAATTTGACATTCGTCTCGCTGGCAAATCTTTAATTTTTTGTGTTCCATACAATGGGTATTTGAAATCGTAATTGCAAAATTGAGACATGGCGTTGACAGTCACGATTAAAAAATAAAGAATTGTTTTTGTCTGCCATATGTTTTTAAAACTTTTTTAGCTGACTTGGCGGGAGTGGAAATTAAATTATTCTTATCTTATGTTTTGGATACATTCCAAAATTTGGATTAATCATCATCATCATCAACGCACATACTGTCCCATTGCTGGGCACGGGTCTCCTCTCATATTGAGAGGGATTAGGCTACAGTTCACCACGCTGGCCTATTGCGGGTTGGCAGACAAACCGTCGAGAAAAATATCTAAGGTATACATGTTTCCTCACGATGTTTTCCTTCACCGTTTAAGCGAGTGATAATTAATTATTAATACGCACATGAATTCGAAAAGTCAGAGGTTGATTCGAGCTCGAGACCTTCGACTTGGCACTCCAATGGTCATACCACTAGGCTATCACTGCTTCGGATTAATATCTTAACTTCATTATTGAAGCTGGGTAAAATTTTTATTTTACACAGTAGCACAGCCACAGGAGGTCCACTGCTGAACAAAGGCCTCCTCCATAGACCTCCAAGGAACCGGTTATATGGCACCTGTATACAACGACTCCTAGCAACCTTTACCAGGTCTTCGGTCCAACTCATTGGAGGCCGTCCTACGCTGCGTTTTCCGGTGCGTGGCTCCACTCGAGAACCTTTTTGCCCCAGCAATCAGTTCTACGAGCTATGTGCCCAGCCATTGCCTTTTAAGCTTGCTTATTCTTTCAGCTATGTCGGCAACTTTCAATCTTTTACGCATCTCCTCAATTACGATTGGATCTCGTAGAGAAAAACCAAGCATAGCTCTCTCCATAACTCGCTGGTAATGAAACGATGTAATTAAAAATATATAATTTCGAACGACGGAACGTGTTGGAGTTTACTAAATGACACTTTATTTATTACTTTTAACTAGATAACACAGTAAAAAAATATTTGAGAACCTTCTTTTTGAAATCGGTCAGAAATTAGTACAGTTAAAAATATAAAACAGGGACATTTTACACAGCACCAAACAAAGCAGAGATGGGTACCATACAATTGGTATAATATTAATAATTTTTTTTTAAATAATGCTTACAATACATTGAAAAGTAATACTCAGACAAATTAAAACACGTATGTTCATCACATAGGTAAATATTTGTGTTCCAACAATCCAACTACTATGCCACGCCGCTTTGTACTTGATGTCGTGCTTCAGAAAAAAGTTGTTAATGACGATGGGTTCTTAAACTTTTACAATAAAAACCAAACTATTACAGCCTTCGTGACTCGTCTGTATCCCGTTATTAATACATAATTATTATCTGTTCGTCTTTTTTACCGTCTTAATTATAGGATTATAACTGTTGAAACTAAAGGAAGATATAAATCACGGATTTAAGCTACCTAATTAGTAGATTCAGATGCACCGCAAACCTATTAGTGGTGTTAATCGTTTAAATTATTCGATTATTTCAAAATGAAAGTCTTAAAAAGATAATTAAATAGATATTTTGACTTTTTATTTATTGGTCTGAGCTATAAACAAACACAACTTGCATTGGAAACAAAAGCAATTCAACCCGCTAAGCAATTAATTGCGGCATGTGAAGTGTGCCTTCCCGCATTAGGCCAGGTCCACACTGGACTATAACCTAGTCCCTCTCATCTCATATCTGAGAGAAGACGCGTGCCCAGCAGTGGGACAGTATATGGAATTATAATAAATTTGTTTCCCAGTGCTGGGAAAAGGTTCCCCCTTTTTTTTCCAAACATTTTTATCTAGCGCGACATCCTGCCCCAAAACATATCGAGATCATCGGGCGTTGTTGTGGCTGATATGATATAAAAACTGAAAAAAAAGCCAACTGAAGGATGGATATTGCAGGCAGCTATCTAACAGGATCGTACAAGTACGTGAGCGTGAGAAATGTACGGAAACCTATACCCAGCAGTGTCTGAAGCTAAGCAATAATGTCGTAATTGTTGTATTAATTTGTGCGACACGCCTAATCCGAGACAAAATTAAGATGTTTTTCATTCATTCTCATGGAACGCGCGTCAACGCGAATTTTTTATGCGTGTAAAATATTTTATGCCTAATGCTAATTGCTGGTAAGACAAGTTTTACAACAATTGCTTACGAAGCCGGAACGGAGACAATTTGAAAGTACCATCACATCACACAACCTATCATGTCCATGTGTCATGGAATATTTCAAGCTTTTAGACGATAGTAACAGGTTTTTTCGAAAATACTACTTTCATTCAGACGCGAGTCGAGACATTTTAGGAATTGCGAAATAAAAATACTGGCCAGTAAAGAAAGAAACAAAAACATTTTATTGCCACCAAAAAAAAAGACATGAACAAAATTTTTATAAAAACAGATGTGCAGTGTAGCAAAAGGAGCTCAGCAAAATATTGACCTTTTTGTAGCCTAGCTGCCACTTTGATCATTATTGTCTCTGACAAACGGCTGCATTTTTGTTGATCCTAAATTTGACTGTCTGTCGAAATGATTGTGTCGATGGATTAGAAAATACAGCGGAGGGCGACTTGAAAGACCTGGATAGGTCACTGGGAGTCATTGGCTGCAGGAAGCATATAACTGGTCTTTATAAAAATGGGGGTGACCCTTGTTCAGTGGACGTTCTTTGGCCGATATGATGACAATAAACTTCTTAGTAGAATGCGTTGTAACTCTTTGGTTGTACCTCGTGCGAAAAATAAAAAGAGAAATATTTTAAGAGAGGCAGGGCATAGTGGAATTACATAGGCATTAATTAGAGCTGCTTGATTAGGGGAGTACCTTCACTTTGCATAAAATCGATGTAAAATAACACTGCTTTGAGCTGTTGTGTTCTTTACGGTGAGCAAGGTTGCCAGTGCTCCGCGAGGAAACGTTGTGTTGGCAGTCCCCGTTGCCACGGACTTATACTGTAACCCAACTATTCCTCTTTCGTTTTACAGGGTCGCCTATAGGCAACGGTAACCGCTTACCATCAGGTGCGCCGTAAGCTTGTTTGCTACCTTAGTGGTATAAAAAAAACGATCCTACTTCTGGATTCAGTCCAGAGCCAACCTCTGTACCGCTACTCCTACTTTCTAGGTCTTTGTTATTGAGACTCTTTATGATATAATTATATTTTGTTTATGGTAGAATAAAACGTGTCGTCAAATCTAAGTCTATATCTAAGTTAATTATCATAAATAAAATTTCAAAACACATTTCACATTCGAAACATAAAATCCATAAGAAAGAATTCTCAAAATCAATCTTCATTACGGTAAACAGTTTTAAGAACCAAAAATTAATACAGACACGTTTTTCGATAACTTATTTAAAACATGAGTTATTTCGATAGCGTGTTAAAAAAACTTAACCAGTTTACAATTTCGGACGACACGTACACTTGATAGGTAAGGACAGAACTACTAGTCTGTGGTAAAAACAGAATATACCTATGTATCATCATTATCAACTCATATACGGTCCCATTGCTGGGCACGGGTCTCCTTTCGCAACGAGAGGGATTAGACTATAGTCCACCACGCTGGCCTAGTGCTTGTGTGGGTGTTTGTATTTGTCTTGTGTTGGGCAAAGTACAAAGTGTGGGTTGGCAAACTTGACACACCGTCGGGAAAAATCTTTTAGGATGGCAAAGGAAAACATCGTGAGGTAACCAACCTGCACTAGACCAGCGTGTTGGATTATAGTCTTACCAGCCTCATTCTAAAAAGCGACACTTACTAAGTAGTCAAAAAGTAAATAGCTTGATGAAGGAATACGTTTTCCTTGTCACAGTTCTTTTAAAGATCAATAGCTAGATAGAGCTGATAGTCTGACCAGTTCACAGTAGTTCACCAACTTCTATAACGATGATGATGCCAACAAATTCAACATCGATAAGTATTGGACTTCTGTTTCTCAATATTTGGTGACAAGCTTTAGTGTCGGCTACTGTGGGAACTGGGTCGGGACAGGCTTTATTTTGTTGTGACACGGCGGCGCAGGCGCCGGTTGACGACAAACATGTGTGGTGTAAACGACGAGAGTAAAGATTTATCAAAATCTTGAGAATACTTTCGTTTTTAATCAATGGAATTTAACTTTGCGAGGCCAGTTTTATTTGAAAGGACACATTAATTACAAAGCGAGAGAGGGAGAACTAGAGCAAATTCTCGTCTTAAGTATATTATATTTATTTATTTAATGCTTTATGCACACCTTAATGCTAAAAGCATTCTCTACCAGTCGACCATAGGGAGATACAGAGACAAAGCGTGACAAAAATATACTGTTTTATAAAAATATCATCTTTGCAAACACTAGAAGAAATTCCGTTCGTGGTTGGAATAAGTAAGGTTCATTTTAAGAGTGAGCTATTCCAGCTCAAATTCTAAACTGAAATGCTACTCACACAACTGGCCCTACATACCATTTAAAAAAGTTAAGTAATATTAATCGCTACCGCTTAACTCTTGCGTTTAGTATCGAGACGTTTGACATAAAATAGTTCATTAGAAAGAAGCACCAATCATTCGTTACGTGACTCCATCTCACTCGTATCTGTTAAACGACTCGAGTAGTGTTGTGGAGACAATTGGTAGAAAGTGTATCGTGGTAGGTGTTTTACTATTTGCTTGCCTTAAAGCAAATAGAAATAACAAATTATTCTATAGATTAGTCCACAAAATAAGCCACCCTTTACCCATTTAATACACTAATTTAAGATCTCTTGCAGTAATTTTAATACATTTTTGATTACTTTTTTTTTAATACATATTGTATTGGGTTATTCGTAAAGTGTGTAAGACCACACATAATATCAACAGCTTATTTTTTTCGATAAATAGCATTTTAAAAACCATATAAAAGGTACAAGAAGATCCAACACGATATCATCGATAATAGTGTACTTGATCGACCTGGAAGGTGAGAGGGAGAATTGGTTATCTTTCAAAACAATGCGCCAATTATTATTTTTCTTGTTTTTAATTTTATCAGAAAAATTAAATAATAAATAAATAAATATTTTTGGGACATTTTTACACAGCACCATCTAGTCCCAAACTAAGCAGAGCTTGTACTATGGGTACTAGACAATGGATATAATACTTATATACTTTTTTTTTTGTAAATATATACTTATAATACATAAGAAACACCCAGACAAACACAAAATACTCATGTTTTACCCACACAAATATTTGTGTCCTGTGGGAATCGAACCCACGACCCCATGATCAGCAGTCCGGTACTCGAACCACTAGACCACAGACGTCGTCAATAAATGAATAAGAAGAAATACTTAATCATTGAAATGAAACTACTTTTTACGGATTTTATCGCGTATATTAATAATTATTATTAATCCCGACGTTTCGGACCCTGTACAGCGTCCATGGTCACGGGTAAACTACCCGTGACCATGTTGTGTGACAAAGTTAGTTTTATTTCAATGTACAATATTCGCGTAAATGTCAGAAATCAATATCCATAATCTAGCTTCTATATTAATGTTTAAATAGCTGGTGCAGCTATTTCTCAGACAAAATGAAAAGCTTTTTGTGTTGTTCCTCCTACTGTTTTTGTATATAGCTATTTGAACGCTTCATACCTATCAGACTTAGCTTCAGTCGCACTGCATGCGGTAATACAAAATGAAATTAATACTGTCATTCAATGTCGAAACACCAGATCGAGATTGAGCTCACAAAAACCACTGCGAGATGTCATGAATGTAATTGTTTTTTCTATTTAGGATGTCGTAGGCGTCTCTTTGTATTTGTTGTTCTACACTATTTCAACTGCGGGCACAGTGTCTGATTCGCTGGAGACTTTGTAAGGAGACTATTGCACTGTGTTTTATGGTGTTGTCTGTGTCTATTGGTGGGGAACGTTGAATTTAATAGTAGACTCCCGCTGGCATTGCCATGTTCGATTGATAGATGATACGAGAGAAGGTTTATCGTCCCGCGGATGACGTTGTTTTTTTTATCATTGGACCTTTTAAGTGAGAATTGTCTTCTTATATAAATTGGATTTTTATCTGTGTAGTTTGTTGCCGTGATTGGAACATTGTCGAAGGAAGTTGTCGTGTTATTAAAGCTATTTATTTTTAATATTGACTTCGCCTTTGTTTTTGTTTGAAGTTCCGCTGGACTATCAATAAAATTGACTTAGGTACCGATGCTGCGTTCCATTCTTCCTTGGATGAAATATTCGGTATGGGTGTTTGGTGACAGGGCTTTCGAACCTAGAACAATAGAGGAAAGGTACCAATTATGAAATACGTGCCTAATATGGAATACCACAATATTTCTAAAACCAAGCGTCCCAAATAATTCAAGCGGATATGTAGTTGCCCCTCCCTTCTTCTTCTTCTTCCTCTTCTTCTTCTTCTCCTTCTTCATGTAGAAGGAAGAAGAAATATTGTGGTATTCCATATTAGGCACGTATTCCATAATTGGTACCTTTCCTCTAATAAATACCTAAATAAATCATCATCAACCCATATACTGTCCCACTGCTGGGCACGGGTCTCCTCTCATATTGAGAGGGATTAGGCTATAGTCCACCACGCTAGCCTACTGCGGGTTGGCAGACTTCACAAACCGTCGAGAAAATCTCGAAGGTATGCAGGTCACGATGTTTTCGTTCACCGTTTAAGCGAGTGATAATTAATTATTAATACGCACATGAATTCGAAAAGTCAGAGGTGCGTGCCTTGGGTTCGAACTCGAGACCTTCGACTTGGCAGTCCAATGGTCATACCACTAGGCTATCACTGCATAAACCTAAATAAATATTCTTGGAAAATTTCACACAGCACCATCTAGTCCCAAACTAAGCAGAGTTTGTACTATAGGTACTAAACAATGGATATAATACTTATATTTTTTTTTTAAATACATGCTACATAAGAAACACCCAGACAAACGCGAACATTTATGTTGATCCCATAAATATTTGTGTCCTGTGGGAATCGAACTCATGACCCCATGATCAGCAGTCAGACACTCGAACCAGTAGACCACAGACGTCGTCCTATTATTGATGTAGCGTTCACAAGTGTGAAGTCCTGCATTCAATTCCCCCGGGTATTTTTTCAGTAGCAGCTCATTAGCCGTATGGTCATAATCATAACTGCTACAGTTCCTAGATTCAATTCCCAGGTCGAGCAAAGTGTTATTGGTATTTTCTATGAATTTCTCAGTAGCAGTCCGGAGTTTAGATTTGTGCCCGGATAATGGAAATAGGCTTGCCCTCTATTACATGGGATCTGAACATACCGGAGAACTGTTGTGTGTGTGAAAACCATTGCCTAACACTCATTTATAATAGCGTGATGGTACCTATATTCATTTTATATCATCATGTTTTATCAAAACAAAATCAACTATGAAATCAAAGATTACAATTTACCATATAACCATTTATTAAATGTAACCGTCATCTGTTGTCAATAAAGTTCATTTTAGTGTGTCAATGAACTGCTATTGAATTCTAATACAATTTTAAAGTCATTTGTCAAGTATCGGGTCAAAGGGTGCGACTGTGTGATTCGTCTAGGGGTAATCAACGCACAGACAGACTCATCAATTATTGTATATGTATAAAGCCCGTCATAAAACATAACCACGGCATTATCGAGCTATTTCTTAAATTTAATTAAAATACTAGATATTTTTTGTATGTGACATTAACACAT
This sequence comes from Acronicta alni, assembly GCA_964056405.1. Lineage (NCBI taxonomy): Eukaryota > Metazoa > Arthropoda > Insecta > Lepidoptera > Noctuidae > Acronicta > Acronicta alni. The sequence goes on from OZ043928.1 coordinate 10,768,996, forward strand.
ACCATGCATGAGGTTATCTGACAGAGAACCAAAGTAACTGACATGGGGCACCGGATTAGCAAGCTGAAGTGGCAGCGGGCTGGCCATATCTGCAGAAGAACCGACAACCGCTGGGGTAGACGTGTTCTCGAGTGGAGACCGCGACTCGGCAAACGTAGTGTAGGACGCCCTCCGGCAAGATGGAGTGATGATTTGCGAAAGGCTGCTGGTAGAAGCTGGATGCGAAAACCCGAGGACAGGGTGAAACGGCGCACATTAGGGGAAGTCCTACGTCCAGCAGTGAACTAATATAGGCTGATGATGATGATGACATGCTAAACATTTGTTCTAAAATGTATACATATATAAAACAACTTTAAACTTTTTTAAATATAATGTTGACGTCGGAAAACGAGCAGAAGATCCACCTGATGGTATTTGGTCATCGTCACCCATGGACATCTGCAGCACCGGAGGAGTTGCTGATGCATTGCCAGCTTAAGGAACCTGTATACGCGCCGTTTGAAGAACCCCATTTCATAACATAAAGGAAAAATTTCAGCAGGGAAACCATTCCATATCTTAGAGGATGGGCCCTGCTCCTGAGGCGGTGATAAAAAAGTGACGGAGACACCAGTTGAAATAGCTCTTCGGAACATTCTCCATAAAACAGACGATAAAACGCGCACAGGAACCAACGTCTCTCCGAAGACTAAGGGCGTCTAGGTCGTCCGTGATATTTGGATCGTCGATAGTCCGAAATGCCTGTCATTGGGTGGAGTCAATAGGAAGAAGTTGGTATTGGGGTGCACGAGCCTAGATATGAGAATAGTACTCCACATGAGGTGGGACTTTGTAAAGCAAAAGCCTATGACCCGGGGTGAAGGGAAAAAGCTCGCATTTCGACCACCGCGTGACCACTGGTTATAACAAATTAAGTACCTAAAGGCAAATCATTTTTTATTTTATATTGTCCGACGCTGACCTTATTAGTGGGGTTCTTCAATAAGGTCAGGTCATGGTACTGGCAACCGGCATGTGTGTATGTCATACACTGTATGACAACATGTATAAGTGTGGTCGAAGCAAAAGAAGTATACAAGAATCGTAGTCATTGGCGTTCTTTAGTTTCTGCCTACCCGGCGTGAGTGTATGAATGTACCTATATTTTCCGAATAAGGTTTATAGAGGAAAGCATTTTTTTTTAATTCAGGGATTACAGAAAGTTTCTTTTCTAAGTATTTTTTTAAATTGGGAGCGGACAACGTCTTTGAAGTCAACTAGTAGGTACTTTAATAAAATATGCATGTTCTTACTCACCAGGAAGTGAAGTCTAAAGAATACCACTGACATATTCATACAGGAAAGTAAACAGGTGTGTCAGATATTACCATTTATGTATCACGATTTCCTTACATTGGAAATTCCTTACATATTTCCCGAGAATTTATCTTATTAACTCTGTGACAATCGTTAGTGATCTCCATATCTATGAATCGTCATCAACCTATATACATTCACACTGTTGGGCACGGGTCTCCTCTCACAGAATGAGAGGGATTAGGCTATAGTCCACACACCGTCACAGGGTTGGCAGACTTCACACACTGTCGAGAAAATCTCTAAGGCATGCAGGTTTCCTCACGATGTTTTCCTTCAGCGAGTGATAATTATTAATACGCACATGATTTCGAAAAGTCAGAGGTGCGTGCCTTGGGTTCGAACTCGAGTACTTCGTCTTGGCAGTCCAATGGTTTTACCACTAGGCAATTACTGCTAATGTTTGGATATAAGGAGACCATGAATCACATCGAAAAAACATAACGCATAATATAACATCGCGCCTCATTTCTCGAAGGGTTTGGCAGAGGTATAGGCACACCAAACAGAAGTTACACCTACCAGTTCCCTGACATAAACACAAACGTAGAACACAAGGAACGATAGGAAGCAAGCCTAATACCATTAACCAGATACAAATCTCTACCACACAATGTAGGCGGGGGCTCAGCTCTGTCCCTGACGTTGCTGATGTCCAGGGGCGGCGGTTACCACTTACCATCAGGTGGGTCGTTTGCTCGTCTGCCACTGTAGGCAATAAAAAAAACAAATCTATACTCCAAGCTACTGAAACATTCATCGAAAAATTTGCTGCTGATACTTTGCTCGACCTGGAAGTCGAAGCCAAAGGCAATCAACGAGAGAACGAGAGAAGAAAATCAACCGAGCTTGCGACCAGATTTTACAATCGCCTTTCAAATGCATATTTGAATGAAAGAGACCGTATGACATTTATAATTCACCCCTGTTGTGGTATTCCACTAGTAGATAATAAGATTACTTATTCAAAGATTTAAGCGGAGATATTGACGCACCTAGCTTGCATGAACTGTGCCAATTTTTCGTACCTGACAATTAAAACCGGGATGACGACATAATTACGCGAACGAAGCGAAACCGTGTGACAACGCGGTACCGCAAACAAAATTTGTTTGCGGTACCGCGTTGTCACACGGTTTCTAGCTCAATGTCGCCCATACCGCTCATGTTAAAGGCCGTCAATGAGCTCCTGGAATCCAATAATTAACTGGATTTCTTTGCTAATGACAAGAAGGTGATATTGTTGGAATGTTAGAGGTATTGCAAGAACAGAGTGACAGGCTTCTTCTATTTTTTTAAATATATTTATGTTTTTGTAAACGAAACTGTATGTAATCAGTGTAAGCGGCTTGTTGGTCCTTCTGATACAATAAATAACTAAATAAATGACTAACAAATCGGCTAAAGATTTGACGTAACTAACCCTAGATATACCGAGGTATTAGTGCCAATCGTGCTTCTTGACTACTTTAGGAAAATTATCTACATCTGCAACCAAAGCCATACTACCACAATTTATAATAACAAGCACGAATTACGAATCACCCGACAATTAGTAAGAAACAAATCGCTATTGCTATCAAATGTTTAGAGATATTTATCAACGCGAGTTAGAGTTGCACATGACATGTAATAATGCATTCGCTATGCTAATAGCAATGCTGTGTATAATACGCGACGTGCGAATGTCCTCGTTTGGCATAAAGGACGTGCGCGCAGATTGCGTTTGTTTCCAATATTAGACGATACGTTTTTTTTATATTGTACCTACTAAGATGACGAACAAGGCAACCGCAGCCTATCAAAGCCAGCAACACCAGCTTTTAAGCCATTAAGCCTCAGAATTAGCAAATTACTCAGTAATTTACATACATATATACCATCACGCAAGTTAAAGAAAAGAGTCATGGACTCTTGTCTCATTCCTTGCCTAACGTACGCGTGTCAAACATGGAAGTTTACGAACAAAATAAAAATGAAAATAAATACTTGTCAACGGGGAATGGAGCGCAGCATGTTAAATATTAATAAAATACAGAAGATAAAACACACTAGAATAAGATCTGAAACAAAAGCAATAGATGCCCTCAGCCATAGTCAAAAGTTGAAGTGGAAATGGGCCGGTCATATAGCACGTCTTAAAGATCGTAGATGGACAAAAACAGTTACATTATGGAAAGGCCCAGCGGGAAAACGCTATAGAGGAAGACCATTCACCAGATGGGAAGATGACATTAAAAAAATTGCTGGACCACAATGGCAACAAATAGCCCAGGACCGAGATAAATGGAAAGCTTTGGAGGAGGCCTTTACCTGAGGGGGGTTCCAGTAAAATAATAATTTAGTACCTACACACTTAAAATGTAAATAAACTACACAGATAATCATATACTACTACTATATTTTATGAAGTTTATAGGTTCAAATATAAATTGTTTTTTTGTTTTCTTTGTTAATTGTAAAACTGGAAATATAAGGCTTTTTTATTTTTTATTTTTATTTTATTTATACCATCACGCCTGTATTCCCCGAATTGTTATGCAGAGGTGTACTAATATACACTCACAGTTTGCCTGTATGTTTAGATCCCATGTAATAATGCATATGAGCCTATTGCCACTAACTGGAGACAAAATCAACATCTTGCTCAACTTAGGAAATGAACCCAGGACCTCTAGCGTAGCAGTCGCGCTTAGGACTACTAGAGTAACAATGTAATTAACTACTAACAACACAGTAATTTAACTGGCTTCAATACCCTTTAAAAATTTAATGCAATAATGCAAACTATTGCTTATCGGCAAAATATTTGGTAAGGCTTGTAGCATATAACTAACAATAACAACATGATTACAAAAACTAACAAGAACAATAACATGTAATGGTCAGTGTCGGATGATCCCAAAGTTAATTAAAAATTCAACACTTTTGAATTTAGACGAACTCACTCTGGGTGGGAAAGTAGGATAGAGTTTTGGAGAAAGCTATGATTTGCAATACTAGGAAGTTATATGTAACTCTTACTAGGAAATTGGCTTAACAAATTAGCTACTGGAGTTGTAAATTATTTATTTAATATTATGGTTACCGTATTTAATGTGTATATGGTTTCCGTCACTGAATTTCAATAATTTATCGTCCCTAAACAAGACGCCGTAATGGAAACAAGCAGCCGATTAGTCACAACACAATCAGGCATTTACGCAAAAGTAACGCTTAAAGAGTTCACGACTTCTCAGCAATTATACTCGGATCGGGACTCGAATACGTCATCAATTCATGACTAAATCACGATACTGACTAACTACGTTCCCATACAATCATTAAACATAAATAAACATATTCCAGTAACGCAAAAAGTTAGTGATAAAGTGAGATCATTTCAATGAATGGCACGAAATGATATGCACAATTGTGCACATTGAGGTAATATGGATAAAATACGGAACACTTCCATTCAAACGAAGAATTCAACGGCCTGGTATGACTAAATTCGCAACATGCCCTTTTGACTTTTGGATATCAAAGTTCGTATTAGTATCAATCATCACTCCCCTAAACGTTGAAAGAAAACATTGTGAGGAAACCTGCATGCCCGAGAGATGTTTTAATAGTCGGCATAGGTATGAAGTCCCCAAAGGCACAATGATGGATTATGGTCTTATCACTTATTCTCAGAGAATGTTTTTAGAGTAGCAGTGGTATAGTAAATGGGATGACACAATAATAGATATATACCTAAATAAAATAATAATAATTAATACCAAATAATTTACAATACAAAGGAGCTCCGCCTCCCGAACTAGGTAGAACCTGTGTCTCAGGAGACAGTGCCTTCCCTAATGAATAAATTCAAATTAAAATAAAAAAGAACTATTGAAATTGTTATTATAAACTTTCTATTGATTTTTTTACTCAGGATAAGGCTATCCTATGCCCAAGACCTGATGATGAAGGATGATGATGATAATTATTATGATAATTTTTTCTTCTTATTATGAGAATTTTTCCTTCGCTAAATAACTTTAAAATCTTAGCATGGAAAATGCCAAAAAAATACAAAAAGATAGTTAGTAGGTAAGGTAGCATCGTTCGACATTGAACTAACTGTAAAGTAAGTTGTGTCGGTTGAAAAGCAAGCTTTTCAATAGGTGTTACTGACGTCACCATGAAGACGTAAATTCTGAATGTGAAGGCAAAATTCGTCATGGCAGGTGGGACTCGCGGTGGCTTAGCGGTCATAGCGTCTGGTGTACCTAACCAGAAGACGCAGGTTCGAATCCTGCCCGCGGTCGAATTTTTCCTTCGCTAAATAACTTTAAAATCTTAGCATGGAAAATGCTAAAAAAATACAAAAAGATATTATGATAATGTTAAATATGACGACCTCTGTGGTCTAGCGGTTCGAGTGAACCGCGAGTTGACTGCTGATCATGGGGTCGTGGGTTCGATTCGCACTGGACACAAATTTGTGTGGATAAAACATGAGTATTTGTGTTTGTCTGGGTGTTTCTTATGTAATAAGTATGTATTTACAAAAAAAAAGTAGGTATATAAGTATTATATCCATTGTCTAGTACCCATAGTACAAGCTCTGCTTAGTTTGGGACTAGATGGTGCTGTGTAAAATGTCCCAAAAAAATATTAATATATATATTATATTATAATAGGTATGTGGAACGTGTTGTAGGTTACAAGCGATAAGCTTAAAATTTTGTATATGACAATAACGTGTCACCGTTTATTTTCCCAAATAAAGACTCAAAAATACCATTATTTTGTTATAGTAATAACTCAATGTATGCGTGAACTGTATTGTTAACAAGAATGGATTCAATTATAACGCCATTAAAGGTAATAAATCGTTTAAAGTGACGTAATCTAAAGTCGATCTAGGAACAAGAATTGTGATGTCAGGTACTTGCTCTGCTAAGGAATAAGGATACAGCTGTTTAATCTAAAAACGAATGCCGTAATTGATCATTTACCTACCATCTACACCAGACGCTATGACCACAAAGCCACGGCGAGTCCTACCCGCCAGGTCGAAAAAAGAAACTTGTTTATCAATAGGTGTTACTGACGTCACCATAAAGACGAAAATTCAGAATGTGAGGGCAAATTTTGACCTGGTGCGTGGGACTCGCTGTGGCTTATTGGTAATAGCGTCTGGTGTGCCTAACCAGAACGGCGCTGGTTCAAGTGTTGCCACGGTCGAATTCCTTCGCTAAAATAACTTTAGTATAATACATAACATAACATACCATCACGCCTGTATTCCCCCAAGGGTTAGGTAAAAGTGTACTAATGTACACCCACATTTCGCCGGTATGTTTAGGTCCCATGTAATAGGGGGCGAGCCTATTGCCATTAACCGGGCAGAAAACCAGACTTCAAGCTACTACTGAGAATTTTATAGAAAAACCCAGTAATACTTAGCTGGACCTAGTGATCGAACCCAGACTTTACCTATTTTAAAGAAGAATTTTATGATGATAACATGACAAACAAGCATACTGGCCTCCTTACTGTCAACGGCAACCGACGCCACCAACACCAGCAGTATTTGTCATCATGAGGTCGCAGTTGATGTTTCTGAACTTATTCTATCCTAGTGACTAATCGTAGAGTATAACAGTTAGTATTCAGTGAATGTACCCCTTCTGTACCTACTTACTTTTTGTGTGTCCTGTATAGTAGCGAATAAACTATTTTTCTTTCTTTCTTTCTTTCATATAGTCAATAATTTAACTGGCAACATTGCCCTTCAAACCAGAACGTAATAATGCTGGCTTTATTGTATTATATTACATAGTCTGCATCTCGTGATAAAACTCACGTTTCCATTAAAATGATCGATTTGTAAAACTACCGTCTGTCAACGTTTTAGCTTCCTTAACACATTCATATTCGATTCATTGATTGATACTTACTTGTTTCTTATTTATTATTATATTTTGAGGAAGTTCGGTAATTATTTTTATGTTACCTAATTAGTAGTTTGTGCAAAGATCGTAAATCCAAAGCTTTTTCGTGATTTATTAGTACAAATATAGGATTAGTAGGATAATTTTTATTTATGTTGGAGTAATGGTGCTTAAGTCTAGTTGTCGGAAACGCAATCCTGCATTCGATTCCCAGGTCCTGCAAAGTATTATTGGTTTTTTTTTGGAAACTCTCAGAAGCAACTCGGAGTTAAGAGAGGTAGGGCAAAGTGGTAGTAGTTCTACTCAAATTGGGAGCTGCCCGACTGGGGAAGTAGGTACTTCCGCCTTGCAGAAAATCGAAGTAAAATAACACTGTTTTGAGCTGTGTTGTGTTTATTACGGTAAGCAAGGTTGCCAGTGCTCCACGAGGAACGTTGTGTTGGCAGTGGACTGACTGAGAGTTGACTTTGACCCTTATACTGCCAACCCAACTATTCCTCTTTCGTTTTACAGGGTTGATAACGCGCAAGTGACACCCCTGGTGTTGCAAGGGATTGTTTGTCGCCTTAGTAGTATAAAAGGATTTATGCTCAGTTAATGGCAATAGACTCCCAGCTATTATGTGGGACCTAAACATACCGATCTGTGGAAATACATTAGTACCTATCATCTGCCTAACTCTGGTGTCTCCTGTCTCATGTCAATTCAATGACGCAAAAGATTTTTGCTAAGTCTTCTAAAAATATTATAATCAATAATAATAAATATTTGGGATATTTTACAAAGCACCATTTATTCCCACACTAAGCAGATCTTGTACTATGGGTACTAGACAATGGATATACTTATATATATTTTTGAATACATACTAAGATACACACAAAAAACACAAACACTTCTATTCATCATATGAATATCTGTGTCCTGCAGTCCGATAATCGAACCACTAGACCGCAGACGTCGTCCAAATACTTTTCTTGTATTCTCATCTTAACGCTATCAAAACTATAATAATATAAAATTATCATAAAAAGGAATAAAAACTGTTGCTATAATAAATGTATAAACTTTGTGAACATAAATTTGAATTTCATAGAACAGAATGAAATAGACAACAACTATAATTTTTTATGTATTTTCTAAAGAGACAACCCTACTTATACTTAGGTAAAAGTACTTCGAAAAGTATTCTTCAAACCCTATCACCAAGGGGTAGAGCAGATAACAATAAATAAATCAATGTCGAACACATATCCTGTCTACTGAATAAAATAAGTGTCTTTGAAATATACCCATATTATCGCGATACATTGCGGCAACCCTACAATGTGTACAGGGTGATGTCAAACCGCACTGTCACTTTTGACGGCTGTATGAATATCTGACTTTTATAATGTAAAGAAGATGGATTGAAGTTGTGCAGGCGAAAAATGTATACATTTTGAAAGTAGAAATAGAATTGACGTCGCGTTTTATTATTGGTACAACTAAAAATGGTTCCTTCTTACATAATACGTTTTACTTATCTTGGAGAATGAAAATTGTTAAAAATGCAAGCCTTTGCACAAAAGTAGCAATTACAATGAGTTTAGTTTATCGGGACTAAGCACATAGGGTATAACTTTTTAATTTGTTACGTCCATGAAGAAAATCATCCACCGGACGGTTAACTTAATTGACAGACATGGGTATGGTGATTTTTTTATTCTGATACAATAATATTATTTTTTAAGAAAAGTATTTATTTGATCGATTAGAGCGTCGACCTAACATTGTCATCTAAGTATTGGTTCTTTCTTCTATTGTTCTCTCGTTTTTGGGTGAGTGTGACGTGTCTTCCTACAGATTTCTTTTATTTTCATTTTGTTGTCATTTTAACTTTCCGTGCATCATGTGGACACAAATAAAAGTATTTTATAAAGAAATAAATATTTTATTTAATCACAGCACAACAGGCACAGTATATGTATACTTAATGATATAATAATATTATAAACCATTAGTAAACCTTAATAAAAAACGAAAATGTACAGAGGCCAGCACATCAAGCTACCGCACACTGTCAAATTTCTTTGATTGATTTTCAACTTTAGTACAAAATCATAGGGTTCATATTCAATTGGGAAAATTTTACAGTTTTGGAGTTGACCTACTGGCGTCTGTACAATACATTTTCTTTCTTTCTTGTAAAATTTTCCAACACCAATAGGTTATGAAATTGCTTACCTACAAATATTGCTTGATCTCTTTGAGAAATACTAGTGAATAAAAGCTTATGTAATAATTATTATGTTTATTGTTAGGTACTAGCCTAAGGCTTGTCATTACTTATTTAGTTGTGAACTTTAGCCCAGCACGTTCCTACTTCTTGTAAGTTACAGCCTAGCTGCCACACCTACTGTTTCATTTGGTTGAATCATTGTTTGTTACCTAATGTAGAATTTAATAGAAGTATTAAGACCAACTGAAGAAGACACGATTTTTTTATTTGTAAATGCACCCACTATACACAACAAAAACTTACTGTTACTGATTGTACCTACCTAGTCCTAGTAGTAGTAGTAGTGAGTTGTGTATCTATAGACTGACTGGAGCAACGTTTTAATTCAAAAAATATACTCCCAACTTAAAAGTATTTCACATATCTAAACCTATTAAGTTTAGATATGTGAAATACTTTTAAGTTGGGAGTATATTTTATCTTAACGTTTCTGTCTCCAAAGTAAAAATTCGGACAGTAATTAATGCCGAAAGCAAATTAAAATAATAATACTAAAAAACTAGTAGGAACCTACAAAAATACAACATCCTATACGTAACCGGACAGTCGCAACAAAAAGTGTTAAATCTCCGGAGGTCGCGATTACCATCAGACGGACAAGCACATTACTTATGTATGGCGACGGACCCTGGCACGTAGATCACACCCTTCACGGCTAGGGTTTTAGGGAAATTGGCAGCGGAGACAATTTCCTTATTAGATTTTGTTAAATAAATTTGTAACTGACCGTGAGTTGTGTATCTATGTGTACCCCAAAAATGTGAGAAATGCAGTCTGCCGCAGTTGAATTGCAGCGTAAGACTAGAAAAGAAAATTAATATTAAAAATAAATTAAAATTAATATTATTTTTTAAGTATAAGCAGTGATAGCCTAGTGGCATGACCATTGGACTGCCAAGTCGAAGGTCTCGAGTTCGAACCCAAGGCACGCACGTCTGACTTTTCGAATTCATGTGCGTATTAATAATTAATTATCACTCGCTTAAACGGTGAAAACATCGTGAGGAAACCTGCATGCCTTAGAAATTTGTCTCGACGGTGTCAGCGTGGTGGACTAATAGCCTAATCCCTCTCAATATGAGAGGAGACCCGTACCCAGCAGTGGGACAGTATATGGGTTGATGATGATGATGAAGTATATAATATAAGTATAAATAAATATTTTGGAAATTTTTACACAACACCATCTAGTCTCTATCTAAGCAGAGCTTATATCTACCACAAACGTCGTCATATAACTAAAGATTTTACCCCCCTTTTTTAATATGGAATTCGAATTTCAATAATCGAATTGTAATTGTAATCGAATTCCTAATAGATATCCATGAGGAATTCGAAGGGTCCGACTATGTCGGGTCTGAGCATGTCGTATGACATCGCCATCGATTCATGGTGGACATTCCAAAAACCCGAACGAAACGCTTTCAGTCTACTTTTATCATGCGTACCGCTGAAATGTGGAATGAGCTTCCCGAGTGGGTCTTCCCCAATAGCTTTAATCTGTGTGTCTGTAAACCTCGAGTGAATCGGTTTCTTTTAGGCAAGCGCGCTCCGTCGTAGATCACAGCGAACACTTGGACAAACGCAGGCCGATCTTGAAAAAAAAAACTCCTACCTACTCAAAACCACACTTGCCTTCCCTTTTGTCATATGTCACAGCCATGACAAGACCTATCCCCTGTGACCACTAGCTTCTACAGCCAAGAAGCGTGAAGACCCTAGCTCCTTATCTTAGCATTCTTAAACAAGATGTATTTGTATTAGAAAGTGTGTCAGTTTAGTTCAGTAACAGTATCTAAACTGCATCCCACAAATAACCGCACTTCTGTTTGCTTAACCTGTTATTTGTCGGCAAACATCTATAATTCATATATAACATCAACAAGATGTCCGCAGCTACATAATAGACTGACTATTACATTAACATGCTTCTTGTGTTATCATGTATTATTACTAGTAGTTGCCTGCGGATTCACCAGCAACCCAAAGGGCCTTTTGAGACAAAAGGTAGGCTAGGTCCTTCTCCGAGGTCTAATCTATCTCTGTACCAAATTTCATCAAAATGTGTTCAGTGGTTAAGTGTGAAAACGTAACAGACCAACAGACAGACTGAGTTACTTTCGCGTTTATAATATAAGTAAGGATTTATCCTGACTGACTGATTTATTAATATAGAGCAGTTGATGCCTTGTTATTGGAAACATCCACTAAGGAAGAATTTTTGGAAATTTTCCCCCTAAAGGGATAAAGAACATCTCATCGAAAACATTCTGTAAAAAGCTAGCCAAGTCTCGATGGAGCTGCTTGTTTATCCCTAAAAAGTAATGAAATCTAGCTAGACAAAGTCGTACCAAGTCTAAGGTTCCTTACTGCGATTTCTTTATTATTTATAGTTAATGTTGTGTGACTTGGCCGTTTCCCTTTATGTGGCCATTAAACCCTAACTCTGTACAAAATTTCAGCTCTCTGAGTTTATGGGAAGTACTAGTTCTATTTTGATGATCATGAGTGAGTGAGCGAGTGTCATAAATGCGAAACTTTGCTTTCGCTTAACTGCGGAACTAAATGACCTACAGACTTGAAATTTTGGATTTTAAGTATGTAATTATAGCTTACTGGATGACGAAAATTTCTGCTTTCTGGTCTTATCCAGAGGTTCTCAAATAGAGGCCTGAAAATGCGGCGAAATGGTTTCAGTAAAGGATGGTACGGCAGTGTTTGCTTCGCGCTCGTCTTGGCGGGGGCACTGCCGTGCCCCCAGATACCCAACAAGCCGCTAGTTGCAGGATATCGAAATTATTTACGCACACCGAAATACACTTAAAACGTAGGAAGCAAGTCTGTGATCCTTTGGTAAACTAAATGTTACTTCTTGCCTAACAGATGTGGCTATGTATCAATATTTTACACACGAAGAAACCGCCATCAGACCAATTTCTTGGCAACAACAATATCCTAAGGATAAAGCTATCAAGCTTTTTGGACCTCAGACCCGGGAACGACTGTTTTGCACGTAAGTACGGAGGAGTCTCGATGTCTTAAGAAAGGTCATCCATCCACAGATTAACCGCGGCTAGCGCAGGTTAACCTTACAGATCAATTGAGCATAGTTATTCATAAGCCCCGATAGAATAGATTATAACAATATAAGTAGGTATGTTAAGTCTGTAGACAAGAACACAAAAATAGGTTACTAAACAGGTTACTTACCTGTATCACAGACAATATTTATTTAACTTTAAATACAACCGTCTAGGACGAATTACAGTACTTATATGATTTTATAAATCCTTCTTACAAGATAATTCCGTAGGTAACCTACATTTCCCCAGTACTCATCACACGCGTGCCTTCAGCTAATAGGATGCAGAGCAAGGCCTCGCTATATTATGGAATCCAGCGAGTGCTGGACCACAGCCTGTCATGGTCATGGGGTATTTCACGGATCCCATGGCCATGACTATATTGGCAAGTTAAGGAAAGTGCGGTTTTTAGTCGGTATGAGTCTGACATACCCTGCCACCTCCCCGGGTGGCGGAGGATCCATGAGGATTTTCCGTACCTATTATAAAAAAAATAACTAGTTTAATTTACTGCATTAAGACCTAATTCATACAGCAGATCTTTTATTTCATGCTTCTAAATTGAGACATGAATTCAGTCTCAGAATTCCCGTGTCAATCCGGTCGCCTCTGATACATTTTTATAAATAAAATCGGCGCCTACGCATCCCAATACGCGCATCGATCTCCAACTAAAGCCGTGATTAGGGTTGTATGAACGACTATCATTCAGCTTTGCAATTTATTGTCTTTGCTATTTCTATATTGCTATGTGTGGCAGGACTATGAATAGGAGTTTTCTTTTTTATTCTGTTTTTTTGTGTTGATCCTTGCTATTAGCGTTGCAGTTTGCTCATGTTGTAGCATAGTGCTGAAATAGGAGCATATTCTTACCTTGACAAGTTTAACACTATCTGAATATTTCGTTTTCGCGTTTCGTTTTGTTAATTTGTCCTGTCTTGCAACTGTTGGAATAAACTCTCTTTCTGAGTAAAGCGAAAGTGATGACCTACGTCATAATATTTTTACAATCACGAGTAAACAATGACAGGAAATGAGTTAAGTATTAAGACCAGATTGCATCATTTTTATCTAGTATAGGGACTGAAATAAAACTACTTTTTACGGTATTTCATGGTCACGGGTAGACTCAAGTCTACCCGTGACCATGGACGCTGTAAAGGGTCCGAAACGTCGGGATTAATAATATCAATATACGCGATAAAAACCGTAAAAAGTAGTTTTATTTCAATGTATAATATTCGCGTAAATATCAGAAATCAATAGTACCTATAGCCGAATATGAATTTATTTTTTTAAGAAAGAACCCTTCTTAAAAAAATAAATTCATATTCGGCGTCTATTAAACCACCTCGTTAGTATCATTAAAGAAAACAATATGAGCTCTAGCTCATAATGTTTTGTTTTTTTAATGATTGCAACATTACAAAAAACAACATTACATTAGTTTGACAGTTGGTGTCTAAACCTAAATGAATTTCAATAAATGTTAATGTTCGCTTTAAAAGAATGTCTGACGATAGATAAACGATAAATTTCTATAAAAATTAAACGTAGGTGACAGGGTTGTCACTAAAATAAAAAACAACTGTCAGCTGAATGTCAAATCGTAAAAAAAACATTTTTTTAACCTATCGTATTGGTGACTAAGATTTTGGATAAACGAATGCAACAATTGATCGAACATTTATAAGACGGTGAAGTGCATTATTTAAGCGTAGGAAACCACCCATTTTTTATTTATATTATTAGTCTCTACAAAATAATTGGCGCTGGCATTAGAAAAGCTGTTAAATCCTTTAGATACATATTTTTTTATAAACGTCTATCTATTTTTACCACTACTTTTTTAATAAGAAAACCTCAATATAAAACGGCCTTAAAAATTAACCTGAATGTAATCATGTTCATAAAATACTGTCTCTAATTTATCGAACTACAAAATATACCTACCTGGCTATACAAACATAATTAAAATATAGTAGGTAGCCCTGGCCAGTCGATGTCGAGTGGGCACATAAACGTCACGTATCGACACAAACGCGATACAGCACTTGGCTCGTGCTCAAATTGATATTGAATTTATTTTCAATTTTAACGCGCCCTCCTTATGTGTATATAGAGTAGCGAACGTAGTCAGAGACATTTTGATTTTCATTTAGGTTGTTTTTCAAATTTTAATCATAAACGTATAGTTAATTATAAACACATAAAAAAACATAGAAATATGAAGTTTATTTGTAATGATGAGCGTTGCGACCGATGAGCTTACAAATATTAATCCCATTACTTAACAGTCAAAAATTTTAATGACCTCGAGTAGAATCAATGTCATACAAATATAAGACGCCACCGCAAACACGTCAGTAACTAACTAAACCCTTAAATTCTAATATTCTTCAGTATATAAAAGCATAAATAAACCGATAAGTAGTTTACGATAGCTTTATTACACACTCAAAATCAACACTGCAATCTCTGAAACACACTACTCTGTAAATGTTGACAGTGAACAGGCGCCACCGCGGATACAAACGTCAAACTCTATTTCTGTTGCGACTGTGGTGTGCCCGATACCACCTCCCTTTGCCGCACCTCCCCCCTCCAACACCATGGTGCAGGGATGGCAAACATATTATACTAAAGACTATTAAATAATTAGGGTAGGCAGTTTTTAGACACCCACAGTTCGCCGGTATGTTTAGGTCTCATGTAATATGGGGCGAGCCTATTGGCATTAACCGGGCACAAGTCCAAACTCCGAGCTACTACTAAGATTTTATAGTAAGGCCCAATAACGCTCGAACAGAGAATCGAACTCAGGACCTCGATAGCAGTTACGATTAGGACTACTAGGCTACTAAAACAGTTTCTCTAATTCCTAAATTCTTAGTAAGAGAAGTTTTCACAGTTTCTTCAGCTAGCACTTATCCTTTTTTTAAGTTACGTAAATACACAAAGGTTCAGTATCCCTGACTTAGAGTTTGTCCCATAAACAAGTGCGCAATCTGTTTTTGTATGGATTTTACTAAAAAAAACTATTTTAGATTTGGGTTAAGACGCGCGGTGGGCTTTGTATAGAGATTTATAAGGTTATAAATAGGCTGTGGTAAGTGTAATGTAGTGTATTCGATTTATAATAGAGTTTAACATTCAATAGTAGTTTGCTGTGATTAACTAAGACGGCTCGTTGGTCGAGCAATCGGTTGCTACGATACATTCGGGTTCGGCCCCCGAAGGAACAAATATTTGTATAGCCTACCGATAGTATTGTGTCTAATCGAAATAGCCCTTGGAGGCGCATTTCATGTACTGCTTCAGGGTGGGCAGTTATAGCTCGGCTAGTATTTAAATGCAAATTAAAAAAAACGTGTTGTATAAAAAATAATTCCCAATCCTAAGCATAAATACTTATTGCACAGCACAGACACCTCAAAATATTGTTATATATATTTAAACTAGCCACTAGTTTACCCTTTGGTCTCAAAATATTTAGATTTGGTTCTGGCCTGGCGATGTGTGGTCACAGTTTTAAGCTAACTAGAGAGGTACCTGACTTCAACATCATTTTGCAGATGTAATTATTAGAGTCAATATTTTATTATTAACATCATCATCAACCCATATACTGTCCCACTGCTGGCCAAGGGTCTCCTCTAGGAATGAGAGAGATTAGGCTAGTCCACCACACTGGCCTAATGCGGCTTGGCAAACTTCAGAACTTGAAATAAAACTACTTTTTACGGATTTTATCGCGTTATATTGATATTATTAATCCCCAGGGTTTCGGATCCTTTACAGCGCAGCGTCCTTGGTCACGGGTAGAGAGTCTACCCGTTACCATGGACGCTGTAAAGGGTTTTATTACAATGTCTAATATTCGCGAGAGTTTCAGAAATAAATTCATTGTAAGACACATATTTGTTACTATACATTGTCTGGACTTTAAAAGAGACTATGATTCTCTGAGTTTGTTTCGGCGTTTCTTCTCAGAGGTCATCAGCTAGGAAATGCCGGAGCCATCTACCTTAACAAAATATGTAAAATATTGACTTATAAAAGTGTCTTTAAAAGATCTATTTACAGAAATAAACATCATTTAATCATTTAATATATTAAACTTCATAACTGTTGAGTATCTATACTTCTGCCTAACCCTTCGCTACAAGCGTGATGGTAAGTTGTGTAAAATAAAATAGAATTAAATTCACACAAAAACGTATCCTCGCCATACGATAGTCGCATCAGGCTGCATCTAAACTTTCAAAAGAAAGTCACTTAACAGATATTTGATTACTCAAACAACAAGCAACACGCACGCGCCAAAAAAATAAACTAGAAAAAAAAGACGGAAAGTCACGAGAATGAAAAATAGAGATGTTATCTATTTAACGATCACGATGCTTCGCGTCGCAGGCGCAACCGTGACAGATTGCGACAGATAGCCACTGCGCGACAAAGGACCAACTCGCTTGGAAATTGATTGACGCCGTGATATCTTAAAGGCTTTTTATTTAATTTTTATGTGTCGGTATTTGATTGTAACGAGAATATTGTTAGGTGAAAATTAGAGTAGATATTTTTTGGTCCTTTTATTCGCTGCAAGATGACATCGGTTTTAAGAAGATAACATTCTGCCCGTTAATGAATACGCTGGACAAATAAATCTTGTAATAGTTTTACCGTTTTAGCAACTGCACTGCAGGTTTAGCATAGCGGTTAAGATTGTCACCTCGCGACTCGCCGAGAATCTGGTCTACTCAAAGCCGCTATGGCTCTTTCTTCAAAAGGTTCTTTTAGACATTGCCCTACATTGTAACACTCACATATTTCACAAAAACTGTAAAATACTGTCTTGTAAAAGTGTCTTTAAAAGATCTATTTACAGAAATGAATATCATTTATCTTTAATTGTATTGATGATTTCAAGCAACGGCAATACTGATCGTGACATTTGTGACATCATCGCGTACCAACGTAAGGAGAGAATACGTGGCGTAAGCTTTTTATTCTACCATGGTTCCAAACAACTATAATATCATAACCTGCGCAATCGCATCTCTGCTATTTTTGGCTACCGCGCCATGCTGTATGAACGCCACAAAAATATTCACCAATGCATTCTTTCTGCCAATTTCTATCATGTCATTTAGTTTTGAGGTTGGACAATGGCATATATTTTTACACACATTTTAATTTCTTGGCATTTCCAAGAATGCTATATAAAATGTTTGACGGTACGTTTGGCTGCATCATTAGTCTAGTGGTCGTTAACGCGACTGCTACACTTCACGACTTGGGTTTGATTTTCAGGACAAGTACAAGTATTGGCATGACATCACGACCTCTATGGTCAAGTGGTTCGAGTACCTTACTGCTGATCATGAGGTCGTAGGTTCGATTCCCACAAGACACAAATATTTATGTGACGAACATAAAGTGTTTGTGTTTGTCTGGGTGTTTCTTATATTATAAGTATTTAATTTACAAAATAAAAGTATTTATGTATTATATCCATTGTCTAGTACCCACAGTACAAACTCTGCTTAGTTTGGGGCTAGATGGTGCTGTGTAAAATGTCCCAAAATATTTATTTATTGGGGTTTATCTATGGATTTTTCCGAACAGCTCAAAAT
This sequence comes from Acronicta alni, assembly GCA_964056405.1. NCBI lineage: Eukaryota > Metazoa > Arthropoda > Insecta > Lepidoptera > Noctuidae > Acronicta > Acronicta alni. The sequence goes on from OZ043928.1 coordinate 10,787,282, forward strand.
TTAGACCCGGTTATTGGCAATAGGCTCGCCCACTATTACATAAGACCTAAACATGATGGCAAACTGTGGATGCTATTTTTTTTAATAGTACCGAAAGTCCTCTTGGATAATCTATCACCTGGAGAGGCGGCAGGATATGTCGGCCTCCTACCAACTAAAATCCGCACTTGCCTTCATTTACCTTATAGTCGTGGCCATGTGATCTGTGATATTCGCTATACCATGACAAGCTGTGGTCTAGCATTAACTGGACCCCTTTAGTTGACGAGCCTGTGCCTGACATCCTATTCAGAGATACGCGAGTAATTTTTTGCCTTAACTTTCGGATATACGTGATGGTGCTACTTGGTTTAAAAATAAAATATATGTTGGGGTAACATCGGCACTGGGGTAACATCGGCACTGGGGTAAGATCGGCGCGGGGGTAAGAATGTATAAAACAAATTTCCGTCTTATTCGGGTATAATGTTAACGCTAGGTAGCTAGCACTACGTGCGGAGCGGAAAATGACGTTGCACGCTACGTGGCTAGCATTAAAAATTATAGCCGAATAAGATCGAAATTTGGTTTATACGTTCTTACCCAGCGCCAATCTTACCCCAACACACTTACAATATAATAAATAAATAAATAAAAATAATAAATCAGTGATAGCCTAGTGGTATGACCATTGGAAGTCAAAGGTTTCGAGTTAGAATCCAAGGCACGCACTTCTGACTTTTCGAAATCATATGCATATCACTCGCTTCAACGGTGAAGGAAAACATCGTCAGGAAACCTGCATGCCCGAGAGATTTCCTCGAAGGTATCTGAAGTCTGCCAACCCGCACTAGGCCAGCGTGGTGGACTATAGCCTAATCCCTCTCATCCTGAGAGGAGACCCGTGTCCAGCAGTGGGACAGTATATGGGTTGATGATGAAATAAATATCTTGTATGGTAAATAAAAGTAGATGTTAGCCCGCCATATCTTCTCTAACTAATCAAAAGATTTTCTAAATGAACAAAACACCAATACAACCGCACACAATCTCCCCTCCGTCACCCAAGTCTTTCAAAAGCTCAAAATAATGTGATGACATCAATTCAGTAAAAAGCATAGAATTTATTCTCTACTAGACACCACAGTGCACACGTCAAAAATGTCACTTCCGCGTGTCAGGGCTGCCTCTAATGTTCGGTGAATTTTGCATGTGAATACCCTTCACGTTGGGCGGTAATATGACAAGCGACAACCCTGCTGTGTAGAATATAGGTCCGTCTCTGTTTTGTTTCGTATTGTTAAACAGGATGCGCTGTCGGAAGCAATGTAATGTGTACTGTTTGGTTGACGTCTCATTAGCTGGGTTTGGTGATGTTGCAGGTTAATCTTCGTTTAAAACATACATGATAACTATTGGAACGAAGTTCCTTATCGCGCGTTGTGAAAGGGGGCTAGACGGAAAAAATTCTTACGAAAAGTTGTCACGGCACTTTTTTCGAAATTCAAATATTGTTGACAAGCATTCAAATATTATTGAGTGAATGACAATATTTGAATTTCGCGCGTTGTGAATTGTTGAGTGTATACAGGTTTTTTTATTTTTTATTATTAAATTTTAATGAAAGGACTTCGTTCCATCCGGGTGTCCCTTGACACCTCTCAAGTTTTTTTTTTTTTTTGCATTTTCTATGCTATGATTTTAGTTATTTTTGCGAAGGAAAAATTCCACTGCGGGCGGGATTCAAACATGCGTCTTCTCGTTAGGTACACCAGACGCTATGACCACTAAGCCGTGAGTCCCGCCAGGTCTAAATTAGCTTTCACATTCTGAATTTACGTCTTTATAGTGACGTCAGTGACACCTATTGAAAAGCAACGTATGGTATACCTAACCATAATCTAACATAATATTATTACCTATATTCCTTTCACCTGATTATTAGGTATTTGATATTGCAACGATTTGTATTATTATCCACAAATTTAATTATTTTATTGGCCAAATTAACTTGAACAAGGACATTTTGTAATTATTTTATGAAATATTTAATATTTTGCATGCCAATGCCTGACGAAAAATACCACTTTATGATAAAAAAAGACCATACTTGTACCATGTTTTGATGCAAATAAATTTACATGTTCGAGATCCTTTCATATATTTAGATGTCCTTTTACCTAATAAGATACTCGTTCGATATTAATATCACCATTATTCACCACAGTACACTAACATCCGTGAACATCATAATAATTTCTTGATATGCATCTGACAACCCTATGCTTACTAACACCACGTTTATGGTATTTACCGCATTCACCCCTTGCTCTCGCGTGGTTATAAGGTTATCCGCATTTTATGCTGCCTTTTTTTATAATTTTACTTCTCACTTTTTTTGGTGACGACACTTTTGTATCGAAAACAATGACGTGATGTTGATTCTTCATCACCAAAAATTATTGTGCTAAAGAGTAGGACGACGATGTTAAGAACAATTTACGAGTATAACACAACATTGCTGAAGCAAATTAACCATTTAATTAGAGGAAGCAAGTGCCTTTGATTTATGATTGCCGTTGCCCTAATTACGATGAATTAACCGTTTACAATTAAAACTAATAACGACGAGTTATTATTTCCGCTGTATAGAATTGGGATGGAAACCAACCTTGGACCTTTTTATTTTTTATAGTACGGAAAATCCAAATGGATCATCTACCACCTGAGGAGGGGGCAGGGTATGTCGGACTGGCCCCAGTAGCCCCAGTTGGCGGCACGCTTGTGGCGAACACGCGTGCCTTCAAGTGCTATGCGAGGAAAGGCCTCACTAATTGATGGGGTCCGCGGCGAATTTCGCGGATCCATGGCCATGACTATAAGGCAGGTGAAGGCAAGTGCGGTTTTTGGTCGGTATGAGTCCGGCATACCCTGCCACCTCCCCGGGTGGCGGAGGATCCATGAGGATTTTCTGTTCTATAAAAAAAGGGTACGTCCGACTCATACCGACTAGAAACTACACTTGCCTTCACATACCCTGTAGTCATGGCCATGAGAAACCTTAATACCTACGTCATTCCCAGGGATGTGCTTTAATAGGCGTTGGGCAGGGGGAGTTCTGGGATGGTCTATTACAAGGACACAGTGTAGGTATCAATCCGGCAAGATGGAGTGATGATTTGCGAAAGGCTGCTGGTAGAAGCTGGATGCGAAAAGCTGAGGACAGGGTGAAATGGCGCACATTATGGGAGGCCTACGTCCAGTAGTGGATTAATATAGGCTGATGATGATGATGAGTGTATCGATGGTGTCTACCATGGTGATTTTAAATATACCTATACAATTAAAAGCTAGTAACAATCAATTGCTGATCCTCCATCTATTATAAATGCTACTGATAATACAACCTGTAAATTACGCTTAATCTGTATAAATAAAATGAAATCCTGTCCGTTGGTAAATGCGTCACTTGAAAACGGTCGGACTGGTTTGGCTATTTTTTTTAATGTTGAGTTCGTAATAGTTTAAATAAGGTCTTACAATTGGAAAATTGAAAAAATTTAAAATTTGCTCTGAAAATGACATTTGAAACTGATTTTGGAGATTGAAATGAATTTGGGATGATTTATTGACGTTTAAGTGAGCTTTCTGCATAAAAAATACACAATATTGTTAAAGTCCTCCATTTACAATGTACAGGAACAATGCACATACACATAATACGCGTAATACCCATACCACAGTTCTCACGGCGGCCGCAACAGTGGAAAGTGCGAGTCTCGGTCGCAAGAAACTCGCCTGATAACGTCTAATTGACGGGCCGCGCTCAGATAAAAGCCAATATCTGTCGATTTGCGAGAACTGATAGTACGGGATTCTCACGCTCCGCTAAACTTTCAATTGTTTTATGAAAATTGTAAAAGTGCTGCCAAAATCTGTGACGTTTGTAAATCACGTTTGTAGATTTTGTGACTACTAATGTCAAATTTAAACAGTTTTTATTGTGAATGAATTTTGGTAGCTGTGGATAAATAAATAAATTGTCTCATTAGCCTAGTGGTCGTAAACGATACTGCTACGCTAGAGGTCCTGGGTTCGACTTCCAGCAGTGTTATTTGGATTTTCTATAAAATTCTCAGTAGCAGCTCGGAGTTTGGAATTGTGCTCCGTTAATGGCAAGAGCCTAACTATACCAGTAGTTCCCGCGATTAGCGCGTTCATTCAAACAAACTTTAGCTTTATAATTTATTATAAGTATAGATTTTACCTTGAGTATGATCTAACTTCTTAATGTGTTTCATGCTTTAGGAAACCTACCGTGACAACGACGATTCCGTAGCAAATCTTTTTTTTGTTTTTTAAAGTTGTACACTAGGGATAGGCTAAGTTGCGGTACCTAATAAAATGGTATTTTGTTCCTCTTTTTTCATTTAAGAGCTCAGTGCTTATCAGTGAAGCAATCACCACTGTTCTTTATCCACTGTCTTCTGTTCGACCTCTAGATACGACTCGCTTCCCAATTTTTCTTTCACTTCTTGTTCTAAAAATCAATTTCGCCCTAACGTATAAAAAATCGCAATTTATACACTCGTGTGAACATAGGCACTCAACTTTTTGTACCACAATGAAAATTCATATTTCAGAACTTTCTTTAAAAACATTGTTAACTTTAACCTTTATTTGTCAGTTCAGAACAAGAACACCGCAGTAGAGTCCACCCGAATTACCTGGAATCGATATCATCCAGCACAGTCCGCTTCCAAAGATCATTCCTACCACGCACCATCAGGCTCTGGAATGAACTACCTGCTGCGGTGTTTCCTGCACAGCTCTCTCCCCGACGTTGCTGATGTCCACGGGTGGCGGTAACCACTCACCATCAAGGGGGCCGCCTGCTCGTCTGCCACTATAGGCAATAAAAAAAAAGAGGTGTGTCTCTTTGTGCCTCAGACAGTATGTGTCTAAAGCCGTCAGTCCCGATTATTATGCTATCACCTATGACAAGCGTTAGTGGTAGAACCCAAAAGGCCTGACAACCAGTCTATCTTCAGGCCCAGATATTGGGCTGCAGAGGGCTGATGGCAGTCTCTTCGTGTAAATCGTTTCGCCGCATCTGGTTAGATTGGACCCCAACATAGGAAAAGGCTCGGCAGATGACGAACTATGTAATTATAGGTAGGGTCAGCAACGAAAGTCACTGAACACAGCTAACTTTTGAAAACATCGCAGCTCCAAAACTTGACTAAAGGTTTCTCTATTAAAGTAACCTAAATATTTAATGGTCATCTATGCAATTATTTCCCATAGCCTTCACAGGTCAGTAACTTCATATTTATTAAAAATCATATTGAAGATGCAACATCTTCATCGACTTTCGTTGCTGACTGTACCTACATAAGTATCAAACTAAAATATCGTTATGAGAAGACCCACATTTAAAAATAACTAAAATGCGATTACTTTTTAAAAATAGGTACCACACACGGATTTTTTGCTGCATTTTTTTTTATTCGATATTTTTCGTACCAAAATATTGCCTTCGTCCCATCCCTAGTGATGTCCATATGACCATAACAGAACTAAACAAACTCTACCCATATGAGTAATTCACCTCGACATTTAATTACACATACACGGTAATTAATAATTGACTAACGTGTATGTCAGGTAAAAATTCACAAAATTTGTGATCGATCACTATTCATCTGTTTTTTGTGTACAAATGCCAGTACATCAAGCTACCCCAATCTGTCAAAATTCTTTGATAGATTTTCAACTTTAATACAAAATAATAAGGTTCATATTCAATTAGAAAAATTTGACAGTTTTGGATAGCTTGACCTGCTGGAATCTGTCCATTGTAAGCATTATAAAGTAGCATGCTTATTGTATATAGCATAATATATAGTAAATGATATCGTGGCTCGCACTTATTGCTATAATGCTATGCTATAATAACGCACTTAAAAAAACATGCTTAAAAATTAAAGCATATAGCATTAAGCATGTTATTGGTTTATAGTGAATGAATGGAAGATGATACTGTCAGAATGTTTGAATTTTTGTGAGAAGAATGCATGACTGTGTTAAATAACATTATGTTTAAATAGTGTAATTGGCTTCGGCCGTTCTATTTAAATAAATAAATTAAAAAAATAGCAACTTTTACTCTCTCATCATTTAATTAAAACATTTATATTAAAATCATGCGCATAATATAATAATACAGACTGCCTAGTGAATAAACACAGGTACCTACACACAAACCTAAACTATGACACTAAAGAAAAACAGACGTCAACTATTTTTATATAAAATTCAACTAAGACCATGACCCACCTAGAACATAAATTTAAAGCTGACAGTGCTGCCAACATAAAAAAGTTAACGAGATGCGTGACGGTTGGCAACCCTGATCCCAACACTTGACGGCTCAATTGTCTTTGATCACAAATACGTGAATTATTCAACAGATCTCGCGTCCCTATGAAAGTTCATAGATCAAATACGCGGAAAGAATGACTAGAAGTGGCTATGCCTACCTCGTTTTCATGATATATTGAATCAGAAACCTATCGTTCTATATTACAACACTCTTCGTAGCCTCCATAGCTCAGGGGTTAGAGCACTGGTCTTGTAAACCAGGGGTCGAGAGTTCAAATCTCTCTGGAGGCATTGGCTGACGTAAATCACTTTTTTTAGTTTTTCATTACAATTTAAAAATTTTTTTAGAAGATCGTGATTTCGATTATTGCATGAAAAAATATTTGTACAACTAATAACAATTTCTCCTAACTTGCTGAGGACAGTTTTGAGTTTTTAACCTTCTATTTTTCTCTGAAAAATGCCATCCATGATGAATTTCATTAAAAATATGAATATAGTTGTTGTAGATTTGTGCAAGAAATTTGTATCTGTAAAATCAACCTTGTTACCCACCTGTTACAGTGTTGATTTGAACCCATCCCTAGAGCTACGTTACTGGGAGCTAAAGATCTCTGCAGGGATTACTGGAAGAGGCCTAAGTTCAGCAGGGGGTGAATTCCAGCCGATAATGATGATGATTATTATTAATATTGTTTCCATTGGGGTACGCAGAGTCTGTATATTTACATTTACTACGTTCCTGACACACCATTTTTGCTTCATATAGGTACATCATAGAGAGATTATTTTGAGCATTAAGAACATTTCCGTAAGAACCTTAAACAATTTCTAAAAAACTTCTACAAAGAATCATAATTGGGAAAACAAAAATTCCCATTAAAAATTATATGAGTAACTTCAAGAGCCCGAAGGCATTGAGCTAATAATTATTATCCGTTTGAACTCCTTAACAATTCTTAAAGAGATTAAAAGAATCATTATATATTCTCACTTGAGGGACGAGCCATTTGAAAGAGACAGGGCAGATTAAAGCCTCGCTTCAGGCATTTGGTTTCTTCACAAGAATATTCTCCATTTACCAAAGATTTTCCGGGTATAAATTAATTAGGTACACACTGTTTTAGATTTCCGGGGAATTTTGTATAACATGTAACTGCTGAAGAACAGCTGTAAGAACTGATTAAGTATAATTACTCTTGACTTACATGTCCAACATTATGATCTTGCTGGTAAAGAAATAAATAAAATTTATTTGTCATAGTCAAGGCACATTTACAAAAAAAAATAGAGGAGTACTACTGGGTAAACTAAGGTACTGGTCCGGATGCGCTCTCAAGTTGGCCGCTGCAAACACAACTTGGCGAAATGGGGGATCATAGATCCGGGCGCCACAGAGTGCGAATGCGGTGCCCCTGACCAGACCATGCTACACTTGCTGGAGTGCCCAAAATGCCCGTACACCTGCACCTTTGAAGATCTAACGAATGCCACTGATGCCGCAATTAACGTGGCCACCTACTGGGCTCAAGTAATATAAATAATGTCACGGAAAGAAGAAGAAGACTGGGTAAATTGGTGTGCCTCACTGCTGTGGCAAATAGGCTCAGTTTAGCAATATGGCCGATTAAATGGCGCCGATTTTCAACTGAGCCTCAATTATCTGTGGTGTCCCGGATGCAAACAAGTACATTCTGGTTAATTTTACTATCTAATATATAAAATTCTCGTGTCACAGTTTTCGTTGCCATACTCCTCCGAAACGGCTTGACCGATTTTGATGAAATTTTTTGTGCTTATCGGGGAGGTCTGAGAATAGGCCAACATCTATTTTTCATACCCCTAAATTTTTTTTTTATGGCAAAACAACGTTTGCGGGGTCAGCTAGTCTATCTATAAAATATTAAACAGTACCATCACTGACTAAAAACAAAACGCGAACTGTGGGTTACATTAGTACACCTCTCCGTGACCTTTCGGGGACTTAGGCGTGATGGTATGTTATGTGAGTGACCGACAGACAGGATTTATTACGTTTCGGATGACCTCTTCAAAAAAGAAAATTGTTTTCGTAATATCCTGAATCACTTGTTTTTTTTTTTATCAAATGGCGCTTAGCGTAGTTCTCACAAATACTCATATGTCAATCTTCATAATATATAACATACGTTAAGTAGGAGACAAGTCCTGTAGAACTTTGCTGAAGGAGTTTGACTATTCTGAGAAGTTGGCTTTTTGAGAAGTTGGCATTCTGAGAAGTTGTCCTTTTGCGAGCGGTTGGCATTATGAGTTGAAAGGTATATAGCACCCAGGTATGTTTGGGTCCCATTTAATAAAGTGCGTGGTTATTGCCAGTAACCGGGCCCAAATGCAAGCACCGAACTGCTACTGAGAATTTCATAGAAATAAACAGGGAATCAAACACAAGACTTTTGGCTCAACAGCCCTGTTTACGACCTAGGACTAACGATACGGTAGTTAGTAAAGCATTTACTTTACCACAAAAGCACATTACTTCACAAGCATAACCCCATATTATTTCAACACAAATTTTTACCCCCGCTCAAATGCTTAAGATCCTAAGGATTTACCCCGAGGCTCACCGTCTTTGTACATTTTGTCAAACGTTAATTAAGAAACTGTGTGCCTACGTAATCTGCGAATGAGAGATTAACTTTGAAGTTACTCTGTACTTATGCAGTGTATAAAGCTGGGAATTTTCCGATAGATTTGATTATTAATAATGTAAACGTATCGCCTTTTTGGGGTAAAAGCGAACAGGTTCAACATCGAAGATATATGAGCAGTTGATGAGGCGCCACCTTGCGCCTAAACTCTTCTATATTACGGCATGTAGTTGCAGTTTACATTGGAATCGATGAACGAAAATAAATAAAAATGTAAGCAATTAAAGCATCGTCTCATTCCGATTAATAGCTACGGAGAAATGCGTAGACCAATATAAATTATGTAATTTTATAAACACAAGGGTTATTGGAAAAAATGGTTATTAGAGAAATTTTATTAATCACCAACATTTCTACAGTAAATATACAAATAACTGAAACTGTAATTAGAGAAACAACATATAAGATTATTAATATTATTCCATAATTTACATTATATTATCATTATCATCAACCCATATACTGTCCCACTGCTGGGCACGGGTCTCCTCTCATATTGAGAGGGATTAGGCTATAGTCCACCACGCTGGCCTAGTGCGGGTTGGCAGACTTCACAAATCGTCGAGAAAAATCATGCAGGTTTCCTTACGATGTTTTCCTTCACCGTTTAAGCGAGTGATAATTAATTATTAATACGCACATGAATTCGAAAAGTCAGAGGTGCGTGCTATGGGTTCGAACTCGAGACCTTCGACTTGGCAATCCAATGGTCATACCACTAGGCTATCACTGCGGCTTAATAATTATACATACACACATGCCATAATTTACATATTTGTTTTATTTTATTATATTTCCCATGTTGACTGTCAATGTCAGTGAAACACGGCAAAAAGTGTAAGTCGACCTTCGGTTTAGATACGTACGACTATAATATAAAATATATTTGTTTAGAGGCCCTAATATTGTAGTTCCAATAATATTACCTACATACCTGTAATGTGTCGAATTGATCTTTTTCTGTCGTGGTAAATGATACTCGTATATAATAATAATAATATGTTTATTTGAGGATTTCTTACAAAGAGAGCTTACATAATAACAATAGCACTGAACCTCACACTAGGATACCCCGTGTTGTGAGGTACAGTCTCTTTCGTCACCTTTTGCATACGTATATAATTACTTGTAGTTATAATCCTTAGTATTAATAAAAGTTTGTGTAAGTAGGTACAGCATTGTTTCGTGTGTATGTGTGGTGTGTGTGTGGGTGTGTGTGTGGATGTGTGTGTGTGTGTGTGTCTGTCTATGTGTCTGTGTATATTATTTATATTATCCGAGCTGTCGCAAGCGTATACCATTTTAATGCCATTTTATTTCATTTCAGCATAATCTACACCTGAAGATATTTTTGTAGCCGATGAAACAGTCCACCCTCATTTTCCTAAAATATTTTCAACCTAGGGCTTACTTCTAAAAAAATGGGACTATCATGTATAAATTACCTCAATTTCCCATAAAATTATAACCACAAAACGCACAGCTACCTAATAATACCAAGTTAAGGTACCTCCTGCTACTCTTGATCTTAATACAGCAGTTAGAGTAATAAGTAATAGACAGACAGTGCCGCAGGCCAAGTTAGTTTGTTTGTGCACAGTTAACGGTTAGTTTATTAATTAGGGTTTGACAAACTGTGCGGTTCAACCCTCCGTCTAACCTTTGTTTAGTTATGAGCTCGGAAATTTAATACTGTTTGTGTGGTATGACAATTTAGGAACAGATTTGAGATTGTAGGGAAGCCAAGTGTAACTGTATGTGTTTTGAGCGTAAAAACACATACAGACATAACATAAAATACATACCATTACGCCTGTATTCCCCGAAGGGTTAGGCAGAGGTGTAGGTACTAATGTACACTCACATTTCGCCGGTATGTTTAGGTCCCATGTAATAGGGGGCGAGCCTATTGCCACTAACCGGGCACAAATCCAGACTCCAAGCTGCTACTGAGAATTTCATAGAAAAACCCAACCGAACACTGCTCGACCTAGGGATCGACCCCAATCAAGACCTCTAGCTTAGCAGTCGCGCTTAGAATCACTAGACTAATGAGGCAGTCAGAAACGTAGCAGTAAGAAACAAGTGTGTTAAGAATAATTGAGTTACATAGTAGCAATGAAATAAAGCAGTGATAGCCTAGTGATATGGCCATTGTACTGCCAAGGTAAAGGCGTCGAGTTCAAATCTAAGGCACGCAAAAAATCGGTTCAGTGGTCAAGGCGTGAAAGTTATGCTTTACCCAGACAGACAGTTTTGCATTTATAATATTAATAGGGATTAGCAAAACAAGAAAATAATAATTACTATTCTTAGAAAATACTCACGTTTGCGAAGATCACTTCATCCTTACCAAAGAAAAGCAGCACACTACATTATAATACATAATATTAATACATAATATTAAAAAAAAAATATATTATTATTATTTTACAATAGAGTCATAGTCCTTTAATCAATTATATGATACAACCATTGAATGTAATTTCATAATTCGAATTTCGAAACGATTCGAAAACGATTTTGCAACATACACACACACACACACAAATAGAGTCATAGTCCTTTAATCAATTCTATGATACAACCATTGGATATAATTTCATAATTCGAATTTCGAAATGATTCGAAAACGATATACACACGCACACACACATCAAACACATACGTAAGACATTTTTATAGTTTTTTGTCTTTAATTACAACCGGACTTCGTGGCAAGGCACCGTGTGCCGCCAGCCAGAAGCACTTATATGCTTATCAGCAACAGCAGCTAAGGGCGTCCCTGACGCGACTCGGACCTCGGCTTAGCGCGTTGCTGGGGGGACAACTAGGGACAGCTGCTTTACAAGTACTAAGTCCTCAAAACAAACTAACCACAATCCCACATAATATGGATTCACTCTTCACAAATACGACAATATTCAAAAAACACTAGCGTCCCCAATAACCCTCTTAGAAACACTTACAATCTGATAAACGACAAAACTTATTAATATTTTCTAGGTACCCTCAGTTAACACAAACGAATGTAGAATATTTTCTTTCTTAGTCTATGGCATACAGTATGATTACGATAATTATAGATATTTATATTTTTCTATCAAATTTAAAATTCAATTTAAATTAAAGATATTTATTTTATTAATTTACGAGATAGTGTTTTTTATTTAAATAAATTTTAGTTGTCGCTCAACGAACATGCCTAGTAGCGCGATCTGTTGGCACAATTCGAACAATACTGTTACGTGCACGACCGCAGGTAGAAAAAAATACTGAGAACGAGTACCTGCGTACAGTTCTCGCCAATCTTTATTAATATTGGATTAAAATAAATAAAAGCGAAAGGTCAAGTCGTAGGCTGTCGTTTTGATACATTTTAATCCCATATTTTTCTCTCTCCGATTTTACGCCCGGGTTGAAGTTAGCTCGCGCCAACTTCAAGCCGCCCAAAAATATTGGTGAGAACTGTACTTTTAAAGAGGTTCTCAACAACATAGATAAAATATAACATACCATTACGCCTGTATTCCCTCAAGGGGATAGTCAGAGGTGTAGGTACTAAAGTACACCAACATTTCACCAGTATGTTTAGGTCCCATATAATAGGGAGGACACAAATCTCAATAAACTTACTGTTTCTATTATAATTATATTGTTATACGCATTTCTTTAGCTGTACGTTTCCATAGATATAATCATTAAGTAGGAGTTTACAAAAAAAGTATATGAGTATTATCTAGTATACTATAAAGTATATCCATTATCTAGTACCCATTGTACAAGCGCTGCGTAGTCTGGGACTAGATGGTGCTATGTTAAAATGTCCCAAATCAACTTGTTTATCTATTTATAAAATGTACTGTAGACGCCAGCAGGTCAAGCTATTCAAAACTGTTAAATTTTCCCAATTGAATATAAACCTTATTGTATCATATTAGAAGTAGTTGCAAATCAATAAAAGAAATTTGACAGATTGTGGTAGCTTGTGGTAGCTTGATGTGCTGGCCTTTGTACTTACCTACCTCTGTACTAATAATGCGTTAAAATAGTACTTATTTATAGCTACATTAAAAAATATATAGAACCTATCTTTACTTACCTTCCTTATAATATATCTTATCCAATTATAAAACATGTTAATAACAATTAAGTGCTTCCTGATTTCCATTGCATCCATATCATATTATCGTACACGCGACGCACCCGCAACCACGAACCCTTGTTACGGGACCCTAAGTAATTAATATTTGTGCATCACCCTATTATTAAATCTCGGAGTCCCGTGTTACAATTAGTGATATTCTCACACTGATGGACAAACAACTCTAATAATTTTAATAGTCTAAGTGAGGAACATTTTTTTTGTAAATAAAAAATGTCTGTCTCATTGGTCTAGTTTTCAAGCGCAGTTCAAATGTTATCAAATGTTATCCCACTAAAGCTATAAAATGTCAATTCTGGAGCTATTGGTACAGATTAAATAAAATTTTTCATTTTCATCGGTCACACAACATTTTCTTAAGAAGGAATTCGTCAATTGTGTAGTAGCATTAATCAATAAAAAAAACTTAGTTTAGGTATGTCTAAATTGTGTCAAGTTTGAATATTTAATGTCATTTTGGTAACTTAGGTACTAAAATACTTTTATCCAAATTCTTTGATCAAAGTGGAATTAGAGGAGACAAAATTTGACGAGTGGAATACTACCCTAATCCTTTGGAGAATACAATACAGTCGTTATAGTACCTAGTTGTAATTTATAAAACAGTCTCTTAGCAAGAATTTAGATTCAAGAATATCATTACAGGCGGGTATGTCGGAGCCATAAGGCTAGTGAACATATTCATTAAAACCCTGATAGATGTAGCTATTAAACTTCCAGAATGTTTAAGCAGGCACTTTTTAGCTGCTTTTCCTATATACCTGCTTATTTTATTTACATACTCACCGTAAGGCTTACCAATCTTCTCACCTTTATCAATTGTCCCACTGCTGTGTCCCCTCTCGTAATGCACAAGGTTAGTCTATACCTAGTTCATCACTCTGGCCTATTTGATTACGGTTTTGCATACGCATACATCCAACGCCTGCCGCTGAAAACTCTCGAGAAAATAAATAGGTTTCTTCACGATGATTGTCTAGAAGTGAATGATAATTAATTATTCAGAAATATCGCTATGCGATATTGGTATCCCATGAAGGACTAGAGATTTAGGCATAACTTAGCAGTCTACCTATCATTATTTTTATATAATTATTTTATATTTTTTTTATTTAAAAGCCATAGCCTCAGTGGACAAGGTATTTTAAAATTGCCAATAGTGACTTATATATTGATAAAACCCTGTTTTATTTCCAATGCTGATATTAGGATTATCTAAATAATTTCTTTATTAATTTCTTGGCATTGAGGAGCCGTATCATAATTATGTGTGTTTTTAAACCTAATGTGTGGAAAAATCTGTGGAACGATTTTGCTGCTAGGAAGTTTTTTCTTGTTTTATTTTATTCCCTAGTCTTACGGAATTCATGTTTTAAAATAAAATATTTAGAGGTATTTTCGTTCATATATCTATCTTAGCTGTAACAGTAATCTTTGGCAAGTTTATTTTTTTTCTGACATTTACGCGAATATTACATTGAAATAAAACTACTTTTTACGGGTAGACTACCCGTGACCATGGACGCTGTAAAGGGTCCGAAACGTCGGGATTAATAATATCAATATACGCGATAAAATCTGTAAAAAGTAGTTTTATTTCAAAGTTTATTTTCATTCAGTATAATATTTTTTTTATAACTTTTAAGATATTTCTAATGCACCGCTAACAACACATAATTACTTTCTCCGTAATTAATAATAACATAAAATAATATTAAAGTATTAATTTATTCAAATGGCTACTGTGATTTAAGTTGTAAACTATTACACAAACGTGTTTATTGATTTATTCATAACTACAAATTGAATGCAGAAATTATCATATTGTTATTGTATTGGCATTAACGGGTTTTGAATAACAATCAATTCTTGTAAAAATTTAAGAATTAGTTAAAGGCTCGGTTAGTCAATTATCCAATCAAGCTTTAAAGGCCACTTTTACTTAAAACCCAAGCTTTGTTATCGTGAAAGGGTACAAAAACTGTGTAGGCAGATGCTTATTATGTTTCCAGTTGAGTAGCTCCCTCCACAACCGACACCATCGCCGCTAACAAGCGTAACCAGATTATCTCGTCAATAATTCGGCACACTTACCACATAAATAAAAACAATTGTATATTTTTTTCCTCAATGAGTTTATTGCGCCAGAACAATAAATGAAGCTGATCATAATAACGTTTACTTTCAACATCAATTACGAATACTCTACACGATATCATGTCGTACGCCGAGTCCATTAATATTTATAATATTCGAGTCCTTATTGCACTTCGCTTCACAAACCCCAACTCAACACCCAAGCTGCTATCCCTATTAACTTACAGTTCGTGGGATCGATAATTACGATATATTTGTCTAAATATCACAAGAAAATACAAAAACGAAATACGAAATAGAATTAACACAATTAAAATTATTAACAATTAAATATACAGAGTCTGTGTCGCTTTAGGACGTGAGGTATCACCAAGGTGAGCGAGGGTGGCGACCCCGTCATGACACGGGGACGTGGTGCTGGTACAGTTGCTCCTGACGCTCACAGAGGGAGGTCATCTTCTTGAACGACTCGGAGGTCTCCCGAAAAAGCAGGTTCGCGTCGTCCCGTGGACGTGCGTGCGCCGCGTCCAGCCTCCCCGGTGAGATCACCGGCGGCGACGACGCCGACAGAGGCGAGAGTGACTCCCGCGCCGACTGCGCCCCCGCCGGAGCCCCGTATGGACCGCCAGTTTGCGGTACCCCATTACCCATCAGAAAGGGGGACGGAAAAAACCCGCGCTCACCGAACTGTGGAAATATTCCCGCTTGCAACGCGCTCAAATTCCGACTGTAGAATTTCATCGTTTCAGTCACGTAGCTAGGAAGCTGAGATGCTTCCTCATTGCCACCGTATCGCAGGCTCTCTAGGGTTGATGCGAGCCCTTTTATATCGGCATACAATTTGTTTAAAAGTTCTGCATTGACTTCGAACGCTGGTCTCTGTTCCCGTCCGTCTGGTGAGCTGGTAGACAGCAACCGCCGATGCAGGTCAACGTTCGAGCTGTGTCTGTCTCGACTCCGCCGAGAAGGGAAGGCGGCGTCACAACCGTTCACCTCGCATGGATGAAGCAATTTCAAATGATCGTTTCTGTAATGCATACGCAGCGTAAAGTGGTTCTGAAATACTTTCCCGCAAGCGGTACATCGGTCTGGGTTCTCATCATCAATGGGTATTTCTAGGTCGTTGATATCTGACCTGTCATCTGTCCTATCGCTGCTGGCTGAAGGGGAGCGCGCCCTCGCTAAACGTTCTTCTAAAGTATGCAAGTCACTCCCGCTGTCGCTCGGGGTATAGAGGTCAGAACGCAATCTCAATCCTTCGCGGATAACGCTAGGGGCACTGGACTCATCGTCCGATTCACTCTCAGCCTTAACACGCGTCACCGATTCCGAATCCACAGCAGTTTCCTCACCGTTCTGAAATGGCTCCGTATTTTCAGGCTTTTGTTTTTTGAGCGATAATGGTTCTTCTTCAGCCCGGCTTGACCCGGGGGTTGACAAGTTTCTAAATAAATCAGCGTGATATTCTTCATCGGACACAGTATATTCATTGTTTTGTGAACACCGGGTGGGATTGCCACTCTTTCTCTTTCTTTTGTTGGGGACGTGAGATGACGTCTTATCGTCCGAGGCGGTGGGGTCAGCGCGGGTGTTTACACTATCAGGTTGCACAACAACGGGTTTGGTATCGTCTCTGTTTTTATTTACACTCAAATCTTCGGGTTCATCCTCGTAATTCAGCCTTTCCACAACCGGAGATTCAGTCCGAGCATCAGATTTATCTTTGTGATCATCATCAGAAACATCATCATTAATTTCACTAAAATTGTTGGACTCTTCTTCATGCACAACGTGAGGCTTGGCAAGATCTAATACACTACGTGAATGTTCTTCAGGATGTGGAAGCTTTCTGTACATTTTCTCAATTTCACTGAAATTGCGGAGGTCGTCAAGGGGCACACGTGGAGGCAGTGGAGTTGGTCCTGGAGGTCCAGTGAGAGGCGGTGGCAGCCGAGCAGCCAGCTCAGGGGGCAGCAGCCCAGGAGGAGGTATAGGTAGCCGTGCCAACGCAGGCAGCAACGGGAACGGCTGTGCAGATCGACCATCATGCGCGGATATTTTACGTCTCACGTGTGGCGAATGCAACTTGGGGTTAGGGTTAGCACTGTGCCGGTTCCTCGAACGCCGCGAACTGAACATCATGGTGCATCCTTCCACTGTACACTTGTGCATCTCTCGCAGGTGCACCGCCGAAAAATGTATTTTAAGTGCGCCTTTATCGCAGAAAGTCTTGAGGCAGACGTTGCACTGTACTCTTTTCTTGCCAGTCGCGGGGTTGACGAACTGGACACCGAGACCGAGGGGCCACGGCGCCGGCGGCGGGTCGCGCCTGTCCAGCGAATACTCGGGCGACCGTCGTTCATCGCTCTTGTCGTCGTCTCGACCACTGAAGCTAGCGCCGAGCTTGCGGAAATCGAACTGAGGCGCAGGTTGGGTCACTCGAGGCATCATAAAATAGTCCAGGCCGGCCGGCAAGCCGGGAACCGCACCGTACTCTTTGGGTTCCATCACGTCACTGTCATAATATGCGCGCGTAGTACGAAGCGGGTGGCGCGCGTCGCGGCCGCTTTGCGACTGAGGACGTGCGACACAGGTGACCGGGCGCGGGCGGCAAACGACAAAGGCCAGCGGTGCGGGGGAGTGAGGGCGGCGTGGTGGGCCGCCGCGGGTGAGCGACGGGGCGCGCGGGGGCCGGCGGGGGCCGGCGGGCCGCAGGTGGGAGGAGCGTGCGCTGGGCGGAGCGGATCGATGCACGGTGGGGACACGCGACACTCGCGCACTCAGCCACTGTAAACACTGGAGAACTAAAGCATCGTATGCCGTTACGTAACTAGGCACATACGCCACGATTGCACATAACCATACACGAACGATTGCATACCGACTCGGTTCCGTGTTTAATTATAGAAATGTCGACCGTTCCGTTTTGCTCATCACCTAGGATATTATAAACTATGAAAAACTCTAGAAATGAAAATCGTGAATAATACTTATTTGAATACTAAAATGCCTAAGATATAATTTCAATATCACATAAACATTTTTTACACTCACCCAATAGATAAATGGCTCTCCTATTTCGAAAAGAGTACCTACCCATGGAGTTTCTTGCCGATTCTTCCCCATACGAAACGACTAATTTAAAACAGTGCCTAGACTCGACATTTCTTAAGTGCATATTTTGATTTAATTTATTGAATTTAACAATGTGCTGAAAATTCCTGAAATTCAAAATTTGGAGACCGTACATGGTGTGTAGATATGGTTATATTCAAATTACCTTTAGGTACACGACACGTACAGAAGCTCTAGATAATTAACTAAGTAAAGTGGAAGGTAACTATTGTAAAATTATAAGATTACCCAATTGTTTAAAACGCTGTTTGGTATTGTTATTTCAGTTTAGATATTCCCTAACAACACCAGTGGTATCACTAGCGTGTTGTCATCTTGTGACCTCAGTTGTTAAGGCTCATATGCCCAATAATTTCACTGGCTACATTGTCTTTTAAAACTAGAACACAATGTTAGCACTTTATTGCTTAGTGGCAGAATAATTAACAATCCGGTACCTAGTTACTACTCCAGACGAACACAGCTGTAATAAAATATTACAGGGCAAACAAGACAAAACACTTTTTAGCAATGGGAAATTTTATAAGACTTTTTATTTTTTTATAAATAAGACCAGAAGTAGATAGGTAATAGTGAGATAGACAGAATATTCTTTAATGCATCATTCATCACCATCATCAACTTTATTGTCCCACTGCTGGGCACGGGTCTCCTCTCAGAATGAACAGGATCAGGTCAGTCCACCACGCTGGCCTAACGTGGATTTGAATTTTCCACACTAAAAAGAAATGCAAAGCAGAATGATCTATCGACTACCGTAAAACATATAAAAGTATTTACTATTGCTTAAAGATAGGTACCTAGATATTATTATATAATATTTTTAGTTGAAAACCAAAAAAAATACAAACAATATATTGATTCCTGACATTTACGCGAATATTATACATTGAAATAAAACTACTTTTTACGGATTTTATCGCGTATATTGATATTATTAATCCCGACTCCGAATTAAAGGGTCCGAAACGTCGGGATTAATAATATCAATATACGCGATAAAATCCGTAAAAAGTAGTTTTATTTCAACTACAAACAATATTTTAAGGTTAGATATACAGATAGGTATATATCTAACCTTAAAATATTGTAGTTTACAGTATCAGCCCCGAAGGGTTAGGCAGAAAAATAGGTACTTACCTACAAGATAAACGCAAAGATTTAAATCATAAACGTACCTACACCCACAGTTCGCCGGTATGTTTAAGTCCAATGTAATAGGGGCGAGCCTATTGCCATTTACCGTGCACAATTCCAAACACCGAGCTACTGAGAATTAGTAATTTACTATAAATTAATTAAATTTTTCTTTACATAGAAAATCTATAAATAAAATTTACTGCTCGACCAAGGAATCAAACCCTACAAAGGTTCTCAAGCGTAGCAGCCGCGCTAATGAGGCAGTCAAAGAATTTAAAGCTGAATTTAATGTAGTATATATTATTTGCATACAAATTGTCAAATAATTTCAACGAACTCTTTACACAGGTCGGAACACACAAAAATACTACTAGTAACGCCATCTATATTCACAGCAACAAACTATACCCACATCAATGAATAAGCTTCACCTCAAGCAGATCGCGCATGTCAATAAATCATTGTTCTATATTTGAAAACGTTTTGAATCGTGTTAAAACGAACAAGCTTGGCGGTTGTAATAAAATAACGTATTTTCTTTAAGTTTTTTTTTTTCATTTGATCTTCAAGAAGGTTTGGAGCGATTCGAACGTGTTGTTTTGAGTTCTACTATCAAACAGATAAATGGTTACGCAGTTTTTTGGTAGTGTATTACGAGTTTTATTGAGTTTTTCGATTAAGATGGGGTTAGCACTTACTTACCTTTGTTAGAATAAAATCTATTCAGTTAAGGATGTCTCTCGTTCTAGACTTATCTAAAGAGTGCATTCTTTAGGGGCAAAATTAAAGAAATGAAGAATCTAAGGGAATAAATTGTTAGTTTTAAACAAGTAACTATCAGACATTATTTTACAACCGTCACCAATTCCATCGTAACGCCAACGTATTATAGACCAGTTAGTAGGGTGCATTTGATGCATTATATCTGGTTGGTCATGTGCATGGCTAAATTGGCCACTGAACATGAAGTCTTGGGTTCAAATCCCATATCGAGCAGGGTTATTTTACTAGGAGATTGCATCTAGTAGTCTGCTTTTAGATTTTTGCCAATAGCCTCACTGGGCTATACCTAAATTCATAATTAGCCTAATGTGTATCTCTTCAAGGATAAAATCTTGAGTATTTTCTACATTCCTATATTTCTTTCCATACATTCGCTATTGACGACCTCTGTGGTCTAGCGGTTCGAGTACCGGACTGCTGATTATGGTCTGATTATGGTCGTGGGATCGATTCCCACAGGACACAAATATTTGTGTGTATAAAACATGAGTATTTGTGTTTGTCTGGGTGTTTCATAAGTATTATAAGTATGTATTTACAAAAAAAAAGTATATAAGTATTATAATATCCATTGTCTAGTACCTATACCTAGTACCAGCTCTGCTTAGTTTGGGACTAGATGGTGTTGTGTAACAATGTCCTAAAAATATTATATTGTATTTCAGATGCCACACCACAATTTCATTTCATACCGCCTTGAACTAATTTCCTACCAAATGTCCGACTGATTTCTCACCAAAACATTCTTATAATTCAAATAAATAGTCCCGAATCTTGCAGTAATCGCATCCGAAGCCGGAACTAGTCGAATCTCGTTCACAACAGATAACAGTCAGTGATGTTTCATCGTCTGTTCGGCGTCGTATCGCACACGCCCGATTATTCTCGATCTCGGTAACAGTTACAATCGACTATCGTTCCGCTCAGCACGCGTAAACATCGCGCTTCTATAGTGTGGTGCAAGCCATGAGCGATATATACTATATTGGTACTTCATTGGTTGAGCTACACGATGACTGATGTATGCGTGCCGTTTGTAAGGACTGGTGAACTCAAAGCTGCTATGGCTCTTTCTTTAAAAAGCCAGTTCAGATTTGCCTATATTGTAAAACACATTGTGATAAGCATTAAATAATGTTACTGTCTGGACTTTTAGAGAGACTATGATTCTCGGAGTTTGTTTCGGTGTTGCTTCTCAAGTATCGTCAGATAGGAAAAGCCGGTGCCAAATAGTATTATTTAATTATTGACCTGTAAAAGTGTCTTTAAAAGACCTATTTACAAAAATAAATATATCGCTTTAATAAATGAATGAAATACCCAGGATTTTTAATTTTGTTTTTTTTTAGCTATATTTAAGTTCAATAGATTTATTTTCGTGATTTATGTTGCTTTATTTTATATTTTTTGTGTGTTTTAAATTATACATTAATAGATAGGTACCTACATACATTTTCGCCTTGTGTATCATTCGCAAATAATTATGTATCAAGAATATATATTTATTTAAATTTAAACCAATGTATTTCCAGTTAAAGTTCAAATTTTCCAATCTTATAAGTACATCAGTCTATATTCTACAATAAATACTACTGTATCCACAATCTTACAAGCCCCTATATACTTATAAGAAAATCTTATCCATATCGGAGAAGTATTCAGATAAGACGACATAAGCAGTAAAGTACTGAGTAACCTAGATTCTAGAAAATCTGAAATCTGAAGAACTTATGTAACATGAAGCCAAATTTACTGCCCAATTGCTGAATTTTTAACACTGCACTGCGATTTTAGATACATAGTATCTCTCTCGCTCTCCACCAAAATCTCTATTACTTTAGAACATTTTATATTTACATCAGAAAATTGGAATTATAATTCTAATTTGAATTTCGACGAGGAAAATCCAATATGTATTGGACGTATTGGATTTTCCTCGTGTCTTTCGACAAGCTTTTTATGGACTGAAGATGTAAGGAAAGATGAGAGACTCAGGTAGTCTGGCGTACACAACCACACTGAACATTAGCCCCTTAGCCCCTTGTTTATTTATATTTAAAAATTAAAGGGTCATTGTATTTATGATTAAGACCAACTTTTACTTAAACCTGAAATCACAAAAAACGGTTTCATATATTTATATTCACTTGACTCGACGAAATGTATGAAACTGCTGTATTTTTTCTCGATTTTAGTTGATCGTATAGTAAAAGTTATTCATAATGATGACTAGGTACAGAGGCTAGCACATCAAGCTAAATTTCTTTGATTAATTTTCAACTTTAATACCAAAGAAAAAGGTTCATATTTATTCAATTGGGAAAATTTGACAGTTTTCGATAGCTTGACCTGCTGGCGTCTGTACCTACAATGCCATCTTAATTATTTTACGGTAATTTAAAAATTAAGGAGGTTTAATTACTGTTCTAGGTTAGATACTCGTATCAACCAATTCCGCTGTTCTCATATAACTTACACCGGAGTACAGTCACCCATATTATACTCTCAGTTTCGCGGTACGTAACATAAACAAGCTCTCTTTTTGTCCTAAGTGATCCGCCTCTGGTCAACGTTGATTTTTATATCAGCTTAAGTGGACTACACACTTGTCTTAATTGTAGTTTCTTAAACATGTTATTTTTTATTATTATTATTGGCACTATACTACGCATACTAAATGAAAAAAAGGCAATCTTTTTGTATTTTTTGGCATATTCTATGCTAAGATTTTAAAGCTATTTTAGCGAAGGATAAATTTTACATGGCGGGTGGGAGTCGCGGTGGCTTGAGGTTATAGCGTCTGGTGTACAGTTTTTTTATTTGAACCGGGTAACTTTTCTGGTGTGCTTAACCGAAACGATGCAGGTTCGAATCCTGCCTGAGATAGAATTTTTCTTGCTCCTTTGGTAGTCGGGTAAAAGGTTCCTTTTAAGTGTCTATAATATATATATTTTTGGTACGTTATAAGAATATATACCTAGGTAAGTAGGTACAAGTTCCATCTAACAAAACTCTGATTTAAATTTACAGGGGTAGGTACAGAATCGATATAAATAGTAACTTTTGTACACAATGCTATCTTTTAATTTTTTTTTTTTATGTGATAGGGTGGGCAAACGAGCAGACGGATCGCCTGATGGTAAGCGATTACCGCCGCCCATGGACACCCGCAACACCAGAGGAGTTTCAGGTGCGTTGCCGCCCTTTTAAGGGGTTTGGGCCTCCGGTATCCTCACTCACTCGACGAAACACAACGAAAACGTTATTTCACGCCGGTTTTCTGTGAGGCCGTGGTATCAAGTCCGGTCGAGCCGGCCCATTCGTGCCGAAGCATGGCTCTCCCACGGTAAATATAATATAGGTGGAATGAATGACTTTGTGAACTAATTTATTCGTTCAGAACTATTAACGTGTCACGCGTATTAAGGCGCATCCCAGGGAATGTAGCTTCCTGTCTGCCCTGCTCGAATATAATATTTAAGATGCTATAAACTATTTTCGCTAAAAAAGTACACACTCTTAGTCGTTTTCTTTCTAAATATTTCCATCAAAATGCTAAATGCTGATTATCACAAATTACAAAAACGTTTTAATTCAATTTAAATTGCCTACAATATAACACAAGGAAATAAAAGTTATTTCGTTGGAGCTTGTGTATTTTATTAGATTGTTATGTTAATTCAAATAAAAAATCTTTTATAATATTATAAGATTTATACGTATTTTTTTATCAAAAACCCAAAATATAAACTGCGTTGTTCGTCTATGGTCCCAAGCGTGGCTAGAAATTCTGAGTTCGATTCCCAGGTTAAGCAAACTGTTATTGGGTGTTTCTATGAAATATTCAGTAGCTGCTCGGAGTTTGATTTGTGCCCGGTTAATGACAATAAGCTCTCTCCATGGGACCTAAATATCCCGGCGAACTGTGAGTGTACAGAGCCCAGCAAAATTTGTAAAATTTCTTTTACAGATTTTCAACTTTAACACAAAGAACTAAGATTCATTTTCAATTGGGAAAATTTACACAAGGTACACCTCTGCCTAATCCTTTGGGGAATACTGGCGTGATGGTATAGTATGTTTTAAATTGCATTAAAATGTGTCTTTAAAGAAGCGCACGGAGTCGCGGCCCTGACTGAAATCGCTTTAACATACGCTTCGAAACTGTAGACAATTATCACGACCTTGAACGCTAGTTTCGCTTCTATAATGTTATTATTGTTTTTATTGTGATGCTACGGCGTAGTACGGCACTACTATCGCCATCCGCCATCTATTATCCATTTTTGGAACTAATCCAGTAAGTTACGTAGCATTCAATTTAGTTATACGAAACACAACGCATAAAGTCCAACAAAAATTTATTTCCAGTTTTTTATTGTTGGCTTTTTTATTTTACCCCCATCTTGCCCGAAGTAAGAATAATCAAGACCTAATGGGGCACGCAGTTTAAGGAAATTATATAGTCTGTATTCCCGAAAAGGTTACGCAGAGGTGCGTGTACATAGGCCAGCACATCAAGCTACCCCAATCTGTCAAATTTATTTGATAGATTTCAACTTCAATAAAAAATAATGAGGATAATTTTCAATTGAAAAAAAAAATCAGTTTTGGATAACTTGACCCGCTGGCGTCTGTACTAAAGGTCACTAACAGTTTGACAAGGGACTTAAAAATACCGGCGACTTTGGATCTACATCAGAAGGTAAACCAGTCCTGCTCTGCCTAACACTATAAACTTATAAATACCCACATAAGTACAATTACACGTCTGGCCAGAATAATGTGCAAGTTCCCTAACCCGATCCGACCGACATATTTATTTTGAAGAGCGCCGTATTTTGTTTGGATTAAAAATATTTCTGGCTACACTTGCACACGACACTGTACGAAGTATCGCCCTGTACAAAACTGGCAAACAAAATTATAGACACGTGCCGACATTCTGTATACTTTTTGTGGCCTGTGACGCACGCAGGTCGAGTGAATTCTTGAGACTGATTATTCTGTATGTCATGTAGTTCAGTTTGAAGGTTGATCTCAAGGAGTTTTGTAATGGTATAATTCTATTTCGATGGCATAATTATCATGTTTAGGATTGGCAATTAAATTATCTACTGATTATTTACTAAGTAGTTCACAAATTATCAAGATTAGGTAAGCACATTGGTAGATGATATAGTAAAAAGTGTTGGAAAGAACTGGACAAGCTTAGAGCAAAACAGGGATCGATGGCGTAAAAAGGAGGAAGGCAATGGGAAAACAAAAGCTAAAAAAGAATGATGAAATTTTTGATACAGCAAAACAAATTCAGTGACAAAAGTTATGAAAAGAAACCTAGGCACGTAATTTTGTGAGTTTTTCTTTTTTATTTTTATAGCGTCTTACTTTTGAACAGTTTTATTTAAGTAAAAGAGCTACTTAAATAATTCTTTGTCAACCTATTCCCATTGCTGGGCAGTTTCTTCTCAGAAAGAGAAAGGTTAAACTATTATCAACCACATCGACCTAGTGCGAGTTGGCGGACTTCACGCGACGTGAAAGAAAATGATTCGTTCATTTAAGTGTGAATCTAATTGTGATAGGAGTAGGAGTAGGTATATATACTACCATTTTTTTACTAACATCATTCGTAACCCGCCTACTTAAAAGCAATCCACTGCAGGACTCCGTGCAGGGGATTGCTTGCAGTAGAAACCGAGTATCGTGCAATCTGACTTGTACCTACTACAATAGTCAAATTGCACGACAATCGGATTCCATAAACAATTTAAGGTGACGTTTCAATCAGTCAAAATCAAAATAATTTTTTCAAGATAGACTTCTAGGTAGAGTATACAAAAAGTATTTTGAAGGTCATTTTTTTTACCTTTTGACCGCCACGAAGGTATAGACGTCAAATGAAAACTTGCTCACGACGCCAACGATGGCATGGCACGTCAAAAATACCAATTTAGTTCAAAATAAATACCTAAACAAAATTTGTTGTTTGTTTTTTACCTATTATTAGATACTAGAATTTGTCTCTTGGCGTAGAGAACACGGATTTTCGTTATTGACGTGGCGGTTTAAAGGCCCCAAAACGCTCGCCCTTCACCGCTTAGTGTTTTAGCTGGGAAGAAGAAGCGGCGCACTAAAGCAAACACTACATTCCCTTTCCTTCCACTCGATGTGGAAGTGTCTTCAGTGTACATATAACTAATACCAACACGTAACACTTTCATTGAGCACGCCCAG
The DNA here is from genome assembly GCA_964056405.1 of Acronicta alni. Taxonomy (NCBI): domain Eukaryota; kingdom Metazoa; phylum Arthropoda; class Insecta; order Lepidoptera; family Noctuidae; genus Acronicta; species Acronicta alni. The sequence continues at coordinate 10,813,889 of OZ043928.1, forward strand.
TTAACCATGGATCGCGTGAACATCCACACATCCGGCTGAACAAGTCACCGGAAATTGTTTAAAGTACGTGTACCAATCTGCGCTATTTTTTCATCTTCATATTGAAGTTTTTTTTGTGATCAGTGATAGCCTAGTGGTATGACCATTGGAAACTCTGCATGCCTTAGAGATTTTCTCGACGGCGTGTGAAGTCTACCAACTCGCACTAGGTCAGCGAGGTGGACTATAGCCTAATCCCTCTCATTCTGTGAAAGGAGACCTGTGCCCAGCAGTGGGATAATATAAGGGTATTGATGATGATCGAAGTTTTTTGTAAGTCATTAATTTTTGTAACATTGTTAAATCAACATTCTCCGAACTTAATAGGTAAGTATAGGTAAGTAGGATTAATACACAAGACATGACATACAATACAATTAAAATACACAATGGGTGGCCTTATGGCGACCAGGAAACCTTAAGATGGACGAACAGTAGGTAATTATTAGGTTTTTCTATCAACGGTATATGTTGATTTGTTAGATAACTGAGAAGAGTAGTAAGTTCAATATTGACGTCAATAACTGACTCGATGTGAATCTCTGGGACTTCAATACTACCTATAACCGACCTATTAGATAATGAAACGTTAGATATGTAAGTAGGTAATTGGTATTTCTATAAAACACAGAATGCCAAAGTGTAGGTACCTAATTAATATTACATTTCATACTTCTGTAAAATATCGTACCTAATTGTTGTTAATTTGGTGTTTCCTTTTGTATTCCTAATCTTACCGAAATCACCAAGGTTTCACTGAAATCAGTAATACAGTTCAGCTTCCGCCACAGGAGGTTGGAACAAATTACTTTTGTGTATTTATAAGTAATTTTGTGTCTTTATGTTTTGTAATTAATTACCATTCGTTGCATAAATGGTATTTAATCGTATTTCCGCTTTTATACTAAATGCTGAAAACGTATCTAAAATATTAATGGTTTATTTCACAATCATTATCCTGTACTTATCCATACGCACTGTAAACTACACGCAGTGTAAACTACACGCAACGTAAACTACACGCAACGTAAACTACACGCAACTTAAACTACACGCAGTGCAAACTACACGCAACGTAAACTACACGTAATGTAAAATTTACTATAGTCTAACTATAATGACAAACTTGTCAAGTAGATCCATTTTCAACTTTAACAAAAACTATTACCTATTAAAATAGAATTTGATCTCCAAAGCAGGGATAAAGCTGTTTTTTATAAGGTGCAAATTGAATTAAACGAATGAATTTCTTGGGTATGACTATTTATTTATTTAGCACGTCAAATAACCCGAGCGTGATAGATTATGTAGGTAGATATATCTCGGTTATTGTTTAATGTATTTCTGTAATATTTTACTTTGAAGCAGTTATATAGCATAGATTATGATTTCCGAACGAAAGTCATGATCTATGGTACTGTATAATTAATTTAAACTAAATAGTTAATTTCGTATTAATGTACGATGGATATAAAGCAATTAATTATATTTAATTTAATGGATTAATCCTCAGGTTTTATTTTGTTATTTCAACTGATTATAGTAAAGTCAATTGATCCATGTTTTATTGAGTTGAAGCTAAAGATAATAGTTTATTTGGTTTTAAATCATACTTAATTATCATACCATGTTTTAAGACAGTTTTAATGAATTGAATCTAATGATTATCATCAATGTTTATAGTTATTTGGCTTCAATGTATGACGATCTGTGATTGATAGAAAATGGCGCCTTATTACTATTACTATGTTGCTATTGTTTGGATAAAGTATAAAATGGGAGGTATTCCTTGAAATCAGTTAGTCAAGGATTGGTCGCTGGATGCTAAAGTTAAGTACTTTGATTGTCATTATGCTGTGTTACTATGCCATTGTTATTATGTGATTGTGATTTCAAATGTGTGATTTCTTATGTGTTGATATGTATTTCTCTTAATACTTTTATGCTGCTTTAATTAGATCGAAGTAATCATATTACTGTATAAGTTAGTGTAATTATATAATTGTAGTAGTAATAGTGAATATCTAACTTTTTAAAAGAGTAACCATGGAGTTTCTTGCCGGTTCTTCTCCATAGGAAACGACTAATTGGAACCGTGCACCTAGACTCGACAGTGAGATATGGAATTTGTGGTTTTCTTAATATAGTATCCTTGGCAAATATTTGTAGTTGTTATTTTATTAGCATCAACTTATTTATAACTTAGTTATATCATTGTCATGACCTAATTAATCCCCCCCTATTCTGACAAGCGCATATTTCGCCTTCTCAGAAAACAGACGTGGTAATCCTGGTACCATAAGGGTTACCATATTTGTCAGAAGTTGCATTATCTATTACAACTCCATTCCACATCAAAAAACATTAAAAATTACATTAAAATAACATTACTCACTCAGAAACATTCATTAAATTCAATTAAGAAAACGAATTAAGCTATTAGAATCATAATTTTCACGTAAAACATGAGGTTTACAAGATGGCCGCCACCGAAATCCGTAACACTTGACAATCAGAGCGTTGTTATCGTGCGCGTGCACACGCGACGATGTATCCTTGACTCGCTTGTTTGAACAAAGAATATGAGTAATTAATATCATTGGTGCAAGGTATTGATATGATTGCGTGCAGTGAAGCGTAGCTAACCAGTAGGGTAGGTCTTTAAGAAGGGTGTGGGCTATGCTTTAATTGCTGATGAATGTGGCCGACTAATTATATTAAATTAAAAATTTACGAAACCCCCGATGTGATTTTAAATTTATCATAGTGTATTATAGTATTCTACTAGTCAAGCCCTTTCATTTGATACCCTTATTGAGGGAGTTGTGAAAAAATATGTAATCCGCCATTTTGTGGCGGCGGCCATCTTGGAACGATTTTCATCAAACATAGCTAAGAACACTCCCGACTAATTCACCTTGCAAGCAAACAAAAAAAAACAAAATTGGTTCATCCGTTCGGGAGCTAGGATGATCATCACACAGACAGACAGACACGTCCAACTTACAACACCCCGTCGTTTCTGCATCGGAGGTCCAATGGTTAGTACGGCAACCTAGTTCCTTAGGTGACCACCAGAGGCGCTATCTTACAGGTTATCCAGAATATTCGATAGACTTTCTCATTAACCTAGTGATCGTTAGCACGGGACTCCTTGCCACTACCGTTACACTGAGCGTGGTGGGTTTGATTCCCACCTGAGACATAAATTTATATAGTCCACATTTTTTTTTAATCACTACTCCACTAACTCCTGCGCATCTGACGAACAATACAACATAAATCACGCATATATTTCCCAAAGGGTTAGGTAAAGGTATACTAATGAACATCCACAGCTCGCAGATATGTTTAGGTCCCATGTAATAAGGGGCGAGCCTATTGCCATTAACCGGGCATCCAAACTCCGAGCTTGAAACTGAGATTTCACCCATCATCACTGCTTGATCTGGGAATTGAACTCAGGACATCACGCATAGCAATCACGCTTATGACCACTGCGGCACTAGACAGACATAATAATGTCAGCACATTATTTCTTAGATGCAGGATTTTACATAGCAAACCCAGACGAAATCAGCTCAGCTCAACTCAAATTATATTGACTTTGGTAGAATTTCGTTAATTCTACCAAAGTCAAAGTCAATATAATTTGAGTAAGAGAATGATGAGATAGAGAGAATTTATTCAAGATAGACTTACTATGTAGCATTTATTAACGTCATTTTTACATATTGATTTCTGACATTAACGCGAATATAATATACATTGAAATACTTTTTACGGATTTTATCGCGTTATATTGATATTATTAATCCCTCACCACTTAATCACCTCAGTGTACCCGTGACCATGGACGCTGTAAAGGGTCCGAAACGTTGGGATTAATAATATCAATATAACGCGATAACATTCGAAAAAAGTTTTATTTCAAAGTCATTTTTACATTTAAGACAGCCCCAAAATGCTCGCCCTTCACCGCCTCCTACTGTCCAATTAATAAAGATGCGGTAAAACATAAACACTTAAGGTTACACGTGTCTTATTAATTATTAAATTTTCTATTCTTTGTTCGTGTCCAATGACAAGTCTTGTTAATTCTGACCGCGGAACACTTAATTAAATTTAATTGTCTTTGAAACGATTCCGCTACCAAGTAGACTGCCGCCCCTGACGAATTCCGGCGCAAAAGATATATCACCCAATTACATCAGCAGACTATTACGAAATTATCGGTATTAAAACGGTGCCAAATGAAATCGTATCCTCTGCCATCAAACCTCCAAATGGATAATAACAGGACAATCCGCTCAGCTTACTTTAAAACCAGAGAAACCAACTAAAAATAATCCGACTTTATGTTTGGAGCAGTAAGGTTGCAATTAAAATGGATGCGGTAACGGATAGTTGGAGGTACGATAATTTATTAAGTAATTCGGAGTGCGGTGCGGGAGTCGAACCGTGTAACGGCCCTGCGGATGCTACAAGTAAAAGCAATGATACATCGCGGATTTCGTCGCGACGTTGTTGTGTTCCTTTTAGCACCATAAGTTTTTTTTTTTCGGAAATAAAATGTCTGCACTGCTCTTACAAGACAGAATTATAATTGCAAATAAACGTATACGTATGTTATTAACAGCTGTATTCCTGTACCGTAGGTGTGTACTGTCGTATCCTGATGGGATCCTGGGAGGCTTATTCAAAGAAACTCTCGGTTAAAAGGGACTTTGCGACTTTATTCTTCAAAGGTCAAGGGAATTCTTTTTGACAACCATTAATCACTTTGACTAAACATTCTACAATCAAATTCAAATGATTACTTCTTCTTAAACCAGCCAGTCTCACGCTGACTCCTGGTAGCGACCTCTACATCAGCTACGCCCACCATCACGGATAATACTTCCAGTGTTATCCATAGAGAGAAGAAATAAACATGTTTCTTCTCTATATGGATAACAGTGGAAGTATTATACACAAACTATATACACTAAAATACTACAAACATATGTACGGGAATAGATTATGTGTACTACACCAGAGAAACTGATCTCCTGACGCCAAATTCCAAAATAAGCCAACGGTCACAGGACAAAAGCCACCCTCCGTTTCTTCCATTTCCGTTAAGGATCAGTCTTTTTGGAATGAGTCCAGCTCATCCCGCCATCTCCGTCTGGGCCGTTTACAATAGTAGATTGTTACACGAATTGATGTCTTTCACCCGTGTTAAGCACTCTACTTTTCATTTCGAATATAAGGAAAGTTATTCCCACCCTAGGGAGGGAAACAATTGCTATAGAGTCTTTCCCGCCCAAAGGTGGGAAGTAGCATCTTCCACCCGCTACTAGCATCAAATAAACACTGCATTCCAAGTATGAGAAATGAAAAAAAATATATATTTTAAAGTGGACTTCAAATTAGTTTTAATTAAATCGTATGTTTGGGTGATGATTTCACTACCACAGTTCCACCGTGTGTCGTGAGTGGCGGCAAATACTTTAGTGTCATAGTTTAGTAAATATTTTCTATATTTATATATTTCTTTATATATTTGTGAGAAGGTTTATTCCCTGGAACGGGATTGCCTTTAAAAAAATACGGTATTTTTAATTTTCTAGAATTTCTTGTACGTTAAAATCAGATCAAACCAATCGGTTGCAATAAGAATGCATCAGCGGCGGCCAGGCGAGGACGTATGTACACACAGAGGAAGTGATTCAGGCGAGGCCTGCTTGTTCAGCGAAGCAGTGCGCCGCTTGCGCAATAACCCGCGCGCGTCCACTCCCGCGCACGCGATGCACCACTTGTAATGTCCACTTGTCTGCGGACTTGAAAACTGAACGTAGATTCAGCGGTCTGATTTTCAGAAATTATATCGTGTTGGGTATGAAATTATTTATTTTATTTTAGGAAGACAAACAGCACAATTAACATTATTAAACACACATTAAGCAATAGTAGACCAATTAAATGTCCTCACAGATAGTGACATAGTTAAAAATTGAGCTAGAGCAAAAGTACAAAACAAAACTAAACATTAGTTGAAAGAAAAAAACAATATTAATAACACAAAACTGAGTTTACGTTATATATGAACATATAGATATAATTAAACAATTTAATTTTAATGACTAATGTCACTCGACTTCTTCATGTCGATGGCACAAATTTTAAATGCTGTTCGCACAGAACTTTGCCACTTCCATAGCGTTTTTTTTATACCACTAAGGTAGCAAACAAGCATCCGGCCCACTTGATGGTAAGCGATTACCGTAGCCAATAGAAACTGGCAACACCAGAGGTATCACTTGCGCATTGCCGACCCTGTAAAAATCTTTGCGTTGTCAGTAGCTGCGCAGAGGTCGCTTTGATTACAAGATTTGGGGTATAAAGGATGTCATAGGAGGTGTGAGATGGTTTGCGACACAGCTCCACATTCGCACCCTTAGCCGTCTCTCCATCATCAACCCATACACTGTCCCAATGCTGGGCACGGGTTTCCTCTCAGATTGAGAGGGATTAGGCTATAGCCCACCACGCTGGCCTAGTGCAGGTTGGCAGGCTTCATACACCGTCGAGAAAATCTCTAAGGCATGCAGGTTTCCTCACGATGTTTTCCTTCACCGTTTATCATCATCAACCCATATACAGTTCCACGGCTAGGCACGAGTCTCCTCTCAGAATGAGAGAGATTAGGCTATAGTCCACCACGCTGGCCTAGTGCGGGTTGGCAGGCTTCATACACCGTCGAGAAAAATCTCTAAGGCATGCGGTTACTTCACGATGTTTTCCTACACCTTTTAAACGAGTGATAATTAATTATTAATACGCATTAGAATTCGAAAAGTCAGAGGTGCGTGTCTTGGATTCGAACTCGAGACCTTTGACTTGGCAGTCCAACGGTCACATTACTAGGCTATCACTGCTTCTAATATATAATACAGGCGTGAAGGTAGGTATATAATGTTATGTTTGATATTAGGACCTTAGATTTAGTACTAGAAATTATTTCAGTACATCACTATAATTCCTTACAACTTACAAATCTGTGGAACGATCTTCAGCTGTTTTCCTGAACAAATACGACATGTGGATCTTCAAGACATTTCATAGACATTAATTTTTTTCTTGTGTGGGCGTCGAGGAATGTTGCACTGGGCTTTCCTTGCCCTATACTCTATGGCTATCTCTGATGGGTGACGGTGACCACTTACATAAAGTCGACCGATTGCAAATTTTCCCAATATACTAAAAAAAAAAGAAAACTAGCAATAATTCTGCGTGTGCCAGCTTTATACAAGAACTGTCCCGCGGTTTCACCTGCCGTTTAATTGGATCTAGCATAATAATAAAAAGCCTATAACTTTACTCAAGACTTGAGTTATCAAGGAATTATTAAAAAAAAAAAGCTTTATATAGATACGTATAACGCTTCTTATTTTTGGCTCAATCGGGTAACTCAACTATGTAGGTACAGTCAACAAAAAACTCAGGTATCCAGATAGAGGACGAAATCTGCATCTTCACACATATTGCGATATAAATAATAGTTCTTGCGCGCGGTTTCATCTTCATCCCAAAGGGCTATAAGACAATAGGACCAAATTTAAATATAGTTTCTTTCTTTCAAATTTCATGAAATTTGGTTCAGCTGTTTAGGCATTAAAGCGTAATAGACGGACAGAATTACTTTCGCATTTATAATATTAGTAAGGATTATGCAAAGGGTTGGGTATGTACGAGTAGCTGCCCACAGTAGCATAAAGCAATACATTGTTACACAATCTTTATCAAAACACAGAATGTTTAATTATTTTCCTGTCTACCTGTTTTGTCGACAGTACAATCCGCTGTAGTAGAAAATATTTTCAAACCCTCTTAGTACATCGCAATTTTAGCATATAATTCATCAGTATTGCAACAAATTACCACCCCAAACAATGACTGTTCTCAATGTGACGAAGGCGTGCAAAATTTATCGTTTCTTCTTGTACCTTTTAAGAGATTTCGCATCGTAAATGTTGGAGACGCGAAAATAGGTATGGATCCGGTAAAAGCTAGGCGAAAAAAGTCGTTTAGATTATGGACTTATCGAAAAATATATATTAAATAGTACATTGTTATTAATTTTTCTATAGGTTTGTCTACCTTAAAGGGTTAATCGTAAGGCCTGGAATAACTTAAATTGATATTTATACTTATACATATTTAGACTTAAGATAAATGCAGTGCTCCGCGAGGAAACGTTGTATTGGCAGTGGGGGGGACTTTGACCCTTATACTGCCAACTATTCCTCGTTCGTTTTACAGGGTCGGCAACGCGCAAGTGATACCCCTGGTGTTACAAACGTCTATAGGCTACGGTAACCGCTTACTACCTATCAGGTGGGCTGTAAGCTTGTTTGCCACCTTCGCGGTATAAAAAAATGCGTGGTTGGTTTATGAAACAAAATAAAAAAAACATAGGAACTCTTTTGAGAAACGGTTAAGCTGTGTGTGTTAAAATCTGTTCCGTTTGGGAGCTATAATTATCCAGAAAGACATACAGATGCCTTATAATTTATTTAAAATTAGTTATTTTTACTTTATTTGGTATTACGGCGTGCTATACATTTTGAAAGATATACATTTTAGTGAAAGAAAAGTGGTCCCGGTAACTGATTTGGCTAAAGATACCCTGGAAGGAGGCAGGTTTGAATCTTACCCGTGATCGAATATTTTTTTCTCTAAAATTTTATATCTATATTTTAACATTTCTATAATAGAAAAATCTGTTAATATTATGAATTTTTATTTTATTAGAATTTTTATTCGTAAAATTAACAGATTTTTCGCACAACATGATTAGAAGTAACATTGGAATTAATTAAATAACAACAATGAATTAATTAAATAATAACATTCCTTAATTCCACCTTTGGATGGACAGGAAGAAAAAGGGGAAAAAATTGGGGGTAAGAAAAGAAGTAAGAAAAAACGTTTATTTACCACAAACAAGATACACTAGGGTAAGAAATAAATATAATATTTAATAGACAACGTGAAAAAAAGAACATCAAAGAAATAAATAGGTTAGTTCGTGGTATGTTCTTTAAGTTGCTGTATTTTCCAAAAACTGTCTGAAAATAGTACTCTTTAAGAATATCAGTAGCCCTTGACATCAGACAGTGTACAACCAACCCTAGGTTCATTAAAAGGTTGTCGTTTAGCAAAAGCTCAAGTCACTGCCATCATTTATTTTGTCGCACTTACTCGCGACATTTTGAGTTTTCATTTCGCGTCGACACACTCATTAACCGTGTCGTTAACTCATTTTATTTGTGAAACTTTAACTGAACTCTTTAATCATTTAAAACATTAAAAGGGTGTTTAGTTTTAGTTGGGCTTTAATATTATTGAAATAAAACTACTTTTTACAGCGTCCATGGTCACGGGTAGACTGTAGTCTACCGGTGACCATGTAATTATATCATCAAGACGCCCACCACCTCAGTCTACCCGTGACCATGGACGCTGTAAAGGGTCCGAAACATCGGGATTAATAATATCAATATACGCGATAAAATCCGTAAAAAGTAGTTTTATTTCAATGTATAATATTCGCGTAAATGTCAGAAATCAATAGGTAATATTATTTTATTATTAATTAATAATACGCACATGAATTCCAAAAAATATCACTCGGTTAAACGGTGAAGGAAAACATCGTGAGGAAACCTGCATACCTTAGAGATTTTTCTCGACGGTTTGTGAAGTCTGCCAACCCGCACTAGGTCAGCGTGGTGGACTATAGCCTAATCCCTCTCAATATGAGAGGAGACCCGTGCCCAGTAGTGAGACAGTACATGGGTTGATGAAAAAAAAAATTTAATACTAATTGTTGTCCAACTGATTTAATTACCCTCTTTTCTACAAAAATTAAACTAAAAATAAAATAAAGTAAAATATTCACAGGTATTACATAGTTATTTAAAATCTAGTTTAGGGGTGGTATGTAGGTACTGTTCTGAGGGGCTCGTGGCTAAGTAATAACTGAGCTGATCAACCGATCTGCAAGGTTAAGCTGCGCTAGTCGCGGTCAGTCTGTGGATGGGTGACCATTCACCCCTCCGTGCCTCGGAGAGCACGTAAAGCCGTCGGTCCCGGTTGTTATACGAACACCTATGAAAATCGTTAGGTAGTGGTAGTGAAAAGCCTGATATCCAGTGTATCCTCAAGGTATCAGTATTACCTACCCAAAAAATGGGTTGCGAAGGTCTGATGGCAGTCGCTTCGTGTAAAATACTGATATTCAGCCGCATCTGGTTAGACCCAAACAGCTCGGAGAAAGAAGATGTAAGTACTGTTCTCCTGAATATCCTGCTGAGTAACCTATGTTATGAAGAGAAATTTGACTTCTCAGCCATTTTATTCATTATATTCCTTTTGTTTTTTGTTGCAACAATATAGTCGTTTAAGGGTGGTTATCCACTGCCTTGGAATAATTTTTAATGACGAACATTATGCAAACACATTAAGGGTATCACCCTCGCAGGCCATCGGATTTGGAGGTGGTACAAAGTACAAAAAAGGAGCGATAAGCTTAAATCACTTTGTTTTCAAACAATATGGCTACACATTAGCTATGATAAAATATGGCTTAACTTTTTGCCAACCTTCAGTAATTGGAGAGGCACCAGAAGAAGATTGTATTCCTTGAATAGCACACACCAGCAAAAGATTTCGTCATTTATAAGTTTCGCTTTCCACCTGAAATGTTCTAAGCTGTTAAACAAAAAATGTGTTAGTGTAATAAAATTAATAAATAAATATTTGGGACATTTTACGTATCACGATCTAGTCCCAAACTAAGCAGAGCTTGTACTATGGATACTAGATAATGGATATAGTACTTACATACCTCCTTCTTTTTTGTAAATACATATACATTACCTATAATTTATTTATTTTTATACCACTAAGGTAGCAAACAAGTACTTACGGCCCACCTGACCCTGTATAACAAAAGAGGAATATTGGAATAAAAATACTTTTTACGGATTTTGTCGCATTATATTGGTATTATTAATCCTGGATGTTCCGGACTCTTAACAGTTCATTTTCTTTATTTTTCTGTTTGTAGTCTACACGTGACCATGGACAAAGTTTTCTTTTAATGTCAAATATTCGCCTAAGTGTATATAATAACAGTTGGGTTGACAGTCAAAACTGCCAACTCAACGTTTCCTCCACAACGTTTTCCTCAACGTTCTCCTCGCGAAGCACTGGCCACCTTGCTTACATAAGGTGCCAGGGGCTTTCAAGGAAGGAGGAAGGAAAACTTCGTAAGTAATACAACACAGCTCAAAACAGTGTTGTTTCATTACGATTTCCCCAGTCGGACAGCTCCAATGTGAGTGAAATGACTCGCACTATGCCCTACCTCTCTTAAAACTACAAACATCTCTAATAGAAAGGCAACCTTAAACACGCTGCAAGCCCCGCTTATAAACACGCTATTCTCCCATCACTTGTCCCCCAAATACATTTTTACTTGGCATCTTACCGACTAATGCGTTCGGTAGCAGTTATGATGTAATGTCTTCCAAAACGTCGTAATGCCGTGACTAATCCGGATTAAGGGGACCTAGGGACGTTTATATTAAAACGGTTAATTGAATACGAAAAAATGGATATTTTTGAATGGAGAAATTTGATCAAATCTTGGATAAATATATGTTAGACAAAGACATTATAATGACCAGTGGCATACCATTGTTAAGGCGTATCGTTCATAATGAGTGCGTCGACATAATTATGTCGTTATACCATGTCGATTCGACCCATTATCTCGGCCTAAGACGCGACGAAATAAGTTAGCCTTACAGCTGAATACAGGCATAATAAACCTTTTCCCGTACCTATTTATTTATAACCAACGATTAAATGTAACTTTTCCCTATTTATTAGACGTTTCCTGAAAAGAACAGCACCCCTTATTTTCCCTTCCTTTTTCAACAAAAGTATCGTGAATAAAAACCTTCTATTCGTAAACGATTGTTAGTTGACGTGTTCACAAAAAGCCGGACATGTCGCGAACAAAACCGATCAACAAGTTGTTTAAACCCTTGTTACGCTTGTCACCACGAAATACTACGAAAAAAATGTAGACAATATTCAACCTTATTAAAAAAGCCATAAGAACATTTTTTTTTTAGCTTATATTACTAGTAGGATCATAGCTAAAATAGTATTGAAAGAATCAAAAAGAAAAACTGCAGTACGTTAATTTTGGTGTTCTAATTTTATTACTCTGTGATCAGCTCAACCCTCCGAACGCAAAGGGTCAATGTTAGAGGGGTGCGAAAAAAATCCACGCCGAAAAAATAATAATAACACAGACTTATCGCCTTTTCGCCGTGGATCCTTACATAAATAATGATAAAAGGAAATTAAATCAAAGTCTTATTAGAATATTAAAAGTTTTGTAGGCGTTTTTTTAATGTCTCTCGCGGTGTTTGGGGATACATATTTCACTCAATTTGGTAAATGGAACGACGGTGTGTAGACCGGCAAGCTGTTAGAGGGTTGGTTAGTTGCTTTTTAATATATTTTTTTTGTTATTAAATGCATTTATTAATTAGAAAATATGACGTTATGGCGTCATTACCAGTTTATAGTTTTTATATTTGTACGTAGGTACAGATATTGTTTGGAACAATGTATTGGCAATTAAATTAACTGTTAATTTTTTTATGATTTAATTTTAATAGCTGAATTCGGCTAGGCTTGTACTAGGCAACTACTACACTTAAGGTGCTGGGTTCGATTCCCAGGTCGAGCAGTGTTATTGAGTTTTCCTATACAATTGTCAGTACCAGTTCGAAGTTTGAATTTGTGGCCAATTAATAGGCTCACCCCATATTGAATGGGACCCAAACATACCCAAACTCTGGGTGTACATTAGTACAACTCTGCTTAATCCTTCGGGGAATAGAGGCGTGATAGTATCCTATGAATTTATAACGTTGCGATATTTTTTCTTTGGTCTAATGGTATAAATAAGCAAAACCCTGTCGGCTTCCAGTTTAACCAAATGCGGCTGAATATCGGTATTTTACACGAAGCGACTGCCATCAGACCTCCGCAACCCAATTTTTGACTTTCCGACTACCACTAACGATTGTCATAGGTGTTCGTATGACAGCCGGGACCGATGTCTTTACGTGTTCTCCGAGGCACAGAGGAAACTCGATGTGTTAAGAACAGTCACCCATCCACAGACTGACCGCGACTAACGCAGCTTAACCTTGCAGATCGGTTGATCAGCTTAGTTATTACTTAGCCACGTGCCCCTAACATTAATATATAAATCTTTAAAGAAATCTAGATACTCGATATCTAGTTGTAGTTGTGTATCCCCCGTGTAGAGCCGCTGTCGAGTGCCGGCCATGTGTCTTGTCTTTACCGGCCCGACCGCGCCCCGGATGTATCGTGTCGTGTACACTAACACTAACCATTTTGATACTTACATATTTTACTTGCTTTTAATTTAACCGCTATTTCACTCGCTTCCCGCAAAAAACTTTTTGAAACAACGGATAGCTTTTGTCCTTTTCCAAGGTTTAATCTGTCTGTATACCAGAACTCATCTAAATCGGTTCAGCGATTTAGTTGTGAAAACGTAACAAACAATTTCACATTTATGATATTAATATGAAATAGTGTTGAAGATATGATATTAAAATGACCGTTGGGTGATCCTATTCATGTACCTATTAAAGTAAAATAATAAATATCCAAATAATATATTTTCTAAATCAACATCAACCCATTTATTAGCCGACTGCTGAGCACGGCCCGTCTCCTCTCAGAGTGACAGAGATTAGGCTATAGTCCACCGCACTAGCCTAATGCGGGTTGGAAGATTTCACACGCTGTGGAGAAAATCTCTAAGGCAAGTAGGGATGCACACGATGCACGATGCAGCACGATGTTTTCCTTCACCCTTTAAGCGTTTTTTTTTCTAAATATCAGTCGTAAAATCTCAAGTGACTTCTAAGACTGTTTTAATTAGTTCTAAATCATTAGGTACTTAATGTGTTTATTTTTTTCTTTCAGTGTCTATCAATATGCTTTCTACACATTTCTATAGTGTTATTAGTACAAAAATACATCTGGTTGAAAATTCTCACGAAAATAATGTTCCTATACCCATTAGAACAGCTTCCTTTTAAATAAGTATCAAAATCTCTCTCCCCAACTACACCACGGTCAACCATTAGGGAAATCTGCGCGGCAGCGAGTGCTGTTTAATTTATACGCGGGAATATTCTTAAACTATCGGTTTTGTGGTCACTGTGGCGATTCGGCCTTTATTTATGTTCGGCCTCGGCTTCGGCCGACGCGGAGCCGAATTAGCGGCCACTCTCAAGGGGATGGTACCGCTCTACTTTGTGTTTGGAAATGTTAAGACGTATTTTGGTGTTATAGTAGTTTTAACTTTAAAGTAAAAATAAAATGTTATAATATGTATGTATATATCTAGAATTTTTTTATAATGCATCATCAGTAACTCATATTTATCATTGTCATCATTGTCAAGTAACAAGAATTTTACTTCTTTACACAAAAAATAAGCCAAGATATCAGACTATTTTAGTGTCTATTAAAATCGCAACAAAGTTCAAACCTCTTACAACAACAATAATAAACCAATCTCCAACAAACCTCTTATAACAACTGAGGTGCTAAAAATGACAGGAGATATTCCTCTGAAATAAATTCATATTTAATTTTGGAATTTTCAAATCATCAAAATATGTCAACTACAAAAAAAGAACACCTAACCCTCAAAAATATCTACAATTACCAAACCACCGCTTACAGCTCATATAGGGAGCTCATACCAAATTCATTACGAACCCAATTTACACATTTCGGTCACATTTCATATTGGAGGCATAAAAAGCCAATTTTGGGCGAAAAAACGGCATAAAAGCCAATGTGTAACATACGAGGGCATAATATCAATTTGCCTCTCATACAATATTCATAACACGGAACGGAGTCATATAATTTATATGTTAGAAACAAATTCACGAACGATTTGGCGGAGTTGCGGAGGTAAGAAGCGGAATATATTCACGGCGCGCGGTCTGGTGGGCAAGCTGTGGCGGTATTATGCATGCGAGGTATATGCCACTCTTGGGGGCAGTTACTTATGCCACGTATATCAGAATTTTAGAGAATATTTTAGGCGAAGGGTTGGACAAGAATTGGAACTCCGATATTTTCAGATATTTCGGAAAATAATTATGTACGGTACTGAGGCCAGCACATCAAGCTACCCCAATGTAATACATTATGATAAGGTTCATATTCAATTGGGAAAATTTGACAGTTTTGGATAGCTTGATCTGCTGGCGTCTGTACATAGAATATCGTCTAACATAAAAATAACTGTAAATCCCTACTTAATATTATAAATGCAAAAGTAACTGTTTGTCTGTCGTGATAATTATTATCTATGTTACGATTTTACGCCTAAACCGCTGAACTATAAAATTTGAGAGAGATACTTACAGATTACAAAGATGGATTAAGGCTCGGAGAAGAGAAACAACGGGAAACACCTAATAGAAAATAAATGGAGTTACAACGCTATTCGCGCAGCCCTATACTTTTTCCCGTGGATTTTCTGCTTCATTATAATTCGCGACATACATCATAGGTGTCAAGGAGTCACAACTTATCCACCATGTGACAAAAAAGAGAAATATGGCGGCAATTTTTTTCTTTTAAAAGAAAACACGTTTTTCCTAAAGAGCGGCATTGAATATTTAACCGAAACTTATCAGCCGGGAGGCAGGGAACATTTTTATTAAATACAGTAAATAACTAAAAACTTTTTTAGTAAATGAGAAAGACAGAAAACTTTTGTTAGTATTTTGACTTTAGTTTAAAATACACGAATTATTTTGTTGTTTAAAATATGAATAATAATTATAATAACAGAAAAAAATTATATATAATATAATGATAATGTGAAAGACATAAACAATACTTCATGCCCAACATTTGCGACTATGTAAATTGTTGCACTAACTCTACAACTATTAGAACCAAAACTGCATACATCAGATACATATTAACTCAATGTCTTGTAATTAAAATGTATCGGCAACTGATTCTGATTAGCAGTGCCCGAGGCGCGGCACAAGCGGTGATCGAGCGGAAGCAAACATTGACCGTTCTGGGATCCTTTGACAAGGATTGGGTAAACATAAATATAATTTATACAAGCAAATGAAAAGGATACGAAACGATTTTTACTGCAACGTTGATTGAAACGGGAGGTTTCAATTTAAACTGAATGCTGTGTGATGGATTAAAATTTTTATATGACAGAAATATGGATTATAAAGTCAGGTGGTAGTCCTCATCACTGCCATCAATCATTATGTTGATCTGTAACCATCTTGGCACAATTATTAAGTACCTTAATTAAGAGAGGCATAGTGGGAGTAATTCCACTCAAATTGGAGCTGCCCGACTGGGGAAGTACCTCCGCCTTGCAGAAAATCGAAGTGAAATAACACTGCTTTGAGCTGTGTTGTGTTCCTTACTGAGAGCAAGGGTGGCCAGTGCTCCGCGAGGAAACGTTGTGTTAGAAGTGGGGGGACTTTCTTCCTTCGATTTACAGGGTCGGCAACTCGTTAATGATTCCCTGGTATTACAAGCGTCTTTAGGCTACGGTAACAGCTCATCATCATGTGGGCCGTATGCATGTTTGCCACCTTAGTATATGCCACATATTACATTAGGTACCACCAACCTATCTAAATAAGTGCCAGGATTAGCTTAACCTTTGCAAAAGAAACTCGAACCAACTCAACAACCATATCACTGGAACCAACTCCTTAACTAAGACACCTAACCACAAATTAAGCGTCTTACACTGTTTTTCTACAAAACACTCAATAAATACCACCATCCAACTAGTATGTACCTTCTAAATTAGCAGTAAAGACATCCAAAGTCCGGGACCCCAGCAAGGTTTGAATAAACCATGTGACCGTATTCCCATGGGGCATGGTGCGGGATGAGTGTCTAATGGCCGGGCGACAGAAACTCATTATAGTTTAGTAGTTCTTGCAATTTAATGGCCGTGTACACAATGGTTGATGATGGACAGAGTTTGAAGTTCTTGAATCGATCGCCGTGTTGTGTAACGGCCGTTCTCAATATCAAATCCGTCGGTAGATTAGCTTACTAGAGATAGGATTTTGACCTTACTTGTATGGACGTTATGTCAAAATCCTATTCATAGTAAGGAAATCTACTAACAGATTCGTTATCGGTTATCGAAACCGGCCATAAATGGTATTTTATAAATTGTTTATTTATTTTTTGATTTCATTTTCATCATTCACCATCAACCCATATACTGTCCCACTGCTGGGCACGGGTCTCCTCTCATATTGAGAGGGATTAGGCTGTAGAGATTATTGTCGCTACAATAGCTTCGCGAGCAAACGTTATGTTGGCAGTGGACTTTCACCCTTATACTGCCAACCCTTATACAGATATTTCTCTTTCAAAGTCAAAGACACACATTTTATTTCAATTAGACCATTACGGCACTTTTGAAACGTCAAAATTAGTTGCACGGTTCCAAAAAGTGGGTTTTTCGTTTTACAGGGTCAGCAATGCTCAAGTGATACCCCTGGTGTGGAAAACGTCTATAGGCTACGGTATCCGATTACCATCAGTTGGGCCGTATATCAACGGCAAATAAGCTCGCTCCGTAGGGAAACCAGAATCCATAGTTGTAACAACTATGGATTCCTGGAGTGGAGTTCCTCCGGGTATAAAAACGTGATTATATGTTATATGTTCTGCCTTTTATTTTGTTGACGGGGCTGGAAATTCTTTATGCAAAATGTAAGAGTGTGTCGGACTCCGCTCTAAGAGAGCGATCTACCGACTAAAACCAACCTCGGCGCCAGGACTACAGGAGCGCTGTAGCATTCGTCCGTAGTTATATGTTCTGCCTAACCCAAATATAATGTTAATAATATTGTAATGATATTATTATAATAATAATATTTTTATTTTATCAAATCATATCAAATCATTTATTTTGCGAATATGGGTACATGAGTTGTTACATTCAATAAATTAAGTATCACCATAGTCTGCTATATAGCATGCAAAAAGTAATAATGTTTCGTAAGTATACATTAGATAGATAAATTAATTCTAAAATATTAAAATATCAGTTGTTAATCTAATGTCAATTCAAAGAATAACTAATAAAACAATAAATCACAATAATGTCAATTTAATACTAAACTTACATACATAATGAATTCTATTAAAGTAATTTATCGGATAAATATTCTTTGATAGAGTACATCTTCGTTAACAATTTTATCTCAGACAATTGCATACATAACATACATACATCATTTTTGAGACTGTTTAACAAATTAATATAACTAGGATACATATGAAATAAAGTGAAAACTCAACATATACACGTGCGCAAACACAAAGTTTGCGCACGTGTATAATATACATAGTGTATGTTGTGTGTGTTGATGTGTATGTGATTAGCTAGCTCTAACCAGAATATCTTCAGTTTCGTCATAAATATTGATAATATTTATGTTTGTATGTATCTAATGAAGTACTTACGTTTGAGAAACATTGTCCATGCATTTTTAAGACGCATAAGAGCGTCATACGTTAGGCGGTAATAGGAAAAGTCGAGAAAGCCATTAAAAGTACAGCTGCTGACTTGGCACTTGAACATGAATCACATAGTTTATTCAGGTGCCCCTAACATCTATAAGTATTCATTGTTAAGGACAGGCTTTAAGGTTTGTATTAATGAGAACTTAATGTGATCGTCATCAACCTAGCCTACAATGTTGAGGTCAGCTTTCAGTCAAAACAGATACGGCTAAATATCAGTATTTTACTCGAAGCGACAATTATATGCAGTGATAGTCTAGTGATATCACCATTAGACTGCCGAGTCAAAGGTCTCGAGTTCGAATCCAAGGCACGCACCTTTGACTTTTTGAAATCATCATCATCATCATAGAAATCATGTGCGTATAATTAATTATACGGCGATTCCGCTTCTAGTAGGAGGCAAGGTGAAGCCTCGCCCTTTTATGGTGTCAGGTGATTGAACCGGACCTTAGCCCGTCATGGTTGTGGTGAATCCTATAGACAGGAAGGACTATAGGGCAAGGGAAGGCAAGTGCGGTTTTTAGTCGGTAAGAGTTCGACATTCCCTGCCACCACGCCATTCCATAGTAACAAAAAGTGTCTCATGACCTTATGTACTCCTTATGTACTCCTTATGTACTCCTTATGTACTCCTTATGTACTCCTTATGTACTCCTTATGTACTCCTTATGTACTCCTTATGTACTCCTTATGTACTCCTTATGTACTCCTTATGTACTCCTATATGAAGTTTGCCAAATGCTGCCCAACCCAACCGAATCCTCCTGTTGGCTTCTTTCTCGATGTTGTGTCTACCAGCTGAATGTTCTGACCTATTATAGGTAAACGTATTCCTGCACAACTTCAAACACCGATCTTTAATGACCGATTTTCCTCATAAAAAGCACAAGTTTAGTAGATTTTTTAATACTCTTCATTATGTGACCTGAGAGTCTCGAAAGTCTCGTTATTCTCGAGTCTCGAAAATACCAAAAAATCGTCGAGACTCTCGATATTTTCGAGACCGATACTCCCATTTAAAGCCCTAATTAGACACCCTTTTAAAAATAAATAAAATAGTTCTTTTTTTAAATATTGTATCCGTTCCATTTTCATTTAAGGCGTCATTTCGCTCACAACGTGAGGGTCCTCAATTAGTTCATAGTTCGCACACGTCAAAGTTGGGAACAACGCGGGAGCACTTTTAACCCTGTTACTACATGTTTGTAATTATTTCCGGTGAGTGAGCATAATACCCGACTGTACCAACTAACATATTGACGGGGGATAGAGCTACGAAGTGCGGACAGTGTTTTTTTTTTTTTTTTTTATTTACCTTGATTGATCCTTTGAACCATCTGGTTTCAAGGACCAATTGCGACTCGAGATTATACTTTGGTATGCTAATGTTTTTCTTACACGGAGGGGCTTGTGGCTAAGTTATAACTACACTGATCAACCGATAAGCAAGGTTAAACTGCGCTAGTCGTTGGTGAGTCTGTGGATGGGTGATCATTGTTAACATATTGAGATACCTCAAAAAACATAACACAATTATCACGCCTGTTCCCTGAACGAAGGGTTAGGCGGAGTTACCAATTCACAGCAGGAATGTTTTATGTCCCATGTCTTAGGGGGCACAAATACAAATTCCGAGCTGTTACTAAGAATTTTATAGCAAAAACCCAATAACACCACCAGACCTGGAAATCGAACCCAAAACCTCTAGCGTAGCAATCATACTACACTAATATAAGTCGATTTAAAAGCGGCCTTTCAAAACCTCTTTATAAAACATCATAACACACCAAGAGTTTAACACAAGAGAGAAATTTTGGCATTGCAGAATAAATTCAAACACCATTAGATTCGTATCCTGTTTGAATTTATTTAAATATGGAACAGGACCCTAGATGCTCAAGTATTCGAACATGACCTTTTTTGAAGCATTTTTTAAGTAAAGAATGAAGCACTTTTAGCATATTATTGAGTACCTACTTGTAGTCTGAAAACCTTCCTCGTTCCTTCGTAGCTCCACATTGTAGTCGGATTACAATTGAAGCGTGTGTTTCGATAGATTTTCACGCCGGGGGCAGTGGGTGAGCGCGTTCTCCGTTTTAAACTAAGCCAACAATGGTCCGAGTTGTTTTGTATATGTAGTAAAACAACTATGTAGTTCGCCCTATTAAACATCCAACTTTATATGTATAATATAAATAGTTATTTTTTTTATTCCACTAAGGTGGAAAACAAGCATACGGCCCACCTGATGGTAAGCGGTTACCGTAGTCTATAGACGCTTACAACACTAGGGGTATCACTGTAAAATGAAAGAAGAATAGTAGGGTTGGCAGTACAAGGGTCAAAGTCCCCCCACTGCTATCACAATGTTTTCTCGCGGAGCACTATCGTTTTACATGTGCACAGCTGTATAGAATAACCCAATAACATTTTGCTCGACCTGGAAATCGAACCCAGGACCTCTAGCGCAGCAGTTGCGCTTACGACCAATAGACCAGCGATACACACGTCATGCTCATAAACGGGTGCTGTCTGTCGGGGCTGGTCAGCTCTTACTGTCAATAGCAATCATTTTCTGTTTAATTATTATACTGGATTAATTATGACTGTACACATCAAACTGCATTTTTTTCATCAATTATTGAGAACATAATTGTAAACCAAGATTAACACTGTTATCATGATTTTTTAAAAGCAGTATCTATGGATTTTCTTGGCCGGTTCATCTCACTTTTTGGAACCACTTTTTGCAACCAATATTGACTTTTCAAAAGTGCTATTTTAGCGGGCAATTTTTTTTATTGTCATTCTATTTATTTATTTATTATAATTGAAATATTTTACTTTGACTTTGAAAATGAGGCAGTTAATCAGTAGATCTTCGAACAGAAAATAAAAATGAACATACAAACAAACGATCTGCGAGTGCTAACAACTCAATCATCCATTCATTCACCACCACAATGAATGTATTGAATGAACGATACCATTCGCCAGCTATCGCTTGTCGATCTACTGTCGCTGATCTACAATTATTGGCCATTTAAAGATACATCTACAATATACACACAATGGTGTTTTTTACACAATATATTTAACATAATAATGTTTTAACAAGCTATGCAAGGAACATGATTTTGATGTTTTTAACACTAAAATGTCGTCGGCAAGGAAAAGTTTGAGCTTAAACTTCTTTGGTCATTAAAACCATTATTTTACTTATTAAGTTCAGTTTAAGTCAAAATACGACCGTAGTATTATTTTGTGTATCCAAGTTCTTTTTTTTTTCCTAGTACTTTTTTTTTACATACTTTTCTTTTTTTTTGTACATTGTAATGTTCTTTCTTTCTACCGACAACTACTGTTCACACGTTTTCTTTTCTTTTATTATGTCATCTAGAAGTGAAAACTTGTAATTGGCTGTCTGGATACTAGAACGACCACTTTTATGTTAAATTAGCTGTAAGTTTTCCATGAATTAAATAAATAAATACATATTATATCTTTATAAGGCAAAATCGTATATTTTGCCTTATAAAGTAGCAGACACAATATAAAAGCATTCTTTTCGATCCCCGAGAGGATCGCCGTTTCTTTTACTAATTTATTAAATAAAAAAATTGCCTCATTAGCCTCGAGGTTGTAAGCGCCACCGCTAGGCTACAGAAATCGAAGTGAAATAACACTGCTTTGAACTGTGTTGTGTTCCTTATGCCAGTGCTCCGCGAGGAAACGTTGTGTCGGCAGTGGAGTGACTTTGACCCTTACACTGAGAACCCAACTATTCTTCTTTCGTTTTACAGTAATACCCCTGGTGTTGCAAGCGTCTATAGGCTACGGTAACCGCTTACCATCAGGTGGGCCGTATGTTTGCCACCTTAATCATACTGTACCAGTAACTACTACTGTACAAGTAATTTGGGATAATGGTAGGAGGATGAAAATGGGTTTTTTATAAATAGGCTTATCATTAACACATTCAACATTCAATTTTGTTAAAAACCATTTTGCGCACATTATAGAACATTCGTTGTCAGTTACATACATCACCCACGCAAAAGATTGAGACATTAAGTTAGCACGCTTGTACAAGTACCTATTGTAAGTAAACATTATCTATACTACAATTGCATACAAGTTTATGCAGTGAAGTAATTGGACGCTGAGTCACCGTGAGAACCAGATGAACAACCATCATCCTAGTCTTTTCCCAATGTTGGGGTCGGCTTCCAGTGTTACAGTTGAGCTTAATATCAGTATTTTACACGAAGCGACTGCCATCAGACCTCCGTAACCCAGTTCCGATATCCTGAGGATACACTTCGTATAGGTTTCAGGCGGTTTTTTGGGCTTCTGACTACCATTAACCATCACCATAGGTGTTTATATGATAACCAGGACCGACAGCTTTATGTATTCTCAAAGGCACAGTCTCAATGTGTTAAGATCGGTCACCCATCCAAAGAATGACCGCGGTTAGCAGGCGTTAACAGGCGTGATTGTAAGTTATGTTATACTAGCTATTGCTCGTAGTTTCACCTGCATCTCAAAAGAGTTTTTGAGGCAAAAGGTAGTCCTTCTCCAAGGTCTAATCTATCTCTGTACTTACTAAATTTAATCAAAATCGGTTCGGCGGTTAAAATAATTCTTTAAAAGGAAAAAACTGATCTTGTCTTCAGAAGTATCAACGTTCTTACAAGAACAAAGAACACTTTATTTAATTCTAAATCACCTTTACAACAAAACTTCATTCAAGAAAACTCAATATTTATTTGGAACTCGAAAACACTTAACCCTTCGTAACTGTGGGCCTTGTTAGACCCTCGCGCACCAAATTACCTTTAACCCTTCACGTTGGGAAGTTGTAAAATCTCGAAAAAACTCCCAAAAGACGTCTCGAAGACAACATCAAGGACATAATTCATAATGAAAAAGTTAATTTTCAAGGAGCGGAAACTCATTTACATATTTTTGTGTACGATGTTCAATTATTTGAGTGTGCGCTTAGGTACTCTTTCGTAAGGTACCTTAATAGAGGTCCTTTGGGCCTCGTTTCGGATGGGGAACCCTTTTGGAGAATTAATTTTTCTTAGCCAATTAGCGAGCAATGTTAAGAGGATGTTTTGATATCGATCCGCACCTTTATCTAACTCTTGTAATTTAAGTTTATTTTTGTCATTTTCCACGCTAGTAGTAGCATGCAATAGGTAGATTTTTCCTTCGCTAAATAACTTTAAAATATTAGCATGGAAAATGCCAAAAAAAATACAAAAAGCTAGTTAGTGGGTAAGGTGGCATCATTCGACATTGAACTAACTGTAAAGTAAGTTGTGTTGGTTGAAAAGCAAAAACTTGCTTTTCAATAGGTGTTACTGACGTCACCATAAAGACGTAAATTCTGAATGTGAAGACAAAATTCGTCATGGCGGGTGGGACTCGCGGTGGCTTAGTGGTCATAGCGTCTGGTGTACCTAACCAGAAGACGCAGGATCGAATCCTGCCCGCGGTCGAATTTTTCCTTCGCCAAATAACTTTAACATTCGTGTAATTTAAGTTTATTTTTGGCATTTTTCCGGCTTAAATACAAGAATATGAAAGAAGCGAGCTAATAGCCTAGTCATAATGACAATTAGACTGCTAAGTCGTAAGACTCTATTTCGAATCCAAGGCATGCATCTCTGACTTTTCGCAATAATGTGCATATTAATAAATAATGCTCACTCGCTTAAAACGGTGAAGAAAAATAATGTGATGAAACCTGCACACCTGAAAGATCCTCGACGGCGAAGTTTGTCAACTCGAAATAGGCTAACATGGTGGAGAGGAGCCCGGAGCCCAGGTTGACGATGATGGTTAGGTAAAAAGTCATGAATTGTCATAGGGTCACAAAATGACTACTAAGGTCTTCAAAACCTTCTCAAAGTGGTTCCTAACTTACTGCTGCGCTATTACTACTAGTTGTTGATGAAGAAACTATAATTAATGGACCTACGATACAGGAATAAATATTAGTGTCGGCCAACGTTTTAAAAAACCTGTAGATCTATACTGTGTGGTTGATTCCGGTTATGGGCCATGCACGTCAAACACTATTTTCTTAAATAGGTTGCCTATTCCTAATCTCTGTGGGACTAATAATACAGTCTCAAATAACTATAGTCCTATTCTGTGCAGTGTGTCTCGATTTGTCACACCCAATCATTTTAATGTAGCCACGTGCCCCAAGCTATCAGGTCACAATGTCTTCTCAGAAGAGCCAATTGCGACCAGTGTGTAGCTATCATGGGCCATAGCACCACATTTTATGGCCGTGCATAATGTCTTACTTATAACCAAAACTATCATAAATAGGTGCTTGATTTTCACGCTGGATTGAAAATGAAAGTAAAGCGGATAGATCTGGTTTACTTGTTAATAATAATATAAGGAACATTGCAGTGCCAAAGCTTCTTTTAACTCAGAGCGAGGATGCATCAACGTTCTTATTGCCTTACATTTTTGTTTTTATTGGGTAAGCCTATTGGTATGACCATTGTACTGCCAAGTCGGAGGTCTCGAGATCGAATCCAAGGCAATAATTAATTACCACTCGGTCACACTAAATGGTGGAAAACATCGTAAGGAAACGTGCATGCCTTAGAAATTTTCTCGACGGCGTGTGAATTGACAACCCGCACTAGGCCAGCGTGGTGGACTATAGCCTAATTCCTTTCATTCTGTGAGAGGAGACCCGTGACCAGAAGTCTATTCGTATACTGTCCCAGTATACGAATAGATGATGTTGCGGTCTTGAGATGTTGAGGATCTTCAGGTGGTAGAACTCACATACTTCGTTCATCTAGTTTGGCAGAACCGCTTTGCCAAATACGCGGCATATGCCACTTCGCAATAATAACTAACATGCTCCACTTTGAAGCGCAGCCAATGAAATTACTGAACGAAAGAAACTTAACAACTGGACTCTAAAGATGACTATGCGCACGCGCGCGTTGTCATCTTGGTAACACTCGATATCACTGGTGTTACGGGCGTCTATAAGCGTCGGTTGCCGCTTACCCTTAAATGTATAAATAAAAAAACTATAATATATTTAGAATTATTATTCAATCAATCAATTTATGCTGTACTTGGACAATTATTTTTAATTCACTATGGTAAGTAGAGTGTGAAATAAAATTCCTGAAGAACTAAATAATTTCTTTTGACGCATTTTTTTCATTCAGGTAGTCAACATTAGTAAACTACTGAAAGACTGGGTGTATATTTTTTCAATTCGAAGCTGTTTTAGACATAAGTAACAACACGAGACATTGCAAGCACAAAAGGCTCCATTCGAAAAATACTGAAAGGGCCCTTTGACCCGGCATTCTAATTGAGACCTGTCTACGAACGACCCACTCAGACGCTATTCAAGATACAACACGTATACATTTTAATAAATGTATCGCCGGTGAATGGGTGCTTTTATCAAAAAGGAGCTTGCTTACATAATGTAAAAAAATATACAAATTAAGTGTAGGTGGTTGAATGGGCCCCGAGCGAAAATAAATGAATGGTTGTGAGCGCGCAGTCTGAGGGTTAAGTATACAATATTGGCGCATTGAATTGAGATGTTACTTAATAACACTGTAAGTGCACTGTAAGAGGTTTTAAATTTTAATTTTTGGGACTTCATAATTACGGTGATCGGTCTTACTTAGCGGCTCGTAACTTTTGGACAATGAGACTTCGATATTTTAAAGAGTTTTTTTATACAAACTGTACCAAACATACCATCATGCCTGTATTCTCCGCGGGGTTCAACATTTTAAAAGTATCACCGCGTATAAAGAACATGTATTATATCAAAGCCTATCACGTATCTTGCATAACCTCGATAGGCTGGTGATTTTAAGTGGTACGGCGAAGCAAAGCGAAGCATTGAGCAGTGTTTTGGGTTTTTCTGTCTGATGAAACTCTCAGTAGCAACTCAGTAGCAAAGTTTGGATTTGTACCTAGTTAATGGCAGTAAGCTCGCCCCCTATTACATGGGCTTAAAATATACCGGCGAACTGTGAAATACACCTCCGCTTTACCCTTTGGGCCACCAACAGGCGTGATGTCATGTACCTTATATTTTCTTGTATTTCCATACACATTAAATAATATTACATATCTCTAATTAACTCTGTCTATTACACTTTCACGCCTAAACCGCTGAGCCGATTTTGATGAATTTGGCACTTAGATAGATTAGACCTTGGAGAAGGACATAGGCCTTTTGTCTCAAAAAGCCTTTTAAGATGCGGGTAACACCGCAGGCAACATCGAATCTTAATATACAAATAAAAATCGCCTTCACAAAACCTGACCCGAAAAGGTTGAGCTTTACTTTTTCAGGGAAGTGAACAAAGGCGAGGGTAGTTAGGAAGGCAGTGGCAACCCATCCCTCCCTCCCTATGGGGGTACAAGATGCGCCATGCCTTGTCGTTTATACGTCATTATGGTTTTATATCTTTTTATACCGTTTAGGGAGGGTATGCTAAAATATGCCGCGAAACACATCAAAAATAAATTTCAAATATTTTTTATACATAAGTACATACATACTATCACGCCTTGTGTTTGCAATGGTTTAGGTAGAGAAGTGCTAATGTACAGACGCCAACAGGTCAACCTATCCAAAACTGTCAAATTTTCCTAATTGAAAATGAACATTATTACTTTGTTTTTAAGTTGAAAATCGATCAAAGAAATTTGACAGATTGGAGTAGCTTGATGTGCTGGGCTCTGTACACCCACCGGTTGCCTTATGTTTTGATCCCATATAATAGCAGGTGAGCCTATTGCCGTTAACTGGACTGAAATCCAAACTAAACTGCTGCTGAGAATTTCCTAAAAATCCTTAAAACACTAAGTTTCGATCCTAAAATCAAACCTTACCTTCTTCAACAGTGCTTGTGACCACTAAACCACTAAGACTACTTGATCATTTCATCAACCCATATACTGTCTCACTGCTGGGCACGGGTCTTCTCTCAGATTGAAAGGGATTAGGTTATAGTCCACCACGCTGGCCTAATGCGGACTTCACACACCGGCGAGAAAAATCACTAAGGCATACAAATATTCAAATCTAGGAAATAACTCTTCAATTACCAAGTACAGTCAGCAACGAAAGTCGCTGAACATATTGCAATCTTCAATATGATTTTTAATATGAAGTTAGTGACCTGTGAAGGTTGTGCGAAATCATTGCATAGATGATCATTAAATATTTACCTTACCTTCATAATAAATAAATCTCTTGACAAGTTTTGGAGCTGTCATGTTATCAAATTTTAGCTGTGTTCAGCGACTTTCGTTGCTGACTGTACTTAACTGTTCTATATTCTTCTCGTATCCCGCAGCCAACAATAATCCTCCAAGCCATTACTCAAGTATGGGGTCGACTTCCAGTCTAACCAGATGCGGCTGAATATCAGTATTTTACACGAACTGACTGCCGTCAGACCTCCGCAACCCAATTTCAATCTCGCAGAAAATACGTCATATTAAAATGTCAACTATTTTGTATTTAAAAAAAAAAAAACAAAACAAAAACAAAACCACACTACACTTCTCTCATCTCCACACATTATTAACCATACTAACACTATATAGATTTAGAAACATTTTAATAATTGTCAACTGATTCGCGACCACTGTCTGATTTGGAATATTAAGTAACCTAAAGGGTGGAGACCAGGTTTAGGCACCAGTCTCCCGCAATATACTTACTGTACCACCTGTTCCCTAAAATATGTACTCAATGTGTATTGTGGCGAGAAAATAAATAAATTATTATTATTATTTTACACGAAGTGACTCCCATCAGACTATATATTCTATTTATATGCCAATCCACCACGCCTTAACCTTTTTATGTCCACTAAAGCCTCCCACTTACGTAATGTTGTCATAAAAAACCTTTTCAAACTGAACCGTATTGGTGGAAAGTGTCGCCTTGGGCGTGGCCGAAGGTTTTGTCGCCAATGGGCGTGGCAGAGCGAGACAACGTCGCGTTGTCACTGCGGTGCCTTTAAAAAGCCTCTATAGGGAGGAGGGTATGGGATTATGTACAGAATCTTATATGTTAGCCACAAGAACTTTGAGGGTGGATGGTCCTTCCATACTGTCATGTAGAGTATATACATTGAGTGTAATTTTACGAAATCAAAGAAATAATTACTCTATATTCTTTAAGAAAGAATATTCACAAAACTTGCTTCGTAGAAAGTATAATGAAATCATATTCGCCTGTACCGTAATATAGATTCGGAAATAAGGACCAAAAACTTGAAACTCATAAACTCATTAAACAATTTCACCGATCAATTGAAACAACTATCTTAAGCTAGATAACTTCAAACTAACCATTCATTAACACTTCAAAACTATTACAACTTCGAACTTTGCTTCTCACTCCTACTACGTAATATACCGTTCTACGAAAAAGGACGAAATACTGTCCTTTATAGCTAAAACCGGAGATAATCAAGCTCCCAACCTAAATAAAAGTAAAATAAACATAAAAATAGCAACATAATATCACCGCCCAAGACCAGGCGGGGTGGCAGGGCGGGCGGGGGTGCGACGGGCGGGCGGGGAGGCAGCAAAAAGCTCAAGTGCAGGAGGCTGTATCGATCCACGGACGGCGACCGGCGACATGGCCGGGTCACATCGATGGCACTGCCACTTAGTGATAGGCGCAGCGGGAGCGATAAGCGGTGGTGTAGAAGCGGAAATGTTTGAGCCTACGAACTTAGGTTAATATTCAGACGCTTGTATTCCCCGCAGAGCTAAGCAGAGGTTTAGTGATGTACACTTGTACACCAACAATTCGATGGTATATTAAGGTCCCATGGCCTATTGCCATTTAACAAGACACAAATCCAAACACTGAGTTAATTTCGTAAAAGTCAAATTTCACAATAAAAATATACAATAACACTTTGCTCGACCTGGGAATCGAACTAGTGTATCATTTGCGGTTACGATCACTTGAGGCAGATGAATCTGTCAAGTATTGAATTTTGACATAATTATGAGAGCTAGGCTTAGATTTGGCTCTTGAGTCGAGTGTGTGTATGAAGAATTATTCAAGTTCTTCGATTAATTTTTTTCAAAATCCAATACCTCAAACCAGTACATCAAGCTACCACATTCTGTCAATTTTCTTTGATTGATTTTCAACTTTAATACTTTAGAAAATTTTACAGTTTTGGATAACTTAACCTACTGGCGTCTGTGCCTACTTAATTAAAATGTATAGTAAATATAAATCTTATTGTAAAATGCAGAAAAGACCCGGCTAGAAAGAGGTAACACTGCTCCGTGTGTTTATGTCATCAAAACACCAACATCTTATAATCAAATCTGTCAAATCAACAGTCATGGAAGACTCCAAACTTCCCTAAACAAAAGACAGGCGCTAATTCATTCAAAGCATAGATAAAAGAGGCTGTCACTCTGCAAAATAAAATCCAACGACACCAAGGGGGACCAGAGAGAATATTAACTTGGAATAGCTAATACAGGACAGAACGGTATCTTATAAATCATTCAAGGCTCGCATTTTGTTCGCGAATGGTATTAATAACTGTATTCTTCGTCTCCGAGCAATTACATTGTTGTCCGTATCACTGCTAGCACGATTATGGCAAAGATTAAATATAAAAAAAAACTGCAGAAGTGACATAACAGTCTATTGATCAAAACACTTTCCTTTATTTCTGAGTTTGTTTATTAGTTTATATTTAAGCAGGTAATTTAAGAATGTATTTATCAGATATACCTAGGTATTTTTTGTAGATTATACATCATACCTGGCTGTAATTCGTGTCAAAGTTACGTTGTAAGGATTTTTTCATTTTTTGTTATGGTTCAGAATTCTGATTCCAATGAATATTTCAGTCAATTTTACAGTGCCTTGTTGTCTGATTATCTTATATAGAAACTCTTTAACCCTTTGCCTAACACGACATGGGGTTGATTCCTAGGTCGGCTAAAGTGAAGACTTTAATATATGAAACCCTGTAATCGCTGTGCCGTTTTCTATTTACACAAAATGCAGCCTGTAACATCTACCTAACTATCCCTTCTTCACAGACACCAATGTCTATTCTTACTCTGTGGCCCTGCCTCAAGAGAGGCTAATTTGACTCGCGACAACCGGGCGATTAAATTTTAATATTTGAATAGCGAACTCGAGATGCCGCGCGCTGTATTATTCGATGGGGCTTGTCTCTGTTTTTACGAGTGCAACTGTAACTGGGTAGATACGCTGTGTACACCATTACTTTTTACACACCTCTTTCAATTGTCTATGGACATACAGGTGTTTGTGTTTTGAATTTAGAATTGTGATTTTGAAAACTATCTAGAGTACAATTGAACAGAAATGCCAGTCTCTCTGTTCAAGACAATTATTATGCCATTACAATCAACAATAATTTTTTTTATCAAGAAACTATTAGCTTTATGTCCAGAAATGGATAAAATAAATTTGGTCTTTCAGTCATTGAATATGAGATCCAAATGTTTTTGTATTGATATTAAATTATTGATCCCTCGATAAACAAAGTGCATAAATATACCTCCTTACCGACATTTAACAAGTAATCTTTGGTAATAAGAGACGAAAGTATTCCCCTTAAAAGAGGTATATTTATAAAAGAGATATTATATTTTCCAAAAAAAAAATCAGAAGACACTCCCTAATTTACTTCCAAACGGTAAATGTTCAGTAACAAATATTTCGTAATATTTCGCCAATTACTCGGGGCGAGTGCCAAACAGCCATGGGGTTCGAGTCCCGTAATAAAGAATACCAATCGGGTGGTCCCTAGGGAGGGCCTGACCTCCTCAGAAAGGGGTTAGATAAAATACACGTTCGATAGCAACGCTTTAGTATTTTTTCAATTAACTAAATAGGGTTTGCGGTTTTAGGCGATTTCTTTAGATGTGGGGAAATGAAAGGCTTTTTGAACTGATTTTGTGATTTGTTGGATGTGAAGGGGTTAAAAGCTTTGTGGATGTAATAAATAGAAGAAAGAAATACAGTCTGAACAATGGTTATGTTGATTTTGTTTTTAATAAACTTGCGTATTTTTTATACCTAAGTATTTACCGAAATCAGTATCCAAATAAAATAAATAATAATAATATTTACAAATACATTATACCATACATAATTAAATCTATTATTTAACTCTAATAAATACACTTGTGATTGTAACATTAATCATAATAATTTAAATATGAAATAATATATGATATACTTACTCATAATAATATATAAATAAATAAATAATATAAAGCTCTTAAATTAAAAAGTTAAAAAATAGTCATAAAGTTCCTCCTCTCTCCTACATTTGCCGTACCTGACAAGGCCCACACATGTTTCTATATTATTATTGTAGCATCTATTTAACTTGTGGAGTGCAATAAATGTATTGAGTATTGAAATCTTTGCTGCTAAGAAAGAGAGAACATGCTTCCTTTCCTCCTAGTGATTATAGGTTAAGCTGACAAGAGAAAAATTACTTACCAATGTAAAAAGACTTAATATTTACGAACTGTAGTTCAGTCTATTTCAATCTAAATTAAACCAAGGCATAGTCATTCCGTCATAGAGAAAAAAGAGCGCGAAAATAAATCAATACTTTCACTCATTCCCATTCACGACCGAGCCCAAAAAATAATAGCTAATAACTCTTAAATATAATATTCTGTACGGTTTAGGATGCGTGGGATGCTTAGTGCGGTTTAGCATGCGATACGCATCCCCGGGCAGACAAAATAAAATATATCCTTGGGCGTAAAACAGGTAGCCAGCAATCATTTAATTTGGTCACCGCAAGGATACAAAAGATTTTGATACTTGTATGATAAAATATTCGTTTATATTTTATGAATTATTTTTGAAATTAGAATGTTGATTGCTACTGTTTGTAACAAACGACATTCTTGTGTTTTAAAAAAATGTTACATTAATATTTATTTATTTTATTTTATTTTTATATCTAGGGACCTAATATTGCACAAGATAACGTACTTTCTTAGGTTAAAACTTGAATCTATTGTTTTATTGGTATTTTGTTTTGTGTTGTAACTGTGAGAATAAATTTGCTTTCTTTCACCTTCTTCTTATTAATGTTCCTTCTTCTTTTTAACTAGCTTTTTGCAAGTTTCTTAACAAGCAAGATCCTGCTGAGCATCAGTACTTGTTTGTAGCAATAGTACCAGCGTAAAGTATCAACTACACTCGCACTTGCTCAACAAAAATAACGCGAGCAACCAACAAATGGTTGTTTATTGAAATTCGGCGATTATTTTAATAGGACATCCGGTTTAAAGGCGATGCGTAGAGATCATGCATTAATGGCAATACACAGAAAACAGCCAAAGCCTTCTGTATTAGAATAATCACAGGTTTTTGAAATCTCGGCTTTGATTTCAGTTTATAATTAAGAAATTGGATGTTTTAAGGTCTAATCTCGTATGTTAATGCCCAGGTGGATGTGCGATACGCACATTTGTTTAATTATGGGATAAAAGAACAAGTATTGTTTTGCGGACCATATTACTGTCGGTGTAACTCTTAATGGAAATCGGATGTTGAAGAAATACCCGACGCAATCATTAGGTTTGAATCGTTCAGGTTATTAAACCGTTAAGTTTTTTTTTTTTTTGGTCTAAGGTGTATACTACAAACTTTTCATATGTTATGGACTTATGCTATGCTAATGTGTCTACAGCGACACCCTAAAGAGTCATTAAATAATGTTCTATTGTTTTTTATTAAAACTTTTATTTTTAAAAGCATAAACGGTAAACCAACCCGCTCTAGGCTTGGTGGTGGACCTAATTGAGAGGACCCGTTCCCAGCAGTGGGTCAGTATATGGGTTGATGATGATGATACAATATGTCACACAATATACATATCATAAAATATATTAACTACTTATGAAAAATTAATTAATTAGCGAGGCTGATTTCACAGATTGCTCTGGAGTCTAAGTCAGGAGTGTTTTATTTATTTCAATTAAACAGTTCATTTTGTGCTTATATAAATATTAAAAATAATATAATATGACAAGGATATAATATGACAAGGGACAAGGGCAGGAAGATGATGACGATGAATATAGTGGTGCCGTTCGAAAAAGTTCTAAGGCCAACGGTCAAAAACGAAGTTCCTATGGAGGTGCTCCTATAAAAAAACTTTTTATAAATAGTTTTTCTTTAGTAAATTAGTTTTAGTTTACAATTTATAATTTCATTAAAATTGATGTGTGGAATTTAATACAATATAATAAATAAGCAAATAAAAAAGTATTGCCATAGCAAATTTGACGACGTCTGTGGTCTAATTGTTCGAGTGTCGGACTGCTGTTCACGAGGTCGTGGGTTTGAGTCCCACAGGACACAAATATAGTGATGAACATAAGAATTTGGGTTTTTCTGAAGTATATAATATTTAAAAACAACAAAAAAACAAACATTATATAAGTATCATATCCATTGTCTAGTACCTATAGTAAAAGCTCTGTTTGATTTGGGACTAGATGGTGTTGTGTAAAATTGTTGTAAGGAATGGAGGGAGGCTTTCGCCCAGCAGTGGGACAGCACAGTCAAATAATAATAATTATTATTTATTTATTTATTAGTTTAAATAAGAGTTGACCAGCCCCGGGCACTCTAAAACATGATATTTAAAGGAAAGAATATAAAAAAATACTACTTTACAATACCGCAACTACCACGTACTTGAAAACCCTCACATATTTGCAAAGCGTTCAACCAAGCAATTTTCCCACCGTCCCAAATCTTCCCCACTGAGCTAGCCTTGTCTGGAGAATTCCCAAAACGCCCGGACGTGTCCGAGATCCCTCAGAAAGGGACTTGAGATCCTTCTTCATATTGTGACATACGATCAGAAAGACGGACTAGCTCTCGATTATAATGACTTACGCATAAATTCTATTTTGGGATCTTTTTTTAGGTATTATATAATATATACAGCGTGTGATTAAAACTAAAGTAATAAGTGAGCACCTAAAAGAAGAAAAACATTATGGTATTACCAGAAGTTTTATAACTTTTGGTAATACCATAATGATTCGCACCCATAAAAGTTATTTAAAGTTTTTTTAATTTTATAAAATCAATATATTTTATTTATATTATTATTTATAATGTTTTCATACGAAACAAAAATGAAATGAAAATATACACCACATCTAGGTAGTTCTTCACTCCAAACAACAATTCTTACTCGAAAGACTGTTTATGCAATCTGGAACTCATTTTATCCTTCGCCATTTCCCCTCACTATTCTGTCAAACCAACATAACCAACATTTTCTAACTCACAAAAAGGCTCTCCAACCCACGTGTCCATACATCCCATACACAAAGCTCACGTATGTGTCACCCGTCATTTAGATTGTCGCTTTTCATCACACGCCGAAGGGGACTCAGAATCCATATTGACCCTTAGTAGTGGCATTTTGTTCCAAGAGCTCATTATTTTTTCCTTCCCATAAAGGTTATGGTAATGCCATTTGGATGGGGTTACGGGCTAGGGTTGGGAAGTCGTGTACTACAGATGTTTTGAGCCGTTTCACAGTTAGCTTCGCCTTAAGATTGCTATTTGAAGGACATGTCGTGAATAGAAATTGCTGCACTATTTTGGCCGAATCGTGGACGAGTGTTAAACTGTTTATTCTGCGGCTGTACGTGCTACTGTAACTGTAATAGTTAGGTATAGTTTTTGTATTTACCTACTAAATATCGTGATTTTTTTTTATACCATTATGGTGACAAACAATCTCACGGCTTACCTGATGGTAACCGGTTACCGCAGCCTATAGACGCTTGTAACACCAGGGGTATTACTTGCGCATTACCGACCCTGTAAAACGAAAGAGGAATAGTTGGGTTGGCAGTATAAGGGTCAAAGTCCTCTCACACAACACAACGTTTTCTTGTCTTAGAGGCTAAAGGGCATCATGGTACTTATGATTGTTAAATAGCTAATTAATAGAAAAAATTGTTCATAATGGTGATATTATAGCATCAAGAAACCAAGAAACCGTTTTTCACAATATACCTACTGCATTGAAGTATTTAAAGGCCTGGATTCGATCTCCGGGTCGAGCAGTGTCATTGGGTTTTTCTATGAAATTCTCAGTAGCAGCTCGGAGTCCGGATTTGTGCTCGGTTAATGGCAATAGGCTAGCCCCCTATTACATGAGACCTAAACATAGCGGCAAAATGTGGGTGTACATTGGTACACCTCTGCCTAAGCCTTCGGGGAATACAGGCGTGATGGTATGTTATGTTTAATAATTATTTACCTGGGAATAAGTGGATCCATAGTCACATCATATCTTGTTCTCAACGAAAATATTTTGCTCAATATTCTTCTGTACGTGCCTATTTTTCTTCCAGTGGATCTCTGAAGATCAACATTACCGTAAGATGTCGTTATACAATAAGTATATTTCTGCTCTCCAAGGGTCTGCAAGTTTTCCACAAGTTATTGTACAAACTTATCTCTTGCATAATGGATATGCCCTGATAGGTTTCCGTAAGTGATTGATAGAGTCCGTCGTTCACTGTACTCTAGTTAATGTGGGTGGAATAGACGTTGGTTATAAAGATACTGAGAGGATAATAATTTCACTTTGTGCCAAATTTAACTGTAAATATTTTTGGCCTTTCAATACAGTTTTCACCAGTCCGTCTTAGCCTTTTGACCATATCAGATATCAAGTTGTAAAAGGGGCAAGTTATAGAATAGGCCTAAATATTTTTTAAATCTATACATATACCTAATGTTATTCTCATTTTCACATCCAGCTTAAAAAAATATGTAAAATATTGCCTTGTAAGTGTCTTTAAAAGATCTATTTACAGAAATAAATATAATATATCACACAGCTCATAATTTGTGTAAAACTGAGGCAACAAAAACTATATACCATACAACCGTACAACATTCTTCAATTCTTTTAGACTAAAATAAACATAGACACAAGCTTTAAAAAGTATTTACATCAAATTATAATAAAATTACAAGTATCAAATCCGTTATCCCTAACAGCAAGTCATCTGATCAAAAGTACATCTCCATTAAAATATATCAGTAGTCATGGTATGACGGATCGGCACGCTTTGTTGTGCTAATGTTGCCTCAGTGTTGCCATGTTGCCGGCCGAATAATATATGAAAATAAAAGTTTTTAATGTATCGATTGCGTATGTATCGAAGGACCAGTGAGAATTCCTTGATTGAGAGCAAAATATCGATTACATTATGATGAAACACAAAATCTTGTAAAACTAATGATAAATTAAATATACCTACGTAGGGTAAGCTTACTTATGTGAACCCTGGACTGCGAAGTCAAAGATCTCAAGTGCGAATCCCATCTCTGAGTTTTTGAAATCAATGCTTATTAATTCACTTGCTTAAGCGGTGAAGAAAAACATCGTAAGGTATCTTGCCAATCCGCACTAGACCAGCGAGGTGGAACTACAATCTTATGCCTCTCAATGACCCGTGCTGATCACGTGAGACAGGAAATGGGTTGATGATGATAATGAGGGTAGGCTGTCAAAAAAATGATAAATTCATAGAAATGACGAATTAATGTTAACTATATTTCGTACATACATGAAATATTGTATCAAAATATGTATCCATCTTTCTTATAGATATTATGGCTTAAAGAGATGACACTAAATATAAAAAGATAATATTACAATAATTATTCTTTTAACAGTTAGAACCTTAATTTGAAGTATGTACTTAGTTGCCTTTCCGTTGTTTTTTTTTTCAAACTTAACAATAAAGTTGTTCGCAATCACAAGTTTTAGCACACACACACTTTAGTACAGTCTAACTGCAGTAACACATTTTAATTTTCACAAATTAAAAAAATGAAAGTCCTTAATATTTTTCTTTGACTCAAAATCAACGCCGAACAATGCCCTCTGTTCTATCAGTGCATCACAATTAAAGCTGCCATCTTTGCCACGTCACGATTGTCTATGACAAATGACCTGTCAACACGAGGGAGTTCTTGTAGCAAAGATTGTACGTAAGAAATTAATGTTCTCCCTCACGCCTCGTTACTGGCGGGAATGTGATGACGAGTTTTGTGTTTGGAGATTTTGAATTTGGAAGAGTTGATTTTCTGAGCAATTCATTTTTTTATTGTGTTTTTGTTAGGAGTTTGTTGATCCGAAAAGTTAAATAAGTACCTACTTTATTTTTAATTCCACAGTGAAAAAAGGTGAAAAAAATAAAACCGCAAATGGAAAGACAGCAGACACAGTCAAAACAAAATAAATGTAAACATTGTCTCAAAATTACATCCAGATGCAAATAAAACCAAATAAAAAATACGTACCGACGAAATTCTAATCCACGAAATTGCAACGCAAATTCGATAGAGGTAAAAAATTGACACCAAATGCCACAAACAAAAAGAATCGAACCGCAACATAAACAGATTCCGAAAGTCAATTTCCAAATTGCACCGCGAGTCGCGACTATAAAGTCAACCCTCCTTAATCCAATCACACCCCGTCCTTGTCAACGTTTTGTTTCCTCTTTTTGATAACCCACCATCGTAACAAGAACTATTAATAGACCAACAATTTCCCCGCTACTAAACAATTGAGTTCGTTGATAAGAAACAGGGAAGGTCTTGACGAAATGGTCATTGAAATAAAGGAACGCTCGAAAAAGGTTGAAATTGTTTTTGAAAAAAGAACACAGGAAGAAAATAATCCATTTAGTCGCACGGCGCAAATGCCTCCGCCGTTAAGGGGATGCAACACTAAAAAGATCAAAAAAGGCATTCACATTCGAACCGGGATTCTATTATTTGGGCCAGTCAAAGCCAGGAGCTCGTTTTAAATGTACTTAAATTCAATTCCTATTTCCGTTACGGAAATGTTTTACTTTTTAATTTTTCGCATTCGGACTCGTGGGTTGTTTTGGTTCATTCATAGTTAACGTGAGTGATCTTTTGTAGGGGCTCTCTGTGAAATTGGAGAGGGCTGTTTTCGACCTTTTTGCGAGATCAAAATTGCCTCTCTTGTGTCCTAGTGTCCCTGGCCGTTGCACTGTAAACACTGGGTTTTACTTTTTAATGATTTTCCACTGTGCTTGTATTTTATCGGAAATTAATTCGCGTATTGGACTTTTTTGGTGGACGTAAAAGAGTGGCTCTTTGTTTGGTGGTATCAAAGGACTAGGTGCCTGTCCCTGTAGAATTTACAACTATTAAAATGGCTTTAT
Source organism: Acronicta alni (assembly GCA_964056405.1). NCBI lineage: Eukaryota > Metazoa > Arthropoda > Insecta > Lepidoptera > Noctuidae > Acronicta > Acronicta alni. Next base: position 10,853,009 of record OZ043928.1, read on the forward strand.
TTACAGTGTCTAATCATTTTACGTAGCTACTATTTTTTATTTGTAGAAGAGTACAAAGACTTCACTGTCTCCTTACTTTAGTGGTTTTCGTGTGACTGCCAAGCAAGAGACTGGGTTTCCCGGAGCACAGTTATTGGGTTTTTCTATGAGATTCTCAGCAGCAGCTCCGAGTTTGTATTTGTGCTCGATTAAATGACAAAGCTCGGCTTCTATTATTATATCCCGTTAATTTATATTTCTACATTGTTACCATAAGTATAAATATATAAAAACATTTGAAAATAGAAACCCACCGGCATTGGTCAGTGCCCCAGAGAAAGAAACCTAACAAAACGGGTTGTGTCCAAGAGTACTGCTTTCTGTAACTTTATTATATCTATTATTATAGTGAACTGTGGCTATACATTAGTACACTTCTGCCTAACCCTTTAATACAGGCATGATGGTATGTTAAGTAAAAAGACACCCATTTAGTATAAGTTAGAAAGATCAATAAACAAACGACTAACATTTTTCTGTGACAGAGTAACAGTGGTTTGGAATTCACACAGCGTTTGATTCAATGGCTCGTTCCCCTAGATTCCATATCAGTAGGAAACACTTTAAAATCCACTCCATGTGATCCCCTCGTTTTCAGTGAAATGTGGCCCGTCCACTGCCGTGACATACATTCTAATAGTTTTATTGGGGGAACAAAATTTAGGAGAACTCACAACGAACACTGAGAATCGGGAAGTCGAATTCTTGGATTTAATTCTTTAAAGAATAGCTATTTCATTCGAATATGAAAAATTCTTTGGTTTTGAATTTGGAACGGCACGATAATGACAAGTGAAGATAATTTTATTCGAAATGTTAATCCAATTAAGCTAAACCCGACTAGAAATATTCATCACTTTCTAATGTCAAAAAAAGTTTTTTAGGCCATCTTTTTTAACGGCCAAAAGTTTTATTTGTTTTTGAAAACGGAATAAAATACATAAAATAATGTGTAGCCGAAAATTACCTCTACATAAAATTCAAAAAATGAAAATATCTGTTCACTCCACTGTGCACTGGCGAGTGTGAGTCAAGTCAACAGCGTGTGTAATCTATCGGAAACCATTCGAAAAACATCACTTAAAGAAATTCCGTGTTCAGGAAAAATCCGGAAATTTTCAATTGAATTTCTTTAGGAACGTCACACACGGTAGATTAGCGGCGGTCCGATCTCGATACACTTATGTGGTGAAAGTAAATCGTGTGTAAGCTGATAGGGGACAGAGGTCAAACGTCCAAATTGAGAAGCCTGAAGTATTTTGAGAATGGGGGAATGTTGAAATTACTGCGAAGTCAAGTTGAAGTTTATTTCTATTTTTCGCAATAATAAATTACGAGTATCAAAACCGGCTCATCTCCATAAGAATCACTATTTGGAACAGTGCAACTACCTACTTAGTCTTTGACAGTTCTAAGTTTTCGACCTGTAGGTAATAATGATATAAATTTAAATCAACATTTGACTTCGACTAATTAAATTTCAGAATTAACCCGAAAATTGTCCATAAATTTATTATTATGGCAACGGCGACGTCACGGAAACAAATTGCCATAAACAGGACTTTGAATTTGCCACTGATATTAAAAAAACACCAGAAAGTACAACTTTAACATTGTCGTTCCAAAACCGTTTTCTGTATCAGTGTTACTCTTATGTTAAAGGAATAAGGCTCTTATTTTGATTTAGTCCTATTTTTCCAACGATATAAATAATGTTATTAATGTTTAGGGTGAATTTCCCAGTTGTAGTCACGCGGTTAAGGATTCGTCTTCGCGACAGGAGGCCGAGTTTTCCGCACCCACCCACGGGAACATAAGAGCTAATATTAGGTGTATTTACCCTACACAGAGGATATGCTCTATAATAAATATGGACATTGAAAAAAATTTTAATAGTAAGCCACTACCTGTGAGATTATACTTTATTGAGTAATCAGTTGAATTCACTAATCCGTTTTATGAATTAATTTGACCATCCCGTTTTTTGTAACACAAGAAAACAAGCCTAAATAAACAAGATTAAAATTCTGTCGAATCTCCTATTCGAAAACATACCCAAATACAAATTATTATATACCTAGGTAATTATTGATAATCGGAGGACCTCGTGGCTAAGTAATAACTAGCTGCGCTTATCACGGTCTGTCTGTGGATGGGTGACCATTCTCGCACTTGCCTCGGAGAGTACGTAAAACCGTCGGTATTACCCAGAAATTGGGTTGCGCAGGTATAATGTCAGAAAGATGATGAGGTAGGTAATTATTGATGCAAGCTCTTTACATCAATAATTACCTATCTCTACCCTACATACCGGTGAGAGCTTTCTCTCACCCGTGGTTTCAATCAACCGCTTTGAAGAAATGGCTTTTTGAGACAAAAACCCATGTCCTTCTCCAAGGTCTATTATATCACTTCAGTTGTTTCGGCGTGAAAGATTAATAGACATACTTACATACAGGCAGAGTTACTTTCGCATTTATCATATTAGTAGAGATTAAGCGAGAGATTGAGCTTTATAGGAAACACGTTGAAATGGAAAAAAAACATCTTTTAATAAAAAAATACCTGCGGCGGGTGTATAGAGGCCAGCACATCAAGCTACCACAATCTGTCAAATTTCTTCGATGGATTTGCATCTTTAATGCAAAGCATAAAAGGTTCTTAGGTTCATATTCAATTGGGAAAAATTGTCAGGTTTGGATAGCTTGACCTGCTGGCGTCTGTACCTAACCAGAAGACGCAGGTTCGAATCCTGCCCGCGGTCGAATTTTTCTTAAATGAAATAACTTTAAAATCTTGGCATGGAAAATGTAAAAAAATACATAAAGATAAAAAAATACCTTCTTTTTTATGGTAACAAAAGTACGAGACAGTAAAGTACTTCCTTCCCCTGTCGAACGTTTGTCTGGTATCCCGCAAATGTCCTGGCTTTGCTTCGAAATTTTGAAATTTTCACCACACAAACTTTTAAACAGATAATGTTTCATACTTCGTAAGGTTAGTATTCCAGTGTGTTTTTGCACCATACTATAGCATTGCAGAAAATTCAAAATTAATTCTATGGATTGAAATAAAACTACTTTTTACGGATTTAATCGCGTTAGATTGGTATTGTTAATCCCGACGTTTCAGACCGTGTCCATGGACACGGAAATGACAGAAACCAATAAATTCTATGGAATTTCTTGCCGGTTCCATAAGACCCACTTTTTGAAACTGTGCAAGTAGTTTAAACTTTTCAAAAGTGCTATTTTAATGGTATAATTGAAATAAAATATTTGACTTTGATTTTGAAAAGCTGTATTTTTTATTGTGGCATCTTTGATTGTATAGCTGACATAAAAAAGTACGCACCATGCCAACATTATGCCAGTCAGCATATTGTGACAGTGAGGCTGGCTGTATCTTGTTTGTAGTAAACATTTTATTAAATTATCTCATTAACATTAATAAAAAAATACAAAAGTAGCTTTATATCGCATAAATATAGCTTCATCTATTCTCGCTGTGGAAGTTCAGCATAACATTAAAATAACAGAACTTCCCCAGTCTTCTGTTTGTGGAATTCTTTGCAAGCGTTGTGCGCATAAATTAATTTTAATTTTACATCTCTGTCGCTGTAGCCATCTTGTTTTTTGTGAAGCTTTGTTGGAGAATGTTTTGTCAACTTGGGATTATAATCTTTTGATTGTTATTTTGCATTCTTTTGATATAAATGTTTGTGGTGTTTTGTTTTTGTTACGTAGCACTAAGTTTGAATGAGTTAGTCTTTTTAAAGGTAGGTTAGATAGACGACATGCTCCAAAAAATGAAGCTGACCTTGAATAATTATTGTAGAGCTTGTGGTGAATTCAGGGAAACCATGCAGCACATCCTGTGTGTTTGTGACGTCCTAGCGACGAAGCGAATGAGTCATCTCGGCAACGGATACCCGAAGCCAGAGGACTACAGATTCCTTCTTCTTAGTGGGCTAGCCGCCTTCATAAACCACGTCTTTGAAGAGTAAGGAATGTACCATGCTGGGGACAACACAACAGATCACATTTGGTCGAAATGTTGCTGGCCATGCCAGCCCCCACTGCTAAGATAAGATAAGATAAAGGTAGATTGATATTTTCAAATGAACGCTACGTAACAGCTAGGCTAGAGGTCTTTTTTTATACGTTTTTTTGTACGGAAAATCCTCATGGATCCTCCGCCACCCGGGGAGGTGGCAGGGTATGTCGGACTCATACCGACTAAGAACCGCACTTGCCTTCACCTGCCCTATTGTCATCCTCGAAATTCGCCATGACCATGACAGGCTGTGGACCCCGTCGATAAGCGAGAGGGGGCAGATCAGAATTTGTGCCCAATGAATGGCAGTACACCTCTGCCTAACCATTCGAAGAATATAGGCGTAATGGTATGAAAAGTCCTCAATATTTACTTACTAAACTTATTCACTACATGAATTAAATACACAAAAACACGTTTACTCTGTTTATTTTTACGCAAAAATCCATACCCATTTTGACAGTCCGGGAACGCAAACTAATCCGTATGTGGCGCTATCGTCGCGACATCCGGCGGGGATGGCGACCGCTCGCGTCATTTCCGCTTCCGTTTGCAGGGAGGATATAAATAAACGGAGCGTGTATCACACTTTGCGTGAAATCAATCGCCTGGTTAATATGTGACGCGATTTATTTCTCTTTTGTTTTTGTGCAGCAAATTGAACGGCTCCAGAAATGGTATTGCGTAGCATATTCAGAATTTTGTTTTTTTTTAATAGCTCTTCTAACTTCTTTTAAAATTTTTTCTCATTATACCATCACCTGTATAATTCATACTCTGAGCTGATACTGATAATTTTCATAGAAATACCCAATAACACTTTGTTTGAGCTGGAAATCAAACCCTCATGACCTCAGGATCAGCAGCTACCCCTCCAGTTACTAGACCATTACGTTAATCAACTACGTTATTACGTTAATCAACCGCAGTATTCAACTCTGATACCTATTAGGTATCACGGTCAAACGTGTATTTTTAATAAAAGAAAAATAATTTTCTTTTTGTATTTTTCTATTAAAAAATACAAAAAGAAAATATTGCCGAAATAAGATAGAAATATTGCCTAAAAGAAAATATTTCATTTAACAGTAAAGCAACTAATTTCATATTACCTCCCTTTCACTCAATAGTAAACTAAAAAGAGATGACAAATCAAACATTACTGTTTATCGAGGAAGCAAGCGAATATATCATTTATATCAAAACAAAACGACAGACGAAACAACAAACCAACACATCTACAACCGAAACACAACACCAGCTAATCAACCAAAACGAATTCTCCGAAACTTTACTACGACGCACTTTATTTCCTCGTTTTCTGTACGAAATGACAGACTATTCCATCACAGGGTGAAGCAAAAATACAATAAGTGTAGTTTCCTTGTCCCCGAGACCTCGGTGACCCAAGGAGGTCATTTGGCAGGCGGGCTAATGAAGCAGCCGTATTGGCAGGGCGCGACCAACTGAACGACATGAGTTAAAGTATCTAGATACGCTAGGTGTGGTTAAAGTACGCTCTTTGTGAAAATATATTGAACAAACTGGCTTTATTAAACTTGTTTATTAAACAATATCTTTGTTTTGTCACTGTCAATCGATTTTATATTCAGAGAAACCAGAAAGAGACATAAGATTGATTAATTAACTGCTTCCAATCTACGCAACGTTTCATAACAAGGCAACAAAAATATATGTATAAGTCTAAATTCAGTTGAAGAGAGATCCAGGAGACGCTCTAGAAAGACATGTACCAACCTGATTGGTCCTTGGATCCTTCAAAAGAGTCACAAGAAGTATATGTATAAATATGTATATACATTTATGACTATACAAGTATACATAATTATATATGATGATATGAAACGAATCAAAGAGAAGGTATGCCAAAATCGAATTAAAGCAAATTCTGGCATTTTTATGGATAATCTTCACGGATCCTCAGCCACCTTACATACCACCTATTCGGCGACATATGGTGGACTTCTACCGACAAAAACCGCACATAGGTAGGTACTTTCCCTCGTTTTATAGTTACGGCCAAGGGATTCATGACATACGCCACGGCCATGGAAGGCCGCGAAGTTCTCAATTGGCTACTGATGACAATTATTATTTAAAAACACAACAATTCTGAAAGTGGATTCGTGGACGGTGAACGGTAATAGGGTCGCCCTCTATTACATGGTACCTTAAAACAAACCAGAAACATTCTTGGGTACACAGCCCCTTCGGAAATACAGACTTGACTGCTAATAAATATTTTAATATAAATAAATATTTAGGGACATTTAAACAGCACCATCTAGTCCCAAACTAAGCACAATATGTATTATGGGTACTAGACAATGGATATAATACTTTACACTTTTTTTTGTAAATATATACTTATAATACATAAGAAACACAAATACTCGTGTTTTACCTACACAAATATTTGTGTCCTGTGGGAATCGAACCCACGACCCCATGATCAGCAGTCCCGCACTCGAACCACTAGACTACAGACGTCGAAATGAATCGAAATGCTAATGTTTTGAAGACTTAAATCTCTTATTCTGAAGCACATCTAGTAGCTACTATGTCCATGTATGCGGGGACGGTCGGACATTGGTTAATTACGTGCGATAGTCGGTGGCTCCTCACGAGAGAATGATTGCCGTTCTGTAACGACGCTCCTCGCATAGACCAACACTTGCTAAGCCACTGAACCAGCGATTTATTTTGCACTAGCTACCTGCCCCGGCTTTGACTTTCCTGGATAATCCCTCTTTCTATTAGTAAAAAGCGTATGAAAATCTATACCTACAGTATTTTCTGATTTTACCCCGTACAAACACAAACACCGGTCCAATAAAGTGATAACGAAGACAATAATACTGTATTGCTTTCTGACATTTACGGGAATTAAAGTTATTTAGAAAAGGAAAAATTGGACCGCGGGCAGGATTCGAACCTGCGTCTTCTGGTTAGGTACACCAGACGCTATGACCACTAAGCAACCGCGACGTGAAGCTTAGTGGTCATAGCGTCTGGTGTACCTAACCAGAAGACGCAGGTTCGAATCCTGCCCGCGGTCCAATTTTTCCTTTTCTTAATAACTTTAAAATCTTAGCATGGAAAATGCCAAAAATATACAAAAAGATATTTACGGGAATATTATACATTGAAATAAAACTACTTTTTATGGATTTTATCGCGTTATATTGATATTATTAATCCCGACGTTTCGGACCCTTTACAGCGTCCATGGTCACGGGTAGACTGTATACTGGCTTAAAAATTATTATCACAAATTATTATCAAAAAACATCATTTAATAAAACATTACTTTAAGGATGAAAAAATCGAACGAATTATAAACAATTATGAATTGAGATCTTACTAGAGTAATTTTTAGCAGCAATTTTAAAAAACAAAACAAAAAGAAGTCATAACAGAGTCAGAATCGTTCAGAAGTCTTAACGTGTTGGACATATTTGACTGAAACTATTCTTGCTCAAAAGAGAGTCATATATGGCCAAAAAAGAGAGAGTTTAAAGTTATTTAGCAAAGGAAAAACTTGATCCTGCCCGCGGTCGATTTTTTCCTTCGCTAAATAACTTTAAAATCTTAGCATGGAAAATACCAAAAGATACAAACAGAGAGTTATTTTAAAAAAGGAATATGCGATATACGTCAGAAAAAAATAAGGTGTTCCTCACCCGCCATCGTCCTAGCCACACGACGTAGGCACGTACTCGGTAATGTCATTCGGTAGTCGGCACAACAACTAGTTTATGGAGGCATTTTGTTGTCCGCACAACATCTCACACCACACTGTGTTCCCACATATAGTTGTCTAGCTATAGGTAGAGGTGGTCGTTGAATCAATAAACTGTTTTTTTAACGACTTTTCATTCGTCAACGAGATAACTGTTATTCATCAATGAAAAAACAGGTTGAAAATTTAATCTATTAATTTTCGTCAACGGCTTATTTCATTAAAATTTTATTTAACAACATTTCTGAGAATCAACTCTAATTGTCAATGATTGAAAACGTTGACATAAATTAACGCTAAACGCTACCGTTGAACATTCAAAACCTGTTATTAATTTAACAGTTTTTTTAAACTGTTGACCATTGATGAATAACAGTTAAATTACATTAACCAAAATACCGTCAATGACACATGCCTAGCTATAGGTATCTACTTGTTTATCATTTTCTACTGATTTTTTTCTAATTTAAGAATAATAGTTAGTTGTTGACGTCTCCGTCTCATATCTACAGAGACAACTAGGATTTATGTTATACCAAGGTGGCAAACATGCATACGGCCCACCTGATAGTAAGCAGTTACAGCCTATAGACGCTTGTAACACCAGAGGTATCACTTGCGCGTTGCCGACCCTGTAAAACGAAAGAGGAATAGTTGGGTTGACAGTATAAAGGTCAAAGGCCCTCACTGCCAAAACAACGTTTGCTGGATACAGCTTTTACCCAGCATAAGCTAAGCTCCATGCCGATTAGTAAAGGTTTTTGCCAAGTCTAAATCAGCCTTAAAGCCTAAGGCTGAAATCTATAGAGCTTACTGCGCTTGGCATGTACTCAGAATCATTAGTTAGGTGACTACCTAAGTAGCTTCTAATTGGTTTTTGACACTTACGCGAATGTTACGCATTTAAATAAATCTAAGTACTTTTTACGGATTTTATCGCGTTATATTGATATTATTAATTCCGACGTTTCGGACCCTTTACAGCGTCCATGGTCACGGGTAGACTGAGAGTGGTGTCCGTCTTGATGTTATAATAACTGACAGCAACCCTACATTTTTGATAATTATTGGCAATCCAATTAACGCAGAACGAGCAGTTGTAGTCTTGCAGTTGTAGTCTTGTATTTTGATTTGATAGAATATATAACTAAGCTTCTTTTCATTCGTCAATGCTTGATGTTGATTAATATTTTAGAGAGAAGTTTAAGTTTTTTTCAATATTGCAACAATCTGGCCATGTTCCCTCTGTAATATATTTGTCTTCAGTGACACAGAGTTCAAAAGAGTTTATGACTCAAAAACTGTACATTGGAAACTCAAATGACGTACACGCACCCAAATCATTATGACGTAAATATATTATGTCAAAATTAAATTAAAAGTACTTAAAAGCCGACCATTAATAACATCGAACAATTAACTCGAACAAAATATTCGTACATCAATCTAAAAGATCATTAAACTGAATTCTACCGAAACTCATATGTCTCCCCCGGGCAGGTATGGGGAACGAGGTGTACCCTCGGTGCAAGCGAACAAGTGACAAACTCATAAACATTTGTCACTGAACGGACTGTCCGAGTAATTGCGATTCAGCTACACACTCACCAGAATTACTTGACCCCTGATTTCATACCAATCAGCCCCTCTTTATGTGTTATTGTAAGTACAGGAAGAGAGGTGGGTAGGTCATTTGAATATGGAGTTCATATTACTTATTGGTGCCCCGAAACGTTTAACCGATCCCGTTCTAAATTTGAACAAATAATTTACGTACGGTCACTCTTGACTCCGCTTGAAGATAGGGTTGGCATTAACTCTTCGTAATTTAATATTTACTAGATATTTTTGCAAAAGATAAGAGACTTATGCTGGAGGTGACTCCTCTTTCAATTAAATTCAAATCAAATTATGCGTAAATTACACGTCCATCATTTAAACTAGACGACTCTCGTGTAAAAAATAAGAGAGCACAATATATTTAAATGAAGCTACCCGAACATTCTCTAACATACATATTAAATATGTAAATTTTTGGTGTTATTTAAACGGACAACCTATGTTTCCAGTATCAACCCTACAAAGTCGATGAATAATTTGGTGTATGTCCCGCGAACGTGGGCCGGCTGTGCTCATTATTGATGGGGACCTCGTCACAGCATCCCGTCCACAGTAAGGACATACAGCGAAAAATACCAGTAGGTTTAGTTCGAGCGACATCAAAAATGTATGCTATGCGTGTGCTGGGCACAGCTGATTGGACTTAAATTAGTCATTAATAACGAATTCGATCTTGGTTCAGTATTGTCCTCAGGAATAGGTGAACTTATTGAACAAATCATACGATATTGTTACCAGTTTTTACTTTCTTTTGGGTTAGACACAATAACGGCCTTCTAACAATTTAAACAAACTCATATTAATAGTTCTCGTTATATATAAAACCTAAGTATTATGTTTCTACTGCTGATTTGAATATGTTTTGCCCAAATCTTAACTCACGAAACACGAAACGAGCACGTAATTCAAGAAAATATTTCAGTGCAAATATCAAAAATCGTGCTTGCTTCCGCGCCATAAAATTTGGTAATTTCCATTTAATAAGTCGAGTCTCAGCGTGGAGTGATGATTTGCGGATGGCAGCTGGCAGTGTCTGAATGAGGAAAACCGAAGATAGAAAACGATTGCCATCATAATTAAGATGTTTTAATGTTAAATATAAAAACTTAAATTAAAAGCTCCGCTCGCTCAAAGTAAAACTTCTGTGCTTCGCCTGCATAGTACAATTTTAAATGGCCTAAACTAAACTCAAAAAAAATAATAGCTATATAAAAGTTGTGCACCATAATGTGACCGCCATAATCTGATAATACCTATAATTTCCGCTCATAAGGATCGTTAAGGTCGAATTTAAATAATTTCCCTTCGCATACTACATGGAATTTTTGTTAAAAATAAAATGTAACACGAGTAGCAACGAAAAAAATATTAAAATCACTTATTTTGTTTCTTTTTGCGAGTTCCTATTATGGGTGCCATTTTAGTCCTGTGTTTTGTAGTAAGAAGCTGCGATTTCAAAGGTAAATTATTATGTAAATTCCTTATATACTTAATATCTAACATTTCATTTATCTGGTACAGGTAGTTAATTAAATTTAGAAACCCAATGAGATTATTGGAAGCAGGACTGTTCTTCAGTCATTTTTTTTTTATTTAATCTATCATCGGCAAAGTATTAAAAAGAACAAACTGAAGCCTAGGTACTGCAGAATTACACTCCAACATAAAATAAATAAATCAATAAATTGAAGAAAACAAAACAAACTTAATGTACTTCGAGCATGTTCAATTTCATACCTACTTGTTTAGAAGTATATCATACTTGCGGAAACAAAACAAAACAACGGAAGATTGCCACGTCCGAATCACAGCGCGGGTTGCCGAGATAATTAATGTGAAGACGTTGTTTCGTGTCTTGTGGACTAACCCCCTCCGCCCACCCTGCCCCCTGGGAAACCATGGACGCTGACCGCAACATCTTGTACTAGGAACTCATAACATTGACTGTAGTAGAACTAAAGATGTCATTATTAATAGCTGGGAAGATTTTCTCCTTTAAAAATGGAACACGTAATTTTGAATATTTGTTGTGAAAATTCGGAACGGTTTTGAATTTTCAAATACATAATTATTTTGCAAGAAAGAATTCAAAACATGTGTTTTTAATTTAAGACAAACTACATAGGTAAGTACTAAACCAAATGTAATCTGCAAGAAAATACTTTACGCTTTCTTCTTAAGCAATTACGTCATTTAAATAAAAAAATAATGTATCAAATTTAACAAAAGAGGTTCTTTGAAATAAAACTACTTTATACGGATTTTATCGCGTATATTGATATTAGTAATCCTGACGTTTCGGACCCTTTACAGCGTCCATGGTCGGGATTAATAATATCAATGTATGCGATAAAATCCGTAAAAAGTAGTTTTATTTCAATGTATAATATTCGCGTAAATGTCAGAAATCAATATAAAAGAGGTTCTTATGAGTTTCAGCAAAGAGTAAAGCCAAGAAAACTTTTGTTGATGTAAGAAATACTACTAAGACTACCAACCTCATTAGATAGAGACTACACGCTAAACGAAAAAAGATCACGCTACACCTACACACCTACCTCCCTGCGTGTGGGACCGCGCAGCAGGGAGTCCGTCTGTCCTTCCAGTAATTACACGTGCGATTGTCTTGCGTGACCGATAAATAACCGCCATATTTATTTGGGGACTGTGACAAAATTATTTGCGAGTGGCAACCCTCGCATGTGTATTTGTTTTTTGTTTTGTTAAAGGTTAAGGTCTTGTTGTATGATAAATAATAAAATGGGCGCTTGATATGTTTTTTATACTATGATAAATGTTGTTAAGTTAATATAAAAACATTTTTATTTATTACAAACATGTTTTTTGTGTATTTATTGGCCCATATATTGACTGGATATTAAAATGTACAGAGGCCAGCACATCAAGCTACCCCAATCTGTCAAATTTCTTTGATAGATTTTCAATTTTAATACACAACTATAAAGTTCATTTTCAATTGGGAAAATTTGACAGTTTTGGATATCACGTGCTGGCGTCTGGACATATATTAATGCTTCTGAAATATCGAAGTTATCATTATACTTATAATAAGTACCCATCCTACTAATACTATAAATTTGCACAATATTATACATGACATACGGATATTAATAGATTATTTCAGTTCTTGCCTATTTTTTTCAGTTCTTAACGGAACCTAAAACACAAGAATAAATATCATTATACTCATAGAACAAAGCAGGACAATTTATCGTAATGAGTTGACAAATAAACATTATGAGCCGCCTAATTGTAAGCGGAAATCACAGCCTATAAACGTCAGCAACATTAGCAGCGATAAAACTCGCTTGTCTATTGAGATTGAAACCTGGGTTTTGGAATCTTATTTGCCCAGTGATTTCCCTGGCTACATCAGCCTTCAAACTATTACTATACTAACTACTACTATAATGTTAACTATTATTTATCATCAGGACAAGCAATGGTACTCCCCAGACGAAATCTGCCGCAGAGTTTTACCAGCTTAATAAACAGTGCTTTTTGGTCTTTTCTTCTCATTGGTCTCCTCTCATAGATTGGGAGGGATTAGGCTGTAGTCCACCTCGTGGGCCTAGTGCGGGTTGGCAGACTTCACACGCCGTCGAGAAAATCTCTAGGGCATGCAGGTTTCCTCACGATGTTTTCCCTTCACCCTTTAAGCGGTTGATCAATAATTAATCATGACTATTACTTATATAGATTAGACTTGACAGTCATACCACTAGGCTATCACTAGCCTACATTGCTATAATATATATAGTCGGTGATACTCCAATAACTTTGTAATAAGGCCTAATTTTCAATGTTATTTACTACAAAGTTAGACCTTATATCAAACTGCTACTTACGACCCAGTATCATCGACGATATGTAAAAAAGATCTATAATAATTTCGTAATAGTTCGTGTAGTCCTTATATCCTTAGTCATGTAAAACAAAAATGATGGCCACCCTTAAAGCACCTGTAGGTAACCTTAATGTTAAATTAGGTGATCCATCTAAGGGCAAGGGCGCTAAGGGTCCAATAAATTAGTTGGGGACACCGGGGATAATAAACACTGCTGCGAAATGGCCGCGCCAAATAACTTGTTAGGAGTTGCCCTGTCTCCCCTATTGACTAATTACGACAATTTGTTTCAAGCCACTGTTCGCAACGGAAATTATTCGCTGAAGTTCTCACAGCTGACGAATTGTAAATACTTTATAAAGTTACAAGTTGGTAATTGTATTTGTTTAATCGGCTCTTAATTTGAGATTCAGGAGAAGAATCGATTTAAAATATGAAAATACGTCATGATTGACGAACGTCCTGATTGAATAGATAAAAACTGTTTCTTGATCGTGTCACCTTGTATAGAAAATTAAACTAGGGCTGCCACAGTATTGCAGATTATTGGAGATTATTTATTTTTGATTTTATTTATTTAATTTATTTCTGACCAAAACATAACACAGGACACCGAAATTATGAGAAAATTTACAATAACATACATATATTAATTTAAACAATAGATTCGGTCTGTCGGAAGTATCTACACGTGCCTCTACATAATAACTTGTGTTTTTTTTTTCGTACATTTAATACACCTTCAATTTATTAAAAAAAAAAAAACAATGTGGAACCTCTTTATCTTTTGACAATGTCTCAAACGTATGTTCTTTTTCCATATATAATATACGTTCATAATTTTATTTCTATTTCTAATGTTACAGTACCAATTCTGGCGTATCGAATTTTGTCATAAATGCTAAAAATTTTAATATAATAAATAAAATAAATAAATAAATATTCTTGGACAATTTTACACAGCACCATCTAGTCCCAAACTAAGCAGAGCTTGTACTATGGGTACTAGATAATGGATATAATACTTATATACTTTTTTTTTTGTAAATACATACTTATAATACATAGAAACACCCAGACAAACACAAACACTTATGTTTTAACCACACAAATATTTGTGTCCTGTGGGAATCGAACCCACGACCCCATGATCAGCAGTCCGGTACTCGAACCACTAGACCACAGACGTCGTCGTATATCTATTTTGTTTACACATTTATTAATTTAAAAGCGTGTTTTCATTATAATCTCTTACCGAAACCCATTTAAAGTTCACAATCGAACCACCATCAAATTTATCAAAGCCAATATCGAGGTAAAGGCATCGCATCTATCAGTCTAATCTACGTGGCTTGTGGCATCGCGCACATAAATCCGTTGGCCGGCGCGGGCGCCGCGTAAAGTAACCCGCTTGTCCTACAAGGATGCCCACTCAGCGGCGATAGCTGCACCAAGCCTTATCTCCGAGGTGACAATACTGCAACTTGTGCATTGTTGTAAGAGTTAATGTAAGGGTATGGTGCCATTGTTGGTACGTGCTTTAGTTTTAGGTAAGTACATAAAACTAATCCATTAGATATTTATAAATGTATAAGTATTATTTTGATGTCTTTTGTAAATAAATAAATAATTTAGACATTCTTTAGATATACTCCGTTGTTTTTTAATTACTTATCGTATAAAAATTGAGGGGCTATTGTACTAATTAATTTTAAACCAATTTTAGAAAGGGACATCGTGATAATAAAATCAGCTATTTCATACTTTCAAAGTCAAAATCAAAATAATTTATTAAAGATAGATTGCTAGGTAGTACTTTTTCAATGTCATCTTTGTGCTTTGAAGAGCACATTAACTTATCTGTTCCGGTTGTTTGTTATAAGAACACCTATGACAATGTTAGTAATAATCAGAAGCCTGAAAAGGATATCGGTATGGGCCATAAATTAAGTTGCCAAATTTGACGGGAGCTGCATCGTCTAAAATAACTACTGATATTCAACCACATTTGTTTAGACTGGAAACTGACCCCAAATTATGTTGCACACAAATAATAAATCATAATAAATACTAAGTATTTATTATGATTTATTATTGTGTAAGTCTTACACTAGATTAAAATCGTAGCGTCGGCGCCGAAAATATAGATATTAAAAAAGGATATTTATAAGTATTATAGCCATTGTCTAGTACCCATAGTACAAGCCCTGGTTAGTTAGTAGTGGGGCTAGATCGTGCTGTGTAAAATGGCCCAAAATATTCAAAAGACGCATCAATCTATAAGAAAGGCATAAAATTATTGTAGGGTGACAATATTCTCCGTATTTCTCGGTACAGTCCAGTGTTATCGAATTACGATTTACGATGTTGACAATATCTGTTGAAGCTCATGTCGCCTTCTCGTATTTTTATCTTTTGTTCTCACAATGTTTTGCGGAATATCTGCCGTGAAATATACGAGTGGACACCCTGAGGTTTTGTTACAAGCTTATTTAAGATGTTTAGTTGACATATTTATTAACGTGTATAGAGTCTGGAATAATTTAATATTCAGTGAATGTTCACCATTGGATTTTAAGCGAGTGTAGGTATTAAAATGTCGTCGAATGATATATTGAACGTAAATAAAACCTACATTTAGGTAGTAGTATTATAACAAGGATTAATATTTTTTTTAAATACATTTCCTCTGGCTCGTTTTATCCGTATCTAATCTGTGTGCTATGAAAACTTTTTATCACGTCATTTTATTTTTTAGTTTTTATATATTTATTATATTCAAACTCATTATAATAGTAATAATTTTTATTTCCAAGTACACATGCATCAACCCTTTACTATATAATACAACTGCTGAGCACAGGCTTTCTAGATCTTGGTCCACCACGTTGGCCCAGTGTAGGTTCCCAGAGCTCACACGTGCGTCTCATTGTAGGTTTTCTCACGAATTTGGAACTAATATTTTTCATACCATTTCAGGAACTGATTATTTATTAATCGTTCGTTAATACGTATTAAAATCAAAGGACCATATCTTTTTTAACATTTAATATTAAAAGATGAAGATAAGAAGATAGAAGATAAAGATAGAAGATAAGAAAGAAGAAGATATTTTTATCTCATTATAACTCTGATAGGTTAAATTTTGAAAAGTAAGAGTTGCCTTGGCTTTACACATGCTGTCATGGTCGTGGCGAACTTCATGGATCCCATGGCCATGACAATAGGGCAAGTGTGGTTTTTAGACGGTATGAGTCCGGCACACTCTGCCGCCTCCCCAGGTGGCATATAGTCCGTTAGAATTTTTCGTACCTACTAAAAAAAATGGCTATAAGCTGCTATAAGGAACATAAATTATATAGGTAGGTACTTCAGTAAACTTCATTCAAATTCTGGCAATATGGAATTCCAAATTCAAATCACACAAACAAGAAAATGTCCAGTACTTATCGAGCCCATTTTATAGGTATCACTCAAAGTTCAAACTCCGAACATCAATAAGTAACGTCTGACGGTAAAAGCCGGCCCAATCATAACCGTGTTTCACTCAGCGTGTCGTTAGCGTGAATGTTTCAGTGCCATGATGTATGTCGATCATGCCTTCATATGGTACGCAGAGATACTGATATGTCCTTCAGAGATGGAGCGGATTTAGGGAGCATTTATTCGGGCTAATTTTCTGAGACTATTCTAAGCATTAAGTTAGGTATACATCTTTATATATTATATATAATTCAACTGTTCGTGTGTACTCCTCCTAAACGGCTGGACCGATTTGAATGATTTTTTTGTATGCGTTTGGGTGACGCCCTGGATGGTTTAGATTCACAAATCAGTCCGGCAGATGGCGTTGCAGTCGGTTTCTAGGTTATTTATCAATACTGCAACTAAAAGACTGGATCATGCAGGAAAACGTCTGTCGGGTCCGCTAGTTCGCTTAGTCCGCTATAAAATTATATTGACATTTAACTATTTTTTTTATTTAATTGCGGTCACGGTGTCAGAGATACTATATCTCTCTAACAAAGTTGTTGGTCTATTGTGATTACCACGAATTTCCGTAAACCATTCGGACTATAAATTGCAGACCGTGCATTAACGGTGTGCTGGTTTATTGTCATCTGAGCTTAAACTATGTTTCCCTAAATGAGCGTGTGCTTGTGAATTAGCAATCTGCATTCCCCCTGAAATTGAAATTTTGTTTCATCAGCGTCCTCATTGACATAAAGGAAGCGTAAGTTGAAGACATGAAGTCGATTAAATCAATATTTTATATTTCACAGGTTTACTTTAAAACTTTAATTGTATGCATTTATTTACTTTAATAATTATATTTATTCTTATCAAATAATTTCGACATGTATTTCTCTAGAACCACGACATGATGTTACTTAAATATATAAATTTTATTATCTAAAACGTATTTTTTTCTTCATCCCCAAGTCCGTCACTAGCACCGGCTATCAATACTAACGGTCCCACCCCAAGAGACTCGTAGTCGCAACGAAAAATCATTCCAACGCTAAAATATCAATAAAAAACAAGCGCCGAGCGCCACGCCTGGGACTCGTTGAGACTCACTCCTGAATTTCAAACGCGCTCAAATACAGCCCTGCCCTTTAGTAGGACACTTTATTTTTTTGTAATGGTCATGTCGGTGCGTTACGACTTTACGAGATTGTACACTCATGTTGTTTTTATAGCTGGAAAAGAAGGTTGTGCGTGTGAGAAATGCTGAAAAGCTTTGAAATTTAAAGGTCCTAATCGAGAAATTGAATGGGAGCTTTTAAAACGATATTTTATGGCTTCTATTTTAAAATTTTTTGGTCTGAAGTCAAAAAGGTAATGCCACATTATTGATATAATAATCTATATGTGTGTGTATTATTAATTTTATTATCTAGCTTTATTACAGTCATGGGCATATTTTCCCAATTTTATCATGTTACAAAAGTATTATTAAATTCCGATATTCCGGATCCTTTACAGGATCCATAATCACAGGTGGACAGGGTGCAATAAAGTCTGTTAAAGGTAGTTTTATTTCAATGTTTACTTAAGTGTAATAACAACCTAATCGAATAATGTAACATTTGATGTAAGTATTTGTTTAACACAAAAGCAAACATGGCCACATTTGCCACAATCTGCTACAGAATGCTAGACTTTCTTACATAGTAAAATATTGCTAAAATAACACTTTCGTGTGAATCATTTTAAACTCCTACAGTCCTAAGTTGTCAGATGTCCGGTGTTTCGTGAATGTTCTTTGATCTCGAGCACTTTTAATTGTAGTGTGTAGGTAAATCATATTACTTAATTGACAGCTAAAAATGTAGTAAGTAGATACCTGTTAGTACTTTAAGCTTGTAGCGCGCAGAGTCTTTAGGAAAGGATCGTAACAATAAATCGTGTGTTCTAATTATCGCTTTTCATTGAACTCAACTACCTTGAACACCACATAGTGACCCTACCAGGATGCCAAGATTCGGCTGTTGTTTTTCGAGTGTTGAAAGCTGACAATTAAGTAATATGATTTACCTACACACTACAAATAATGCTATTTTCATTCCTCCAGATCCCGAATCTCAAATACAGCCCTGTCCCATAAAAGGGACACTTTACTTTTTCGTAACGACCATTATTACAACCACATTTGGGAGTTACATTTACTCGTGTCTTTTTATTGCCATAATGTTATGGTGGGGAACAGAAAATCACTTTGCTCGTGTGAAAAATTCAGGAAGTTGTTTCAGAATTTACTATAGTTTATTTGGATTAGATTTGAGAAGGTTAATGTGTTTTAAATTGACGTAATAGATGACGCTCAATCCTAACGAAAAGCTCAAAGTTACTTGCATAAACTTACATAATAGATTGCATATTATTAAAATAATTATGTAATGAACGTTTTATTATGTGTAATTGTATCAATTTCAATCGAAAATCGAACAGTTCCATGTTGAATTATTGTGTGGATGATTGTCTAATGACATTGTGACAAAAGACTAATTTTGATCAAAACAGAGAATCTGTCAAAAATTGTACAATTTTAACATCATAATTTTAATGTAATTTTAATTTTAACTTAATATATGGAATTATAGTTTTCAATTCTAACCTTTTCACATATCTTAATTTGCTGGTGAAAATTTCACGCAATAATACTTTTGCCGAATTTATATGAGACCAAAAAGAACATTAACTTTAATAAAACTACTTTTTACGGATTTTATCGCGTATATTGATATTATCAATCCCGGCGTTTCGGACCCTTAACAGCGTCCATGGTCACGGGTAGACTGTCTACCCGTGACCATGGACGCGATAAAATCCGTAAAAAGTAGTTTTATTTCTATGTGTAATATTCGCGTAAATGTCAGAAATCAAAACATTAACTCTATTCACGATCAGCAAAGATATCGAGTAAAATACAATCGAATTACGAACCTCCTTTGGCATCGGTAAACATTAAAAACGTAATTCTATAGTATAAAGAATATTATAGAACAGAAGATCACACTATATACGCCTATCAAAAGTGCCTACAGTATACCTACGTATTTTCCCAGTATTTCCTATCATTGTAAATCGAGGCACATTGTCCAAGACCTGGTGTCTCCCCTATCTTAAATAGTGGCGGCGGGTTGCCGAGTGGCTATTTATTGGAGGTAATTAAAAAGAAAACAGACAAAAGGCCCGCAGCTGACCGGAACGTGCCGAGAACACTAAGTAGTAATAGTGATGGGATTGACTATCGATTAGTAAAATCAATGTCTTCTTTGTAATCGATAGTCGATTAGATTATTTGTTGAATTAAGTAGCTAGACAATATTGAATATTTATCATCAACCCATATACTGTCCCACTGCCAGCAGTGGGACAGTATATGGGTTGATGATAATATATATATGATGAGTATATGAGAGGAGACGCGTGCCCAGGCACGCGTCTCCTCTCATATTAAGGGGCTACACGCGGGCTTAGTGGGGGTAGGCAGACTTCACAAACTGTCGAGAAAAATCAATATTGAATACTAATAATAAAATAGAGTTAAGCAGAAACAATAAACAACACCACTTGCTACGATTCTAATAATAATATTAGCTCGAAGCTAAAAAAAAATACGGTGTTCAACTGATCTGCTAGATTAAGCCACGCTAGCCGAGTTCAGTCAGTCTCAACATTGATTGCCTATGTGAACACCTAGGCAATCATTAGTGGTAGTCAGAAGCCCAAAAAGCCTGCCAACCACTCTTTCTTCAGGATATCGGTATCGCCCAGAAATTGGATTGCAGAGGTCTGATGGTAATCTCAGTTAGCCTAGAAGTTGACCCCATAATAATATCATAAAATATTTTAGCATTTATATTTTATAGAACCAAAGCAGTTAAGTAATAGTAGCCCGACAGACGTCCGAACAGAATTTCAATAAATCATACAAAAATCCCAAAGAAAAAAGTACACACTCACTTATTTATGATTTTTCTAAATTTCCCGGAAACTTTTCCAATTTTTCTTTATTCGGACTATCAGGAGCTCATAATGCGTTTACCAATGAACATCATTTCATTCTATTTATGATTTTATTAGGTATATCGTATACAATCGATAACGAACGGTTCCGACATCACTAAGAAAAGATCACAAGTCGGTCGAGCGAAAGAGGACTTTTATCAGTCGCGACCGATACTAATACTCCTAGATTCCAACACCTTATTTATTGCCACCCTATACATCACCACTGTATTCACACGCACGCTATCACTCGTACCACCACACAATAAGATCTAATTTAGTTTGCATATATGTTTAATTAACTTGGTAAAATATTGCTCGAAGTATTTTTGCATCGAAATAATTCTTATTCTTAAGACAGTAAGGAAGGAATTGGTGTGATAAATTGCTTGTAATGTTTGCGAAAAGTGACCCTTGGTTTCGGTGAAAAGTAATTGACAAATAAGTCATTTTTCATCGGCAAACTACGATAAATGGTAGAATTTGACCAGTGATTGATTATTTTTTTAACACTCGGTTTGAGATCAATTTTCCGAGTTGAGTGTTTAATTCTGTGAATCCACCAATTGTTGGTAGGGTCAGATAAACATTATGAGTAAAATACTTGATATATTCTTCCTTATAACCGTTCAGTTGTTTGCAGAGAAGTTAGAGCTAAATTATGTATCTTGTACTTTAGTCAAAAACATCTAACTTAATTTGACCAAAGTGTCAACCTTGTCGTACCTTAGAGTAGACTAATAAAATACTTTCACGGCACGAATAGCACAGTAATTGAACGAGCAATTACTTCTTGTTCTTCCTCTTCTTCTTCTTCTTCGAGATTTAGTGAATATGTGAGTATTTGTGTTTTTAAACACCCCCGATATAGGAGAAAATCTAGTGTAGGACGACATTTTTTTAAGAATATTTATTCGGTATAGATAAATGGTAAATTAGATACATAGTATAAAACAAAATCGCTTCCCACTGTCTGTCCCTCTGTAGGCTGATCTTTTAAACTACGCAACGGATTTTAATGCAGTTTTTTACCGTGGGAGAGCCATGCTTCGGCACGAATGGGCCGGCTCGACCGGACTTGATACCACGGCCTCACAGAAAACCGGCGTGAAATAACGTTTTCGTTGTGTTTCGTCGAGTGAGTGAGGATACCGGACGCCCAAACCCCTTAAAAGGGCAGCAACGCACCTGAAACTCCTCTGGTGTTGCGGGTGTCCATGGGCGGCGGTAATCGCTTACCATCAGGTGATCCGTCTGCTCGTTTGCCCACCCTATCACATAAAAAAAAAAAAAAAGTTTTAATAATGCATATAAATAATTTCTTCTGTAGGTTTTCATATAATATATACATGTTATAAGTACCCCTCACAGATCAAGAGGTCGTGGGTTCGATTCCCACAGGACACAAAACTTTATGTGATGTACATAAGTCTTTGTGTTTGTTTAAGTGTTTCTTTCTTATATATATTTCTTATGTATTATATGAACGTATTCACACAAAAAAGTATATAAGTATTGTATCCATTTCTAGTACCCATACTACAAACAAGCTCTGCTTAGTTTGGGACTAGATTATTTTTTATATACCACTAGGGTAGCAAACAAGCATACGGCCCACCTAATGTTAAGCGGTTACCGTAGCGTATAGACGCTTGAAACACCGGGGGTATCACTTGCGCGTTGCCCACCCTGTAAAACGAAAGAGGAATAGTTGGGTTGGCCGTATAAGGGTCTAAATCGCCTCACTGCCAACACAACGTTTCCTCGCAGAGCACAGGCAACCTTGCTCACCGTTAGTAACAAAACACAGCTCAAAGTAGTGTTATTTTGCTTCGATTGTCTGCAAGGCGGAGGTACTTCCACCCAGCATGCCCTACCTCTCTTAAAGATAGTGCTAAATGGTCCAAAAAATATTATAAATATATTATACCTCAAGTACCCGTTCAGAATATAGATCAGCGGTACATGATACATGGTACGCTAGGGAGCTGGCATATATCAACAACTTTTTCCGAGCACCTGAGAACTTTGCCTGCCGACTTGGAGTTACCCAAGTATGACACCATCTAACTTGCTCCTTTGATTTATGGGCAATTTTGGGTCCGGCCTGGGAATATCATCATCAACCCATATACTGTTCCACTGCGGGGCACAGGTCTCCTCTAAGAATTACAGGACTTAGGCTGTAATCCACCACGCTGGCCTAATGGGGGTTGGGAGACACACCGTCAAGAAAATTCTCTAAGGCGTACAGGTTTCCTCACGATGTTTTCCTTCGCAGTTTAAACGAGTGATAATTCATTATTAATACGCACATGATTTCGAAAAGTCAGAGGTGCGTGCCTTAGATTCGAACTAGCACCTTTTGACTAGACAATCCAGTGTTCATATTACTAGTTTTGTGATACTGACGCTGTCGGATGGAGGAAAAGTACGCGAATGCCTCGGCCCAGATCATGGGTTTACGGTGGCAGAGTGTGGAGGTTTCAGGATAGTAAATTCACAATTACACATAAAAACCTTAAAACATTTATCGTTCTACGCGGCAGCAGTTCCATCCCCATAATCTAGATGGTTGGCAGCTCACTACTGTGCGTTTCTCTAGAAACTTTCTGCCTCACAGACCTTTAAACCTTCAAGAAGAGCGTACTCCCTTTTAACGTAGCCTCAGAAATTATAATTTCATATTGATTTCTAACTCTTATGCAAAATGAAATAAAACTACTTTTCACGGATTTTATCGCGTTATATTGATATTCAGTCTACCCGTGACCATGGACGCTATAAAGGGTCCGATACGTCGGGATTCATAATACCAATATAACGCGATAAAATCCGTAAAAAGTAGTTTTATTTCAATGTCATATTCGCGTATGTCTTATGCGAATATTACACATTGAAATAAATCTAGTCTACCCGTGTGTCGCCTGTGAGGGCGGGCATTCGTTTGTCTAAACTCTGGGGCTTCTAGTGCTTTCTATTTTACCGTTATCTTTAAGATAGAACTGCTGTAATAATTTCTAAGATAGTATACAAAGGACAGGTGCAGATTACCTTCACGATTTTTAGTGTCCATATTATCGAGTAAATCGTGTAATCGATTAAATTCTTTTTATCATAAATGTGAAAATTTGTGAGAACGGATTTTGATGAAACTTAACAGTATTATTATTTATCAGATCAGAATCATCAGAATTTTTCAAATCCGACTATTAGTTTCAGAGATTAGCGCGTTCAAACAAACAAAAGAAAACTAATCAACTTTATTATTAGTATAGATTAGGAGTACCCATCTTAGACTGACTACGACAAGCTCAACTTGACATTATATGTATGTAATAATTTAGACACAAATACATATATTAGGATTATAGAAATATCCTACAACATTTATATCAAACAAAATCGAAGCCATCTTAAAAAACCATAGCCCAGTAATCGATAAAATCTTCACACATAAATGTTCCACATAAATAATAAAAATTGCGATCATAAAGACAATTGATACGTTATGAGTGGAGCCGTGTTGGCACGACACATATTTATGGTTAGTGGGGCTCATCGACACGGGTTCGATACCCGGTTCACGCAAAAACGCGTCCAACACATCGCGGGCGTAATATAATGTGAAATGATCGTTCGTAATGTGTGTACGGTGCAAAATATTGTGGTGCAACTGAAACGGTGGGAAGTGGGCTCTACCTGCATTATAAATAACGGAAACGTCTTTTTAAATTTCCATTTGCTTTTTAGGATATTGTCTAAAAATCGAAAACGTAGAATATAATATAACAAGTCGCCTGAATTAGAGGCGAATAATTCCTTAATATACAGTAACAGGGTTATACAGAGGTGTATCGAAGTACAGCCAGCTCATCAAGCTACCATAATCTGTCAAATTTCTTTTATTGATTTTCAACTTTAGTACGAAATAAATAAGGTTCATATTCAATTGGGAAAATTTGACAGTTATGGATAGCTTGACCTGCTGGTGTCTGTTCATCTCCATCTGCTTGTGTGATGAATGACAAGTGAATCTGCAACTGCAACCGGAGCTAGCTTAGGATTCATTAGACTTAATCCAAGACAGTTACCGTGGAATCTAATTCGAACCTGCGTTAAGTACAGTCAGCGTCAAATAGTTAGTGACACTCAGGGTATTCAAATAAATAGACGCAACCAAAAAGTCAATAATATCGGTACAAACAAAGTTTCCATATCGTTGTCAACATTATAGTCGCTCAAAAGGTCGAGACGTTTAAAACGTCATAAAGATAGGTTCAGTCAAACCGTCATAAATATGATAACAGTCATCCCGCCAATGGTATCCAAGCATTCTAAGTGTTCAAAAACATTGAACACATTAGAAAAATAAACCAGCATGTTATAGAAATAAACGGTTTCCCAAAGATGAAAACCTCTTTAGGCAATCTAGTGTTATTTGCATGTCATTCTATTTATCTATCAGTAATATCAATGTCAAGTGCAAAACTAAAGCAAGCTAGAAATATGGCTACGCATTAGTGACACCACAAAACATCGAATTATATATTTGAGGGAGGAAGATGTCTCCGTAACAGATATTTCAAATGAACTGGGAATATCCTTATGTACCTATCGTTTTAGATGTTACGTGTAGTTACCTATCGAATTATTCTCATCTCTCTAGATTCTCATTTCTGCATATTCGCACATATAAATATGTATAAACAAGCACACAGCCCGCCTGATGGTAAGCAGTCGAAAACTAGAGAAAATTGAAAAGATGCAAGTGATTATCGACCTTATTGACATTATTTTATTGCTTAATTTTAGTTATTCATCCACTCTATTACCTTGTTTATGTTTAAAATAGCAGTTTTTGAATAATAGTCAATAAGGTTGAAAACTTTGCACCTCTTTTTTGCAAGCACTATCGAGTCTAGTTTTGTCGACGTTCATTGTTAAAATAAAATAAAATGATCATGATATTGAATCATATATTTTAATTATGCACTCTTGCTCTATGAGATATATAGTCATACTCATTATCAATGAGGTTTAGGTACATCTATTTTCAGTCAGCTGTATATTGCCAAGTATCGTAAACGGCTATGCACGAAATTCTTTACAAAACAAAAGACATGTCTATGACGTCATGCTTAAAATGAAAAGGACAACAGTAGTTTCTATTCCTTTCATTTTTGTGTATAAATGTTTTCAAATTAATTGATGTGAGAAATAATATTTAAAATGTATAGCAGTAAAGTTTATTTTTCTAATGTGTTCCATATTTTTGAACACTTAGAATGCTTGGATACTATTGGCGGGATGACTGTTACCATATTTATGACGGTTTGACTGAACCTATCTTTATGACGTTTTAAACGTCTCGACCTTTTGAGCGACTATAATGTTGACAACATTATGGAAACTTTGTTTGTACCGATATTATTGACTTTTTGGTTGCGTCTATTTATTTGAATACCCTGAGTGTCACTAACTATTTGACGCTGACTGTACCAAGACCACTGTCTATTATGTTGATTTTTCTTCCACATTCTACGTAATAGATGACGTCAGTGAAATATGCTGAAGAAATTCTTCATATTTTTCTCTCTCGAAATGTATATCTAGAAAATGTATATCTTAGAAAGTTAAAATAAATAAATAACTAAAATCTCATGATTTATTCTACACTCAGGTTAACTAAGAATTAACAGGTCAACGACTATGATTTTTCTGTTGCGACATGATTCAATTTCTACGCAACTCTTCAATAAAGTTAGTCTTAAACAAAACAACTAGTAGAGCCACTTCCCTCTACAGCCGCCGTCATCGTCCCACGGTGAGGTTACTTTATAGTCATGTCATATCAGTTAATGGCGCGCGCCTTTGTCGTAGCGCCGCCGGCTGCCGGTCGCGTACATCAGCCGTATCGCCGCGACATCGGACGACACGGAAAACCGAGTAGAGCAGTATTCGTGTTGGTTGCATTATTTTATTTATTATTTTTGAATTTGGAAGATGGAGATAAAAGGTGGGAAATATTGGTGGTAAGTTGTTGATTGATGTGCTTGTTGTAAAGTTCATGTGAACTGTCAACTGTCAAAAGGAACAAATCTAAATACCTACCTAGACTCTAAAAAGTTTTTAGTCTTTTATGATTTTCTTCTGACCTAGACAACGTTATTTTGATTATTACATAGAAATAAAATGTATGTTAATTAAAAATAATCTTTCATAAATGTCGTTTCGAACCCATATAGTTTTTTTTTTATAAGCGGAGTTTCATGAAAATCAAAAATTGAGAGAAATTTAAAGCCTGTTTTTTTTCTTTTCTTTTTTTGATGTAATTATAAATGGTCGTAAAACAATATTATAATTTATTCAAATAAGATTTTAAGTTAGTCACCTATGTCAATAATTTCAAAGTCGTTTAAGTATACCATCTCTAAATCAAAGTACCCAATATATTTTTTTCTCAGGTACGCCATAAAACACTAAAATTAATAATAAAAAGCAATAAACACCCAGTAAATTAAGTGCGACATTCGCGACAATGTAAGACCGTGTTCTTAGAACCGGAGTCGAATGGAATTAGGGTCATCAAGCTTAGAATATTAAAAATAATATGGTTGATTATTGACTATGATTGAACTATATAGCCTAAGCCCTCTCATTCCGTTAGAGGAGTCCCGTGCCCAGCAGTGGGACAGTATATGGGTTGATGATGATGATGATGGTTGATCATCAATAACTGTAGCTCATTAATAACTACGCTGATCAACCGATCTGCAAGGTTAAGCTGCGCTAGCTGCGTTCAGTCTGTGGATGGGTGACCGTTCTTAACACATCGAGACCCTTCCGTGCCTCGAAGAGCACGTTCAGCCGTTGGGCCCGGTTGTCATACGAATACCTATGACAATCGCTTGTGATAGTTAAAAGCCCAAAAAAAGCCTGACAACCAGGTATTGCCCAGTAATTAGGTTGCTAAGTTCAGATGGCAGTCGGTCCGTGTAAAATAATGACATTCAGTCGCATTCTTGTTATACTGGAAGCCGACCCCAACATAGTTGGGAACATGCT
This sequence comes from Acronicta alni, assembly GCA_964056405.1. Lineage (NCBI taxonomy): Eukaryota > Metazoa > Arthropoda > Insecta > Lepidoptera > Noctuidae > Acronicta > Acronicta alni. Next base: position 10,880,941 of record OZ043928.1, read on the forward strand.
CGAAGGATGATTATAATTAAATGGACACTCTATCAATGGATCTCATTGATCATGTCAGAAATAACTAAGAAAAGAGAAGCAAGATATTATAGCGCATTCCAATTCTTCCTGTTTCTACAGGAAGACCGAGACTGCTCTGTTTTGGGCCAAAGAAAGTTTTAACTCAAAATCGTTGTAAATTATAGCCTATATGTTATTCTGATGTATAAATAATAGGTAATACTGTAAGCTGAGCAGTGATAGCCTAGTGGTATGACCATTGGACTGCCAAGTTGAGTTTGAATCCAAGGCACGCAACTATGACTTTTCGAATTCATGTATTAATACTTAATTAACCGGTGAGGAAACCTGCATACCTTAGTTTTTTCTCGACGGTTTGTGAAGTTTGCCAACCCGCACTAGGCCAGCGTGGTGGACTATAGCCTAATCCCTCTTAATATAATAATAATATAATATTTTTGGGACATTTTACACAACACCATCCAGTCCCAAACTAAGCAGAGCTTGTACTATGGGTACTAGACAATGGATATAATACTTATATACTTTTTTTTTTGTAAATACATACTTATAATACATAAGAAACACCCAGACAAACACAAATACAAATGTTTTATCCACACAAATATGAGAGGAGACCCATATATTGGCCCAGCAGTGGGCCAATATGTAGGTTGATGATAAATACTGTAAAGTTTCATGTACAAAATTAAATAGTAACAATTTACTTAATTTTAATTTTACAATCGTTGTGTCAACCCTACCGCTGTCGTCTCACCGGCCAACTTATTCATACTACTTTATGTGACACTTTATTAGAACCTTAAGGACGCGCTAACAAAGAGAATATTCGGTTTCTAAGAAGAATCTCTGTCGTCGAGTTATGTGGACAAATTATTTGCATACTTTGTATTGTATACGTGGCGTATTTTGCAGTGACACATCGGGAGAGTCACTGATGACGTTTTCGTGACGTCACGAAACGTGATACATCTTTTTGGAACGAAGTTCCTTATCGCGCGTTGTGAAAGGGGGCTAGACGGAAAAAAATCTTACGAAAAGTTGTCACGACACTTTTTGCTTGTCAACAATATTTGAATTTCGAATTATTGAGTGAATGACAATATTTGAATTTCGCGCGTTGTGAATTGTTGAGTGTATACAGGTTTTTTTATTTTTAATTATTACATTTTAATGAAAGGAACTTCGTTCCATCCGGGTGTCCCTTGACACCTCTCAAGTTTTTTTTTTTATAGTGCGGAAATTCCTCATGGATCCTCCGTTACCCGGGGAGGTGGCAGGGTATGTCGGACTCATACCGACTAAAGACAGCACTTGCCTTCACCTGCTCTATAGTCCTGGCCATGGGATCCGCGAAATTCCCCACGACCATGACAGGAACTGGGATACGCCCAATCGTAGACGAGAATTGAGAATCTCTTTTAGTCTCTTTAATCTTGTTTCTTGTGTCAATTGTTGATGTTATTGTCTTTTATTTTTATTCTCTTGTTTACTGATTATCCTACTTAATATTTATAAATGCGAAAGTAGTTCTGTCTGTCATGCGTGGTTTGAATGTCGGTCTACTGATCACGAAATAGGCAAGGTTTTATGTAATGAACGTAAGTGTTTGTCTTTGACGGGGTGTTTTTTATACATTATAAGTAAATACATGTCAAATGTCAATGCAGTGATAGCCTAGTGGTATAACCATTGGACTGCCAACTCGATGGTCTCGAGTTCGAACCCAAGGCACGCACCTCTGACTTTTCGAATTCATGTGCGTATTAATAATTAATTATCACTCGCTTAAACGGTGAAGGAAAATATCGTGAGGAAACCTGCATACCTTAGAGAATTTTCTCGACGGTTTGTGAAGTCTGCCAACCCGCACTAGGCCAGCGTGGTGGACTATAGTCTAATCCCTCTCAATATGAGAGGAGACCCGTGCCCAGCAGTGGAACATTATATGGGTTGATGATGACATGTCAAATACTTACTACACATTATGTACCTACAAGCTCTGCTTAGTTTGATACAAGACGGTGCTATCTAAAAATAACTAAACTCGACATACAAAAATAAGAACCAGAGACGCTACCGTCTATTGCTCACTGATTGGTTAGACTACTAGAATCAAGTCTCACTATTATCACCATGAGTTTGTTTCGGTGTTCCTCCTCAGAGGTCGTCAGTTACGAAATTCCGGCGCCATCTAGCATTAAAAAAGCAATTCATCGAACTTGTAAAAGTGTCTTTATAAGATCTATTTATAGAAAACTAGCTTCTGCCCGCGATTTCGTCCGCGTGGAAAAGTTACTTTTAATTATTGTTGTAATTTGGATAATTAACTCAAAATCGTTATAAATTATAGCCTAGATGTTAATCTGATGTACAAATAAAAATATTGTTAAGTTTCATCAAAATCCGTTCAGTAGTTTTAGCGTGAAAGAGTAACAAACTTCCATCAATCCATCTTTACAAATTTTCACATTTATAATATTATAGTAGAAAGTAGGATAGTAGGATAAATATTATTTCATTATCATAATTTCATTTTATTTCATCATAATATTAGTAAGGTACCGTATTATGTGAAATCCCCATCAAATTCCTTAGTCAAAACCGTATGATGTTCCTCTAATCCCGTAATCCGAATCGACCTTAAACATAAGTCAATTCCCAAAACTAATTAAGTAAACAGAGCCCAAGTCCACAAGTCCGTTTATCCCAAACTATTAAGCTATTCACATATTCAGTACAATCTAAACAACTCCTGAATTAATTTCGCTGATGGGACATAAAGGACAATGGGTAATAAATATTAATTTCGGTCAGGCATCATATCTTGGACATGAATAAATAATTGTATGACCGCTAGCGTATAGTGAAAATTATCAATTTCCCGGCCCGTCCCGCGCTGTCCCGGGATCGGGACAGACAACCCTTAACTTTGGGACTGTTTGTCTTTATAGGGTCATCACGTTTTAGTATTAAGTGATAGTTAAATAGTAGTGTTTTGTTATTTCTTTTCTTATAAACGCACGTAACGTAGTTTCTGTCCGCGACTTCGTCCGCGTGGAAAAGTTACTTTTAATTACCGTTGTAATTTGGCTAATTAACTTAAAATCGTTATAAATTTTAGCCTATTATGTATTCTGATGTATAAATAATAATACTGTAGAGTTACATCAAAATCCCTTCAGTAGTTTTAGGTTGAAAGAGTAACAAACATCCATCCATCCTCACAAACTTTCACGTTTATAATATTAGTAGGAAGGATAGGATAGTAGAGGTTTTCTTTTCAGACATTTAAACATGTGTAATTTTGGTCTAAAGTAGCCCAGAGCAGAAACGAATGGAAGATGCATGAAGAGGCCCTGTCCAGCAGTGAACAGTATCGAGCTGATGATGACGGATGATGATGAAACGTGATATCAGATGATTTGGAAGATACATAGATTTATCTTTCACTTGCTCGATCTTATTTATAAGACAATTTTAGCATTTTCATTCACTTATACATTTATATCCTGTGAGAATCGAATCCTTAAACTCATGATAAGCAGTCCTATACTCGAACCACTAAATCAAAACAAATAACATTTTAGAATTTACTTCTTTAATCTAGTAAAATATAAAGGTATCAAGAAAATGAATCAAGTGTCAACCCTAAACTCACCCCTTCCCTTCGGGGCTCATATCAAGTACAACATAAAAGCAATTCAGCAAATTGTTATTGACATGTTAATAGTTTGAGCGTCGTGATGTCGCTACCGTAGCTACCACCGGATTGTTTGGGGAGTTGCCAGCTTAAATATTATGATATGTCCCGCGTAAGGGTTAATAAGATATGGCAACACTGCTGAACTTAAGGTTAAGTTGTAGGTAATTATTTTAATTGAATTGTGTGATGTTAAAATGTAATTTGCGTTGTTTTAGGTGCGAAAATGTACTTACAAAGACAGGTAATGTAACAATATGATTTGTAAGTATTATCAAACATACGGAACACGTTCATGTAAGTTCATGAATAAGTATCAAAACCAAATAAATACCCAAAGTTAGTTAGGTACAAGATTATTTACATTTTTATTTGTTTCTTTTTCTCATAGCTTATCGCACCTTTCAAACTATTTAGACTTAATAAATAAATATTTTTGGACAATTTTACCCTGCACCATCTAGTCCCAAATTAAACAGAGCTTGAACTATGGGGTACTTTAAGAAACACACAGATCAACACAAACACTTATGTTCACATAAATTATGGTGTCCTGTAGGAATCAAACCCACGACTTTGTGATCAGCAGCGTCACGCGGACCACTAAACCGCAGACGTCATCAAACTACTAGTATTCGTATTTCGAAACACAAAACTCTTAGTGATGCCCTCATTTGTAAGTTATTTTAGCGAAGGAAAAATTAGACCGCGGGCAGGATTCTAACCTGCTTCTTCTGGTTAGGTACACCAAACCTGGCTTCGTGGTCATAGCGTCTGGTGTACCTAACCAGAAGACGCAGATTCGAATCCTGACCCTGGTCGAATTTTTTCTTCTTTTAAATAACTTTAAAATCTGGAAAATGCAAAAAAAAAAAAAAGATTGATACCCTCATGTTGGTGGATACACAGCTCATATATTTACCCTAAGCACTGCGCAAAACACAACCACAATATCACTGAAGGGGTTAGGGTTTTGCACAAATTAGTAATATCAAATACATTTTTCGATACAAAATCAAATTAGTATAACCCTTTATCCGTTTACGTAACAAGCTTCCAATTAGCGGCGTATTGCGCATCACTACTCCTCGGCATCGCCGTTCCTCAGTCTCTCAATTCCTCCGTATATAACAGGCGCTGTTAGACAATTTTGAAGATAATGAATATTGCCTGAGGACATCACTACTGTTTGTGCTACGTGCCATCTGTCACAACCCTTTGATGTAGGGTGGGTATGAGTGAAGGAGAGGAGTGGACAGACTTATTGCCTTCACTTGGGATGCCCAATTTCAGTAAGAACTTAATTTTTAAAACTGAAAACGTACTGATAATAATATGTACTTATAATGTTGCATATATATACGTTTTTTAATGTAGAAAGCTTATTGCAACAAGGGCTGTGACAGCTCAATTGACATTGATTTTATTTATTGAATTCAATTGTACTGTATGTAAAAAAGCATAAAAGTTCTTTCATCTACAGACATGAGCCATCTTCTCTGTTTTCCAGTCTGATCCAAGTCTTCCTTCCATTAACCGTTATGGTCAATCTCGTCGGGCATTGTAGTCATAGAATAGAATAGAATATTCTTTCTTGTACACCATAAACAAATGATAAGTACATTTTTATAAATGATAGAATGGTACAATGGGCGGTCTTATCGATAAAAGCGATCTCTTACAGACAACCTTTAGATGGATTTAAGGGACACAGAGAGGCGACAATCAGATAGTCTGGCGTACAGACGCCAGAAGGTCAAGCTATCCAAAACTGTCAAATTTTCCCAATTGAATATGAACCTTATTGTTGTGCGTTAAAGTTGAAAATCAATCAAATAAATTTGACAGATTGTGGTAGCTTGATGTGCTGGCCTCTGTACATAAAATAGATACAATAGATACTAATTATAATAATATACACAACGATTAATACTGTAGTCATTGTGTTCTTTAGCCTACTTTCATCCCAAATTCCTCTCCATCATCTAGCTTAGTAGCGCGTCTATCCACTCCTAATCAAGCGTCCTACTCATACCTGTGCTAGATTATAATACATTCTGCTTTAGGCTTAAAAACACAATATTATCACTCGATTAGTACAAATTCGAGTATAGAGTAATTTTATGGACTAGCTGCCCACCAGTCTTTGTTCTGAACCCGTTTATAGCGTCACCTACCGGGTTCAATTATTGTGATTCTAAACTATCAAAGGTCCCACTCAGACCCATACAAAAACTTTCATTGAAATCGTATTTTTTTAGTTTTAGCGAGACTAACGAATAGCAATTGAGTTTTATATAGATTGAGCTGTGTTCATTTTTATCCGCAATCAGCGCATCGCGAGGACACCGTGGCGACTCTGTATAAATAATTCAGCTCATCAAGAGCCGATTGTGACCACACCTTGCTGCCGGACAGTTTGTTTTCACTAAACATAATGTTATGGTTTTTTTATGTAAACATACTTCAAGTACTTACTGATGTCATTTGTGACAGTTTTATAGGCTAACGTATCAGTAGGTAAGTTTTGTAAGTTATTTATTGTTAAAGGAAATCTGTAATAAAAATATTATTTATGCATACAAAATGGCGCCTCTCAAAACCTCAAGCCGTCATTTAAACCCCAGACAAGACATTTAATTACCCGTAATTTATCGCCGACACTAATCCGCGAACTTCTGGCCGACAAGAGAAAAAAAATATAAAAAATCTATCCCCTTGATTACAAGCTGTCACGTCGTAGGATTTTTCCTAAGCCCTCATTTTAATTAGTCACGTCGGTTTTGTACGCGTTCTCGAGTGGAGAACATCCATTTTCTTAACTACTGTAATTGCCCCCACCTCGCGATGTTGCCAGCCGCAAAATTTATTGCTTAATTACCTCAAGAAAACGCGTCGCGCTCAACATCCCCGACAGATGTTTTTTATTCGCCGTGGAAAAACAAAAACGGTTTAAGAATGACATTAATTAATTCTTAATGAAATTCATCTTCACCCTCGGTCTGCGTGTTTTAAATTAAACGCTCGATTTATTACTTGTACAATTTGTCGCGAACACAGCCCTCGTAATTAAAACACGACCATCAGTTATTACATTTATTAGCGACACAGAATAGTTGTAAAATCTCCATTTAATATTACACAGCTGATACTAAGAATAAATACTAAGTAAATATTAAATGCTCTCGAAATTTTAATTATAGCATGGCTTTATACGTTTGTGGCTATTTTTTCAAATTAATTAGTTCGTTTGAAAATCGAGCCAGAAACGACGCTTTAGCCCATGATCAATATTTTCTTTGGTAAGGGTCTTCGACGGCTCCTTGGAATAGAGGTTCGTCAAATCTCAGATATCCATCGTCTGGTCGAACGACATCTGGAAAACCTTTATGCATGATAGGATCATTGTAAGTATCCGCACTGTCATGATATTGGTGACTGTTTATAAGATTCCTATTAGCATTCATGGCAGTTTTAAACTTGTCCTCTTTTTGTGGCAAAATTGGAATAGGCGTTACTTTATCTTCTACTTTCTTATCCTTGACAACGGTACCGGCTCCAGCTAGGTCTCTGTAGTTCCTCTCATCTTTTCTTAGAGGTGAATAAGGGTATCTGCTTCTAAATCTATAATCATACCTTCCATTCCTCGCGTTAGGATATAATTCTTCGTCAAAACGTCTGTAGGGATCAACAGAATATCTGTACCTTAGATCCACACTTGGAGGAGTTCGTACAACTTCTGGCAAATGAGCGTAGTAAATAATTCTCTTTGGTTTTCTAGGTACCATGTTGTCGTAATTTTCATCGTATCTGTCTACTCTTGAACCGTAGTAAGGGAAGTAACGTCTTCGGTCAATCATATCGTAGTAAGGATCCCTTCTGTATAGATCATCTGGAACTGGGTAGTATCTATCATCATAGAAGTATCTTCTAGATTCATCAGGCATCGGTGAGTTATACACTGCTTGGCGCGGAAACACTGGCTTGTATTTGGCCCTGTCTCTGTCTCTATCCTCATCAGGTCTCACAAATTCTGTTCGCAATTCATCGGTTCTTATGGCTCTTTGAATAGATTCTTTGTCATTGCGAGATTCGGAAGCCTCTAACGCTTTGTTTTGGGTGACAAAATTGACTCTTGGCATTCGAGAATTGATCAGATCGCCAGAAGGTTGGGGAGGTGTTAGAATATTGTCTCTTGGATCTCTTTGGTCCCTTTGATCTCTTTGCTCTCTTTGCTCTCTTTGATCTCTTTGGTCTCTCTGATCTCTCTGTTCCCTTGGATCTCTCTGGATTTCATCACGCCCAGGTAAAGGTAGCTTAATCCAGTTTTCATTAGAAGCTCTCGCTCCTCGACCAGTTGGTTTGTCAGTCACTCGTTCTGTTGTTTGATACAGAGGGAGGACTTCCTTGACCTCATTGGTGATGGATATTTTGGTTGTGGGATCCTCTTCTGGCGGTAAGGGACCAGGTATCCAGGGTTGGTTAATGTTATTTTCTTGACGATGGGACTGCATGTTGTAATACTTTTCTTCTTCGATCACGCCACGTCGACCCCTCACGGAATCTGATTCCACGTTGATCTGCAATGTTATAGGAATCTATTTAAATATAGTACATTTCAACCGCGTAGAGTTATCATACTGTGTATCTTATAGAATAAAAAATATAGTCTGGTCTATTTAAAATCAGCATTCCATTTCTCACATAGATTGATAACTGTGCTACAAGATTAATTGAACATTATGTCTAAATTCTCAGCTGTTTTACATTTGACTTCAATCACAAAATTCCGTATTTTACGTTATCAAAACCTATTCTCGTACCAAGTTTACTTATTTACACCTACATTTACCGAAAATACCTGCGCTCAGATTCGTGTTGGTGGATACCGGGAATTTTCTGCATTTGCAGACAATTATATGTATAAAACATGCCCTATTTTCTTTTGAATTGCGATTTTAAAAACAGCTGAGGTATTGCAAGCTGCGTTTTGAACAATCTGTGGGTAGTTCTGTGACCTGTCTAGCCACTCATAAACATTGAGTCACCATGTTAGAAAAGAACATTTTGTTTATTATCAAAACCTGAGTTAGGTTATGCGGTCACGACTGATACAAGCAAGAGGAGAGGTGTGAGGTGAGATGTTAGGACACATAGTTTATTTATTGCAAATTGATTCGATAACAGTTTTAGGTTCATCTCAATTAAGATCTGCCTTTATTCTCTCGTTTTAATAGAGTTGTGAAATTACAGTGATGGATATTTTTGTATTTTGTTTCCATGATTTAAAAAAAGTACCTATTAACCGTTTTGTAGCTGTATTTGCAATAATAATAATTCATTTATTAGCAACCAAATAAATTACAATACAAAGGAGCTCTGCCTCCCGAACTAGGTAGAACCTGTGTCTCGGGAGACAGTGCCTTCCCTAATGAATAGGTTCTTCATTATATTTGGTAAGTACATACTTGCTCTTATTATCTCTAATAAACAAAAAAATAAAATAAAAATAGTAACACTAAATTAAATCAAAATAACAAAAATGCAAAGAATAAAAATAAAAAAAGAAAGCGTTAAAGTGTCTATATATTATTTAAGTAAATTAAAGCCAGAAATTTGCAGTATTTATTACAATTATTAGGTTTGTGTGTGTGTAAGGGTATGTAAAGGTGTGTGTCAAATAGTTATAACTTTTACCTAGTGCCGCTACATTTTTATATAGCTTCTATAAGCTAAGTATTTTTCAGAAAATTTGTGATGTGTTTTTATGATCGCTACCTTTTATTTAAATATAACTACTGGCTTTTATATTACCTAAATACTATTTATATATTTTTTTATAAGATATCGGAGTACTAATCCCTAATTCCTTTAGCAATAATATAATTATTAATTAATGTTTATTAATTTTAGCAGACTTCATTATTTTGGTTTATCTAACAGCCCTTAAAGGTTTTTTTAATTAATAAAGGTTTTATAACATAATTACATAACCCTCTCAATATGAGAGGGGGCCATTTACTGCGCCACCGCCAGGCCCAGCAGTAGAGCAGTAAATGGGTTGATACTTGCAATGGCGCGTATTTATTTATGACAGTGACAAAGAACTATTCTTCCTTGCCTTCTATCTATCTATCTATTAGCCAAGGACGTCTACTGCTGAACATAGGCCTCCCCTAATGATTGCCACAAAAATCGGTATTGCACAGACCGCATCCACCGACTCCCTGCGACCCTCACGAGGTCGTCCGTCCACCTAGTTGGGGGCCGTCCTACGCTGCGCTTTCCTATGCGTGGTCGCCACTCCAGAACTTTATTTCCCCATCGGCCATCCGTTCTTTTAGCCATATGGCCCGCTCATTGCCACTTCAACGGTGCAATCATGCGAGCTATGTCGGTTACTTGGTTCTTCTGCGGATATCCTCATTTCTGACTCTATCACGCAGAGAAACTCTGAGCATAGCCCTCTCCATTGCACGATGCGTGACTCTGAGCCTCCTTATAAGTCCCAAATCAAATTTATTTATTTGCATAATGCCATCCATCCATCGCATAATCCCATCGTGAACCTATCCTTGGCTTAGTATATTCTGACTAGTTTTTAAGATAAATTATGAAGTCTATCTCGTTATTCAAACTTACTTCGGTATGCTTCTCGAAGTCATGCTGCACTTCCATGGAGAAGGCTGCGCGGACCAGCACGACACACCACAGTAATATTGCTTCAAAATGCTTCATCGTTGATGCTTGTGTTGTTGTCTGAAAAATACGAATGTTTAATGCAGGTTAATTGGCTCTGAAGACAATGGTTTTATTAGGTGTAACCAATCGTCATATATCGTCCGTGTCCAAGTTATGTACGTCCTGTAAGACATGCTTAATTAATGAAATAATGTCCATCTATAACTGACTGCGGTAAGCGAAGATTAACCTCACAGATGGATGGATTGACCCAAGCCCAAACCTAATATAGGTGTTAACCAGTAGCCAAATTTATTCTACAAAAACATAAAATAAAATAGTCAAATACGGTTCGTCCAGTGACCGCTGGTAGTGAAGTCGGAAGTGTGATGAAATCAAACGGAAGCGCGGCGGCCAAGCGTGAACCTTATCTGTTGTGCGCCAAACGAACCAGTTTCACGACCTCGTAATTTGGCATTTACCTCGGTTTTTCCATTGGACATTTAATGATATAAATTTTAACGAAAGAAAAAATCGAAGTTAATCAGTATTCGCCGGACGCTTTAGCCACTAAGCTACCGAGACCACTGTCATTGATGGAGAATTTCTCTTAGTACATTCTACGTCTTAAAGGCGACGACTTTAAATTACCTTTACAAAAACACTCACATAAAAAATATAAAAAATAGTAGCCCACCGGTACCGGGAACAGTGTCCAAGCTACCGGTGGCGGTGGTCAGGGCCGTGTCCAACGGCCCGTATCGGTAGGAGGTTTCTTAGGAGTAGGTAGGTACTGTTTTCTGTATCAAGCCCTTAATCCAGCTATCCAACGAAAGCCTCCTTAGCTGTTGGTAGAAGCTCTTGGCTATTAGACCATTGGCGGACACAACGATTGGTACAATGATCGCTGAATTAGTTCAGTTATGACAACCTCGTGTGCCAAGTAGAGATAAATTTATTTCTTTCTCTTTCTCGTCAGCCTTATTATTATTACCTATAATCCTCCAAGTAAGATGCGAAGTGAGGCCTCGCTCTTTGAAGGAGGTCTACAGCCTGTCAGAGTCGTGGCGGCAAGATCAAGGCAAGTGCGGTATTTAGTCGGCAAGAGTCCGTTATACCCTTTTTTTATAGTCCGGAAAACCCTCATGAAGGGTCCACCTGGGGAGGCGGCAGGGTATGTCGGGATCCGTGAAATTCGCCACGACAATCCGGTATACCAGGCCGCCTCCCTCGGTAGCAGACAATAGATATTGCACACCCCAAAAGAAGGCATGACACGCGTAAAATAATGCAATGCTAAAATAATTATGACTATTTCATATCAAGGACTTGCGAGTATAAATTGTTTTAACCATAATCATTTCCACGTAATGTGAGGTTCCATTAGTAATTGAAGACTAATGACAACATCGGACAGATTTCTATTCTATGTCATTTCATAATTTAGCTATAGTTTGCCTCGATATAATATCGTTGAATATGTTTGACGTCTCACATGATCAAAAAATAATAATTACAGAAATAGTAGTAGTTGTTACTCTATTGGTCCTAAGTGCAACTGCCACGCTAGAGGTCTTTGGTTCGAACCCCGATCGGGTTTGGATCGATGGGCTTACAATAAACTTCTGATGAAATGAAAAAAAATAAGAATTAGAAAGTCACAACAAAAGACAAAATACCAAACAACAAAAGAATAGATTCAAGTTCTAACCTAATAAATGACAATGCTCGCCCCCTATTATATAAAACCTAATCATACCAGCGAACTGTGTACAGAGGCAAGCTCATCAAGTTACCACAAGCTGTCAAATTTCTTTGATTGATTTTCAACGTTAACACAAAACAACAAGGTTCATATTCAATTGGAAAAATTTGACAGTTTTGGATAGCTTGACCTGCTGGCGTCTGTACATTGGGACACCTCTGCCTAATCCTTCGAGGAATACAGGCGTGATGGTATGTTATAAAGTTAATGTATTATTATTTTTTCGTCTTTTTTATACGTACGACGGTACACCAAACGCGTAAATAATAATTTAATATAATAATTATTTAAATCTTAGCATGGAATATGCCAAAAAAAAAAGATACGTGTAAATAGTATTTTTTTCTGGGAAGAAGAAACTACGAACATTCACCGTCAAAAAAACAATTAGTAAGTAGTATCTTGTTTGACATGAGTCTAGATTAGTTAGGAAAAGGCCAGGCAAGCATCACATGGCCATAGAGTGGACGAGCCCACAAAATCTACCAAATACTAAAGAAAAATTGTCACAATAGTCCCAACAACAATGTATGGAGATCCCACGACACACCAATTTGGCGATACCGTGTGACAGACGAATGTTCCGCTCAGCGCCCTGTCACAATAGTATCGATGCCGTTATCCTGCCCATTGAAGGCACTGACCTAGTTAAGGGTATGGTCATTTGCCCTTATAGGTATTTACATCACGAATACGCTATTCACCTGAACAGAGGACGGCCGGTAGAGATATCTTAACCGCTTTGATCTAGATCAAATCACGGAACAAAAATAGGTCGTTAGGTCCAGATGGATGTAGAATGCTAATGTTAATGACACCTACTTAATATGATACTAGCTGTTGCCCGCGTTTCAACGGCATCACAAGAGATTTTTGAAACAAACAAAAAACAAAAAAAAATTTTTTTGAAAAAAAAGGTTAAGGAGAAGGAGAAGATTACAAAAGTATATCAGACCTTAGGGTCTAATATACCTCTGTACCAAATTTCATCCAAATTGGGTCAGCGGTTTAGGCGTGAAAGTGTCACAGACAGACACGAGTTACTTTCGCATAATATTAGTATTAGTTAGGAAGTAGGGATTTAAGTACTAACTTTTCCCGCGGCTTCGCTCACATTTAATTAGAAACTATCAGTGAAAATCTTTTCGTTCATGCTCTATCTCAGGTTCTTATTAATTAATTAAGCTGAGATGTATTTTTTGACGTCTTCACGACGTTGAAAAATCTCTTATCTATAGAATGACGACTACAGAATCATTCTCTCAAGTCTCAAAATCTAAAAATAAAATCGAAATCACAATATTATATATCGATTAAAAAAAAAATAGATTATTTTTCAAAGAAAACTAAAGCAAAGGTTGTTTCAAGTAGGTAATATTCTAATAGGGAAGAAGACTTCTAACTTTAAGTCCTAAGCGCGACTGCTACACTAGAGAATCGAACTCAGGCCGAGTTCGATTCCCACGTCTAGCAAAGTGTTATTGGGTGTTTCTGTGAAATCTCAGTTGCAGCTCAAAGATTGCATTTCTGCAGTTAATGGCAATAGGCTCGCTCCCTAAAACACGGGACCTAAACATACCGGCAAACTGTTAGTTTACAATTAGTACACCTCTGCCTACCCCCTCGGGGAGTGCGGGCGTGATGGTATATATGTTAATTTTATGACTATATGTATTATGCAGCTTACATAGAACCTAGATAACTTTAGACATAAGTTGCCTTGACTTTAAAACAATGGGACTTCATTGATTGTATATGAATTGTCAGTAGATAATAATAATAATACAAAGCGACACAAGTTACATACGTTCATCGTCAACCCATATACTGTCCCACTGCTAGGCACGGGTCTCCTCACAGAGGGATTAGGCTATAGCCCACCACGCTGACTTAGTGCGGGTTGGTAGACACGATACCGCAACGTCAGTGGCGAGGACCACCTTAAGCACTACGTAGTCTAAATGTTTAACAATAAATCTGCATGGCTTAGAGATTTTTCTGTCTGTGGGATCACGCTAAGAAAAATCTCTAAAGCGTGGTCCTCGCCACTGCCGTTGCGGTATCGTGTGGGTTCGATTCCCAGTCGAAACAAATCTTTGTGATATCCACAGATAGGTATTTGTATTTGTGTTCGTTATTGTGTAAATCTGTTAAATCCATCGTGGCATAGGGCCTTGTCATCTAGTGCGGGCGCTGTCTTTTTAAAATAAAAAATAAATATAAGCTTTTTTGGTCGGGAAAACAGTCAATCATCGATCGAAAATTATATTTTTGTTACCTACATATTATTCGAAAGGGTTAGACTGGAATCCGACCTCAACATACTTGGGAAAAGGCTCGGAGATTGATGATTCGAGATAGAAAACTATCGTTATAGTTAATTATTTATTTAACACCAAACGAAGTAATTGATTTTTCTTCTGAAAATAACTTTTCATATAGCACATAGTCACGATTCCTTATCTTAATACTTATTAAAATCTTATAAGTAGATATAAAATGCTCGTGTCACAGTGTTAGTTGCCATACTCTTCGGAAACGGCTTGACCGATTTTTATGAAATTGTATAAATGTTATATTGTATATATATTTTTCATACCCCTAATATTGATGAGGATGGCCCACCCCAAACAATTATTTTTTATGTATTGGACATTTTTTTTGATGTGGCGTTAAAAATACATACTACTCTAAATTTTCATCCTTCTACCACCAACCCCCATTATTTAATAGTGATATTATATGGCTAAACAACGTTTGCTGGGTCAGCTAGTAATATATTTATAAAAATAATAGAAGCTTACCTTATCATAATCCAGGCACCAGGCTCCAGCCTCGCCGAGGTTCAGCAGCGCAATGACGGCGGGCTCCGACCAATCAGCGGTCACGCCACGCGACCTTATTGTTTGTCCACACAATCGAACACCGTTTCCATTGTAAATGCCACCGTCCCATGTGATACGGTTGACGGGAAAATGTAGGTATCATTGAGCTTGCCGCTTTGGGGGGAACAGCAAAGATGTCGTGCCAACCACCGAGCACCATTCCACAGCACGATAAACCAAGGTACTGAATATGTCAGCTAAGAGATCTGACACCATCAATATTAATAGAAAAGGCAATCTCCCTTTGTTTGGGAGTGTGGAAAATCATCATGGATCGTCTAGCACCAGGGGAGACGGCGGGCTTAGTCAAAACCCAACTTAAGGCAAGTTGGGTTTTGACTAAGCCCTTGCCCTATAGACATGGCCATGGGATTCTTTGACTATCTTTACAGGGTCTTTTTTTTAACCTAAAATGATAGCGTAGGTATCTAGCTATAATAGATAATGTCGGTATAATTTCGTTACATTTTATCGAAGTAAGTATTTGTTAGGTTAGAATATTATAAAGCAATGTCTGTCTCAATTTTCAGACATTATATTTTTTTTATTTAAGATATTTTCTTTCCTCAACACATAGCATGCATACCTACCTACCTACCGTACTGTATAGTGTAGTACCTAGTGTAGCTCAACCATAATTTAAGGAGCTCAACTAAGTAGTAGTCCTCTGCCAACCTCATTACACTACTATATTTATGTATTAATTGTTTTATTTGTTTATTTTTAGTGCACTCCGAACTAACCCCCCATTTTTTTTCTCTTTTTTCCTGTCCATCCATAGGTTGTCTGGTAGATATCGCTCGCTATTAGCGATAAGAGCGCTATTAAATACTTACCACCCTTAATTTAGTTAATTCCAATGTTGCTCTTTATCATAGTGTGCAATAAAGATTATTCTATCTCATTAAATCAAAGACCCAACCAAGTATTTCATCAGTGGAAACGCATACAGAATAACTGTAGATACATTTGAAATGTCGTTTGTGTAACAATGTGCACGTGCAAGCGTGTCGCCTGTCCACCTCGCTGTAGCAGCCGTCGAACCCCATCAGTGATGGAGAGATTATCTAACATTATGGTAAAACATACCTAGTACATAGCTACATTGCGGAAGTATTCGCATAATAGTATATTTTGATGTTGTAATCAGTATTGTTTTAATGTACTGTACCTATATAGCTACCAGCCGAAAAAAATCCCATGGCAGACCAACAGGAGAAGCGCGAAGCTTAACAGTATGTGTGGACGTATATAGGCAACTCACTGACAGGATTGTGCCACAGGGTACAGGGCAAAATATTCCTTAATATATTAGAAGATGTATACTATACCAATTTTATTCTTCTTGCTATGTGATGCCGAAGGACCCGCGATATCCAGGCTCCTGCCATATTATGCTAAACTTCCTATGATGATTTCTATCTTGAACCATTATTTCTTTTGGGGGGGTTCCAGGGGTTTTCCACACTAATCAGAGATAACACTCACAACTAACAGTAGGCCTCACAAAATAATATTTGTTCTGTGTGGCGATAGAACCCGCGACGCGACACAGTTCAGCCGACCAAATAAATTAATTCCGAATGTATTCACTTTGCTATTGAAATGAAACTGCTTTTTAACGAATTATATCGCGTTTTAATACTAATTTCAGACATTTACGCGAATATTAAACATTATACATTAAAACTACTTTTTATCGCGTTAAATTGATATTATTAATCCCGACGTTTCGGACCCTTGTCCATGGTCACGGGTAGACTGAGGTGGTGGGCGTCTTGATGATATAATTACTGACAGCTACCCTACATTTTTATTGTTACATGATCAATGATATTTATTATTATTATTAATACTAGATGGAGTAATTTCAGTATATTAAAACATTGTAAGTATTCATAAAAAATGCTGAAATTAGGATTATTTGACAGAATAATACAAAAAAATAATATTTTTTACATGTTTTACCACTACCCACTTTGTGAAAGTGTTTTATGCAAGTGGATTCGAGGTTTAAAATTTCTTTGATTTATATACCTAAATAAGGACAATATATGGGTTGATGATGATAATTTACTTTATTGTAAAAAAAAATGACAATTCTATATACTTACATAAATAAAAAGAAAAAAAAACAAAAGCTTAGATATATAAAACTTTAATACTATAATTGTTCAGTTTTAAAATAGCAATTTAAAGAACTTAAATGCACTCTTGTACAGACAAAACATATGATAAATAACAAGAAATACGTAGAGTATGTTATTACATTAGAAATTATTTAATTAAACGTGGTGGAACGATATAAATAAGGCATCGTTAGCACTAGATTATGCGAAAGCTATCTAATCCATCGTGGAACTGGTATTTTTTAAAACACCATATTTCACGACGACCCTATGCTAGTTATTTTTAATACGGTTCCGATAGTTCAAGGACTAAATCAATAGTGAATACTCTCTTCCATTCATTTTTTCATACAAATAGATACTTTGGATGGAATACCGAGTGGTTTGCTAAGGTGCTCTCGGGTGCTCTAGCGTACTATGCTTGCACCATAACCTAAACTGGCCTAGTGATGATATATCAACTAGCTAGCGATGCCTACATTATTAATAAGAAACATTTGCGACGTGAAAGAAATTGTAAGCTTACATTCTGAGCCAATCTTTGGAAAAATTCTGCCAAAGCAATAAGAACATACCTAGATTTAATCACAAAGCATTTCATTATTCTAACATCAAACGGCGGCTCATACAACTCTTAAATTAATACCTATAATGTTCCTCTGCATTGCTACCGTCAAGCTTAGAAAACAGCAAATTTGTGGCCGAACAGCATTTAAAATTCGAAGAAGAAGAATACTGTTAAGCTTTATAAAAACCTTTCTCTTCAAACATTGACAGAAACACTACAGCATAATTATTATTCTTTTTGTTATTAGTAATAATTATATTAACCCTTCAAGCAACAATTTCGACACAATGCAAAATCTAATGTTCTTGGGCGCCGGGACTCTTACGCAATTTGTTGACTTAATTATATGCAAGAGATATTTAAAAAAAGAATCATAATAATATGATTCTTCGACAATATTATTATGAAACAGTGATACGCTGTGTTTATGAAAAATAATCATGTATGTATTTCTTACTTTGGTTTGCTAAAGATTTAGTCCTTGAACTTGTAAATTAGAATGTAATAGCTAGGCTAGTTTATTACTCCATGCCGCCCATGCCGGCCATTTGCGAGGGCGCAGCTGGCTCGTTACCGTCCTTCTTCTTTGAGCCAGAGACGATATCGTCGATTCTGAGGAGGAGGATTGCTGTTTCTACTGCCGTTTTGTAGACCTAGAAGAGGGGAGAATACATTTTAGAATCTCACTAATTATCAAAAATATACAAGAACTCCTTTTTAATATTGTGCAAAGCCTTTGTTTCCAATATGATAACATTTTGAAAATAGTCTCTATAAAGAACAAAACAAAAATTCTTCCTTCTTTCATAATTTTATTGTAAATCAATAAGATTTAACAGTGGGGCTCGTGACTAAGTAATAACTTTTCGTTTTGTAAAAAATACACATACCTACAATCATTTTACGATGATAAATACCAAGCTACATCTAGTAGCTTGGTTCGAAGTGTTTACTTTTATTTTCCCTGTATAATTTAGATTTTCGGGACGGTAATCATCAATACACACGTGTATCATACGACGTTTTTCAACACACTTGTGAAGTAATTAACTATAATTTCAACTGTGAAAACGAATTGTGAAAAATTTTTCGCAATGGCGGGAAAAAAATAATCAGCTGGTTTCCTAAACAATGGCGAATAATGGCGATCGGCCATAGGCTAAGAATGAGGTTTCTTTTTTTTTGGCTTTTCGCGGATAGCGTTTTAGCCACATACAAAATGGGGATATCAAAGTTTTCTTTATTACAGAGAAAACAAAAGTGATATTTGAGTGAGTTTTATTTATTAAAAACGTACACGAAATACGAAGTTGCATGAAATGAGCTAGCAATAGGTACATTGGCTTCATAAACAGGCCCTATCAGAATATCAGCGCTGCAGCTTGATTTGCTTTTTGCTGCAGCACAGTGCTGAGATAGGGACCTATTCTGACATCGCACAGGATAAAGTACCTACTTCCTTAGTTTTAAGATTTATTAAATTGTTATGTTAAATTGTATTTTGTCCTGTTTTGTGCCTGTCAGAATAAATTTTCTTTCTTTCTTCTTTCTTTTTTGTATCGAAACTTTTTTAAGAACAAAGCAACTCAACTAATAAAATAAAATAAAACCTATAACTCACTTGTGAATAATAGCAATGAAAAAGTCAGTTTGATTATAGGTGTCATTACGTGCCTAATTGCGGTGAAATAAGAGCCATTTTATGAGCAAGTGTGTTGAAAAAAATATAATTAATTATCAAAGCAAAAATTTTGTCAGCTGGTCAGGGAACCAGATTATTTAACAGAAAGGCCTAATTTATTTTACCTAATAATTGTCTATTTTCATAGTTTTTCTATTTTTCATTCATAAATGTTGTTGTTTTCCTTTTTTTGGGGTATGTTATACAGCGTTACTACGGTTCTTAAATATTGTGAATGGATTCGTTATAAGGACCCATTTAACCTCCTCTCAGCTTTGCGGGTAGTTTTGTAACACCTTGTATAATAAAAGCAAAAGTAGCTGTTTGTCTATTACGCTTTCACGTTTAAATCGCTGAACCGATTTTGATGAAAATTGGTATAGAGATGGATTAGACCTTGGAGAAAGGGAAGTACTACCTTTTGTCTCATAATTTTCTGAAAACGCGGGCAACAGCTACACTATACTACAGTAACAATATTAAATAGTACATACCTGCAGTTTGACGGCGAGCGGCTCCCAGATGCCCTTGACAGCCATGTCGACAATCTCCCCGGTCTCCCCGTCGATGCCGGCGGCGCTGGAGCCGGCGGCGTGGCGCGCGCGCAGGGCTGTCAGCGTGCGGATCGTGTTGGCGCCACAGTTCTGCGCCAACGTGCGGGGGATGATCTCTGTAACATTATCATCAATATATCAATATTTAGGATATTTTACATAGCATCGTCTGGTCACAAACTAAGCAGAGCTTGTATCATGAGTACTAGACGATGAATCTAATTCTGACATTATTTTACGCGAATATTATACATTGAAATAAAACTACTTTTTACGGATTTTATCGCGTTATATTGATATCATTAGTATTAATAATAATTAGTAATAAATATCCGTGACCATAGACGCTGTAAAGGGTCCGAAACTTCAAGATTTATAATATCAATATAACGCGATAAAATCCCTAAAAAGTAGTTTTATTTCAACTTATAAACTTATTTTTTTTTTAAATACAATACACAAGAAATTGTTTGAGCATATAAATTTTAGGACTTTTATGGTTTTAGGACGTTATTGGCGTCGTCCTTACCGAAAGTACTCACAAGTCCTAAAAAAATTACAAATATTTGTTCCATTTCGAATTTTACATGATATAAAATGAATCGGCTAGTTACCGAGTGCCTGCGCCACAGCGCGGTAGGGCGTGTTGTGTGCGGCGTTAGCGGACAGCGCCTGCGACACCGCCATCTCCACGGCGCCGCCGCCCGCCACCAGCCGCGGGTTCAGTACCTACAATTCACATAAATACTGCTTAGTTCACTACTTAATATAATTATTATTACGTGATTTATAACTCAAGAGAGAGACAAAACAAATTCATATGACACAAGCCCTGAACAATATTAGAAGAGAATACAAAGCACGTAATAGTTTTTGATGTGGTAATTCCTCTGGGTTGATGAGCATCAATATGTATAAATCAAATCAGCCTATCGCAGTCCACTACTGGACATAAATGTGCAACGGCTGACATATAGCAATGGAAAAGTAAATTTAAGCAACATAAAATTCTTGTTTTATATAATTTTACGAGTAAATTACAGGATAGAAATGTGTTGCTGGGGAGTTTGTTGCGCCGCTTCTACTTCCCAGCTAAAACACTAGAAGACGGTGAAGGGCGGACGTTATTGGGGGCTGTCTTAAATGTAGAATGACGTTCAAAAAGTACTACCTAGTAGTCTATCTTGAATAAATAATTTTGACTTTGACATAGGCCGATCCCAAATCGCGCCACAACGCCCGGTTCTCAGTATGTACACACTTAGCGAAATTCTAAAGCAATTTTATCCTAAGATATTGACTGAAATTGTATGATGTTACGGAGACAGTATTTTCAAAACTATACGATAATGATATTAGTCCTACCTCAAAATTGCAATCGCGCATTATTTCGCGAAAAATCGCCTTTGACTTTTAGTAAGTGTATACATAATTTATGCTCGCGACTGTACGCTAGACATAATTCCAGTAAAAGCTGACCTCGCATGTACAGAGGTCAGCACATCAAGCTACCACAATCTGTCAAAATTCTTTGATAGATTATCAACTTTAATACAAAGTAATAAGGTTCATATTCAATTGGGAAAATTTGACAGTTTTGGATAGCTTGACCTGCTGGCGTCTGTACAGAGGTCAGTACATCAAGCTACTCCAATCTGTCAAATTTCTTTGATAGATTTTCAACTTTCATACGATGTAATAAGGTTCATGTTCAATGGGGAATTTTTTGACAGTTTTGGATAACTTGACCTGCTGGTGTCAGACTTTCCATACAATGACGGGATCAGTTTATACTGGGAATGTATAGCTTGATGTGTAGTACGATATTGCCAAATATTCTGTCGCCGAACAAAAATGGGCAAAAATTGTTACTTAGTGAAATTATTGACTTAACAACTGACGTCTCAGACAAGGCGCCGAAGTTGGATGAAACAAGCATACGGCAATTGCAGCCCATAGACCAGCGTGTTGTCATCTTATTACAACAAAAAAAAACTAGATATTATCTACGGGAAAAGAGAATCCAATCACAAATAATACTAACCAAATTCTTAGCGACGTGAAGAGCATCCTGAAGATTCCTTTCAATCTCGTTGAGTATGTCCTTGGAAGCGCCGCGCAGTAAGATGGTACAAGCCTGAAAAACATCAATATTTTAACTACGTACATACTAGCTGAAGATATACAATTGTGACGTAAACTCAATTCAAGAACAAAGGTAATATCGTGAGTCATATATATAAGGTATAGGAACGCTTTGTGAATGAATACCCAAACAAATTTTCTTATCCAGAACAATGACTGGAAGTTGTCTAATAGTAAATGTTACCTTAGGGTTCTTGCACTCAGTGACAAAGGTGAAGTACTCGTCGCCGATTTTCTTGATCTCGAACTTTCCAGCACCCGTACCCACATCGGACTCCTTCAGCTCCTCGGTACGGTTCACGATGGTGGCGCCACACGCGCGGGCCAGGCGGTTGTTGTCGGTTTTACGCAGTCTATGGGACAATGTAAAGAGGATTTCATGCAAGGAACTTAACTAGTTTCGAACAAAGCTAAGAGATGGCGCTGTATTCAAAAATTCTTATATCTTCATAAAA
Source organism: Acronicta alni (assembly GCA_964056405.1). Classification (NCBI taxonomy): domain Eukaryota; kingdom Metazoa; phylum Arthropoda; class Insecta; order Lepidoptera; family Noctuidae; genus Acronicta; species Acronicta alni. The sequence continues at coordinate 10,903,528 of OZ043928.1, forward strand.
TATAGCAGTCTGTAATATTATCCTGAATGATGAAAAATAATGAAGAATTGAATATAATGGTCTGCATTTCAATGTAAAATGTAATTAGTTACTTCATGCTGGGCAACCTACGCTGTAAGGCAATGGAGATTATACAAAAATGGCTAGTTAAACCACCTGTACTCTTTTAGTAGCTATTGTCCAGGCTGCATGCTACCTTATACGACATTATTCTGTTTACTCCGAGTAGTAGCTCACCTGCGGATAGCGGTGATGCCTGCCTTGACGAGGTAGTGCTGTGCGAGGTCGGACACGCCCTTCTCCGTGAACACAACGTCAGGCTTCAGAGCGATGATCTCCTCGCACTGACGCTGGACGTGCTCCTCTTCCAACTGGAGCAGCCTTGTGAAGTCCTGGACAATTCGGAAGAATGTATGTTAAGCCTTATCGTCCAACAAGGCACTTTTGGCTTAAGGGTCAGCGACACGCAAAGCTGTTGCGTTGTATGGAAAATGATGAAACATCACTTCACCTTCTGGAGGGATATGGATCGCTAATACACAAGTATTGCTCGCGTGAATTACGTAAATCCGTGTACACAACAAATATACCATTATTAACTCCACAAATCATAGCATTCTTAATGCGACTAAGACATAATTCTCTGGAGTTCTTATCCAACTTGTAATGTAATGAAGAGCTCACTCACCTGTTCTCCCAAAATCTCGATGTTGGTCTGGCTCTCTCCCTTCTTGTACTCCAGAGGGCAGTCGAGCAGAATGATGCGCGGGTTCTCGATGTAGCGCCGCATCTTGGCGTGCGTGACATCTTTGTTGAACATCACGCCGTTCAGTACGCGAGACTCTTCAATAGTTCCACCTGGGATCTTCTCTACTTTGGCGTAGCTGGAATATATAGGAAAGTGTTATTTCTTTAAGACTCAAGACACTAACTTGAATAATATTTAAGTCAATTAAATAAGAAATTATTTTTTTTATACCATCATGCCTGTATTCCCTGAAGGGTTAGACACTGGTGTACACCCACACTTTGCTGGTATGTTTAGGTCCCATTTAACAAGGGGTAAACCTAATGCCATTAAATTATTAATTATTTATTTACATACTAAGAAATTCTAAAAAGGGGTGAGAATTTGTATAGATAATAAAGTCTAAACATAAACAGCAAATTGTTTAGTAAACAAACTGAGAACAAATTTTCTATCGATGTCGTGTCTGTAATTTTGTTTATAAATTACTGGTTAAACACAGAGACTGCAGCAGCACGCAATATACGCGCTTTGTCGTGGATTTGCGGAAACCAGCCCGCTATACCATACCATACCCGAGACTTCAGCTTGTAGTGCAGGAAAGTACTTGTACTTGGTTAAATTTGGCGCAACAATGAACCTTACTTTTTAATATCAACTTCAACACGGCCGTTTTCGTTGACTGTGACGGTGTTGACGGCATCCAGAGCTATGTCCACTGCAAGGTCTGCCCAGCGTCCAATGTACTTTGTGCCCACGCAAGAGCGAATCTGAGGAGGAATACATTAAATTAACTTATTTTATGTAGCCTCTTTTGTGTCCCACTGGAGGGAAAAGGCCTCCTTTTATTCTTACAACTAACTTTATTAAATGTATTCTAATCTAAAAAAAAGTATGCAAGTATTATATCCATTGCCATACCCATAGCAAAAGCTCTGCTTAGTTTGGGGACTAAATTGTGCTGGGTAAATTTAATATCCCAAATACTTTTTTTTTATTCATTTTTATAGTTTACTCCAATATCAAGCTATTAGGATGTGGAGGACACACAAAGAAGGAGATATTATTCACAGTGAAAATAATAGCAAAATGGCATAAGCTTTCAAATAAATTTGCAATGATGGCAAACTTAGAAGAGAGCCTGCTTTGAGATAACATACTTTTTTATAATCATTATAATCGATCCAACAAATACTTACAACTTCCTTCAACTTGTCCCTGTCATTCAAGTCAATTGGCACAGAGATCTTATCCTGCAGCAGTTTGACGGCATCCTCAAGTGCCTGTCTGTATCCCCTAATGATGACTGTGGGGTGGATGTTCTGGGTCAAGAAGGTTTCAGCCACTGCCATCATCTCTCCAGCTAAAACAATGACTGATGTTGTGCCATCACCAACCTGCAGAAGTAATTTATTGTTAATTTTTTGAGCAGATGAAAGTTCATTGATAAAAGACAGTAAATTTTACTGTTTAATGTGTGTGTACTGATGTGTGATGTGTAGTGTACAGTTTAATTTGTGGTATTTAATAGTACAACATTATTTAAAGTTAATAATGTTGTACTTATTTACTGAAAATGACCAGCATTTTATCACAGAGAAAAATAAATTAAACATTTTTTTAAATTCTTTATTTTCTAAGCTTATGAGTTCTGAATATATAAATAGTTGAATGCCTAAATTGCTAATAATTGCTAAATTTGTATCATCATCAACCCATATACTGTCCCACTGCTGGGCACGGGTCTTCTCTCATATTGAGAGACCACCGCTGGCCTAGTGCGGGTTGGCAGACTTCACAAACCGTCTAAAAGCTATAGTCCACCACGCTGGCCTAGTGCGGGTTGGCAGACTTCACAAACCGTCGAGAAAAATATCTAAGGCATGCAGGTTTCCTCTGATGTTTTCCTTCACCGTTTAAGCGAGTGATAATTAATTATTAATTATTTTTTTAAATAATTAAATTTGTATACAGTAGGTATAATATCATAAGACACTTATCAAGGGTAATGTCTTGTATGGTCAGCACTCAGTAACTTGGTGTTGTAAGCTAAAATAGACCTTGTTGTTTTGTGATATGCAAACAACATTCTCTCCAAGGGTGGTAAAGCAATTTTGTGGTTGACTAATACCTGTGTTACTGCACTGCCCTGAGATCCCTGCTATTCAATCTCTTGGATTATAAGTAATAATAAGAGCTGATGTCATCTAAATTGTGTAGAATGTGGAAGGTAAACTCAACATGAAAGGTATTGGACTCAGTAGCTTAGTTGGCTACAGCATCTAGTGTAATTAACCAGGCTCGTAGGTTTGAATCTTACCTGAGAAAATTATTCTTTAGCTAAAATTTCTATATTACAAATAATAAAAGTGTAATCGCTTTTCTACATTACCTAGGGTTGGTGAATGAATTATTAATCCCATATACACAGAAATAAAAATAAACAGCCCGTTACTTACATCCTAAGTCAGTATTGGAACACAAGGAAACTAGTATTGCCACAAATCCTAATAAAAAAAAAATAGGCAGCATAGAAACAGATAGATTGTTCTTCTAGCAGTATCTGTACCTATTGCCGCTGTCATTATTATCTAAAATATTTTAAGTGTACCAAGTTGCAATACACCCACACAAAAATATTCAATGACTCACAGTAGAATTCCTATTTTCAAATAAATCATTTTGTATCCCTAAACAATTATTCTCCAGGCAATAACTTAGCACACAAAGGCAGCATCATACAACAGTATTTATATTGTATCTGAAAGAACAAAGCCTGCATACATTCTCTTTAAATAATGAATTTTCTAACCTCTTCATCTTGTGTTCTGGCGATTTCTATCATTGACTTAGCAGCCGGGTGCTGCACGGTGATCTCACGGAGGATAGCGTTGCCGTCGTTGGTCATCACAATGCCACCCATCGGGTCCATCAACATCTTCAACATAGCCCGAGGCCCCAGGCATGTTCGTATAACGTCGGCTATAGTCTAAAATAAAACCGACATTACAACTTCTTGTATTCAATATGACAGATATCTGTGAAAATTTCACGTTAGTGACTTTATTTGCATCAATTCACCTTTCCAGCACTTATATTCCCGAGTTGAACCTTCCGGCCGGAGTCACGTTTTGTGTTTTGGCCTGCAATAGTAAACCACTGTTGTATGAAAATCCGAATTACAACAATAGAATTACGATAAATCAGACTAGATACTTACTGAGCACTAATATAGGTTGTTGGCCGTACATTTTGGTAATGCCTAAAACAAATCAAAATTCGTGAATCTAATAATTTCTTCCAGAAAATCAACGAATTTCAAGAGATTCACGAAAATCGCGTGGTGACTAAAATGTTGCTACACCAGAAATAAATTTTGTCTGTCATGCATATTGTCATAGTAAATAAAAAAAACGTTTTTTCTAACAAAGCTTAATTAAACATATTTTTTTTAATTTTTACAATATTTACGTTAAATTATTACATATTTTTTTTAATTTTTACAATATTTACGTTACATTATTATACTTAAAATTTCTTCCGTTTTTTTTTACTTTTCGTAAACTCTAGTCTGTTAATTAGCTGGTAACTCTTTAGTCAATGTCAAATATAAAGTTGCCAGTACAATAATTTTTATAAACTTACTTTTTAACAACAGATAATAATTACTAGACGCCTATTATTGCCTTTAGTCAAATCAAATCAATTTATTTGTGAAACATTCGAAGTCGATTATACATGATATTATTAAAAAATATGTTACATTTATAGAACAGAGCAGAATAGTAAAATATTTTTGTAGCAAGCTTTGCTAATGAGTACTCTGTGGTAAACTTCAATGTAACGTAACAGTAATAAAATATTTGGTGAACAAGAGATGGCGTGGCGGTATAGTTCGAGACTTCGACTTCGAGAAGGAAATAAAATTTAATTACGGACATACTTTCTATCTTTACTCACTCATTTTTTTTATATATTTATTTATAGGAGCGTAAGTATACAAAGGCAATCTTAATGCCTTTAGGCAAAATATTTCCTCTGAGCTATCCTCTTTTAAATAATTTTAAAATATTAAAATTCTTGTTATCCTGATTTATTCGTTTGTCTTGCTGTATTCTCAATTAGGAATACGTACTTAGGACATACAATACATACTTGGACCTTGCAATGATCCTGCTATTCCAAATATTCACCGTTAAAAATATCAGCTAGTCAGCTGATATTTTTAACGGTAAATATTTTACCGAACAAAATATATTTAAATTTTATTTAAAGGATATTTTTGGGAAAAGAACCGAGTAAGACTGAAATGGAACTCCTGGTTCATTACCTACACTACCTGACCGCACGTTTGGCATAGTGGTTAAGGTGGTCACCTCACCACAACGTTCGCGCCGTGTGCCGTGGGTTCGATTCCCACCCGTACATATCTTTGTATGATCTATAAATATTTATTTCGTGTCTTGATGTACATACTTTGTGTCCGTTAAACGTACTTATTTTTGTAAAGTCTGCAAGCAACCCCGACGCTACGAGTCCTGTGACCTATAAAAGAAAAAATAAAAATAATTGCTTCGTCAACTAAGCTACGTGGTCTTGGCCTATGTGATGATGGAATTATCGCTCCTACTCTAATCAGTCATCCATACTTTTTTTTATACCACTAAGGTGGCAAATAAGCATACCTACGGCCCACCTGATGATAAGTGGTTACCGTAGCCTATAGACACTTGCATCACCAGGGGTTTTCATTATAAGGGGTCCTAGTTGAGTTGGCAGTATAGGTAAGGGTTAAAATACTCCTCCTCCCTCCCTGTGCCAACACAACGTTTCCTCGTGGAGTACTGGCAAACTACCTCACCGTAAGGAACATAATATTAACACAGCTCAAAGCAGTGTTACCTATATCACTTCAATTTTCTGCAAGGCGGAGGTACAATTCCTACTTGCCCAGACTGGCAGCTCCAATTTGAGTGAAATTACTCCCTACCTCCCTTAAAAATATCATACATACCTATAAAATAAATGCGAAAATAAGTTTCGGTCTCTCTGTTTGTTACGTTTTCATGCGTAACCCTAAAACGTCAAACGAATTTTGATGACATATTAGTAGCTAACGGCCGTTCTCAATATCAAATCCGTCGGTAGATTTGCTTACAAGAGATAGGATTTTGACATTACTTGTATGGACGTTATGTCAAAATCCTATCCATAGTAAGGAAATCTACTGACTGATTCGTTATTGAAACCGGCCATAAGTATATACGGCCTATAGAGATAGATTGGAAGAAGGTTTTAAGTACCTTATGTGTCACAACGTCTTGGGATGCCAATGAAACCATGGGAAATAACTAGTTTATAAAAATTAACTGGTAAATGAAACTCTGTGACACAGCCGTTTATTAAATGATTTATTTTTAGGCTATAGGAATATTTATTTATTTTTATTTTTTTAATATACTTTGTTGTACACCAAGTTATTAAGTAGGTAATATATAGACACATACATTTTGTATTTGAAGACTTACAATGGGCGGCCTTATCGCTGTCTGCGATTTCTTCCATGCAACCTTTTTTTAGAATCATCGTTTAGTACCAACAATTCAAGGATCTCTTATGACAGAACATTATCATATTTATTATATGTATAAGTATATATTGTATAGATTACAATCTTAACTACATAATTAGGTAGGTATCATACTTAATACCTACAGACTAGATATTGAGATCAATTTATTACATAAGTTCTCAAAAAACCTTATATATAGGAATGCATAGGTAGGTAGGTACTATGTAATTTCATTTCAACAATATATTCATATAATATTATCTAATGATATTTATAAGTGAAGCTATATACAAGTTGTTTGGTAGAACGTTGGACATACGAAAATGGTGGTTAGTTGGGGTCATCTGCTACCCACTGGGCCCAAATTATTTAACCTGGGCCGCACCTTTTTCTTTTACTTTTTTTTAATTTCACAGAAAATTATCAGTTTTTTTTTAATGCAAGTCAAAGTTATGCATCGTGTTTTTTTACATCTTTTTGTACCTTTAAAGACTCATAACTTTTTTTCCCATTAAAATCTGTACCAAACAATAATTTTATGAGAGTCTGCTACAATTATACATTAATACAAAACAACATCCTGCCTGTTTTACCCGTCACAAGTAAAGATATTCGAATTTAAAGTTAAAAGAATCTGGTAATTTTCTGTGAAATTAAAAAAAGTAAAAAAAAAAACGGTGCGGCCAAGGTCAAATAATTTGGGCCAAGTGGGTAGCAGATGACCCCAACTAACCACCATTTTCGTATGTTCAACGTTCTACCAAACACCCTGTATTTTTAAATTCCTTTTAATCTATGATATCGTCATCGATATCAGATGACTCGGTTTTGGCGTCATCCCCTTTGTTTAATTTGCAGTTTTCTTTAACATCTTGCAAATTATGCAGATCCTCATAAACTCGTTTCAGATTCCTCATTATATATGAAGTTCCGTTTACTTTCCCGGCAGGTGTAGAACCGGTATGATCGAAATATTTTTCTGATTCAGAAGTCACGTTGCCTGTACGAACTGGCACGGAGAAAGCCGACACATGCCGAGGCCGCTGCCCAAAGTCTCGGCCAAGCCTTTTATCCACTCCCGTCTCCTCACGCGCCTCTTGACTATTTTCCACTCCTTCAGCCAGAGCTCGCTTTCTGTCATAAATGTGTCCGGACACGCGCAAATCTATGAAAAAGTTTAAGGGGTCTACTCCGAAACCTCCGGGGTTGTAGAGCGGTGGGTACCACATCGGTGGCGGAGGTGGAAGAATTAAATTCGATTGTGATACTGATGTAGTCTCAGAGCTTCGTCCAACGCATGGTGAAGGTTTTGGAAGTTCTTCTGTTCCTACATCAACGTAGGAAGACTGTCTTCCTGGCGGACCTGGGCTACTACTGAGCTTCGCTTGTTCAGGCTTAGGTGACAATCCCCTCGGCGACGGCTCACGGACTCTTGCATGTTTATCCACAGTAAGCTCCAAAGGTACTTCTGGTCGTATCTCAGGCTCTTTCTTTTCTTCCTCATGTTTGGGCCATTCACGCCGCCAATCGTTTTCGTTTTCAGCGAAGTATTTTTGCGTGCGGCGCTGCTTGAATCGACGATGGTAATGAGGAGGCCTGCAGCCATGGCGAGCGCTCACAAATGAGCGGAGCATTTCACTGAAGAAGAACGCGTGTGGCTGAAGCGGTAAAGCGCTGTAGAGATACGGTGGTGTGGCGGCCAAAAGCCGGGAGACTAGTTCAGTGTTCCTCAGTTCCCGTACATGAGTTTTGTTTGGCGCCTCGGTGGTTACCTTCTCCTCTTGTACGGAACTCATCCTGTAACAAAAGAATTCGTGTCAGAATTTAAATCAATTCGCAAATGAGCGAGTGAACCCTACCGGGAATCGTGATGTGAATGAGATCTATAGGTACGATGCACTTCAACGAGGGGTGTTTGAAGCATTTTATAGTTTACGACATTTCCAACGTACCAACCTAATACGACCTAATGTACCTAAAGAATTTTAGAATAAAAACAAATCGTTAAGTGTAAGAAAATGTTAATATTAATTATTAGGTATACTTGTAAATTTTTGTATCACGAAGGTGCCTATACTTTATTCCCGGTCACATACTATTAGTATACCAAATTTCATGCAAATCGGTTCAGCCGTTTTTGCGTGATTGAGTAACAAATAAACAAACAAACATCCAAACATTCACATTTATAATATTAGTATGATAGTATGATTATATGCTATCGCCCATTTTAGAAATCGGAGGTACGATATTTCCGTTTATATAGGTATCGCACACAGATAAAATCGCAGGGTGTAAACGCGCCAATCTCGGCTAAGCGTGAATGCGGAACGACTCTGCGAGACAGTCGGCCGGTGATTATCGCAGCTCTCCTGCTCTCGTCCACGAACAATGCGTCCGACGCTATTATGTCTAAGTACTGCATTTGTGTTGATGAGATACCCACTGCGAGTACGTACTTGCAAGTTAAGGATCTACGCTTTGTCTGCTCTGTGGAGAAATGGAAATTTAAATTTATATTTTCTGTATATGGATATGTACAACCGGAAAATGGTCGTCAACAATAGCCGAGAAACATCAGCAAACAAATGAGTAAGTTTTAATAATTTTCCTAACATACCATCACGCCTGTATCCCTCGAAGGGTTGGGCAGAGGTACACTTATGTACCCACAGTCCCTATTGAGCCTATTGGCATTAACTGGGGCACACATTCAACCTCCGAGCTACTAACACTGCTTGAACTGGGAATCGAACCCAGGACCACTAGCGAAGCAACCACTAGTCTAATGAGATTTGACTTACATATTAGTCCGTACTATGTATACAAATGAGACGGTTCAGAAAAGAGGAAGTAAATAGTAAAATAATTATGTAAGCCTAAGTATTTTCTAATGGCAAATTTATTTTATTAGGTTCGCTTGTTGGATTGCTTATCACGAGGTCATGGGTTCAATTCCCACAGGACACAAATATTTATGTGATGAAAATAAGTGTTTGTGTGCCAGACAACACACAAACACTTATTTTTGTGTGTTTCTTAAGTATGTATATACACAAAAAAAGTATATAAGCATTATAATATCCATTGTCTAGTATCCATAGTACGTCAAGCTCTGCTTAGTTTGAGACTGCTGTGTAAAAGTGTACAAAAAAATTTGAATTTGATTTTCAATTGGAATGGTTTCTCCACCAATGGATTCTGAGCGGCCCATAAGCTGATGCTGCGCATGGTAATTAATTTATCACAATGGCTATTTAGAACACAATTAGTAAGTATAATACTATAAGTATATCTACAATCATTGTCTCGAACGTCCCAAGCAAACCCAATAGCTGCGTTTGGACACATAAACCTTAGGTATTGCGTCATATACATTATTCATCGACTCACTGTGCCACGGCTGGGCACAGGTCTCCTCTCAGAATGAGAAGGATTATGCTATAACCAGACTGGCCTAGTGCGGGTTGGCAGACTTCACACACCGTCGAGAAATATCTCTATGCATCTCGCATGCAGTTTCCCTCACGATATTTTCCTTCAGCGTTTAAGCGAGTAATAATTATTTGTTAATACACATTAATAGGTACACAATCTTTGTCAAAACACAGATGTTTAATTAGCCTAACTCCCTTGTCGACTGTACCTACTTGTATTTGTTACGTTTTACATCACCACGCAGTTTATAAAATATAAGAAAAAAATACTCCAAATCCAAATTCAAACTGCGTCTACCGTTGCGAGTGATATAGTGACGTTCTATATTCGCGGTGTCGCATGTCGGTTCGTCTGTCCACATCGATTTTTCAGCTCATCGGTGTTTTATTGGCAATATTCGAATGACGATACATCCGCATCCCGATAGCTCGCTGCGGATTTGTTTTTGGTTTCCCTTTTTCGATGTCGGTTGCCCGACGGGATATAATTTTGAGTCAGTTAAATGAACGATGAATTTTCTTTAAATTTACATACACATTTTAGTTATTCTATAAATAGGTATACCTATATTCTATTTGAATTACACTTTGTGGTTTTTAATAATCGTTATGAGATTTACATCATTTCTAATAAAGTCACTTTATTATTTTTTAATCACTTAATCGTGGCACCGCACTATTGAATCAACAACAAAGGCCTCCTCTAATAAGGGTGGCATAGGAATTAAATGTCACATTACCATATCACTGAGTTTGAAGTGAAAGCGATATATCGGATTTACCACAATAAAGAGTGGGTGGGGAGTGTAGGGGGATGCTCACAATAAATTCAGAGTGGTGTATCTCTATTCAAACAGTTGATACGGAGCGTGAAGCGGGATGAAATCTTACGTACGCGACGATGAGCAAACATGACGGGGTACAGCCCCAAGTCTGCATTTAAATGTTCGTAACGTTTTTAATGTAAGAGGGAAACGGTGGTTAGGTTCGGTTACTTTTAGAGATGTGCTGTTGACAGTTGCCTCTACTCGAGAACTTGTTTGCTTTTCAACAAACTAAAAACGTCATGTTTCTGATAGATGAAGATAGTTTTTTTTTTTAATTTTATTAGACTAGGTATCGAACTCAATTAAATATTCGTGATGGACTGAGCTTCTGTCTCTTTAATCAAGCCAGCACGATGTTGGGCTAGGACCTAGCCTTTCTGCGGACGAATGCTACAGCGCTCCCGTAGTCCCGGCATTAAAGTGGTGACGCGAAACGCCGAGGTTGGTTTTAGTCGGTAGATCGCTCTTATCAGAGCGGAGTCCGACACACCCCACCGCTCTCCCCGGAGTGGTGGGTAGTGCATAAAGCATTTCCAACCCCGTCAAAAAAAAAAAAAAACGGACCTAGCCTTTCTGCGGACGAATGAATGCTACAGCGCTCCCGTATTCCCGGTACTAAAGTGATGACGCGAAACGCCGAGGTTGGTTTTAGTCGTTAGCTCGCTCTTTTCAGAGCGGAGTCCGACACACCCCTGTAGTGCATAAAGCATTTCCAACCCCATCAACAAAAAAAAAAGGACCTAGGCCCTAAACTTGGGAAAATCCGTTGATGCAAATGGTGGTCCAAGACCTGTGACTTTGAGAGTACTTTAGTATAATAGAAGAACTTTAAGGCTGAGTTATCGACGTCACAGAATCACAGAGCACAGTTTCGATTCCATGTGGGAAGAAATACTTGATACAGGTAACTGTTTCGGGTCTGGGCGTTTGTGTACGAGTATTTGAGTTAGTTTGATAAATATGCCTACATCTGTTCTGATCTGTTCGAATTCAGGGAACTTACTAAATGATTTCTACTGGACTCATATTGGACACATTCCATTAATAAATGTTCTAGGCCAACATTGTCAACAACTCCACATTTCTCGCAGTATTTGAGGTTAGTAGACGCTTGTGTAGACACTTCCACCATATAAAGAAAGAGGCAACTTTTTTTTTATTTAAATTAGAATATTTATACCTTCATACCATCACGTCTGTATTCCCCGAAGGGTTAGGCAAGGGTGTCCTAATGTACACACACAGTTTGCCGGTATGTTTAGGTCCAATGCTATAAAGTGCTAGAATTTTATATAAAAAAAACAATAACACTGTTCAACCTGGGCACCGTACCCAGAACCTCAAGCGTAGCAGACGACTGATTGCCAGGGTTTTTGAGCTTTTGACATGATAGGTGTTCATGATGACAACCGGGACCAATGGCTTTATGTGCTCCCCGATGCGCGGAGGGTATTTCACGTTATGAACACATTTCCTATCCACTTGCTGTTTTTTTCATCATGGCAACTTTTATTTTGTACAAATTCAAAGGATTCCATACACTGCGAACGCGTAACATATTTACAGTTACAATACAGTTCGTCGAATGAATGAAGACTGAAATAAAATTGGAATCGTTACGTAGATATTCGAAAGCTGAATAGATACATTTGAACACGTTTTTTTGCAGTGTTTCTTTTGTATAATGATAACTAAAATGTTTACGTGGTGATCGCCGGTCTAAAGTAAAAAAGTAAAATTAATGATGGTTATACTTTTGTTCATTAATGAACCAGAACCCCACAAGAGGTCATAACAGTTATTTTTCTATTGAAAATAGAAAAAAAAAAAAAGTTTATTCTGACAATCAAAATACAAGACAAAATACCGAACAACAAAACAATAGATTCAGGACCTAAACTAAGTACATAAGTAGGTACAGAGGCCAGCACATCAAGCTATCCATATCTGTAAATTTTTTTTATAGATTTTCAACTTTAATACATAATGATAAGGTTCATATTCAATTGGGAAAAGTTGTCAATTTTAGATAGCTTGACCTGCTGGCGTCTGTACTAGATTATCCTGTGCGATGTCTGAATAGCTCTATTGAGTCTGCTAATTAATTAATTTAAATTAATACATAATATAAATTGTATGTATACCACGGTATAGTTAATCTGTATTTTTTTTAATATATTTTGAGACATTTTTACACAGCACCAGCTAGTCCCAAACTAAGCAGGCTTGTACTATGGCTACTAGACAATCGATATAATACTTATATACTTTTTTTTGTAAATACATACTTATAATACATACGAAACACAAATACTCATGTTTTACACACACAAATATTTGTGTTCTGTGGGAATCGAACTCACGACCCCATGATCAGCAGTTGAACCACTAGACCACAGACGTCGTCATGTCGTCGTGTATTTTAATATTTTCACAAGATTTTATTTAACTTGCAATGTATATTACAAATCTTTCAAGTCAAGTTTGAACCACTTCCGCTCGACTTATGACTTCGAAATTTCGCATGCTTTTACAGTTCTGGAGACAATACATTAAAATGATAAATTAAAATTAAAATATAAAAAAATAATCGTAAAAAATATATTTCTATAAACATATTTTTATTAAATTTATACGCGACAAACTTTTATACAACGACAAGACAGACAGACATACAATGCAGCGAGAAGGTTTGCTGTGGTTTGATTTAGGTATTTCAAAGTTTATTTTCTTCGTTTATATTTTCAGAGCATTCAAATAGATTTTCGACCTTTAGGAGCCTAGCAAAATGAAAAAGTTAATTTATTTTTGATTATGACCTACTCACAACAAACGAACTAAAGAGTTTCTATATTACGGTGTCTAAACAGTAACAAGGCTTAAAAAGTGTAAATAAGTAAGTAGTTACTAACCAATAACCTTCCCGTAAAACGTATAGTAATTAAATAAACACGAATTCACGCAAAAAATGAAAGCCATTGTAAAAGTACATAAAAAATTCAATTAGGCAGCTCACAGCAACGCTTGGATTTTAGCGACAAATTCGAACGTTGAACGGTAAAACCACTTTTTTTAATATCGAAATCTCAAATGAAACTGCACTTTATACGCTTGTAATAAGGTTGGTGAAGTGGTTTAATGGATGGTAAATAATATGGTTGTAGAGGTGTTTCGTCACACGGCAGCGAACGTTAATTTCCATATTAAAACCGTCACAAAGGAAGCAGATTCAAAAACCGCTCCGCGGGCGGTGTAAGAGGCGCACGGATGAAGGAAAAGCCAGAGAAAATGGATGCGGCAATGTTGCTATACGGAAAATTCTTTTTATGGTGAAATATTTCTGAATTGAGCACAAATATGCATCGGCACCATGGTATTCATAGACAGGGTCTTTTTTATAATATTCGAATAGTGTTTTGGTTTATCGTGGGTTATTGTGTTCAGCTCGGCCATTACGCCAGTCGACCCATTAAAGAAAAGATATAGCAATGTAAAGTAAGTACCTAACGTTTACCTACTAATGTTTACCTGTCTTTAAAGTACATACCTCAAAATTATACCTACTACAAGATTTCGCAAGCAGAACCACATCCAAACCCTTCACAGCTCTGCAACACAAACAATATTGCGCGCAGATACCGTCGGGGTATGATAATCGCGTCAAAACGCACGTGAAGTGCCTCCGACGGCAGGGGGGTGAGGTAGGGGGAAATAGGGAGGTGCTAAGCCGATGACGGCTTTAAAACGCGCAGATTATCCCGACGAGTGTACTCTGGAAGAGGTATGATTTATTGCTGCCTCATTGTGCACGGATTAATTTCTTTATGACGATTTTATTGGATGCCTGGACATGTTGAGTTTTACAGAAGCAATTAATTGAGGTCTGTTGAGTTTAATTTATGACACAACAATTAAACTTTACTTTATACAAACTAATTTTATTAAAAACATCATTCAACTAATGTCATGTTTAGTTTCAAAAAAAAATTTGAACCCGGGCAAAATATTGAAATAGTTTTTTCTATTCATATTTTTTTCAAACGTTAGGCAAAGCCGCTTATGCAACCGGATTTCATTCATAAATAGAAGCCAAACCTGTGTATGTTTAATGACTGACAGTTTGGCACCATATTTTATTCTGTAACTATATGGTTCAGTAGATTAAAAGTCTCGCAAACTGGAGGAGACATTGACGTTTATTCAACATTAAATAATGTTAAAAAAACTAAACGCATTTATTCTGCGGCCTAACTAAAACTAAACGACAACAGTTGAAATAATTTGTTTTTACCAATATTAGAAAATATGCTTTGTTACATTTCCTTTCATTCATTTCTATGCTTGTTACTAACCTCAATAAATTAATTTTACAAAAGACACTTCACCACTTAAAAAATTGCAAAAAGGACCACAAAAATACCCTCTCTCCCATCGAACCCGGAACCACAGCACACTAATCAAGCAGCCCAGTCGACCAGAATGCTGAATGTACCCAATTTCCTAACCAGATCCATCGCCAGATAACGACTGTATTACGAACGAGTGAATGTAATGACGCTTGAATGAACGATTGTGACTCGTTTGGGGGTTTTTTGACGGCAATACTGTATACTGTATAATGTTCATTAGTGGTAGGAATTGTGTGGATAGATTTTTCTACATAAAAGAATATAAACCTCTACAGTCAGTAGATTTTCTTTTGAAGATTTAGGTAACAGTCTTGTAAACTGTATTGCCTGATTCATACATACATATTCCCCATTAGTTTTCGAAAGTTAAACGGAGGTGTAGTGGTGATAATCTTACACAGTTCACCCAGTACTTTTAGGTTCTATGTAATAGTGGGCGAGCTTATTACCATCAACTGGGAACAAAATCCAGAGTTCCTGTTTTTTAATGTACGGAAAATCGTCATGGGTCTTCGGCATACGGAGGCGGTAAGGTATGTCGGACTAAAAACCGCACTTTCCTTCACTCGCCCTATGGTCATGGCCATGGGATCGTGAAATTCGTTACCACTAAAACAGGAAATCCAGAGCTCCTACAAATTCTGAAAAACTCATTATACTTTGCTCGACCCGTACAAAACGAACCCAGTACTTTTAGCATAGCATCCGCACTTACAACCAATGAGGCAATGAAAATCGTCAATCGACTCAATCAGAGTCTCTGAACGGTTTCTAATGAAAGTCTTAATTTTTACTAGAATTCAGCGTGCGTTGTACAAAACTAGAGGACTGAGTACTTTCTAAAAATGTGTACCTCAGCTCGGGACCAGTTCCCGTGTAGCGTAATAGACAAACCAAAACCTGTTCGTATATTATTTCATTGATTCCTACACAAAATGTTACAATGTAGCATGACACACACAAACACACCACATGACAGATGAAAATCAGCGTTAAGAATTTAATTTTGCTTAACAATCTGCTGATCTGGAGACCCATTTGGTACCTTGGCTTTGAGACGTATACACAATTTAATTATACTTATTTTAAGAGAAGGTACATTTCTTTATGTAGTCTTATTTTTTTATATATATATTTTTTTCTTTTATTATGTTAAATTTGTGTCTTCGGTGCTAGCCAAATAAAAGTTTTTCTTTCTTTCTTTCTTATAAACTTTTATTATTTTAAATGCAATAATAAAAAAGTTATCTTTGTGTTTTATAAAGGTAAGTCCTTATTGATTATCTCATATACTCTCTACACACGAGTGCGAAAACCACTAATTGTATGTGCTTAGTGTAATATTAATGAATTACGGCGTCTTCCCTCCGCTTAATCAAAGACGTGTAACAAGCTGCGACTTGTTATTGTAGCTTCAATAGATTTAGTAGATACCTATGTAATTAGGAGAATAATTATGAATTGAATATGGAGAGAATAAGTTGGTCTCCGGTAATAAATAAAAATATAGATAGTGATAGTGTGGCAGCTATACTTATACTAACTTATACATACTTAACAGTTTTAACATAACAATAATCGACTCGACGCACTCGACTTCAGACTCGACGCAAGGAACGTGACCTATTCTTTTTATATAAAATAGTAAGAAGCCAGGTTGACTCTCCTTACCTTCTGAGCAAGATAGGTCTGGGCTGTCCACGCATTAATGCTAGAAAAAAAATATTATTCTATACTCCCACCCCAAGAACTAACTATGGAAAGAACTCATTTATTACAAGAACCTGTAGTTTATATAATAACCTCATGAACAATAATAATAGTAATAAGGACCCCTTAGATATATTTCACCTTTCTTTTCACAAATTTAAAAAGTCTGTACACAACTGTCTGGTTCCTGCTCCAATTAACTAAAATTATAAATTCATAAAATTATAAATTCATGTTTAGTTTTTTTTTTTCTATTTTGGCGCTAATGTATTGTATATAATTATGTGGAAACTGTTTTGGATTGTGTTTGGTTTTATTTGTATGTTTTTTTTTTTGTTTATTGTATCTGTTTGTTTCCCAAATAAAATAAAATAAAAATAAATAAATAAACATACTACTAATATTCTACTACTGACTAACATTAATTTATATTAGGTATTATACCAGTCCGATATCATAAATTCGTTTCCCTACCTTTAAAATTATAACAAAACTTTTCATTGCCTAAAAGCACAAGTAGTGCGAAGCCATGAATAGAGAAAAGACGAACATACCTATACACAATAACAGTGAACCACGAAATCGAAGCATGCCTGACTTTTTCCGATTTCAAGTGCGGTTCAAAAATGGAAAAATGTTGGATTTAAAAGTCTATAACAAAATATATTGATTTCTGACATTTACGCGAATATTATACATTGAAATAAAACTACATGATTCTCTGAGTTTGTTTCGGCGTTTCTTCTCAGAGGTCGTCAGCTAGGAAATCTCGGCTCCATCTAGTTTTAATTAATAATTAGTAATAAATGTCATTGATCATGTAACAATAAAAACTGTAGGGTAGCTGTCAGTAATTATATCATCAAGACGCCCACCACCTCAGTCTAACCCTGACCATGGACGCTGTAAAGGGTCCGAAACGTCGGGATTAATAATATACAATATACGCGATAAAATCCGTAAAAAGTAGTTTTATTTCAGTCTATAACAAAAGATCCATTAATTATATATTTATTTCTATAAATAGACGCTTTTTTACCACACTTGCAAATCAATAAATATATAAAAATCTTAATCTAAGCTACTGAGCAAGTCATGTTCTTAGTTTAAACTAAATACTGTTCCTTTTTTCTACTCGGTCACAGTTTTTGCCAACCAAGGCAAAATGTAGAGAATCTTTTATTATTTTATTTTTCACATCAATGTATCAAATAAATCTTAATCAATGTTTTAATTAATAAACCACATTTTTCACTATGTTCGTTGCTACTAAGAAATCGCCCTGAAAAACCGCAATCGCATTTCAGCATCAAAAGTCCATTCAATGCAATTTCTTATCAATATTATAGGAAAAAGCCAGTAGTGACATCTCAAAGTAATACGAAGACATTTATGAATAAAACCAGTAAGTATATTTTTGAATATTTTGTTTATTCTACGATGTTTTTTTTTATGATGTGCCTTCCCTTCAGCTAATAATAATAAAAGCGTTATCGTACCGCAACACAATGCCACGTCGACGCTTACGTTCCTTCAAAGCATGGTACACGGAGCCACAAAGACTGAATACTTTTATAATATTATAATATAATAGGTACTAGTGTGTTGATAATCGATTAATCAATTATTGATAATGGATTGAAACAGGTAAAATTATCTTAATTATCTCAAATGTATACATAACTTATTCAAATAATCAATAATCATTAATGAATGAAGCTAAAGATTTATTTACCTTTGCTTCCTGTCATCTCAATGCTGTGATAGTAATGTTGATAATCGATTAATCGATTATGGATAATCGATTATTATCAACACCACTAATAGGTACAGAGACCAGCACATCAAGCTACCCCAATCTGTCTAATTTCTTTGATGGATTTTCAACTTTAGTACAAAATAATAAGGTTCATGATCATTTGTTAAAATTTGACAGTTTTGGATAGCTTGATGACCGGCTAGCGTTTATACCTAGTTTGAGAGGCTCATGGCTTAGTAATAACTACACAGATTTACCGATCAGCAAGGTTAAACTGCGCTTGCCACGGTCAGTCTGTGGATGGATGACCACATCGAGACCACTCCGGGCTTCTGAGCATGTAAAGCCGTCAGTCCCGGTTGTTATACGAAGACAATCATTAGTGGTAATCAGAAGCCCAAAAAGCCTAATAACCAGTTACTTTCGTATATAAATACTATTAGTATGGAAGTATAGTTTGTTCTGATAAAATATCTCAGATCTCAGCAAGGACAGATTTTATATTAGCTTACATTATTTTAGTGGAGTGGCATCGTGCCTGAATGATTGGCTCCTAAACGTTACCCACGTTTGTGATAATTTTTGGGATTTTGAGAGATACCTGTTTAATGATTTCAGGCATTAGCTATGAAAGGAATTAACACAGAAATTGAATAATGAAATTTGCCATAAAGTTGCCTATTGAAATAAACCCCGTTTAAGTAGTGTAGTTTCATTTCAATGCTTATTGTAATTTACCGCATCCATGTTTAAACTCTGTTCCAACATCTTTGTGTTTGCTATTCAGTGCCGCGTAGCGTGGTTTCTTTGTGTCGTAGGCAATAAAGGTACGTGCTACGACGCTACGCCGCTACGGCGTAGACTACGTAGCACACAATGACGGCGGAGTCTGTTTGTATGGAACTTTTAACATTTTCATGTCCCATAAAGTCAAAATAAATATCACGTATTATAATAAATATTTCATATTATGATACCTGATATATCCGTCCCCATGATATATTATCCCACTGCTGGGCACGGGTGTCCTTTCACAGAATGAGAGGGATAAGGCTATAGTCCACCACGCTAGCCTAGTGCGGGTTGGCAGACTTCACACGCCATCGAGAAAATCTCCTAGGCATGCAGGTCCTCACGATGTTTTCCTTCTTAATATTTATTTAATTAATTAGTAAAACGCACATCATTTCGAAAAGTCAGAGATGCGTGCCTTGGATTCGAACTCGAGACTTTCGACTTGGCAGTCCAATGGTCATACCACATGGCTATAGACACACATGATATATGATACATTTTAAATATCTAGTTATCGTCCTTCCTACACACAAATAAATAGTGTCAACCATTCATAAAATGTCCTATAGTATCAAGGTCATTAATGCACAAATATTTATACTTTTATAAATAACTATTTAATACTTAGCAATTTTACTGCCTTAAGATAAAATATTATTCTTCTCAAATAAAAGCTTGCAATTTGATGTCCAAACTATTGTATAAAACTCTTTTATCTCCAAATCACGGCCGATGTTGCCAGTAACAAAACACAATATTTCAACGTTTTCAAATTTGGAACGGGAAAAAATGGCGCGTTTGCCGCGACGCGACGGGAGTATCGTGTTCCGACAGCGTGTCACTGAATTCCGATAGATGGAACACGCAAACTCACTCCCGTATTTAAATATCACACCTCATGTGATTCTATACACGTATTGGATTCGCACATTGCATATCGTGTTTTATTTAGCAATAAAAAAAAATGTACAACAAGTACAAATATTTATTTGATTCATAGATACATACTTTGATTATATACTTGTCTAGATGCCACATTGACACGTACAGAACGGCCCAAATAAAGTCTACTAAAATTGGTAGACTCTCTTCTCACTTACGTCAGTGTCATTTGGATCACTTCAGGGTGTGGAGTTCTCGAAAAATAATTAATTATGTCGGTATGTGCTGTCAAATTGTGTCGCAATTATGTGGGAAAACCGTATAATTATACTAAGATCACATTACATCGGTAAGTTTTGTTATTTAACCTCTATTATTTTATGAAAACATGATTTTTCAATTCGTTAATTTGTAGGTTCGACAGATTAGCCGGTGTTGTCAATTTATTACAAGGGAGATTTGGCGAAACTATGGGAGATAAAATGCAAATATCAGTCATCATCTTTCGATCAGGAGAAAATTTTATTATTTTAATACTTACATAATTTATTTGATCAGGAAATGACAAAAAAATGAAATGTGAAGTGAATGCCTTCACAAAATAAATGAAGTCATTCACTAAATAGTATTTTTGTTAGTTCTTTCTAATATTTTGGGTTTCAGATTTCTTAAGACTGGAGAGACATTATACAGCGGACACGAAATGAAATATAAAAAAAAACTATTTCGAAAACAAATACAAAGAGATGGATTTTGATCTATAAATTGCTGTATATATTTTTTCATTGTATTTTTTGTTTTTATTAAAATAAATAAAACACTAATCTACAAAATAATTACTTTATTCAGCCTATTTCGTTTAACTGTCATCCCATTAAATAATGGAGAAAAGGTAAGTTAATAATTTGGAGCAGGCATCCCTAAACACGCACACCTTGACAGTTTGACTACAATAAGTACACAAGCGGTACTCACACATATCACGCAATTTGGCCCCAGTTTTCGCGTGTCGTTTGTTTGCATTGCTCCATCTAGACAAGTATATAATCAAAGGATACATATGAGGTAAAACTGGCCGAATATAGGCTGATTGATGATGACCGTAGACAGAGCAAATGATGACGATGCTTTTCTAATCAATTCTAAACGTGAGTGACACATAATTATCATAGATTAAAATAACATTTAGTAATTCTTTTACTACTTAGAATTAAAATAAAATCGACTTCAAGCATTTTAGGCTGCCTGTCCACCGGAGCGGAGCGAGGCTGCGGAGCGGAGAAACGGAGAAATATTGACCAATAGGATTGCTCACTGAAGAAGAGCGGAGATTTTGTGCAATCCTATTGGTTAATATTTCTCCGTTTCTCCGCTCCGCAGCTTCGCTCCGTTCGGGTGGACAGGCAGCCTTATTGTGTAAAACTGTTTCAGAGACCATCTCGAAAGTACTAATACTAATACAATACTCCACTAATACTATAAATGCGAAAGTAACTCTGTCTGTTACGCTTTCACACCTAAACTGCTGAAGCGATTTTTATGAAATTTTGTACACAGATAGATTAGGCCTTGGAGAAGGACAAAGGCTGTTTCTAAAAGCTCTTTGTAATGCGGGTGAAACTATGTGCCTAAAATACGGAAAACAAATGATAATTTCATAAAGTAACTACGTATCTATTTTATCGTAGTTTCCCAAATACATATTGAAATAAAGAAGAAAGCAACTTCCTTTCTAATAATCGGCCGGAATTAGGGATACTTGTTTAATCTTTCTTCTTCTAGTCAGAAAAAATGTTCACACACACACACGCGTCTGCCACAGATCCGGTAAATCTAATGAGCAAACATTGGGAGAACGAAATTGAGACTTGGTTTACTTAGGGGGACTTACCTGTCTCCATATGGATATTTGACTAAATTAAAAGCTGTTCCGCGTATGAAAGATTTATGACTTTGCAGACATTTTCCTAATAATATTATAAATGTGAAAGTTTGTGAGGATGGATGGATGTTTGTTACTCTTTTACGCTAAAACTACTGAACGGATTTTGATGAAACTACAGTATTATTATGTATACATAAGAATAAATATATAAGCTACAATTTATAAAGATTTTAAGTTAATTAGCCAAATTGCAACGATAATTAAATGTAACTTTTCCACGTGGACGAAGTCGCAGGCAGAAGGTACTTAGTATTTTATAAAAATGAAAACATTAATTTTCTTGTTTTCTATGTATCTTCATGGATCGTGGGCTACCTAGGGAGGTGCGTACCTGGTGCGATTAAAGTTCGCACTTGCCTTCCCTTGCCTTATGTGTCACTACCATGGGATTAATGACATTCCACAAGCACGACCGATTAACAGAGGTAGGGTATAGTGGGAGTAATTCCACTCAAATTGGAGCTGCCCGAAAATTGCCCACCTTGCAGAAAATTGAAGTGAAATAACACTGCTTTGAACTCCGCGACGAAACGTTGTGCTGGCAGAGGGGGGACTATAGCCCTTATACTGCCTACCCAACTATTCCTCTTTCGTTTTACAGGGTCGGCAACGCCCAAGTGATACCCCTGGTGTTACAAGCGTCTATAGGCTACGGTAACCGCTTAACATCAGGTGGGCCGTATGCTTGTTTGCCACCTTGTAGTGGTATAAAAGAAAAAACAAAATCAACGGTATATTAACTGAATCAATCAACTCTCAATATATTTTGATAGGTACCAACTTGTACTCCAACCAGATACTTCCAACCAGATCCTTCAGTTGCCTAGCGGTCTGAGCTTGTCATGCTCACTAAAGTGTCCTGCTGATGGTGGCGTTGTGTGTCGGGTCGTTTTATTCCCTACAACATGGTTGAGTCGAACGACGCCGATACGCACGTCATACTCGTGAACGAGTGCCGTCTGTCGGGGCTGGTCAGCTCTTACTGTCAATGGCAACCTCTTTTTTTTTCTGTTTATTATGCTAGATTAATTTAATTGTACACATCAAACTGCATTGTTCTCATGAACTATTCAGATTTAGACTGTAATACTGAACACTGTAATCATGTTTTTTTTTTGTTGAAAAGAGTGTCTATGGAGTTTCTTGCCGGTTCTTCTCCATAAGACCCACTTTTTGGAACCGTGCAACTAGTTTGACTTTTCAAAAGTGCTATTTTAATGGTCTAATTGAAATAAAATATTTGACTTTGACTTGACTGAAAAATACTGATGAACAAAACAGTCTTCAATACATCACTAATTTAAAAAAAAAACTGTGTTGTCACCGATCCTCAAACAGTTTCCGTGTATATTTCAGCATCCATTCACAGTTCTCATTTAAATACTGAGGGATTCCTGCGAGAGATACCCGCGTCACCAAATGATACGTATCTGCTAAAATACACGCACTCAATGGTTCCGCATAAATTTATTCAATGTTTTTTTTAGATATTAAGTATTTATTTGGTGGAAAAATCGTTATTTTATTTAAAAGATTGTGAACGAGAAATCAATTATATTGTTTCTCTTATAAATTGAAGTCGCTGTCCGCGTCTATCTTCCTCTTACTGTCACTTAGATACTTTCTTCTAACGTTTTTTTTTTTCTTATTAATTGCTTGCATATGCGAACCCATGCAAAGCCGGGGTGGGTAGCTAGCGCTAAATATTATTCTCTTTTTATTTCCATTAATTATAACTGTACATAGCTTAAGCATGCAACTTCGTTTGTGGTATTTAAGCATAATAGATAATTCAGCTTCCTATCAATGAACAATTTATCAGTAGTGGATTAATAGTCTCAGAGATTACCTCCTACAAACAAAACTAAACTAAAAAGTTATCCTTTTTCTAATTTTAGTATAGATTTTATTACTTAACCTCCTTTACGTAGTGCGGTGCACTTTGCAGTGATAGTTGGTTTATTTAAATACGTACGACATCATACGGATGTGTTAAAAATCGTCACTTATCCCTAGACTGACCGCGGCAAGTACAGCTTAACCTTGCAGATCGATTAGTTGGAATCATACACGGATATGTTAAAAATTGTCACCCATCCCTAGACTGACCGCGGCAGATGCAGTTTACTGTTGCAGATCGATTGGTCGAAATTATTACTTTACATCACACTTCATATTATTACGTCACGAGCCTCTCTAGGAACGGTAGGATTCAATAATCTGCCACTAAAACCATGGGTGCGCATCCCTAAAACCCCGGTACACACGGTCCCCGGCGGATGACGCGACAATGGCAGCGGCGACGCGGGAAACGGTTGAAGCACGCATTGTTTAACGTGATACCAGTCGAAATAGACACACATTCTGTACTATTACAAAAGAATAGTTTCTTTTTTTGCACATTTTATTCGTGGACGGGTATAAGCATACACTTCTGAGCTTTCCGATTTCAACGAGAATGTCAAGCTTAATTTTTTCTTGAAACGTCAGCTAAATTCTTCTTAGACCTACTTCTTCTTCCTTTGGTTTTTGAGTTGAAATTGATCTGATTCAATAGATTTCCATCTACTTTCAAATTCACACACATTGAACTAAAGCTATTAATACAATGTAGCTTGTGGAAATCAGATGGAATCCAAAAAGATGTTAGATTTGAAAAACTTGTCAAACCTTATAAGACCTCTCATTTTAAGTTTACTTTATTTTATTTTCGATTCTATTATTAACGTAGGCAAAGTACTTTTCACTATGTATCCGTTAAACCTTACTTTTCAATGGATTCCGCTCTACTATATCGACAATAGAAGGCGCGGCAACGTTCCGGAAAGCGGTAGTAGCATTGTTTGCCGCGCGATGACGCGTGTGCACGGGCCTTTACTTGTGTCGCATGTATTGTTACCTGGTTCTAGATATAATTTAATGAATAGTGTACGACTTAGGTATTCAACTGCGTTTTTTAGTATTAAATAATACTGAAATATTGTGTTCGTAAGCTCACCGAGCTCGATTCCCAAAACAAAGCAAGGCAAAGTGATGGGTTTTTCTATAAGATTCTCAGTAGCCGCTCGGAGTTTGGATTTGTGCAGGCCCGCCCCCTATTACATAGAACCTAGCGAAATGCATTAGTACACTTCTGCCTAACCCTTCATTGGGGAATCCAGACATAAAACTAAAATAAAATAATGTGGAATTTTAAGTTATAACTACGCTGATCAACCGATCTTCAAAGTTAAGCTGCGATAGATGTCCATTCTTAATACGTAGAGACACCTTAAGTATGAG
This sequence comes from Acronicta alni, assembly GCA_964056405.1. Lineage (NCBI taxonomy): Eukaryota > Metazoa > Arthropoda > Insecta > Lepidoptera > Noctuidae > Acronicta > Acronicta alni. Next base: position 10,928,894 of record OZ043928.1, read on the forward strand.
TAAGTCTTGAAAAAATATATTTGCAAAGAAAGTTAGACCTGAAAGTTATACCAATGGATAAGACCAACATTTATGTCATCATCAACTCATATACCATGCCCACTGCTGGTCAAGGGTCTCCTCTCAGAATGAGAGGGATTAGACTATATAGTCCACCACGCTGGTTGGCTAACTTCACACCGTCGAAAAAATCTTTCAGGCATGCAGGTTTCCTCACGATGTTTTCGTTCACCGTTTAAGCGAGTGATAAATTATCAATATTATACACGGGATTTCGAAAAGTCAAAGGTGCGTGCCTTGAATTCGAACTCAAGACATTTGACTTGGCAGTCCAATATTCATATCACTAGGTTATCACTGCTTTACATTTAAGTAATTTAAAAAAAGATTTCTAATAACATTCGACTCAGTCAACACAGCTACCTCCCCACCCATAAACATAATATTGACAGTAGGAAGCCTCCTTAATGCGCCAGGGGGCGCCACATATAGAAGAAATGAAAGAGATCATCGTAATCCCGCTCAAAAATGGTGGTGGCATTCTAAAATTAAATTCAAAAACACACCTCCATCTGAAAAAGGATCTTCGTCAAAAAGGTTGAATAAAGATTAATTTCTGCACTAATATAGTGTAATTGTTTCCAATAATAGGCAACCACGGTTCCCGATTAAACACATTCAATATAATTATTAGTTAGTTCCTTTAACCGGTAATATTCATCCAAATTTTACTGTGAGTAAATTTTGGGGTGATACAACAGATTTATCAAAGTAATATTTACACATATACACAAATAAAAAAACCTATGCTGAATATAATATACATACATTGAATGCCTTTACATTCCAGGCATCATTGATTTATAACAGAAATCACGAGCTAGGGTGTAACGTTTATAAGGTAGTGGCCTATAATATTAGAATGATAAGGTTATAAATACTATCTAGACCCGAACTAACAAAAATCTAAATTCCCATACCCAAAAAATTTAAGCACATTATAATATATCACCATCAATTCATCGCTAGTTCAACGCTACAAGTGCTATGACAGTGCTACACAATGCTACGTTATATCATAACACATTAAACGAGCTAGGACGGACGTGTGATTATAATTACGTTGCTTATTTTCAGAAAATAATGTGTATTTGTAATATCGTCATCATCATCATCGACCCATATACTGTGTGGGCAAGGGTCTCCTCTCAGAATGAAACGGATTAGGCGCAATATCTGCTAATACGCATTAGATCCACCGCGATGGCCTAATGCGGAATGGTAGACTTCACATGCCGTTGAGAAAATCTCTAAGTTATGCAGGATCCCTCACGATGTTTTCCTTCATCGTTTAAGCGACTGATAATTAATCGTGTACGTAGTATATGATTTCGAAAAGTCAAAGTGCGTGCATTGGATTCGAACTCAAGACCTTTGATTTCGTAGTCCAAATGGTGCAATAGTTGTATCACAAGTTTTTTTTTTTTATTATTTATAATAAAGAGTACTAATTTAATACAAACTTAAGACAAAATAATAATTTAGTGATATTCCTAATAGCTTTTATGTATTTCAATCTAAATCAATGTATTTATATCTATGTAAGCCCACACTACGACACTGTCCTATTTCAATACTTAAAAGTTTTCGTATACGTATTTTAAAACATGATTAAGCAAGAACAACCGTCAATATTCCCCTACATTACATTAATAAAATACTAATCAGTCTTTTAACGAAATTAGCGTCGCTCCCAGACAATAGGGACGCGATGAATGCGATGTCAATTCTGAATACCTTCAAATCTCATCTGCAAATATCTGGAGTAAATCTTAATCCGCACCCCTTTCCTCCCCTGCCGCCCCTCCCGGCTTTTGTCTACCATTAATAACGTGATTTTAACCACAGTGCAGGAGAATGTCAGTAGGTCTATATCAGTGTCCAGTCACAGACTAACTCATTACTGTGTACGAAACGGCCACTACCGAAACTATAGATATATATATAGTCAGGAACCTCCCTGACTCTAGACTACTGTTCACCATACTTTATTGTAGTTTTCATCATATCACTTCATTTCATTATGATATCAAATATACAAATGTATATTTATTCCTTCCTTGTAAAAAATAGTTTTTAATTGTATAATACGGTTTTGTTTATGAATCTGAATTATTAGTATTTACGATTACTAGTCTGTCAACATCTATTTAAATAAATTACAGCTAAAGTACACTTCTGAACGAATGCCTCCCCATAGACTTCCACAAGGGCCACTTATACGCTGCCGGCAGCCAACGAGCCTCAGTGACTTTTACCAGGTCATCTGTTTATCATGTTGGAGGCAGTCCTATGCTGCGTTTTCCAGCGCGTGTTTATTGTCTCTAAAATAAGGATCCGCGGGCGAAAGAACAGGTTCAGCCTAGCAAGATAACATCGACATAAATTATTATATTTGTTTGTAAACGCACAAACAAGTTCTTTCTTTAAATAGTTATTTTCTATAGAACTAGCTGCGCATATTACTTTATACGTGATGCAATCTGCTGAATAAACTAAAATATAAGAGAAAAATTAAAAAAAGAGTCATTTATTTACCTTTAAGTTTCATTGTTGAATTCTAAATGTCGCGCAAAGCGAGCCTTCTGTGAGATATTTTCTATGATACAATTTGCGCGACATCTCTAAGATATTAATTTAATGTAATGGTACCAGACTGGGCCGTTCTTAAGACAAGTGCCGGTGGCTACGATGACGTATATGATTTATCTCCATAACACTATTGTCCAACCAGGACAACCCATGTTCTAACCCGTGCTCCAGTTTTGAATGCTCTGATTTATTAGTTTGACAGTTGAGTTATACAAGATGTGACCAAAATTGTTGTAAAATATTGTAGGTCTACCAATGTACACCCACATTTTGGTGGTATGTTTGTTGGTCCGATGTAATGGAAGGTTAGCCTTTGTCATTAACCGGGCACAAATCGATCGGGCAAGATAGTTTGATAGAAAACTAATTTATAGAAAAATATTGTTGTAAATATGACTTTAAGGTTGATTTTTCAACAGATGTATTTCTAATTTGATAGTTATAGCTTATACCTGACATAAAATCGTTAAGGTATCAGTTCTAAAAAAAATAATCACAACTAAGTATAAATATTCCTTCTCGTCTGTAAGATTTGCATTCTTGGACCAATTGATAATTATTCTTATAATTATTGACGATTGCTACAATAGTTGTGATATAAGCATTAAAAAAAAAATTATATACCTACCTAATAAGTTTGCCGCTTTTTTCATAGGAAAAATCTAACGTTAAGATTTACTTTCTTAGAAAAAGAGCTTGTATAAGAAAATAACACTGTTACTTGTTGATCCACCCCAAGCGAGAAAATAATCAACCCTATCCCCCGAAACTCGTCGCCAACAATTTATTGCTGAGCCATAAATATTAAAAAGTTGGCGTATAAATCTCTGGTTTTATTAATAAAGGCTGTGCAAAGAGGTAAGTTTGCGGTGACGTATGCTGAAGCAATATTCGACTTGGTTTCTTGCCGCCATCTTAGTAATAAATCAAAGATTTCATAATTCATGCGTTGCAGGTGGTTTGAAAGTGTTTGAATTAAATAGTATTAGTACCTAAGTAAACCGTTTTTATATTAGAGGTTGATTACATTCTTGAAGAAAATGAATCATGTTATGCCTTTAAAGGCAAAAAGAAACGTCATCCATGATCAAATTGTATACTGTAATTATAATAATATTAAATTATGTTCAAAGTAAAATACTTATATTTTACTCAATTCCGATGTAGTCTCAGTATTATTATCAACAACCCATATAATGTCACACTGCTGGGCACGGGTCTGCTCTCAGATTGACGGATTAGGCTATAATACACAACGCTGGCCTAGTGCGGGTTGGTACACTAATAACAATTATTATCGCCTTATCGATCGAGAAAAGTCTCTAAGGTATGCACATTTCTTCAATATGTTTTCCTTCGCCTTTTAAGCGAGTGATAATAAATACGCACATGAATTCGAAAGTCAGAGGTGCCTCGGATTCGAATTCTAAATTCTAGGCTTAGTTTAATTATGGACCCGAAACTTTGAACATTTTTTAATTACGCCTCCTGTAAACAAAGCCATGATATTAAAAAGCATATAACATGAGTTAATCATATGTAGTGCATACCTAGATAGACCACATCATCAACGACATCTCTTCAAAAACACAATATCAAACAACTTTCCACCCTCAAATCTATGTTAAGAACAAACTAAACATAATAAACAACGGATTAAAACAGTTAGGGAGACCCACAATGGAATCGTCGAGAGGAAAAACAAAAATTCAATCCAAAACTGCTCAACAAAGGAGACCATTAGAGGATAAACTTCGCGGGAGGTAATAAGTCTATGGAAAAACTCTCTATGGAAATCAAGGGAAGGCGACTTTTGATTAATTAGTGGTATTCTTTTCGCCGAGACGCGCCGCCCGACTCCCGGCATTAATTCAAGGAAACAGTATGACTACTTTATTGGGCCATATCCTGTTGCAAGCTACGTTGGTTATAAAACTGGAAGGGTTATCCATTTTTAACGTTTTTATTCTTCCTGACTGACATTCTTACTGTGCTTAGGATTGCTTTTACTTTAAACTAAAAGTACAGACGCCAGCAGGTCAAGCTATCCAAAGCTGTCAAATTATCATAATTGAAAATGAACCTTATTATAACTTAAGTAAAAAGTTGAAAATCTGTTAAAGAAATTTGACTGATTGGACTAGCTTGATGTGCTGGCGTCTGTACATTGAACTAAGATCGAATGAATTTTTTTTTTAATAATTTTTGATATAATGTAAAATGGTTTGTTTGATTACTTCAATGACTTGAAAAATCGTCATTAGGTATACTTAACTATTGATTTCTGACACTACCGCGATTATATACTTACTAGCTGACCCCGCAAACGTTGTTTTGCCATAAAAAAAATATAGGGGTGGGTCACCCTTATCATTTAGGGGTATGATAAATAGATGTTGGCCGATTCTCAGACCTCCCCGATATGCACACAAAATTTCATACAAATCGGTCCAGCCGTTTCGGAGGAGTACGGTAACTAACATTGTGACATGGAAATTTTATAATATATATTAGATTGAAATAAATCAACTCATTAAATTTTATCGCTTATAGATATTTGATCATGTTGTAATGTATGTAAGGACTACGAAACGTCGGAATTAAACTTATCAATATACTTAAGCGACAAAATCCGTCAAGAGTATTTTTATTTCAATTGTTTAACTACTTAATTTTTGAAACAATTTCGTCCCTTATACTTGGGATATTTTCATAAAACCAAATTGCAATACTTGCAAAGTTTTATTTGTTCAAAAGAACATTATACCTCGATGCTGAGCCGAGGTAATCAAAGACGGAGGGATTTAATATCAGTCACCGCGACGGCGCGGCGCGCTCAATGCTAATTAATAACTGACTAACAATCTACCGGATCCCTTTCATTGTATTATAATTGTTTTTAAAAGATATCTGGCGAAATAAGACAGTTTGTTTGAAAGTTAGTTATACGTCCAATAAAAGGTCTTCTAAATCTTTGATAACTCGTATTGTTTTATATTAGCTGTTGCCCGCGTTGTCTCCCGCATCCAAAAGGGCTGGGGGACAAAAAGTCTAATCTATGGCCTATGTCCTTCTCCAAGGTCTAATCTGTAGAAATTTTTATCCAAATTGGTTCAGCGCTTTAGGCGTGAAATCGTAACAGACAGATATACAGAAGTACTTTCGCATTTATAATATTATAATTATTAGTAGTAGGGATTTAGTTGTGGCCTGCGGTGCTACCCACATTGACCTCGGTATTCCCGAATTCCGTGGGAAATTTCCAAAATTTGTTTCATTAAACCTTGACCTGACAATTACGTATACAACCAAAAATAAATCGGCCAAATCGATCGAAACATTCTCAATTAAGTAATGCTCCGTCATACATATATTGAAATTGTTTTTTTTTAGGTATTTTTAAAGATTGTTCTAATGAATTGTCTTTACATCCCGTCAAAGACTTGAAATATTTGTTTGCTGCACACTAACTGGCGATTAAATTAATAACAACACTTCAAGGGCAAGATAAATAATGAGTAAGAAAAAATCAATGACTCAACCATGTGAATGATCGAATCTGTGAAATATTTCCCATACATTTAAAATCAATACAACAATGCAGTCAGTGCAACAGCTTAGTAATTATACCTACTAAGCTGTCAAACTCAAAAATTATATTTCAAATAACACCTAACAAAATTTGTTGAAGTAACGCGACTCTTGCATAATACTCGTATGTCACACAAGTCACCCTTATTATATTCGTCAAAACGTCAGCGTTCATCGAACGTAATTATTAGGTTGTAGAACAAAAACGCTAAAGGTCTGTTCACATCTCATGGGCCAACACCGTCAGCGTTGAACCGTTGAACTGTTACTGTCACTATGCTACTCTCATAATTTCCAATATTTGGGTTATTTTACACAGGATTATCTCTGTCCAAAAATAACCAGATGTTGTAGGTACTATGGGATAAAGTGTTTTTTACTTATAAACTTTTAAGACTTATAACCTGTTTTTACGTCTTTGGTTACTTGAGAATTCATGTAATACTAACTTAAATACTTTTTTTTTGTATATACATACATAGGAAAAACCAAGCCACCACAAACACTTACGTTTACTACATAAATATTTGTGTCCTGTGGTTCGAGTGACACACGAACCACTTGACCACTGACGTCGTCGTAAAGTAGTCATAAATGTTACTTATGATCTGCAATACAAAATAAGAAGTATGTACCTACTACTGCACCCCGCCTTTGTGACATAAAAACCCTATAATTTATAATTGTAATTGTAAATGCTGAAACAGAACAAACAATGCAGTTTTTTGGTCAATCTGCTTTTCCATTTTTTTTGTGGCTGTAGTGTAGAGCACACCTTTTTATATGTGAACAAACCCTAATAAAGACGAGGGTGAACGGTGAATGATTTCAACCCCCATAGTAGTAATGATATTAGTTGTAACCCCGTATTTAGTGCGGGGTGTGTGGTATAGTCCCCGGGAATTTCATTGGAAACTAGCCAGTGTGTGATTTTTGACATGTGGTCTTCGTAACTATTCTATTAGCAATTTTAATGTGAAATTATTAATACGTTTGGTTTGTGATTCTATTCTACGTAGGTTTGAAAGTTTTTATACCCAACCCAGCGTAGATACTTTATAGTGTCAATATGTTTTGTGTACGAATAAAATATTCTTTCTTCTCTAATGTTAATTCTTTTCGGTTTTTTAATAACTTTACCCCACACTAGGTGCGTTAACAAACACAAACTCACTTGCACACACAATTTTACTTTTTTTAGTGATATAGGAAGATTATATCATATACCTACCTAGTTGTTTCCTCAATCTGTCAAACTCTCAAGCATCTTCTCGTTATAAGATAACAATCCATTCCAAATTAATTTTAGTGATAAGTACTTAGATAATTATTCGACTTAAAATTCTAAAATTTGGTACAAATATCTTCATAAACGCCGTTCAAATTAAGTGTAGTTTATTTAAGAAAAATATTACTACAACTTTCTAGCAATTATGTGTTGAATGTTGTACAAATATTGTTTCCTATTGTTTTTATTCTGAACATATTTTCTAAAGATTTATAGAGGGTCGTAATGTCCCCAAGCCACAAAAATGTCAGCAGTGTTGTGATAATTGGCGTAACGAGCGCGATTCGTCGTGGCGTGTTGTGTAGGAGACGAAATGTCACCCAGACGATAATTTGCACGTTCACCCTATTCATATTTTTTGTAACTTTTCTGATTAATATTTTCAGTATTGCTCAAATATAGGTATATAAAGGTATATAAATATAGGTATATAAATTGATAAATCCATAATTGTGTTATAGAGTATTATTTCGGCTACGGTTTCATTATATATCTTTTTAAACTCCCATATTGGTCTAGACTTCTAGAGGATGGAGCTGGATGATTATAATATGTAGGTATAATTAAAAAATGTACTATTGCCTTGAAAGCCAAGTAGGTAAATACACTATAGGGCTTAGTGACAGAATATTTAGCATTTGCCGGTACCCAGATGAACTCAGCAGCAGAATTTTATCACCCAAAAACGACCTTAAAATGGTAGAGAAATTGTAAGAGTGTATATCATTACCTACTTATTACCTTTAAGCATTAATGAACAATGTTGAAATATGACGTCATAATGCACAATCTGTGCGTGCATATCTATATACATTGTACCACAAGACAGGTCACAACGAGGGACAATACCCATCACACAATGGCCGTCACTGACATCTGTATCAGATAATGGACATACGATACGCAACTAATAATAAAACATATTTGCCTCGTATACTACTCTTAACGACTTTAAAATAAGGGTTAATTTACAATTTCCAAATGTATTATATTTTTTGGGAATAGCAACATTGACAGGGTCGCGATGATGCGTAACGGGGGAAGTGCATTCGCCGATTCTGCACATTCATTCCGCTCGGTTGAGACTAACAGGACTATGGCCTCTTTAGTAGAAAGCAGGTAATACAAGGGAAGTTGTGATACGAACATTATTTTTTTATTAATTTCAGTTCACGGGGCACCCGAGAATAATATTTTTATCTTTTGTTTCTTTACTTTGTTCATTTTAAAGACTATTTACATAATAATATTTATTAAATTTCCAAAATACAGCGTAATTTATTTTATTTGTACCTAGTTATGAAATAAAGGTAGGAGCCACAAGATTGAATCTTTGATTCCTTCACTGCCGTAGCGGATAATGATACAGAAAAGTGAACTACCCAAATTATTCAAAAAAGGAAAACTTCGAATTGTTGGACCACTCAAGAAAATGGGAAAAATTAAAAAGTAATAAAAACACAAATGAGGTGCTTTCAATCATCCCTCTGACAACAGTGTCGTGTGGAGGCGAGGGGGATGACGTCACATGAGATTAAAAAGTTTGACGGGCTCTCCCACGGAAATTAGCATTTTGCCCGTGGGCTTCATTTGCATACTGTCCGATCTAATTTTTATCTTTTGTTGTTATTAATACCGACGGGAATACGCATTTGAAGTACTTTTCTAATTAATGTTGATTTTCACTGTAGTTTAGTTAATAAATTAACATATTCTTGGGTGGACCAGATCTCATGAAGGTCTCCGTGCTTCAGAGAGCACGTAAAACCTTCAATCCCGGTTGTCATACAAACAGCAATGTCAACCGTTAGTGGTAGTCAGAAGCCCAAAAATACGGATAACTAGTCTATCCTCTACGGACGGACAACTAGGATATCGGTATTTCCTAAGTCTGATGGACTCCCATCAGACCTGGGAAATACCGATACGAAGCGACTGTGCTTCGTGTAAAATACTGATATTCAGCCGCATTTGGTTAGACTGATTCACGACTCCAATGTAGTTGGAAAATGGCTCGGAGGATGTGTGTGACGTGTGGTCATATTTTATGAGCAGTTTACACTCAACACCGTACCACAATAAAATAACACAGGAAAAAAACAATCTCCTGCCGTTTTAAGAAAAAAATATTTTTTAAATCATCCAAGAATAAATTATTAACTCATGAACAACTATAAACAGAGACAAAATCTAATGTTTTATTTTTACCGGCCGGCGGAGCTGTGTACGCGATCCGCCTATCCTTATTTATTTATTTTTGAACACACAAAAAAGAAGTAAATTGAGATGTTGGACTATAGAGTACAAAGGTGCTGCTTATTTATAAAGAAATCTCTTCCAGCAGACCTGCGAGAGGAGAATTAATAAGTTTAAGAAATGTAGACATTAGTGTGAAAGAAAGATTCATGGATTAATTCTTCATGGATTTGATTCAAATTGTATATTTTTCTGCGAATCCCTCTCATAAAACACTGTTTTCAGATATAGGTACATAAATACACACTGAATAGAGCTTTCAATAAAATACTTATAAGTACCTACATTTATTTTCTTTATCAAGCTTTGAAAGACTTTTCAATAGCTGATACATTATGCAGACAAAATTGAAAAGCCTAATTGTAAAATGAGAAGCAGCGACAGATCCATTGTCGGCGAGGACAAAAAATATGGAAAAAGTTCCCCGGAGACTTCGGAAAATAAAAGCAGAAAAGTGCTGCTTCATTACAAACGTAACTTCACTGTGTCCCCATCCCATCTGACAAAATATTTAAAAAAAAGATATTACATGTCATAGACCTGTGACTAACAGTTTGACAGTTTCTAAATACCTTAGAGAATTTATATTTGGAAGAAGGATTTTTTTTTAATTATTTCATTTAATAATTTCAAATTGCCTGTGCCTGTGATTTTACCCGTTTTTACTTGTTTTTCCCAATCTCGTCTTTATTTTCACCAACTACGTTTAATTACTCCAGGAACTCCTATGCAAAAATTGTATTATGTAGTTATTAATTTAATACTAATGATACCTACATCTCTTAGAATCTGGTGTTATAAAAACTAAAGAAAGAAACAAGGATAAAATATTATTACATAAACTAACACGAGCATACCTAATTGTAATTTTTCACTAAAAATGTCGCACAACGCATACCAATTAGCATGAATAACAAATAACTCCACACAAATAAACACATAATAGTTATTCCACGACCTGATAATCGAACCGCGACCGTTCGCTAGCTTTAACCACGACACTGTGGGGCCTGCCACACAGCTGTCACTTTATAATTTAATTGTGCACTTCCCCCCTTTTTCACGGAGCGGTTACCGACCGATGCGCCCTGAGACTTCGACGTAGCTGGGGAATGCGATGCGATGCGATACGATGCAGTGGTTTTTATTACGAAGAATAATAAAGATATTTGATTCAAGTCTGGGTGTTAGTTCTTCGGGTCTGTAAATTATGTTACAGTAAAGTCCGTGAGTGAGCTCGAGCTGTCTTTTGAAAATAACTTTTTAGGAAAAGAAAACTGACTTCAAGTATTGTTTGTAAAAATAGGGCTATTGAAATGAGACCACACGGTAAGCACCAGCTTTTAAATAAAAAATCATCAAAATCAGTTTACTCAGTCGAAAGTTCAGAGGTAATAAACATAAAACAGTCGAATTGAGATCCTTTTATGAAGTCGGTTAAAAATACAAGAATTTACGCCGAATTCGCACTAGACTGATGTCCAGTGTCAGTACCTAAACATGGAGTCATATTATCTACCTATACTGCCGAGAGGAAGATAGTTTGGTTTGCCAATAATACGCACGAACATTATTATAGTTTTCACTACTTTTCACCTCTGTACCAAATTGTGCACAACATTGCACTATGTCATTTTGGAATAGATATAGGTACCTCTTTAGAAAGACCGTAAACAAATACTTAGACATAGTGAGCAGGTACATAATTAACATGTTCACTGTCCAATGACTTAAAAGAGTCACGTTTGTGCCAAACTCATATGTCTATGACTGTGTTTGGAGTCATCCAAAAGTAAATTTGATGTTTTTTATTTCACTGGATGTGATATCATGAAAACATCATCATCATCATCATATCAGCCACAGGAAGTCCACTGCTGAACAAAGGCCTCCCCCATAGACTTCCACAAGGACCGGTTACAAGCCGCCTGCATCCAACGACTTCCCGCGACCTTTACCAGGTCGTCCGTCCATCTCGTTGGAGGCCGTCCCACGCTGCGCTTTCCGGTGCGTGGTCTCCACTCGAGAACCTTTTTGCTTTTCTTTTTTTGAAAACATGAATATGAGTAAAAACATTCTCATAGACATATGGGTAGATAACAAGGCTATGGAAAATTCAAAAAAGTGTACCTACTGGACTTACAAATACTAATACATCGTAATTCGACGTAGGTACAGTGTCCCGGATACGAATCAAATATTGTGAATAGGTACAGAGGTCAGCACATTAAGCTACCACAATCTGTCAAATTTCTTTAATGAATTTTCAACTTTAATGCAAAATATTAAGTTTCATATTCAATTGGGAAAATTTGACAGTTTTGGATAGCTTGACCTGATGGCGTCTGTACATTGCTACATTTTATATCCGTTAAAAATTTGTTAGTAAGAACAGAAATTAAATACGTATCTATTTTATAACTTTGTCCCGATTTAACAAATTTATAATGATCGATGTTAAGTTTAAGTATTCACTTCCCAATAAATGTAAAATTATCCAATTATTAGAAAACTAGCTGTGGCCAGCGGTTTCGCCCACATCCCAAGGGTTTTTTGAGAAAAAGGAAGCTTTCTTCCTTCTCCAAAGTCTAAACTATCTCTGTACCAATACTTTTGCTTACCACCAGGATTTTACAGTTTTTGGAGTGAGTTTGAGAATGTAATAAGAAGTTTTCTAATAATTTTAGAAGAAGATATTTCTTAGATATCTAACAATCTAAATGACTTAAGTATATTACATATTTTATAGATATCTACAACTATAAATTAGAACACTAGCGAAAGTAGGTACCTAATAATTACTTTCAAATAACGAATTACACAGACGAAAAACGGGTCAGTCTATTTTACAATTAAAAAAAATAAGAATACACACCTGTTTGGATCACCAGCGCGTACACTCGTAAACCTGCACACAGTAACTGACAATTTAGCGGTGCGCCCTCATCAACGGCTGCGTTTATACTGACAGTAAATCCAGGATTCCGCGACAGCCGCCCAGCAGTGGAGGCGGGGCTAAAGCTGGGCGGGACAGGGAACCCGCAAATCAGCTTCCTTCCAACTTCTTTTCTTCCCACGCCAAGATGCGCTGGTCAGCTGTAAGTGGGCAATACAAATGGTAGTTACCACGTTCTCAAGTAGAATACGTAGAACTAAAAGCTACTATATTTATACTATGTACATTTGTGGATCGTGTTGACAGATTAAGTTGAGCTCTTTATGAGATTATATTTTGTGGGAATTTATTTGAGGGAAAAGGTTAAAGCAAAAAAATATTTTTTAAAGTTAGTATAGTTTTCTCGCACTTGATCGTAGCTTTATTGGTATGTCACCGACCTAATTCTATTATATTAAACGCTAGACCTATAATAGCATAAAATTAGAAATGGTAGATCATATAACAAAGAAATACTTCTCATACAAGTCAGCTCATCATTTAATTTGTATGGAAAGTCGACTGCTACGGTTGAGGTCACGAGTTCGATTCCCAAGTGTTATTAGGAAAGAAAGATGTTTTTATGCAATTCTCAGTAGCAGCTCAGGGTTTGGATTTGTGCCCGGTTAATGGCCATAGGAGGCTAAACATACCGGCAAATTGTGGGTGCACTTTAGTATACCTGTCTAACCCTTTGGGAAATACAGGCGTATACTAAGTTGTTTATTTTTTTGTAATTAAAATGAATTTTAAACTACGAGTAAGTAGTGGCTGTGTTTATTTATTGTCCTATTGTCGTCTCCACGTATAATATACTAGTTAGGTATATTATGTAGATCAGTATGTATCTCATAAGACCGAGAAATAAATCTTCTTAAGTAGGTACCTAAAAAGGTTGGTTCTGACTTTTTTTAGTAATTCAATAATTTATTGAATATACAAATTCCTAATAAGTACTTCAAGATCCCATTTAACAAACTTGCCCTGGAATGACCTTTACACTTATTAGGTAATTATGTGTTGCATCATATTTTATAAATATGTGGCGAAAATAATATATTAAAAATTCACATCTACATAGGTACTAAGTATTTGACACAGTTTGAGAAATGAATTCGTCCATTTCAAAATCAAAATCAAAATAGTTTTATTTTCATATAAACCATATACAGGCACTTATGAAATGTCGAGTCTAGGTGCACAGAAAATTTCATAGAAATTGTTTCATAGAAAATAGTTCGTTTTTTTTTAATCAACATTTAATTATGTTTAATGTTAATGTGAGGGGCTCGCGGTTAAGTTATAGCTGCGCTAGCCACAGACCAACTGTGGATGGCTGACCATTCGAATGGCACGTAAAGCCGTCGGCCCCGGTTGTCATGTGAACACCTATGACGATCGTTAGTGTTAGTCAGAAGCCCATAAAGCCTGACAACTTTACTAGTCTATCTTTAAATGATCGGTAGGTATTGCCAAGAAATTGGGTTGCGGAGGTTTGAAAGCAGCCGTTTCGTCTAAAATACTGATATGCAGCTGCAGCTAGACTGGAAGCCAACCACAACATAGTTGGGAAAAGACTTGGGGAATGATTACTTATTATGTTTATTTTATTGTTAGAATAAGTACTTACTTATATTATACATATGTCCTATTATTTAACTATATTTATAGAATACTAGCTGACCCGGCAAACGTTGTTTTATAAATAAAAAAAATAAAAATTTAGGGGTATGAAAAATAGATGTTGGCCTATTCTCAGACCTCCCCGATAAGCACAAAAAATTTCATCAAAATCGGTCAAGCCGTTTCGGAGGAGTATGGCAACGAAAACTGTGACACGAGAATTTTATATATTAGAATCTTCTATTCGGCTCGGCAGACGTTGTTCTGTAGATAACCCGTATGCAGCGCTACCTACCGGGTCCGATTGTGAATCTAAACCATCAAGGGCCTCACTCAGACACAAAAAATTGCATCATAATCGGTCAATCCGTTTTCGAGTTTTAGCGAGAATAACGAACGAAAATACACTAATTAGGTGCCTACATATTGAAGTCTGGTTTATCTTCTAAAAATTTACCCTATCATCATCATCATCATTTAACGACACGTTTGGCGCAGCGGGTGAGCGATCGGCTTCTGCGCAATGGGTTGTGGGTTGTCCCCACACGGAAAAAATAGTTATTTGTATGACCTACAGGAAGTTGTTTCGGGTCTGGGTAGGAACCTATGTGGAAATCTGTGTTTGTAAACGCACCCATGATACAGCAGAAAATCCTTGTGTGGGGCAACGTTTTTTTTAAGAAAAAATATCATCATCATCAACCCATATACTATCCCACTGCTGGGCAAGGGTCTCCTCTCAGATTGAGAGGGTTTAGGCTATAGTCCTCCACGCTAGCCTAGTAAGGGTTGACAGACTTCACGCGCCTTCGAGAAGATCTCGAAGGCCTCTCTCTCGCCTCTCAGGCATGTAGGTTAGGTATATACCCACCTACGTAGGTACCCGAAAAAAGTTTTTATTAATAGGTAATTATCTTTTTAATAGCCGACCATAAGAAGGCCATATGACGTTTGATGCCGTCCTTTAGTCCTTAGGTAATAGAGGTAAAGACGCCAGCTGGTAAAGCTATCCAAAACTGTCAAATTTGTCAATTGAATATTAACCTTATGTACACATACAACCTCTGCACATATACTGAGGCTAGGGCCACATCAATAGCCAATCTGTGTAGATCTCTACATAGTATAAAACAAACTCTCTTCCCTCTGTCTGTCCCTAGGTATGCATTAGATCTTTAAAACTACGCAAGGAATTTTGATGCGGTTTTTTTAAATAGGTAGAGTGATTCAAGAGGAAGGTTTAATGTATAATACATGTATGTTATTAGTAACTTGCACCCGTGCAAAGCGGGGGCGGGTCGCCAGTACATACCTACTCAATGAGATATACTAATGCAAAAACGTATTGGCAACTATCGCAGTAGGCCACACTGCAAGCGACGCACGCCGCTAGTTGCCTTCTTGCAAATCCTTAAGTTAATGAGGTTAGGTTGAGGGTATGCTTTTCTTATACCTAAATATTCTATGAGGGGCAATAAGCATCGCCCCTGAATATCTACCTTAGCACAGAATTAGAGCCGAGAATAAAATGTAGCATAGGTATTATAACTTGTTTTTTTGTGGTCTCATCCGCATCCCAAGTCTGAGACAAAAGGTCGAATCGAAATCTACTCAGCAGTTTAGGCGTGAAAAGTTAACAAACAAATAGATTTATTTTCACATTTACAATATTACCTACTTTGCATTTCAAATGAGAATAGGAGCGGCAATGACCTCGAATGACCCCGATCTGTCAAAAAAGTACAGCTTGCAAAGAAAATTAAAATTCTTCTTTTGAAATTTTAAAACTATAATATACATATTTATAAGCTGAAAAGTATACCAAATCCAGAACTTTGCGATTTAATAAAAAGGCACAAACCGCCAAAATATATTTTAAAATCTCATGGCTTTGAAGTTTTGAAGCTACCCTAGAATTGTGATTTAAATCCAATTAAATATATCTGGCACTTGATTAGCATAGGGTGGCTGACAATAATGTTCGACAATTAGAAAGCCAAATTGAGAATCTAACACTGGGAACTATTGATTCAATTACCAGTGACGCTTGGCAAAAAGAAATTAACCACGTCAAATGAATCAAAGATAAATACCAAAAAGGGTTTTTTTTTTTCAAGACGATGACGACTATAGTTTTATTAAAAGCACAAGATATAGAATATCTAATTTTCTTCTAAATAACAGTCTGTGTAATATTTTAAATACCTATAAAATATTATTTCAAAAATATCTGTTTGGCTCACCCTACCTAGCTGGTTTGAATTTGACAGCTATGACGTCACAAGATGGCTGGAGGTCAGTCCTATTCATAGTTGAAACGCATAGTACCAGCGTACCAGCGAATGTGGGTACTTATACCGGTATAAACCTCTGCCTGAATGGAGACCGTTTTTATAGACTATACTTAAATAATGTAGATAAATTATCTACTTACACAAAGTCACAAACTGTTATTTAGAAGAAAATTAGATATTTTATACGCTGGGTGTTTTAATAAAACTTTTGTTATAAAAGGTTGTCTGGTAGATATCGCTATTAGCGATAAGACCGCCATTGTACCCTTAATTTAATGAATTCCAATTGTTTTTCCGTAACATGGTGTGCAATAAAGATTATTCTATTCTGTCTTGAAACAATTCCCCTTTTTTGGTATTTATTTTTGATTCATTTGACGTAGTTAATTTCTTTTTCCAATCGTCACTGGTAATTAAATCAATCGTTTCCAGTGTTATATCCTCAATTTGATTTTCTAATGGTTGAACATTATTGTCAGCCACCCTATGCTAATCAAGTGCTAGATATATTCAATTGGATTTAAAATCACAATTCTAGGGTGGCAGCTTCAAAACTTCAAAACCAAAGGAGTTTAAAATACTGTCTATAATGTAGTTTATGGTGGTTTGTGCCTTTTTATTAACTCTCAAAGTTCTGGATTTGGTAATACTGCTTACAAATATACTAGAAAGTTTTAAAATTTCAAATGAAGAAAATGAATTTATTTTGCAAGCTGTACTTTTTTAACAGAATGGGATCATTCGAGGTCATTGACGTTCCTATTCTTATTTGAAACGCATAGTATGTTTTAGGTCCCATGTAATACAGAATAGAGGCCACAAAATATCCAAACAACTGCTAGGTAATTGGTCGACCTGAGAATCGAATTCAAGACCTTATGCTGAGCAACCGAAACCAAGACCACTATATCAATAAGACATTAGACAACAAAGATTAAAATATTTATTTTTTATTTTATTTAATTACTTTAATGCTATCTTTCGCATCACATCATATTTTTTTAAACAAGATTTCAAGATTGCTGCTAACAGAGCCCTCTATTGCCCTATTATAGTTACCTTATGTAATACTAGAATAGTCTACCAGTAGGTTCCGTTATCATGCGTCATGGTCACTTCCCCCTGCGTAAAATTAGAACGCGCGCAATCATTATGTTCATCGTAGAAAACACGTCGCGGCAGATGGCGACACTATGTAATTGTGCGCAGTCATGACGCCAACTTTATACTCAATAAAATCATTTTTTGACAATAATCATTACAACATGAACTTTTCCTGTAATTTGTTTTTCTTTATTTGCAAATTAAACAAATAATTTATTTTTTAGTTACAAATGTTAATATTGGTATATGTTATGACTACACAATAGCATCTCGCTAAGCGTCAAAGACAAACTTCACATTTCTTATTGAGGGCGCCGCTATACACCGCCATCTTACGTCCGCCGTGTCAACTTGTGTTGAATTTGGTGCAGTAATTTCGTGTTGATTGTGCGAGAACACGTTAACGAAATACAAACTATTTTGTTTGTACGATATTGGTAAGTTCCATGAATAAAACACTGCATATTTGTGGCGGAAAATTTAAGTGTATAATAGATCAAAATGCGTAAGCATCAGTCCTAACCAACTATAAAAATTTAAATGTCAGTCTTCTGGATCAATAGTTGCCGCTTTTGTAAATAATCGCGTGCAACTCTGTTTATACCCAATTGTAATGATGATAAACTTCTGTTTCAGCGCATGGTATGTGGTGTAAATAGTCGGTACATTATGATTTGGTGAAATCTCAACAATGTCAGAAGTAAAGCAAGTGAAAGTTGACAATTGGGGGATTTATTTCCTTCAAAGGCTGAAGCACTTCTTCAACCGAACCGACTATTGTGACCTGACGCTTCAGTTTCAAGACAATGCCCAGCTGAAAGTACATAGACTAGTACTCAATGCATGCACTGAGTACTTCGAACTACTGGAGCGAACATGTGAAATGTACGAAGACTGTCTGGTAATGCCGGACGACCTGCAGGCTGATGTAGTCGTCCCAATAGTGAACTTCATGTACACAGGACATCTAGAATTCAAGATGGATTTACTAGAAAGATTGTACCAGACTTCTCAGATACTCAATATGCCTGTGTTAAGTAAACTCTTGGAATCCCATCGCAACACAACGCCTAGAGCACCAACTCACAGTTACAGTAGTATTAAAAGATTTCCAAAACATAATGAACCTAAACAACCTATGAAGATGTCTGCACAATCTGCTAGTGCTAGTAGTAAACGCTCCTACAGCAAAGCATTTGGTAATAATACAGTGATCAGGGACAAAAAGACATATCAAACTATCACTAGAACTGAAAACATTAATAAAACTCCTTTTCGACCGCCATCTCCTGTGTCAATAAACCATTATCCTTCTCAAAAAGTAGTTTCCAGTGAACCTCGTCCAACAAGATATGAAGTTCCTGAGGAATTAGATACTGATAATATCTTTGAGAACTCGTTCTGCAATATATCATATACCTCCCAACCATTAATGGTCCATCCTGACACTGTTAAACGTTATAAAGCTAAACGCACTGGAATATTTGGTAAAGCATCAAGTTCAAAAAAAGCATCTGGAATGTCCACAGTTGATATTGTGGAATGCAAAAGAATATCATCTAAAGAAGACAGTTTATTTGATGACAGTATCCCAGACCATAATTTGAGTGATGATGCAGACTTGTTCAATAATTCGTTCATAGACCAAGACCAAGGTAAAGATCCTAATCAACTCTTTGATCAGATTTTGGACACTAATGATGGTCCAAAAGTTACAATAGAAACTAAAGACAGCAAGGCTGCATCTAACCTTGACCATGCAAGAATAATAAGTGAGGTATTAAAGAAATATCCTCACTTGGTTAAAAGTAATAAAAATATAAAATTAAAGATCCTGGATCCTGTGCCTGGAAAAGGTAGAAAACAGCAAAAACCATCTTCAATGTATGTTGATGAAAAACCATTAAAGTTAAAAACTGAAGAAGATTTTACATATGAAACTGATGTTATAGATTCTAAACAAGCAGCAAAACTCATTGCATTGGGTGCAGAGAATACTAAAGGGCCTTGGATATGTTTAATATGTGGGACCCCAGGGAAAGCTCTACATTTCAATTCATACTATAAATTCCGACGTCATTTAGTAGAAGTGCACAATGAGAAACCAGTATCTAACATTTGCGAATACTGTGGCCTCAGATCTTTGAAGAGAAACTACTTACTGCACCACCTCTATTCTCAGCATGGTGTAAAACCACCACCTCAATATCACTTTCCAAAGTGTAACTTCTGCAGTTACATAGCATTAACTGAAGGCCTACTTGTCAAACACAAATTGTCACATAAAGATATCAGAAACTTCCGTTGTAATGTATGTTCTTCAGCATTTGCTTCATCGAGTCAACTTCTAGTACATATCCAAAACACAGGACATAAATACAGTGCTGAGAAGAAATCAAACTTGCAATGCATTTATTGCTTGAAGGTGTTCTTGCGAGAAACAAACCTATATGCACATATAAAAACACATCATAAAAAGGAAGCAAAGAATGATTGTATCATTGAAGATTCAGATGAGGAAAAAGCTCCAGAGGAAAGACCTAGAGCCAAAAATACTATTAAATTTGAACCAAGTACCAGTTATGACAATGATTATGAAGAAGTTGATGTACAATATCAAATTCAGCAAAGACCCACAGGAGAGATTCAGTTTGTGCCTAAAAAACAACATAACATAATCTCTAACTCAAAACAAAAGATATTAAATCCTGGCTTTGGTACTCCAAAACCTGCACAAAAACCAAAGCCTAGAAAAAATATTCACAGTCAACCTTTGAACAAAGAATATTTCCAAGGAATCAAAATACCAATGCCTTCAGACAGTCAGGACGAAGAAATTGTTTTGATTGACAATAATGAATATATTATGAGAGATAATCAGCTTATACCTAGGAAATGTAAGACTAGCAGAGACTACACAATAACAGATATAGTAGAACCTGTCTCATTGCAATCAGATCAACAACCCACTACATCCATGGATTACCCCAATAATGTACAAAATACAAATATGGAGGAAAATTTGCAACCACAATCCAGTATGATTATCAAGAAGTCTGCAAACTTAAATCAACCAATACAGATAGTAGTATCAAATGAAGAGGAATACAAAGCTTTGATGGCTTCCTCCCATCCCATTATATTTGACAATAGTGATGCAAATAAGACACTGACTGTATTAGCCCCACATCACAACTCAGCAATAGAGACAACTGCTATAGACTTAGACAATACTCAATCAAGT
Source organism: Acronicta alni (assembly GCA_964056405.1). NCBI lineage: Eukaryota > Metazoa > Arthropoda > Insecta > Lepidoptera > Noctuidae > Acronicta > Acronicta alni. Next base: position 10,949,881 of record OZ043928.1, read on the forward strand.
GACATGATGATCCTTCCACATGAATATCCATTGAATGATTCAGAAAATGTAACTAGTGAAAATTCTAATATTGTAGTTGTGTATAGTCATCCTGTTGATGACCAAAACAAACAATTTCAGATCCTTACAACAGGTATTGGAGCTCAGTTTGTGCAGTCTTCTGCAATAATAACACAAAATTATGAAACTGTTACTACCTCTTCACCAGGTATGAATGTACATTGCGTTGATACACATGTAGAGCAAACTTGGACAAATGAGGTGCCATGTTTAGAAGATCAACAAATACAGCTTCCTCCAAACTCTGTAACAGAAAACATAGTAAAAAATAAACTGGCTCATACTGATATTGGCAATAACTTAGATGAGCTACCAGAAGTTCATTTAGTGCCTGAATCACAAAAATCACTAGAAGAGAGTGGAACTGATATTAATCTAATTCAATCAGCTGTAAATATTGAACATGTAGATCAACCTACAGGGCATGAAATTGTAGAAGAATCAAGCAATGTACCAACTGTAGTACAAAAAGAATCAACTAATACTAATGAGTGTACTGAAACCCACCCTCAGTCTCTATCAATGCCAGATATCATAGAGGAACCAATGGAAACAGAAGATGTACAACAACAACAACCAGATGAACCAGTGGTATCAGAACCTGTAATAATTCAAGAAATGGAAACAGATAATATAATGGAGCAGCCAATAGAGACACAAAACTTTGTAGAGCAACCAATAGTAGCTGATGTAATAGAACAATCAACAGAAACAGAAAATGTAATGACTCAAACAACCGAAACAGAAGCAGTGGAACAACCAACAGAAATAAAAAAAATAATGGAACAACCAACAAATATAGAAAATGATATAGAACAGCCAATTGAATCAGAAAACTTACCTAATGCTTCTGCTGCCCTCCAAAACACAATTATTTCTGAACAACACAACGTCGATTCTGCAGCTATAACTGAATACTCACAAGATACAAAAAATGAAAATCTAAACACAGAAGATCTGCCAGAACCCATGGAGTCACAAGCATATGATGATATTGTCGAAATTACACGTGTGAATGAAGTAGAACCCATATATGATAACAAACCTGAGAAAGAGATTCAAAATATAACATCAGAATGGTCAGAGGATGAATATGATGTTGCAGATGATAGTAGTAAAATTAATGAAAATGTAACACATGAAGAACCACAGCAACAAACTGTGGCTCCGAAACATACCAAACCGGACCTGGAAGAATCAATAGAGAACATTCAAGCAGAAATGATTAAACAAAACTCTACAATTATTGAACCAGAAGTCGAAACTGAAGAAAGTGCTATTTCTTCACTAGAAGAAGACACATCAAGTCAAGAGATACAACCTCCATTGGATAATTTACCGGTTCTTAATATGCCAAATCCACAAGCACAACAGAAAATTTCATCTCTGCTTAATGATTGGGAAGAAAATGACTCCCAAGAGGAAAACATTAATGATGATAATGAAAATGTAACCACACCTGAAGTAACTATCACAAAAACGCCACTGCTGCAGGCTCCAGAAGTGGCCGAAAATGAATCAGTCCCCAAAAATGACAACATTAAAAGTTTAGTCAGTGACTGGGATGATGACGAGGAGGAAACTAAGGCATAAAACTAAATAATTTAGTAAATGGTCATAAAAAATCATGTAATTATAAATAAGTACTGTGAATATGATTAGCTATTTGAGCAAATTGGTGACAGGTACATACCAAGTTTAATCTTGTTTTAAATTCGCCTTTTAGGTGTATGTTTACTTCCAGCTTAGATTTGGATAGTTTTTATTTATATAGTTGTAAGGAGTATTTACTCTTAGTTTTTAAGTATATAGTTATATATCATGTAAAAAAGCAATGTGTTTATGTACTTTACTGGTAATATGATGTAACAAGTAGTTAAGGCTCTCACAAAATCATTTTGTGTGATATCAATATAGCTAATTAATAAAACCATGTATGTACTGATATCTCAATAATTATACTTTACATTATTTCAATAATAATTATATTATAATGTAGTGATTTAGGTATAATTCTAAGGTGGCGCAGCGTCATGGGACTGTTATTTTAGTGGTGTAGCCCACCTTCTTCCTATATTCTTGCAATAATATAAACAACAGATTTGTCTTCTAATGTAGGTTAAATTGTAGTTGTTTCATATTTATGTACTATATCGTTAAATTATGGAAACGATACTTAACCCATAAAATAATTAAATAAACTGGTTCATTTATTAACTGTCTTTTTTAATAAATTTTCCGTCAAATGAAACAACATTTCATAAAAAAATAACATTATTATTGGATTTCAAACTTGCAGTTGCTAACAGTACAATGATTATTGCATATTACAAATGTGTGCCGTGTTACACAACAAAACAAAATACTACTCATATTGTCTCAACATTATACTACCTGAGATGGTTGAATAATATTTGAAATTTTACAAAAATAATCAAGAAAAGAAGTTTTAGAACTATTAATGGAATACTTAAGTACACTTTTATAAACAAGGTTATAGTTGAGAAAATATTAATAAGATTAAAAAAGTTTTCATTAATAGTTTGTATTGGTAGGTAAATGTTAGCTTAGCAAAATAGCAGCTGTATTTGGAACCCAAACTTGAAAGCATTGTTCTAACAGCGTACAAATGAACACAGTGTTCAAAGGCAAATATTTGGTGACTTATAGGTATTCCAATACATTACAAACTCATAGCTACATCCCGGGACAACACAATTTAAATGCAGTAGTAGGCTCAATAATATGAATAAGTTTTAAACTACACATCTAAGGTGAGATTTTACATAACACATTAAAATAATGCTAGATGAGTGATTACCTCACAAAATAATGTGACCACTATTGAAATTATACTCTAGGAACATAAAAATTAATTAGTAGGTACAGACTGCAGCAGGTCAAGCTAACCAAAACTGTTAAATACCCCAATTGAATATGAACTTTAGTGTCTAGTATTAAAGTTGAAAATCAATCAAAGAAATTTGACAGATTGTGGTAGCTTGATGTGCTGGCCTCTGTACTTATTACACCAATGTTTATGGAGATTAATACATTTATTTATTTAACATTATACAAAATTGTCAAATTTATCTCCCAATATATTATAAAAGCTATTTGCAATCTTATAATGACAGATTATTTGTATGAATCAAAAAGTATAAATTACAAATGTCACACTATAATTATTTTTTCTCTTTAACAGAACACAGAAGCTAGCTTTACTTCAATCAAGGTAATATCTATAAAATATAATTATGTGAATATGCTTTAAACACTTATCTATTGTTTTGTTTTTTAGAGACAACAATAATTTTTATGGTTTAAAATTACTTATGTTACATTCCAAGTGGTTCCAGTTATTTTAACACCCCCTGAACAATCTCATCCTCATAAGTGGCATTAATTATGTAATGTCGCTCTTTGGAACTATAAAAATGTGCTTTATATGAAAACAATCAATCTAGAACAACAATGAACATGCATTGAATAATGAGACCTTTGAGATTTTTACCTATTTTCGCAATAAACGATTATAATATTAAAAGATAAGAATGATGGAATCAACACATTGATAGAATTGGTAACTATGCTGATGCAATATGAAAATAAAATTGTCAGAAAACATGCAAGAATAAATTTTATCATAGTAATTCCTTCTTTCAGAGCATACTATTGAGATTGTAAATAATTTTAAATCAATTCAATTTACTGAAATATAAACTTGTATGTTATACTGCATCAGTACTACAATAATATGCTTATGCACAATGTCATCATAAACTTTAAAATTTGCCTCTAATGGAATAATGTATTTACAAAATAAATTACAATATTTACATTTAAAATACAGCACAACTAATAGCCTAATCATTAGATATGGAAAGTAAGACATATTTGACCATGTATGCAAGGAATACAAAGCCTACCAACACAAATAGATTTGTCAAAATATAATACAGGTTAGACTGTTGTTCAGTTATCACTTCACCATCACTTGTGTTTGAGTTTTCTGCATGGAGCATAGCCTCCTGCCGCATTTTCAGCTGCTGCTCAATCTCCTGAACATATTCCGGGAACAACTCGCAAAACATTTTGTTCTTTATATTTGTCTCCAAAGATTCAGCCGCCAAGCAACGCTTCTGGTAATCCGATGTCTCAACAGAGCCTAATGTAGGTGTCTTCTCTAACATAAAGCTTAGTAAACCAGTAAGTATAGTCGATATTGACCAAGCCGGGTTCCATGTATCAGGATGGAAATCAGTAATGCTGAGACACAATCGCGTATTTGTTTTGAACCTACCGTTCGGAGTGATCATGTAAATAGATGGCGGTTTGAAAGGGAATTCTCTTGGAAACATGATTTTCCCATGATAGTACCCACCCTCGTAAGGGCTTTTCTCCGGTCCTTTGACTACGTAATGCCATTCTAATATATTCGACGGCACTGGTTCCGCCGTGACATAAGGAACAGGGTCGTTTTTAAGCCTAAGGTAGTCCTGCTTTAATCTGCTCGTAGCTCCTGTAACTTTAGTTTTTGCCATGACTTAGCACAAAACAGCAATACAATAATACTTTATTGGACAATAATATGCGTTACACTGCAATCACACACTAATATTTCTTCTCAGTCTGTAAGAACAATTTTTTGGTCAATCGGAATCTACGCGAATAAATAAAATCATACGTCAAATGATTTGCAATCAAACTTGACGTCATTCAAATCAAATCGATTAAGGATGTATTGTTGTGCTTGTGTCAAACATAGTCGAGCCGTGAAATTTAGTATGTATAGTTACTAATTAAAAAATAAATATCCGAAACTAAGAAAGAAAAAGCATGAAACTCGATTTTTTACTACACAACCTGTAATAATATATAAATAAGTAATCTAGAACGTAAACAAGTACTATACAGCGTGAAATTATAGTCGTTTTGGAACCGCAACGTGGTAACTTAGGATAATTAGTAGTACAAATAAAAAATATTAAGTTGACTGTACAGCTAATAATAAAAAAGTTGGCATTTCAAAAAAAAATTTCACTTGTTCGAGTTTGTTCGTAGTAGTGCACGAATATTTCATTCTTAAACCGCCTCAGTCTCAAGCTTGCCATTTATCAATGATGCGCGGCGGGCGGCGCGGGCGCGGCGGCGCGGCGCGGTACGAGTCAGCTCATCAGCTGGTCACCTACCTACAGCAACGGGAGCGACGGACGGTCGGATGATCCGTCTGAGTACCTACTACGCGTGATTTAATAGCTAGTAGCTAGACAAGTACATTTTATTATTAAAATAAATTGCATTACGATGCAGATAGCGACGTAATTTGATGTTAGGTAGGTACCTAGGATCACAGTTCAAATAGGACAAGTATGGCGCCCAGCGAATCAGCTGATACGGGACACGAACGTAATACCTACATTCTTACTAAAAAAATTAGAATAAGACTGTGTGTAGGTAGGTTTTATCGTAGTTCTTATTTAAGAAAAAAAACGTTGCCCAACACTAGGATTTTCTCCTGTGTCATGGGTGCATTTACAAACATAAATTTTCACATACACAAACACGCAAGCCCAGAACATTCACCCACAGATCATACAAATTTGTTCCGAGCTAGGATCGAACCCGCGACAGGCGCAGCAGTCGCTCGCACAGCCGCTGCGCATCAACATTTTCACGCCAACTACGTAAATTGTACCTACTCCAATTTCTCGTTCATACTTTACATGGGCTTAGGACCGGCAGAAATACTTTATTTGAATTGAACTTATCTTTATTTTACTGTAGGTATCAATAATTAGAAACAGAGAGCCAATGAACTGAGTAGGTACTTCAGGCGTTTGGATTTTTGGAATTTGAGCTATTTACAAAATAATTAACTTATGTACATAGCTAAGTACTTACCTATTAAAAGTTTATTATTTTATAAATTGTTTACACTTCCCTGTACCGAAGCAACTACACGAAATGGAGTCTGCCGCGTTCAATACACAAACGTGCCCGTTTTATGCTATTGTCTTTTAGCCTATCACTTTTCACTTTATCAAAGGCGTCCACTATCGCACTGCGTAACTCGTTAAGACTTTCATGTTCACGGGTATAAAGGAGTCTTTTTATTTCCGACCACAAGAAAAATCCAGGGGCGTTAAGTCTGGGCTCCGTGGTGGGCAAGCCACGGGACCGCCGCGCGACGTGGCCTATCCATCGATCACGGAACTGATTGTTTGGGTAAGCACGCACAACACTTGCATAACGAGCCGGGCAGCTGACATAGGGCAGTTCTTGCCGGTGCATCATTGTTGTTGATGACGTGAGCTCGACGGAACTTATAGGGATGTTAAGCCATTATTATTTAATGTTTTCCATACAAAGCATTGGCTAACATTAAATTCTTGTGCCGCCATTCTCGTGCTTCGCCGCGGAGCCCGCTCGAAGTACCTACTCCAGAATAGCGTCTTCGTTCTCCTGCGAGTCATTTAGGCGCCCTCGACCTTGCGCGTGAGCCGGCACACGGAATTGTCCATGATTGAGAAGGCGCTGGGTTGCAGCCAAGTTGGTAGGGGTTGAAGGTACTTGAGGACTTTCAATCCCTCGTAGCCGCAGCGCCTTTAAATGTTCTGGCCGGGAATACAACCGCTTGGCCTCAGCTTTGGCCTTCCAAATTGTAACTAGTAACAGTGTACAGCTGAACCATTGTCAAGTACCTACTCCGCGTTCGAATATTCATACTGAAGACTCATTTTCGCGTGGCTACGTAAAACGTAAAAAATGCAACCTTTATCGCGCGCGAGTTGCAACAGAACTGGCGGGTGTGGCCGTGCGGGGTGGTTAACGGGGAGCGGCGCGGGCGACGCGACGACGCGAGAGCGCTCGCCGCGCCGCACAGTGGGCTGAAACGGGCCGGTAAAGGACTTAGCATTTAAAAAAAAAAAGTTTCTTTTTCTGAAATTTTAAATATTGTGTTGGATTTTTCTATCGATTATAAGTAATTATTTCTATGAGGGTCGTTCAGATAACTTAGTATTTCCAGAGTTATAAATATCCAAAGTAATTTTTGTATGAAGCAAAAGAAAAAAATGTGAAAATCTCGAAATTCTCAAATTTTCTCAAAGAATTGACTCTACGTATGCATAGTACGTATATTTGTCCTATTTTAGCGCCTATTCTCGGGTTGCGATTTTCTGCGATTTGGTCGCAATTTCAAATTTTGTTCTCTATTCCACACCACCATAGAGGTTAAGAACTAGGCGCGTTTTTTTTATGTAGTGGTCTCCCCTTTAGGCCTAATCCACTAAGGACTAATAAAATAAATAAATAAGTAAAAATCACAATCACTACTGGCCACTGCACTGTTTTAATCTAATCACTGTCAAGGGTATCCACATTAACGAATGCAAAATTTTCGTATTCGTCATCATCAAATGTTTCCGCTTGTTCAATTATTAATAAACTTTGTGCTTCTACTGACAAAGTTTTATGTTTTCTGCGAAGTTTGTGACGTTTCGCTGAGATGAGTGGATCAGAGCTGGTCAATAAATTATTTAAAATGTCTTCATTTGTAGTTTTTCTACTGCATTTCCTGGAATGGTGTTGGCGGTATCTACGAAAGTCTTTATTTCTAGCTTCAGCAGCTTCTTCAGATAGCTTTCCAATTGGTATTAGACCAAAACTTTCAATAATAGCTGCACCATGCATAAGAACTTTATGAACACTTGAAGGCATATAATACCAGCTATATAATTCCAAATACAGTTGCATGGTCACTTGAGCATATTCGTGAAATTTCGCTGTGTCAATGTGGTAACCTGATGAAATTGCCTCTAAAATGATTGCAAATCGCCTTATTAATTCTTCACTAACACCAGTTATCTCAGCAGTCATGTTTGGATATGCAAAAAATCTTCTAGCAGTATTTCCGTCATTCGTGGAGCCGTGCCCTTGTTTAACAACATCAATCAGAAATCCCATTCTATTTTTAAAAGCGTCTTGTATGTCTTTCTTTCTTCTTTCCATGATGCACTTGTTGTCTCCCTTTACTGTCCATGTCTGTATCGTTAATCTGTAGGCTATATGCAGAATGCATTCCATCATTCGTATCCAGGTATGCAATGATGACAATCCGTATTTACAGAGATCTGGATCAGTCGGTTTTGATGCAATTAAGGGCAAATTATTCATCTCTGTTGGAGTGGCTTTACAAATGTCGCATCTCTGAGATGAAGTATCACATAAAATTGATGTTGCTTTTCCGTCTATCATAGTCATTAATAAAGAGTGTGAAATTTTTATTTCTCCAACTTCTGTTTTCACTAAATTTACAATCTCTTCCTCAATAGCACTTTTTTCCCGCAATATCGTTATTTTATTTTCTTTCACAAATTCGAAAAAGATTGGACGACACCAGTAAGATGAATTTGGTGAATCGTTTTGCCAGATAACTTGTCCCATAAATATGCTTGAATCGTCAAGTTGACTTTCTTGTTCATCGTCTGTTTGCATTTTTTGTTTGTAATTGGCTTGATTAGAAGCACCGTCAAATCCCCACTTACTGATTAGTGTAAATTCTTTACAACCACTATCTATGACGAGTGACGTCATTATTCTTGTTGTCGTTATATCCAATAGAGCTTGTAACTTTATTTTAGCTGAGGTTTCTGTCACTGTAATAGCATCTTTTGGTGGATAGCATTTCTGTTTCGCATGTTGCACTTGATAATAAGATGGAAATATATTACTGTCTTTTTCGTTAACACTTTTTCTTAAAGTATTGTATTGCCACTTGGTCAGCCTTAGTGATAAAAATAACCCTAAAGCCTCTGTTAGCCTCATCCGGAGAAAACACAGCTTTTGTTTCTTTAACAGATATGCACTTTTTAACTTTTTTTACATCTAGGGGATTCTTTAGTAAATGTTCTAGTATTTTAGCAACCTCCTCATTCCCATCCGCTTTCAACTGCTCAAAATATGCATATTTTATTTCGTCCGAAGATAAATGAAAGTTTTCTGCACGTCTTTTTTTCTGTTTAGGCGCTAATTCACAAAAAGGTTTTCTTGGGGTTTGTTCGGTGGAGACACCGACAGAAACTTTTGATGGTGATACATACTGAGTTGATGTACTCGGTACTGGTTGATCTTGATTACTGCCTATTAAACACTTAATAATGTCTGGCCATATTATGTTTTCTTGTAACCATTCACTATTTTTAGTTCTGAATATATTTTCTTTACGATAAGCGTTTTCCCATCTTCTATTTAAATTATAACAAAATTTTGCACAAAACAACTTTAAGGTCTTTTCGTGATCATCACTTAATTCGACTAAAAATTTAGATCTTATCTCACTACACAAACTGTCATTATTTTTAATACTGCCACTGTTTTTTAAAATAACGAAAAGATCAAGGTTTGTCACTAAATTTTCAAACATTTTCACAAATACAAAATAACAAATAAGTAAGTAATGAATGTGTGCAGTGCAATGGGGGTAGTGCGTCTATTATGGTGGGTAATAGAACACTGAAGTACTTTTGAATGCAACCGAACATTCCGTAGGTACCCTATCATTGTACCAATCACGTTACGACACGTCATAACTTGTTGTTGCGCTCGCGCACTCTTATCCCTTGATTCCCGGAAATAAGTCTCAAAACAAATTACGTCATACCTGCCTATGGTGGTGGAAAATGTCGAACATTGTTTTTTTTTTAAGAACTAAGTAGGTATTGAGGTTTTCAGGCCGTTTAGTATACATTATTTTAAATTTCAATTTAATTGGAATAAATTGCTTAACTAAAATAACATGACTCTTCATACAAATTTGATATGGCTATATCTCCGAAAGTACTCGTTAAATTAAAAAAAGTCAAAGAATAAAAACGTTTTAAATTTATGCCTAGATACCAAAAAAATACATCTGATCTCTTAAGACCCAACCTTGTAATCCCAGCCCACTGTGCGCCGGCGCCGCGCAGCCTGTTACTAGGGGTAGGTACGTAATACATTACAGCTGTGTGCGTGGATTGTAGGCAGCGGGCGCCGCGCCGCATCCAATGGGCGGATAACGTGTCTAGGCATGTTTTACCGCTTAGTGTTGTGTGTGTAACATTGAATGACATCGATCGTAGTGATCGTAGTACGTAACATTGAGTGGAATTATCATGAGTTCTCATTTTTTGTTCGAATATGACATTACTTTTAATAATCAATAAAATAATATATTTTTATTTAATTTAAATTATATTTTAATAGGTTCTATTACTGATATAGAGTCTAAAATTTTCGGTTCCAAAACGACTACAAAATCATCGTGTATATTTTGTTCTTATTTTAAAAATTTAAAACTAAAAACTGATCAGTAGGGTACTGATCACCAACACCAATTCACCATGAGCATTTGCACGGTTATGTTATTGCGAATGATCTGGCAGTCTGGCAATTGCAATAAATGTCCATCATGACACCTTTTTCGCACTTTTTTTGGAGACAACACAAGAGACGATAAATTGGTTGTGTATTCAAGGAATTTTGTAGACAACTAATTTTTGGGTTAAATAAAGCAATATGGTAGCTTTCTAAGCTACCGCATTGTTATAAAGTTGGAAAATAACTTGCTCATAAACGAATACTTGGTTTGAAATGTAAATTCCTTATTTGCGAAGAAGCCTTCAGTTTATTAGTTTTGATCGGTATATTTTAATTAAAATGGAAAAACACGAAATAAATACCACAAGTTAACATTTCTTAAAATTTTAATAATTAACAAATCTCTTCGTCTTAGTTCATTGCCAGTAACAAAATGTATTTAAAAATTAGCAATATCCATTTGTCAAAAAAACACGATAAATAATAACATTTACCGCCCTTGTTTTCTAAGCCGACTATTTAACGATACGATTCAACGGCGACCACGCAGTATAATCACAGTTCAGCGCTGAGCGATCGCCACTAATAACGCTTTTACATACCTAATTATTAGCTGATCAGCATTTCTGTCTACATTGTATAGAATCCAGCAGGTCTAGCTATCCAAAACTTTAAAATTTTCTCAATTGAATATGAACCTTACCCTTTTGTGTTAAAGTTGAAAATCAATCACAATAAATTTGACAGATTGTGGTAACTTGATGTGCTGGCCTCTGTACATGACATGAAACGTACCATCACGCCTATATTAACCGAAGGTTAAAAGTTAACATTGTCCTTTTGAGAGAGATAGTGCTATCTTGTATATATCTATCCCGAATAGTAGAACAATGATGGATAAGCTTTCCTGCTAAAGCCTTCGGGTTTATTATAACGTAGGCTTAGTATTTCACCGATGAGTGAAAGCGCGCTCGCAGAATAAGTAGTACTACTAAGTACATAACGGCCGCCCCTCCTACGTTTGATACCTCACTGTACCCCCTAATTTCATAGCAGCATTTGTTGTCTAAGTAAGTTTGACGCACTGTACGCACATCTCTGCGCGTGTACGGAATCTCATCTCTTTTAATGTGGTTGTAATAAGCATCGGAATTGGAAGCTTTCTATGGAGTGTCCGGTGTGGAGCTGTTGAGTAATGTGACACATCTCTTTAAGGTCATGTGCCACAGTTGAGCAATAAACTTCGTATTTCATGGTTCAGTTGTTTGAGTAGGTCTTCGTCGGGGTTGTCTTGCTGCACCAGTCGCTCGCGCTGAGCTATCAACTCGTTGATTCTTTCGTTCATTGGATTCTTTGGTGCGTTCCTGTAAGTTAACATTATTAGTATTTTTACTTAGTAGAACTCAAAATATTAAAACAATATTGAAACGAAAACTAAGCTAAAAAAGGATCAATACACATTTTTTTAATATGTATCGTTTTTTTCTTTTATTAATTTCTTTTAATCGCGGACAGCGTGTGCTCGGGGCAGTTATTTATGTTAACGTATAAAATGATTCTTTTGAGGTTTAAAACTTAACTTACGAGATAGGTACTTACTTTAAATCGTTAAACATTTCTAGTTCATCGGGACCTGCAGCATCTGAAAAAATCAGAATATTATCCTTTTAGCTAGTCTAGTGGCCCATAGCAGCCTGTGGGCCAACTTTACACAAAAAGCCTACAATGCCTTGCGCATCCAATATAATAATGTGTTCAGGGCTCTGTTTCGGCTCCCTCGATATTGCAGCGCATCCGGCCATGTTTGCCGACGCAAGCGTAGATGACTTTTATGCAATTATGCGTAAGAAAGTGGCGTCAGTGGTGCGACGAGTACGGGGAGCCCAAATAGCGTCCTGAAGATGTTTGGCGACAGACTGGACACTGCTCTGCTCAGTAGATTTACTGAACTGCATGTGTTGCGGTGAGCCAACTGAAGGGGTACGGTCTGTTCAATTTGTTGTGCCTACTGGTAATTACTAACATTAGCTATAAGTAAAATTTTCCTGTTACTAACATACATATGGACTTGATGGTCTGAATTAAATTATTTTTATTTATTTTTATAGCGCGACTGCCAAACTGGTTTGGGAGGTCTTGGGTTCGATTCCAGTGTCGAACAGTTATTGGGATTTTCCATGAAATTCCTAGTCCTCGGAGTTTGGATTTGTGCCTGGTTAATGGTAATAGGCTCGCCCCTATAACATAGGACCTAAACATACCGGCGGGAACTGTAGGTGTACATAAGTACACCTCTGCCTAACCCTTAAGGGAACACAGGCGTGATGCTATACGGTATTGGAAAATAATATCATGAGATTTCGTCAAAATATTGTAGAGAGGCGAGGCGTATTGCCCCTCCATCCAATGGGACGATCCTCCAACCAGGCGAGGTGTGTTGCCTGGCGGGCCACGGTCCGACGATTGATGTCGGCCGTTTGTATTATATGCAACTTGCGTTGCAATGTTGCTTGCGCGATTCAGGATTTTGTTCGTAGCTCCATGTAGCGCGGCAAATGTCGCTACAACATTTATTTTCCAATACCGTATACCATACCTGAGATTTTCTGGACGCCATCACTCGCCATGTGAAATCCAACTAGCCAACCCGCACTAAGCCAGCGTTGTGGACTTCAAATAATCCCTCTCGTTTTGAAGGACCTGTGCCCAGCATTGGGGCAGTAAATGGGTTATGTGTTGTGATATTACCGAACAATCGTTACTTACTCATCAAAGAATGTGAATCGAGCGCAGGTGTGTTCGCCAATATGTCCACATAGAAGTCATCCTTCAACTTCTTCAAGTCGACGAGATTCTGACTCACGTTGTCTTCTTCTTGTTCCTCCATTGGGTCTAGTCTAAATCAAGTATATTATTAAATTATTTATAGCAGTCAGTTGATCTTAAATACTGTCACAAAATAGATTATGGAATTTAAGGTATGGGGACTGGAATGCTGCTTTTCTATACACCAAATGACGAGCCCTTTGGCGTAATGATCGGCTTCACCGCCACGGATTGTGGGTGTATATGTTTGTGAAAAATTGAGTTTGTAAAGGCACCCCCGATACTGGAATAAATCTTTGTGTGCGGCAACGTTTTTATTAAATTATTTTTTTATTATATTAAAAAGAAAGAAATAAGAAAATACATGAATTATTGTCTAGGCGCTCAAAAGATAGGTATCTATCTAACTGAATTTCTTATTTTATTACACTGACAAAATACGTCCTTAAAATCCCCAATTTCGTAGCTAAACAAGAAAAAATGTTATGTGGGGTAACGTTTTTATTAAAAAGAAAGAAATGAAAATAGAAAGAAATATAATTTATTTTGGACTCGCACAGGAAATTAATGAAAATAAAAACATACCTATTTACATTATAAAAAATAAAACCTGCACGAACCCAAAAAAGGCCCCTTTCTCAGCATATTGCTACAATTGTCTAGGCGTTCAAAAGATGAGTGTCAACAACGGTGACAAAACACGTCTTTAAAATTCCCAGTTTCGTGGCTAAATAACACAAAAGTTGTTTAGGTACTTGTTATTAGGTAAAAAGTATCTGACGAGTGTTCGAAAAATTTGCAGTCGCCAATGACTTATACTTGACATACCTGCGTCACATCAGTAGTATTCCCAGTATAAGTTGTGCTCGGATCGGAAAACTGAGCTTATCACTGAGCCTGACAGGCTTTTCGTACAATGAGCTCAGTTTTTACTGACAATGTTTAGCTTGATGTGTAGCCGTGGTTACATACCCCATCTCTCCGAGTTGTTTCCTGTCTTGCTGCAGCTGTGTGAGCATCTGCTTCCTGGTGTTCAGCTTGACGAGGTGCAGCTCCCGCACGGCGCGGCCCCACTGCTCCTTGAAGAACGCCTTCGACTGCACAGCGCTGTCTAGCTTCTCTTCTAGGTAACGCTGCAATGGAGAAGGCAACGCAAAGCTAAATCAGATGGTACCCCTGACTTTTCCTACGAAAACCAATCAAACAGTGTTATTTGATATTAGCATTTACGCCAAAGAGCTTTCAACCAATACTACCGTCATAAACCAAAACGCGTTTAGCCAACCAAAGTGAGTTTAGAAAAAATTAAGGGTTTTTCAAATTTTCTTTATTTATAAATTTACACAATATTTTATTAGAAAATGTCTTTTAATCAAGATTGCACTTACTAGCTTCGTTTCTTAAGTATTTGGTTAAGGTAATAGATGCAACAAAAAATAAAAAAGTGATTTTTTGAGATACCTCGATTGTTTCTGAGAGCAGCCTCCGCCTACGCCTTGGCCAATGCAATCCTATTTTCTATATTCTAATCATATTCTATAGTTGCCTACCCCAGTAACGCCTTGTCTTTAAAAGTTGGCCTTGGGCAGGTCACTTGACGAGACGTGAAGACTGCAGATTGTATACGTATGTACGCTAGAGTGGTACCCAGGGTGGTAAGGCCAGCAGTCGGCAGACTGGGGCTTAGCCAAGTTAAAACTGAAGGTTCGAGTCGACAAATAGAAACAATTAATATGGAAATAACATATTTTATGAACACCCGATTTATTTCATCTTATGTCATTCCCACTTGACATAGAGGTAGAAAGAAAAAGAGGAAGAAGCAAGAAACAGAGATCAACGGAGGGCAACGGTGAGTGGTAGCTTTGAAACACTTACCAGTTCCTGTATAAGACTTGCAGTTTGATCTTTCGTCAGGCCAGAATATCGACTCTCGGATTCCTTTTCCGTATTTTTTATATTATTCTAAAAATTATAAATTAATTATATAACATGTGTTACTTAACATAGAAGTAATTACATACAATTATTTATGAGCTATCTAATCACAGTTTTATTAAAAGCATTTTTTTAAAAAGCAGTGACAACTTAGTTATGAAAAAAGTAAAATGTCTCGAGTACGAATCCAAGGCACCTCAACTTTTGAAATAATGTGCGTATTAATAATGAATTATGACTCGCTTATAACGGTGAATCCTAACTCCGCCAACGTTTGGGATCTTCGCAAGTTGCCACTGACTTCACATGCACTATTACATTATTCTACCTTGAGTGTGTCCACTTGTTTCTCTAACTGCTGTATTTTTAGCTCTAACTCTTCAATCCTCATGTCTTTGAGCTTGAGCTGGTGATTCATGTCGTCTTCCATCTTCTGTGAGGCTTCTCGCAACTCCTGGTACTTGGCAGTATAGTGGGATTCTAGAGCTTTCTTTGCATCTAACAGCTGAAATGTAGAATGTGCTTTAGTCACTTACAATTCTGGAGGATAAGGAATGTGAATAGAGAGAAGTATATATATAATATTCCTTATTGTACAGAGGCTAGCACATCAAGCTACCCCAATCAATCTAATTTCTTGATAGATTTTCAACTTTAATTCAAAACAATAAGGTTCATATTCGACTGGGAAAGTTTGACAGTTTTGGATAGCTTGACCTGCTGGTGTACACTATAACAAGGAGATTTTTACAAAACAAACTACACAATTTCATTATGAGCATCTGCATTAAATAAGTTTTGCATTCAATGAGAGTTAAAGCTTATACTGTTCAATGGGCGGTTCGGTCTTATCGCTAAGGGCAATCTCTTGTAGACAATGATTATAATGATTATGATTAAGATCTGTTATGTTTTGTAAATTCAACTGAAAACTGCTTATATTTAAAGATTGGGACGAACAATTTAACAGAAAAATAAAAATAAATTAATTAATGTCTTTTTCTCCATTAAACCAATTAAAGTCGAATTTATTTTTAATGGTTTTGAATTTACCGCCAATACGCTCAGTTCGATGAAGTCTACCTGTGTGACCAACTTTTTTTTGTTTTAATTATGGAGCCCCTGAACGTATCATACCTTTTTCTCTCTCTCCGTATTGCGATACCCCCTCAGTCTAAAGTCTTCGGTGGCGCGACTCAAGTCAGCCGCTAGGTTGCGACACTGCTCAATACCTTTACTTAGTTTGCATTCTAAATCCACACGCTTCTTCGCCCATTCCTTTGCTAAGAGTTCTAAGTGATATTCTTCTTTGCGTTTTAACTGAAATTAAGGAAAGAGAATTAAGAGACAGCGTGGATTAGTCTCTCGTACCACCTCATTTTGTATTTATTGTAAAGTCTGATGTATATGCTGATAGACGTTCTTTTGCGTTTATTTATTCTATTTTAATGTATGAAAATATTTCAAATTTGTAATAATTAATTCGAAGTTTTTAAGTTTGCACGCCTACTGGTAGAATGTGGAGATCCTTATGTACCTATTCACAAATAAATTGATTGATTGCTTTTTGTAATAATAACCTTAATTAATAATACAACATACACTCACGCCTTTTTCCCATGGGGATAGGCAGAAACTAAATAACGCCACTTGCTACGATTCTTGCATACTTCTTTTGCTTCGACTACATTCATACATCTTGTCATACATACACGCCGGTTTCGAGTACTACGCACCTGACCTTTGACCGTCCCCTCACGGCGGTTCCACTGACATTCGCCATATAAAATCCCTTTTGTTAGTCTCCTTTCATCCATTCTCTCGACATGCCCAAACCATCTCAGCATATTCTTCTCAATTCTCGTCACTACATCGCCTTTTAAGCCGCAACGTTCTCTTATCACACTATTTCTCAATCTTTCATTCCGAGTTACACCGCACATACTTCGCAAGGAACGCATTTCTGCAGCATTTATTCTAGTAATTTATTCTACCTAATGAATAACTTACTTGTTAATATGTAATCACGCGAATAAGGAAATTAAAGTGGAAGTGGACTGGCCACATAATAAGAGGGATCGAAAAGTGAAACAAAAACAATATTATTTTGGCACCCAAGGAGTAAGACAAGAAATTGAGGTACACAGTTACGAAGATGGCACGGTAAAATAAAGAGTACCTATAGCAGGAAAAATATGGACTAGAAGAGCGCAAAATGGAACAGAGTGGAAAAAAATGGAGGAGGCCTATGCCAAAGTTGGGTGTTGTTCGTGTTACCGACTCGTTAGAGCCATTAGATTAAGTTAAAAACTTGTAATTTACAAGTTTAGCCAGTTTAGTGCAGTGATAGCCTAGAGGTATGACCATTGGACTGCCAAGTCGACGGTCTCGAGTTCGAATCCAGGGCACGCACCTGTGACTTCGAAATCATGTGCTTATTAATAATTAATTTATCACTTTTGCGCTTAAACGGTGAAGAAAAACATCGTGAGGAAACCTGCATGCCTCAGAATTTTCCTTGACGGCGTGTGAAGTCTGCTAACCCGCACTAGGCCAGCGTGGTGGACTATAGCTTCAATCTCATTGGGACAGTATATGGCTTGATGATGATGATAGTAACTTACTTGACATTTGAATAATTCTTGTTGTTTTTCCTTCCAGTCTTCGAGCTCATCCACAAACTTCTGCATTATGGAGTCACGTTCTGTTGCAGGGATTACCGCTTTAACCATGTCTACAAAATAATCAGGTTACTATTAACTAGCTTAACAGAGTGCACGGCTAAAGAATAACGACGCTGATCAACACAAGAATAATTCAGGCTCGTGGCTAAGTCATAATTAAGCTGATCAACCGATCTGCAAGGTTAAGCTGCACTAGTCGCGGTCAGTCTGTGGATGGGTGACCATTCTTAACACACCGACACACCTCCGTGCCGCGGAGAGCACGTCAAGCCGTCGGTCTCGGTTGTCATACGAACTCCTATGACAATCGTTTGTGGTAGTCAGAAGCCCAAAAAGCCTGACCAACAGTCTATCCTCAGGGTATCAGTATTACCCAAAAATTGGGTTGCGAAAGTCTGATGGCAGTTGCTTCGTGTAAAATACTGACATTTAGCCGCATCTGGTTGGACTGGAAGCCGACCACAATATAGTTGGGAAAAGACTCGGAGAGAGAAAGATCAACACATGAATAGGTGCACTAGCTGGGGTCTGTGGGATGGCTGACCATCCTTAACACACGAGATCCCTCCTAGCTTCGGAGAATACGAAAAGCCCACAGTACTGGGGGTGTTGTCATACGAACACTTATGACAATCGTTAGTGGTAGTCAGATGTCTCAGAAGCCTAAAAAACCCTGATGATATCAGTCGATTCGATGATTGCAGTCGCTTCGTGTAAAATGCTGATATTCAGCCCCATCAGGAGGTCTACTCCCTAAGCACGAAGTCCGTAGTTTCGACCTTCGTTACGGGCGTTTCCTACTCCGTATCACCTACGGATGGATGGTTCGTTCGGGGCCCGAACTAAGAATGAATGACAACACAATTTGACAGTGGCCCGTGTTTTTACCCGTTAGAAAAATTTAATTTGACACTTGTTTTATCGGACTCCGAAGTTTCGGAGAACTTTCGAATGGCTCGTTACTTCGTTGACGGAGATAGGGAGTAGACCCTCTGGTTAAACTGGCAGCCAACCCCAACATAGTTCGGAAAAGGTTCAGGAGGATGAACAGAACAATAGCCTCGATGGCTTGGATTTACATATACTGAGCGAAAGGGATGACGTTATTCATCTTGTATAGCGCTATCCCTTTCTTTCAACGGGACTATATATCTATGATAGCCAACCTTTCATTCTGAGATGATGATGATGATATCTCTAACACTTCTTAATGCCAATTAAAGTATATTCACCTCTGGGATTATGAGTTATACAGGTGTCACTTTTACTTGTTTCGATTTTTATTGGTTCCCTGAAAAGCAATATGATTTTATCATTTCACACTCGACTCTATTGGCGGCAGGTTAGTTCATTAAAAAAAAAATTGTATTTCATCCATAATTGGCTAGGTGACTGATTATTTTTTATGATCTCATTAATAACTTTCAAATAAAGCCAATAAAGAAAAACAAAATTAAAATTGCTTCAAAAACAAAGAAGTTATAAGCATTTTTTATACAAAAATGTGACGTATGTTTCGAGCGCCATACAAATTCTATACAAACACTTGTTTTGATGAAAAGATTTGAATAAATGGAAGACCAGTCAACTACCCAACTGCAAGCGAGATTATCAATAAGATTTGAAAGTTTAAGTAATTATTTCCATTTCACGTTGAAAGCACGTTGAGATTTTTTGGGATGAGCACATAAGTATTTAAAGAATGTATTTTTACATGTCCAGTCGTGATCCCTTATCACAAAGCAGCACAGGCTCGCTCCCGGCGTCGCCTCGCTCCGTCGGGGCCTCGCTCCGCTCAGCTAGGACCTCGCTCCGCTCCGGGGGCGCCTCGCACTGCACCTGCATGTCGGCAGTGACCGGCCGTATCCGAGAAGCAAGGAGCTTCTCCTGGCTCATAGCGAACGAGTCGCACATTTTCTTTATCATATCTGCTATGTTGTTGGTTTGGAGAACAGAGTCACCCGATGCAGTTTTGTATCTATAAGAAATTACAATTTAAATACATGTATAACGTAACATACAGCATATGCAGAGGTGAACAGACTCACCACGTTTCGCCGGTATTTTTGGGGCCAATGTGAAAGTTTGTGAGGATGGATATCCATCCATCCTCACAAACTTTCACATTGGTGGATGTTTATTACTCTTTCACGCTAATACTACTGAACGGATTTTGATGAAACTTTACAGTATTAATATTTATACATCAGAATAACATATAGGCTATAATTTATAACGATTTTGAGTTAATTGTGTAAATTACAACGATAATTTAAAGTAAATTATCCACGCGGATAAAGTCGAGGGCAGAAGCTAGTAGGAAATAAAGGGGGCGCGGGCAAGCCTATCAGCTGCCATTAGTTTCGTTAAGAGAGAAGCTGGAGCAAAAAATGCTTACTAAGACATGCTATTTGCTGCAAAAACACTAAAACTGACTGTTCAAAAGGAAGCTGGTGGGAATCAATTTATATGGCGCCCTCGCTACTAGAACCCATCGCCAACTCATCAAAGTCAAATGACTGTACAGTGGTACTCAAAAATCACCGCTATTACAAAAGAATAGAGGTGGTCCAAAAAGTAAACTGTTAAGCATGCCGTGGCTTGTCTTGGCTTGGCTTGTCCGATATCTGAAGAGCTCGAAGACAGGAAGGAAGAACAAAATGAATTATGCAACGCAACTTATGCGAATTTGCACGTTACCTGGCAGTATTCCTAGCAGCCATGTTGGTGTAGGCCACTTCACCCACATCCTGGTCAAGGTTGGTGCAGCTGCCGCTGCGGAAGTCCAGGATATGCTCCTGTGGGACCGGCTCTCGGGGACGACTGCTTTCCAAGTGGGTCGCGCTACGAGCTGTTAGGTTCTTTGGCTTCTGAAAAGTTAAAGGAATACAGGCGTGGTATGTTACGAATCAGGACCGTCTTTAACCTCTTGGAGACTCAGAGCATTTTAGGATAATAGGACCCTGGGAGTAAGATAAGAAAAAGGACTATATAATGACCAAAAGTGTTTGTGTTTGGCTGGGTGTATCTTATGTATTTACAAAAAAAGTATACAAGTATTATATGTATACATTGTCTAGTACCCACTAGCTCTGTTTAGATGGTGCTATGTACAATTTGTCCAAAAATATATATTTATTTATTATTATTATATTTATCAACAGGTAAGAAAAGTGGCCGTAAAACCAAGATTAGTGGAAGGAGGCCTTCCTACCCGGAAGGCCTTTGCTCTGCAGTGGGCCGATACTGGCTGAATAAAAAAAAAGTGTGGGAACTGATTTCGAGCCCCGCTTGGTCATTTGGCCAGAGTGAACAATCTTAACTATTATAAATGTGACATTTGGTGTTACGTTTCCACGCCCAAACTGCTGAATCAATCTTAAAGAATTCTGGTACCTTTACAGACAAATTGGACATTGGAAAAGGTTTAAGGCATCTTTATGACATTGACTAACTTTTTTCTTTAAAAAAAAAATCTAATTGATGTCTGACACTTACGCGAATATTAGGCATTGAAATCAAAACTACTTTTTACAGATTTTATCGCGTTATATTGTCGGTCACGGGTACTCTACCCATGACCATGGACGCTGTAAAGGGTCCGAAACGTCGGGATTAATAATATCAATAGGTATAACACGATAAAATCCGTAAAAGTACCTAAGTTTTATTTCAAAATAAGACAAATTTTCTTGTATGCAACAGGCAAGAAACTTGCTTTGTGTAATTACCTGTGTATAATGCTTCACTCCAACATACTTGAGACTCATATCGATGTCCACATACGATCGCCTCCCATTGTCGAAGGCCGGTGTATCGTCACACCGCAGTATAAAACATCGCTCATGGATCGTGAACGCACCCTCGGAGTTACAAAAATCATCCACAAAATGGCGCGTGGATTCAGTAGGAATTAGCTTACGAAGGTTCAAGCTGCAAATGCCTGAAAATTGGTGTATACCATTTAAATAAGTGGCTAATCTCTGTAGGAATATTCAAGATTACTAAAACTTTAAAACCAGTACAATAAACGGATAAAAGTTTCAGTCAATTAAGGCATTAAGTCCGCCTTATGTACCACAATGTACAATAAAGTATAAATCCTTGCTGTTATTTTAGCGAAGGAAAAATTGGACTGCGGGTAGGATTGGAACGTGCGTCTTCTGGTTAAATACACCAGACAATATGACCACAAAGCTACTGCGAGAGACGCGCCCGCCAGGTCGTATTTTGCCTTCACATTCTGAATTTACGTCTTTTAAGGTGATTTCGGTGACAGTTAGTTTAAGTTAGTGGTCTGATTTATATCAATCGCTAATTGTCGTAAAAAGTGCGAATGCTAAGTTGGAAATCCTGGGTTCCATTTCCAGGTCGAGCAAAACCTTTCATTGGGGTTTTCGATGAAATTCTCAGTAGCAGCTCGAGTTGGATATCAATATACCGGCGTACTGTCGACTGTCGTTGTACATTAGTATGCCACTGCCTAACTCTTCTGATGAATATACACGTGATAGTATGTTTTATGTTAGCTAAAACGGGGAAGGAGAACATCGTGAGGAAACCTACTATATGCCTGAAAGAACTTTTTGACAGAGGCGGCGTGTGTGGTCTTCCAACTCGCATTACGCCAACTTGGTAGACTATAACCTAACCCTGGACAGGCAGTAGGGTAGTATGCGGGTTAATGATTGATCACGGATGATTTGCTGAAGATAGCTCTGCACTTTCAAAATACTTCATCCTTTCCACTGACTCTCCTCACATATTCCTTCCGTTTCGTATCTCCCCTTACTATTTACCTGCATCCTTCTCGGCGGCACACACCTTGGTGACGAGGTGCGGGCACTCGGTGAAGTACCTGCCCAGCGATACCAGGTCCGACGCCAGCCGTAGCGACGTGCGCTGGTTGAAGTGGACGCTACTGCCGCCAGTACTACTCGGCGCTGCACATACCCTGGTCATCATTCAAGAGATCAATTAAAGATGGATGGTAGCTGAAATCCTCATCCTCCTAGCATTTTCTTGACTTCAGGTTCAGGTTATTCAGCCTAATCAGAGCCGGATTAACTTGAAAGCAAAGTAGGAAACTGCCTATGGGCCCCGCGTCGCTTAGAAGGCCCAAAGAACAATGTGATAAAACATACAAGTGTTTATGTTTGTCTGGGTGCTTCGTTATGCCCGCGGTTTCACCCGCCGCTCCCGGTCACACGAACACCTAAATATCAGTATTTTACACAAAGCGACTGCCCTTAGACCTCCGCAAAGCAATTTAATGGGTGATACACATAATATCTTGAGAATAGACTGGTTGTCAGGCTTTTTGCGCTTCTGACTGCCACTAACGATTGTCATAGGTGTCTGTTCTACGTTCGGGTACTTACCTATCCGTCATAATGTTGTGAGTGAAAACAGAATAAGTGACGTAGCATTCTACTTCTTTGTTTGAACCTGGATCTGGTAACAACTGAGAAATAAAAGTATTTAAAATCAATAAAGCGAAATTTTATAATTAATTTTGCCAATTGTAAGAATAAGGCATCTTCTAGCAAAAACAACAGAATCTGATATTGGCTCTGCTAATTGTGTCATAGTGTTCACCAGGAAAGGTCTATGTGCAACAGAGAACAAATATAGGCTGATAATGATGATAAAGACGGTTTTCATCCCATCTATTCGAAAAGGACGACTTGACTCTAACTACCAAACAAAGACCAAAATTACACAGTAATAAAAAAAGTTGTTTCCTAAACACTTTAAAATATTCCGCGGTCAAATATAGGCGCGTTGTACGTAGAAAGGAGTTGTTGTTAAAAATAAAGACCACTATCGACCACTATAAGGAAGTAAGTTTCTCAACAAATGTAAGATAGGAAGTATTGGCACTTCGCCGTCTATATGCTCTTTCACATACATTTTGTATGAAACGATATTTCCAAAAATTCCCGTCCCGTCCCGTCCGTGTAAAAACTCGTTACGTATGCAGCGGCCTTTAGACCAGAGCGTAAAAAGTGGAAGAATAAAGGGAGTGTTGGTCTTGCCAGTTACACAGGCTAATTAATTAAAAACAAATATGTAAGGTCCTAAAGAGACACACGAACTGGTAGATGCAGGCGGCATATAACCAGTCCCCGTGGAAGTCTATGGGTGAGGCCTATGTTTGGCAGTGGACCTTCTGTGGTGATATAAAGAAAGTCCTAAACTTACCAAATCTAAATTTTCGACAGCGCCAACGACGAAACTGAGTACAAACAGTTGTTTGCCGCTGCCGATCTGTATGAGGCCCTCGTCACATAGAAGTGAAGGTTGAAGGTCCGGTGATGATACGGTCTTCTTACTCTCTGATACATACTCCTCTGAAAATTAGGTCAAAATTCATCATCAACCCATATACTGTCCCACTGCTGGGCACGGGTCTCCTCTCATATAGAAAGGGATTAGGCTATAGTCCACCACGCTGGCCTAGTGCAGGTTGGCAGACTTCACAAACCGTCGAGAAAAATCTCTAGGTATGCAGGTTTCCTCACGATGTTTTCCTTCACCGTTTAAGCGAGTGATAATTAGTTATTAATACGCACATGAATTCGAAAAGTCAGAGGTACGTGCCTTGGGTTCGAACTCGAGACCTTCGACTTGGCAATGGCAGTCCAATGGTCATACCACTAGGCTATCACTGCTTTTTAGGTCAAAATTAAAATAGTTTTATTCATATAAACTATATACGGGCACTTATGGAATGTCGAGTCTGGGTGCACCATTCCAAATTAGTTGTTTCATCAATATTGGTATTGGTCATTAATATTGTTAAAGGCTTTTTAAAAACTGTACTAATTATCCATGAATACATCAAAAAGGCAATTATATTGAACTGTCCATACCACAGATGGTCTAATGCTGAAATCTATACACCTTACTTTGGCTCAGCAAAAAAAATCAGCATCAAGCATTCACTAATTTCAAAAGTAGCTTCTCCTGTACTTGTAGCCTCCTTGGTCGGATTCCAAGGCCCAGCAAAGTGGATTTGAGTTTTCCTTTAGGAAATTTCAGTACCATCTCTGAGTCTGAATATGTGCCTGGTTAATGACCATAGGCTCGCCCCCTACTACATAAGACGGAAAACATCGCCGTACTGTGGGTTTAACGGAGAACACAAGAGTCATAGTATCTGATGGTTAAGAGTTAGTAAGAAAAGCTTCTGACTGTTGTGAGGAACAGACCTGATCATTAAGTTATGTACTTACTCAAACTCATCAACATGGACTTTGCCGTGGGGATATTTGAGACCGAGTGTGCGGACGGGTATGCTATCTCGTTGCTATGAAACAACCGCAGCTCATTCCTCTGAAAGTGAAGCAAAATCAAAACTAGTATACAGATGTGGAAGAATGGAAGGAGAAGAAGAATCTATGAGAGTGTAAGAGATGGATGATAAAAAAGGACGAATTGCCTGATTTTTAAGTTGAAGAAACATGGTGGTTAATATTCTTAAAGCAAAAAATATTAGCAAAGTTAAGGAGAACTGAGACGGGAGTTGGACTGTAGTCCACCCACCCAAAAAGTTTTTAAAAAATTTATCAATACATAAAGCTCTTACACACAAAGCCACAGCACACTCCTCTGCAAATGAAATCCTAGCACTATTGGCGATTTACTGCACAATGACATTCATTCAATATTTTAAATTCTGGATTTTCTAGTCATGTATATTCATTATCATCATCTTCCTGCCCTTGTTCCAGTTTATTTTTGGTAGGTGCAGTATGTCGTTTTCTTCCATTCAGCCGTCACAGCATCATTCACTCGCTTTTCTATCATATCCTTTTTAATACAATCCATCCATCTTTTCTTTGACCTCGCTTTACCCTTCCATCCCTCCACATTCATATTCATCACTCTTTTATAACTCTCTTGCATGTCTGATAAATACATATAATATACACTGTTACTGGTAATATGTCGGCAATCCGTTAAGGGGGTTTAAGAGAGATCATTTGCAACCAAATGACCCCCTATTACCCCTGTGCGAATGTCAACCATTTTCGAGTAATTTGAAATAGTAACCAACCACTTGTTACTATTTTCGTAATTTTGAGCAGATTTTTTTACTAAACTGAAATAAAACACAGAAGTACTTTAACGGCAGAATATTTCAACAACATACAACTTTACAGCTATCCAATGAAATATAAGAAGATACCAGAAATTAAGTATAAGAGATAATAAGACATTACCAGTAACCCTGTATAATTATGTTATTCAAATATCTCTGGTTGTCTAAACAATTTGAACCAAGTAATGCAATTATAACTGATATAATGAACTAGTTTACTGCCAACAGAATCATAATTATCATATAACCAAAGAAACTATCTTCCTCATTCCGTCATGTGTAATTAACTTTTAGCCGATACAGTCACTTATGTATGATAACATTAGTGAGTTTTTAACATAAACAGCATGTTATGTGATTATTGACATGCAACAGAAAATTAACTATGAATATAGATCAGTTTCTCCCTGTTAGTTTCTTTCTTTCTTTGTTGATGGTATGGTGTGGTAATTGTTTTTTACTGGTCCCGCTATTAGTAGGCCTTTCCCCTGTTTCCAGCTTATCGTCATGTTCTGGGACACCCTATAATACATGCACATTACTAGTACATTGCACCTGTGCGAATCAGGGCAGGTTGCTAATAGCACGTATTTAAAATAAGAAACAAAAGAAAGAAAACAAAAAAAAACAACAAAGAAACTACTTGAGAAAAGTCAGCAAGCTTTTAATGTTACTATCTATTGATTTCTGACACTTACGTGAAATATTCACATTCATTGAATTCAACATACATTGAAATAAAAATACTTTATATGGGTTTTATTGCGTTATATTAATATTATAAATCCCAATGTTACGGACCCTTTACAGCGTCCATGGTGAGTCTGCCCATGGCCAAAGTTTTATTTCAATGTTATCTATCTCTTAGAGATAGACTTCACTTACCAAAGTACTTCAATTAAAATTGTTTTTAAATGCTATTTCAATTTTTATGCAACTTCAAAAAGTAGGAGGTCCTATGTTCAACTGTATGTTTTTTTTTTTTATGTATGTACACCGATTTCTCCCCCATTTGTGGTCCGATTCTCAAAATTATATAAATATATATTTCCCCTTCCTATTAGCTTTCAATACCAGTATGAGCTGCCTAAGACCAGGATGATTGGCGCTCTTTGAGGGAGGCCTATGCTCAGCAGTGGACTGGCTGATATGGTAATTAGCTTTCAAAGCAATAAGACAAACATATGTTTTCTTACAGGTGTTGGCGTGTTGACCCTATCTTCAATGGAGAGGCTCATCAGCAATTGTGGATGGCAGCATTTGCCTTCTGACTTTACTCCAAGTAGCCTGTGCCAAGAGTGTTTAATCTGAAAATGTTAAACTATGTAACTATGTCAAAAACACTAAAGTATTCATAAGAGGCAAACACATTCACATCAAAAATTGAGACGTACTTCAACAATCTTATTGGATGGGCATGGCTGTGCTCCAAGTAAGCTCAGTAGCAGGTATCCAACTTTGTCCTTACGTCCCTGAGTACCCATAGTAAACACCTCCACCTTGACCGGAACATTCTGCACTCGTAAACTGGAAATATAATAAAGTTATCTCTCACTTGCAAAGTTCATATAATCACCTTGGTAGATATGGTTTACAAACTATATTAAACATTAGTAATAATCTAAGGCAGTAAATGTCAAGACCTAGACAGCACAGCCCAAACTTAGAACATGAGATTATGAGATTTCTATAGGATTATTGTTGTTTGTTTATAAAAAAAAACGTAAAAACAAAAGGTGTTGATTACCTGCGAAACCTTCTTTTGTCTGCTTCCCAAACAAGTTCAGCGTCGAAAATAGGAGCGTGTGATGGAACCACAGGGTCCGTTTCTAACATATACCCATTAAGAGATCCGCTTACTATAAATGGGGACCGTAAAAATCCATATCCAAGTCCTAAAAATATTAAAAAATTAACTTCTAATGTTTTATACAGATTGCTGGGATTCTATCATATTAACAAGCTTCAGAAAATTGTGTACCCTCTTTTACATGCAAAACAATTTGAATGTTAGGTCCACGTAACTCGTCCATGTTTTTTATTTGAAATTAAACTACGAAAATCTTAAAAATCAAATCAAACGCAACTGTAAACATTGCCTTCCAAAATCAAAGAATGATGGATGGATGTGATGAGATATGTCAACTGTCAAGCAAAGCATCAAATCAAGCAGTCGGCTTCAAATGTCAACCAGTCAACAATGTCAAATTGCTAAGTGTAGCAAATGCAATATTTACAAAAGTTTGAGTAAATACGTATTTATGTATGTAATAAAAGACTATGGCTTTTATATATAATATAAAGTATCTTAGCATATTTTAATGATTACAATTTAAATTTATTATTATCTAAAAGTTATATTTCACGTACTTCAAGATTTTTATGATTTTTTTATAATGACTTTGATCAAACCGGAAGTATAAAATATGTTAGATATTTACATTTTAAAAAAATGTCGAATTGTCGACGATATTCTTTCAAAACTGCATGGTATGATCGAAATCCATGATAAAATTTAAATTATGTGCTATGTAATTTTATTTTATTTTTTAAATTACTTTGCACATCACGTTCTAACTCAGAGCTCATTTATAACAGGCAGTGATTAATAAGTATTCACATTGAATTTATTATTGTAGAATTTTGTTTCCGTGAAAATGACAGTAATTTCACTACACTCGCATTCGCATTGCAATGCATTTTATGAATGTCAAAAAATAATTATTTATTGTCCATAATTTTTATATGTTTTTATGTGATATAAAGTTTAAATCCTACATAATTAGCTATGAAGAAGTTTTTATACGAATACAAATCTAAAACTGCACGATTTTTAAGTCAATCTGAGACAGACACTTCGATAAGGTAAACAATCTTTCTATAAAAAAAGTTGTCTTATTTGTAACTACCTACCTACCCTAAAAGTGATATTATGACAATTAGAATAGTTTATTGTATTTATATGTACGGTAGTAGTAGAAGGTGCACATTGTACGGTTGACGAGCCGTCTGTGACCGCAGCAGACTAGAGCTGGCGAGGGCCGACGCTCAACAACCGGCGCGCATGAAGTGGATCACCGGAGCGCAACGAAAAGTAATTTGTACAAAAAACCAAATTCAACTCATTGCGAATGCCGCGTTGTTCGTGATGTTTTGTCTGACCGCACAATATATCGGTGGTCATTGTTGCTAGTCGTTTTTTATAACGATCGGACTTCTAATGCGCCGGTAATGTTCAGCGTGATTCTCGCATCGCCTTACTTTCAGTTTTAGTTTATAAAGTTGTTTTTAATTCGGTTTCAATGATAATTAGTTGATAATACAGTCGGCTTGTTTACTGTGCGATCGTAGTTTGATCAAAAAGTGGATTCTTCGCAGGACATGGGAGTTTTTAAGTGGTTGCGCCGGTGAGTACGTAAATGTTTTTCTATATTTTGATTTATTTTTGTGTAGATTTTCTAAAATAAATATGTCATCAGTGAAAATAATCCTTAATAACGACATCTTGCCACTAGCTCAATAGTTTTCCACATGATTCTAAAAATGATTTATTCTTCTGATTTGAAGATGGCGCTATTACAAACTATTTTTCGAATGATTCAAATAAAATTCGTAGACCCGTAATGTCTGAATTTAATAAATATCTGTGGAATTAATAATATAAAAAATATTAAGGTATCTACCTACTAGGTACCTACAAACTTACCTACTTTTAGACTTACTGTCTAAAAGTAGGTAAGTTTGTAGGTAAACTCTACTCAAAATGTCGATTACAATGGAACAGGTATGCACAATGTATCAGGATGATGTAAGTGGACCACCTAGCGTTGAATCATCGGAATTGTACATGGTACCTACCTACAATAGATTTGATTTCATTCCAATAGAGGCCACAGCTTTGTGTGCTCCCTATTGCCAATACAAATCGCAGGTGAATGCAGTTAATTATTGCAACTAAACTTAGTTTAACCATCAGGTCTAGTTTAGTCTTTTTCTGTACTCCAGGACAGGTGTATCTAAGGGATTGCCTAGGTAAATATTTTGGTCTAATTATTCACAGAAAAAGTTGGTTGTCAATATACGAAAATGTCATTGCCCCTAATTAGGTCGATGATAAGGTTCAGAGTTCATTGCCTTTTCGAAATAAGTTCTTTCACGTTAGACATTTTATTAGATCTTTAAAAATATTGTCTGCAAAGTGCAGTAGGTAAATACCTAGGCACTAAACTAAGAAATTATCAAAAGTGTATCATTGTACCTAATTATTTGAGAATTAACACTTAATAAGATTTAATTATTCATTCAAGAGTTCTGTCTGACTCAGATTAGAAAATATCTATCGCGCGGTATTGTAATTGATGCTGTAGGTAGGTAGGTACGTAACCAAGAGAATTGTAACTTGCCCCATTCTGTTGAATGGCAATCATAGACTAATATATAATACTGGATGGCAATCTGATAATGACCTTCCTCAAGTTAAAATCACGGAAGCCAATAGAAACGCTCCAAATTAGAAATAATCGTAGACTTACCGACGCGCTCGCGTAAGTGAGAATAGTCATGTAGGTACCTAGCTTGTAGGCAGACCTTTCTGAAGAATGTGGAAGGAAATAACGGAAGGATAAACTTTTTTATAGGTAGGTATACTATTCATCTACAAAGCATAGTCAAGTTGTTCGAATGCTGGCCTGCCATGTGGTCCAGTTCTAATCCAGTTAGGCTAACATGAACACCGCTAAATTGTTGCACGTTATACATACTTACTCCACCTCTACTCGACTTACAGGAATACGATTTACTCACAGCTAATATCGTATTCCTTACCGTGGAATTTTCAAAATATTATTAAAAGAAAACATAAACATACTATCACTCCTGTATTCCCCGAAGGGTTAGGAGAGGTGTGCCAATGTTTACCCACAGTTCGCCGGTATGTTTAGGTCTCTTGTTATACCCGGGGGCGCACAAATCCAAACTCCGAGTAGCTACGGACAATTTCATATGAAAACCCAGTTACACTAGTAGACATGGGAATCGAACCCAAAATCTCTAGCGGAGCAGTCGCGCTTGGGACCACTAGATCAACGAAGCAGAAAGTCTTCTTATGTTTATGTAAGCATCTTCATTTTTTTCGTGAAGTTCCCGATAGAAGTCCGTATGTTTCATTCAATGTCCGTTCGTAGGTATTTTCACATTCTTCACGGTGGCATCCGGTAAAGCTATTTCTTTGCTGATTGAAATAACGCAGGTCAACTCTTGGGAATCGGTTGATATTCCGATATCCCGCGTTGGCGAGTGTGGACAGAAACTGCAACAAGAAATTTTTTTTTTTTCGAAACGACCTGTTCACTAATTTAGCATAAGTTCCATTTGGAAAATCAAAATTTAATCACATCAGCATCCTTTCGGAATCAGGAGAGGTTAAGCTATAGTGTGGCACCACGCTGGCTTAATGTGGGTTGGCAGACTTCCCACGCCATCACCATCTCTGTCATGAAGGGTTGTTGCCTTCATCAAACGTGATGATTAAACTAAAAATGCCCTGCCTAACGTCAAGTAAAAGTCCTACTTGTAAAGATTAAAGATATACGGTATAAGAACACCCTTGTTACGAAGATTAATGAAATAGAAACATAATAGAAGGTCATTAAAGCATTGGTCAATGACGTCATCCGCCGCCATGGGTCAGAGTTATGATTGATTGAAAGCGAGAAAGCGAAAGTGCAACTATTTCCTTCATGCGGTTTCAAGAAGATCGTAACATGATGTAGAGGTTATTGAGTCTGAAATTACCTACTGAAAAGTCCGTTGCATATCCACCGACCACCACACAACGATGAGGCTGTTTCTTCTGGTTATGGACGCTTCCCTTTGTGCAGAACAGACAGACCACATAATTTCTATTGTTAAATCCTAGATACTTACTTTCTTTAATAATAAATTCGGGCTTAATAAAGCAGACAATACTTTCTTACATTCAAACACAAACTATAAAAAAGTGAGGTCCAAGTTTTTTTCATAGCTCCATTCATTGCGCACGAACGAGTAATTTCGAAAAAGTAACTACAAAAGCATACCTCCTGGTCGTGATTGATGCTTCCATTAATTACTGGTTCGATTCAATCTGAAGCCTTTCAATGGTTCTAAAACAGTATTATTGAAATTTCACTTTCACCAAACTTATTTGTGGATTGACAAGCGGCGGGGTCGGGGTTCTCTTATTGCTTTACAAATAACCAAAATTGTTGGTTGGACAGCTTCTTGTTTATGTAAGCATTATCATCGTGTCACTGGATATGGGCCGGTGTGACGTGCTTTCTAGTTGAATTACAATATTACGCAATGTATTGTTTTTGTATCGAGATTATAAAATAAGCTTTGTTATAACTTCCGGCGTATCGAAGTACAATTAAAAGTTTTCTGACGTATAACAAAGAAACTTGTTAACTAAGCAGAAAAGTTGCAAGAACGCTTTGTATGACAAAGGCTATATTCACAGGAAAGTACTGCTAGGTGTCAAAGAGTTCACACAAGACTTAAGTGCCTTAATTACTGCAGCGTTTTTTAAATAAAATAATAAGTTGTAAGTGCCATATTATTTAGGTCTATAACGTTTCCCATGGGAAACTAATAAATAGGTAATATCATTTTATCACCGTAGCTGAATACAACACTGATTGATGAAAGTGGAGCATCCGTTTTAAGCGCTCTTGAAAAGCTCATTACATATTTTAAATGATTTTCGAAATTGCTTCTAAATGTAAATGAAATAAAATTCCTTTCTCCGTTCGCTTGACAAAAACTTGAAGCGTGACAAAAAGAGAGTAGGTATCAAAGTGGCAGTATCTAAATTGTCAGAATTTTCTCTTTCAAAATATTTTAGTACTAGACACTTCAGTGATATAACTACGCTTTATTGGACACGATCTATCAATCTGTTGGATCTAAGAGCTATTTCACAAGAGATCAAATTGATGTCAGATGTACAAAGTCTGGGAACAAATTTGCGAGCCTGATCAAATTGCTAATCGGTAAAAGTGTATCGAGCGTCCCGTCGTTGTGGTACTTGTGATTATGATCGCCTCTTACTTTGCTCTCTTATCTGTTCATTATTTTTTGTTACTAGGTATTATTCAATCGAAGCTTTGTTACTAAGCCTGAGGATAACGCTTTTATTAGTCATTGTCGTTATAAATAACCAGCTAGAAAAAAGTGTGTGAAGTCAATCTAACTAAACTAAGCTAACTATAGACTCCACAGTCTAGTTTAGTGTTTGGAAAGCACTAAAAATAATGACACAGTCATTCAACAATTTCATTTATATTCAATACTAGATTCCACTTATTTCAAGCAGATCACATCGTCGGTGACCCGCAACACTCCCACGCTTTTGGTGAACGCTGTCCGAACTGCCATTAGTTGCTGTTATTTGTACACCTATATTGTAGAGGTTTTTTCTCAAGCTATTGTTGAGTTTTGACGCCTTTACTTAAAAAAAAATTCGGGAGCGCCACTGAGCGACACAAATAAAACGACTGTACAATTACTAGATAATATATCTATATAAAATATTTAGTCACAAATTTGAAGTTTATTGCCCTATAAGACTCTTCTAGAAAGTTACGAAGAAGATAAAAAGGATGCATTAACAGTATTCCTATGGGTGCTATAGTTAGGGCGGGCCGTGTAAAGATGTTTAGAAGCTTATGTTGCAATTACTGATGTTTGTTGGCAGGGAGCGCGTGACTGTAACGACTCGTCACAACGTGAGTCCCGGCCCCACTACTCCCGAGGTGTCAAACACTCATAGCGCCACACAGATAGGTACTATTCGCACCGAAGAGTATAAACGAGATTTAGCTGAATTTCAAGCGAGAAGATCCACGGGAAATAAGGAACAGCAAGAAACGCCCGTAAAGAAAAAATGCGGCCGACATTCCTTACCCGTCTCTTGCACCGACTGCACCGCAGACCACGATAACACTTTCAATTATGAGAAGAAATCAGCCGTTAAATACAAAAAGAAATCGCAAAAACGCGCTCGAAGTACGACCCCTGAACGGACAGTTTACGGAGGTGTCCCGAACATACAGTTTTTATTTCAAAATCAGGTGTTCATGCCAGGAAATCTGTACCCAGCCACGTCGTCGTTTTCGGAACCCCAAAAATTCAAACGTCACTCCCGTCACAGAGCAACTAGATCTCCAGACATGGACTTCATAGTTCAAAAGCACATAGATTTTAAAGATGACGCCCATGCGGGCTCCCCGCCCCCGTTTTACAAAAACAACTCTCTTCCTTTTGAAGTTAAGAGTCAAAAGAGTGACGAAGATGACATCGATGGGATGAAAGCCGCAGGCGACGTTAGAACTTCTAGTCATAACTCTTCCATGAGTCCCATGAAGGATGATACCGATTACAAGCTTTGGGAGGTGATGAGCGAGTTGAAGAACTTGGATCAGTGGGCCGACGAGCAACTACAGGTGCGGTCGCCGACTGCGAGCAAGTCTGACGACAGTAAAGTACGTATTTCGGGGCATCGCCCGCATCCCTTTCTTAGTGTTGTATTGTTTGCATGAGTGAACCCAGTGAAATTCACAAAACGAAATCAATTTGACTGCCACAAGTTTTAGATACTGATTCCGATGCAGTTGATTGATCGCGGTTGATTTGGTTTTTTAAAACGTTAAGGTTAAACCCGCAGTGAGCTCATTCGGATGACGTCTGTGGTATATTGTTCGAGTGTTGGACTGCTGATCACGAAGTCGTGGGTTCGATTCCCACAAAACAGTTTTTTTTATGTGATGAACTTATGTTTTTCTTAAGTGTTTGTGTGCCTGGATGTTTCTTATTTATTATAAGTATTCAAGATGTCTTAACAAAAAAAGGTATATAAAGGTAATAAATAAGTATTATATCCATTGTCTAGTACCCATAGTACGGTCGAAAAAAGATTGTGTAATTATGTATCACGCAATATGTGTCAAAACGCAGGTATTGTAAGCTGTTACACATCAACCCTTTGACAGGTAATTATTTAAATGACAATCTGTGTAAAGATGCAGATTTCGTTCGCTACCTGTATACTAAACTCTTTTGTTGACTGTACACGCTCTGCTTTGATTATGATGTGCTGCGTAAAATGTTCCAAATACATATTTATTCTCGTTTATTATCCAATTTTTTACTTGCTTAATTTTAGAGCGATACGAGTGCATACGGCTTACCCATAGCGAGTGCAAGCAACCTCGATGTGTCGGTAGATAGAAATAAGGCATGGAACCTTGGGAAATGGGGTGTGGTGCCTGTACAGATAAAAAATTTAAAGGGGGTCACCGTTGAACACGTTAGAAAGAAATGGAACACGGAGATAAATATATTAAGGTAAGGTGCCGACAACATGCGTCATTAATTTAGCGTTTTTTTTAATCGTTCTACACTACACTACTTTTTTCCGGGCATTCATTTATGTCACGAGAGTGTGTGACCAGTTAGGACTGGTCAATTCAAAGCTGCTATGGCTCTTTCTTCAAAAGGCCAGTCCAGGTTTCCCTACACTGTAAAACTGTCACTGTCTGGACTTTAAAAGAGACCATGATTCTCTTAGTTTGTTTCGGCATTTCTTCTCAGAGGTCGTCAGCTAGGAAATGCCGGCGCCATCTTGTATTAATTAAAAATTGACTTGTAAAAGTGTCTTTAAAAGATCGATTTACAGAAAGTAAATAATCGAATAAAAATATTAAAAAAATACATTGCATATTCTCTATTATTCTTTCACTGAAAGTTTTTGTTTGTGACAATAATCAGTCATGTTGGACTTGGTAAAGTGAGAGGGAGAAATAATTGTTGTTTCCGGTCCTTATCTAATCTATTATATTTCAGAAAGTGTCGCCACCCTAATATAATACTTCTAATGGGACTTTATCCGGATATACATGGCAATGTGCACTTAATTTGTGAGATGTGCGTTGATTCCCTCTACGGCGTACTCCACGTACAGGTACCTATTCTTTTTGTTACTTGGTTCATGATTGGGTTCTCCACGAGGTACCCACCTCTATATTCGACGGTCTGATGTAACTGGTTTATGTTTCAATAGTTCAAATGATTAGGTCGTTAGTTCAAACCTCAACTGTTAAACTTATAACGTTAACCCACTCCTACAAATGCTAGCTTAATTGAGAGGAACCGCCTTTATCAACAACAATTCTGAGCACTAATCTCCTCTCAGAATTATATCAGTTATGATAATATTCGCCTACTAGGTGCTACAGGAATGTACTGCTGAAGGGCGGGCGTTTTGGGGGCTGATGGGAAATATGAAAACTGGCCAAGTGCGAGTCCGAGTCGCGCCCGAAGGGTTACGTACATTATCTATAAAAACGGCAAAAAAATCATGTCTATTGTTTAGGAGCCCCACTTAAATATTTATTTTATTCTGTTTTTAGTATTTGTTGTTATTGCGGCAACAGAAATACCTACATCATCTGTAAAAATTTCAACCGTCTTAAGTGTGACGGTTCATGAGATACAGCCTGGTAACAGACGGACGGACAGCGGAGCCTTAATAGTAATAGGGTCCCGTTTTACCGTTTGGGTACGGAACCCTAAAAGTGACTTTAAAATAGAACTACCTAGTAGTCGTATCTTGAATACATTATTTTGACTGTACAGCTCGCGTTAAAAATATAATATGGTACAATTTTTATGAAAAAACCTGCGTTGTTTGTATGTATCACTTATAAATATTACACATAACATACCATCACGCCTGAATTCCCTGTAGGGTTAGGCAGAGGTGTACCAATGCACACCCACAGTTCGCCGGTATATCCAGGACCCATGTAAAGCCAATAGGCTCGCCCCTATGTGTATGTGTTTTTGCTCTGCTCAACCTAGTAATCGCCAGTCGCACTTACATAATTTTATAATGAAGAAATAACTTGCATTTTATGTTTCTATTAGGTGCTTAACTTATTGACCTCTCATAAAAATATTCTCATTGTTGTGTATTAGAGAGTAGGTAAATGTTTACATTATACCAAGTTACCTACGCGCGTGCGCGGCGCCGCACCGCCCGCGCACTGCCCCACGAATGTACCTACGACTACATGTTATTACAACGAATAAAAGTCAGTGTGTCTCTAGCCAGCGCTTGTTTTACTTGTCGGTTCCCGTGTCCGCATACCTAACACTCATGAATGAACTTGATTTTTAATGTAGTTTGCATAGGAAACGTATTAGGTAAGTCGACCTTTATTTACTCATTCCTACAACACATTATTTTAGCAGAACTGATGTTAAAACGAAGATAACATTTCCAGGGTCGCATTCTGAGTGCGCAAACGTCGGTGCAATACGCCCTCGACATAGCAAACGCACTCGTGTTCTTGCGTATGCAAGGCTTCGTTCACACAGAACTGTGCAGCAGTAGCATCATGATCACGCATCATGACGCCGCCAAGCTCGCTGACGTGAGCTCATGTGCTAAGTTGGGGCAACCGGAGAAGAGGAAGCCCAAGGGATATGATATGTATTCACCTGAGCCGCAGTATGTCAACATTGAAAGTAAGATTCCTTTATACCGTTTTATAGTTTTTCCACCAGATCATAGTGAATGTAGCGTACATGGCCATGATTATGGGGCAAGGGATGGTAAGTGCGGTTTTAAGTCGGAACAAGTCCGACATGGACGATGATAATCCTCAATCGACAACCATGAGTATTGAGGATATTACACCGAAAACTTATAACGTTCAAATTACTTACCATGAAGAAAAAGTTTAGAGCATTATAAATTCATTATTCATTATAGATGGTTGGCAGTCCACTACTGTGCGTTTCTCTAGAAACTTTCTGCCTCGCACAACTAAACTGTGGAATGAACTGTCGCCTGCAGTATTTCCGGACCAATATGACCTTCAAACCTTCAAGAAAAGAGCGTACTCCCTTTTAAAGGCCGGCAACGCGCTTGTGACTCCTCTGGTGTTGCGGGTGTCCAGTGGCGGCGGAAATCGCTTACCATCAGGCGATCCGTCTGCTCGATTGCCACCTATCCCATAAAAAAAAAAAAAACAAAAAAAAATCATAATTAATATTCTATGATAGTTTTTCTAATCATTTTTGTAAAGAGAGAAATCATAACATACCAAACCACGCTTGTATACTTAGAATAGTTAGAGAGATGTGTACACCTACAGTGCGCCGATATGTTCCATGTAATGGGTCGCGAGCCTATTGCTATTAACCGGGCACAGATCAAAACTCACGAGCTGCTACTGAGAATTTCATAGAAAATCTATAAACTATGAGACGTGAATATACAATACCTTTAAACCTTTATACCTACATATTTTAACATCTGAGAATATTATTACCACTGCTACGATTCTGAAAAAAAAAAATATCACTCCGAAACAGTAGATATTGGTCATAACTTTCGGAGTCACTCGTGTCAACGTCCATACCACGTTGAAAACACCGGTTCTCGTCCGATCACCGAAGTTAAGCAACATCGGGCGCGGTCAGTACTTGGATGGGTGACCGCCTGGGAACACCGCGTGACGTTGACTTTTTGTTATTTTTATATACTACAAAATCATGTCATTTTTTTGCTATAATTAACTAGATACACAGCTAAATGTCAAGTATAAATTAACCTCTCATTGTGTAGGCTTACCATACAATGGTGGTGGTCTTGACCTCATCGGCGGGCCCTATCAGAATATCAGTGCTGCAGCTTGATTTGCTTGCTTGCTTACATCGCACAGGATAATGTAGCACCTACTTATTTATTTTAAGTCTTGAATCTATTGTTTTGTTGTTCGGTATTTTAACTTGTGTAGTGATTGTCAGAATAAATTTTCTTTCTTCTTTCTTTCTTTCTTCTTTCTTTCTTTCTTCTTTCTTTCTTCTTTCTTTCTTCAGTCGTCCAGAGTACCAATTTGCTACCCTATAGAAATCGCTTCCTGAGTGAAGTGCACCCTCCCGCCCCATAGGTCCTGACCTGTCAATTATACTATAAACTATCTTTACAGATACCCGTGAGTCCGATGCGGCAGAATTCGAGCCTCTCATATCAGCGCATCCATCTGAGACCTACATCTCAAACAATGCTGTACCGAAGGAGTTAATAAAGTACCGTAATTCTGACCGATACAGATGGCAGGCCCCAGAACTGTTTGTGCCTTCCGAGGACGGCTTGGTATATCCGTGCTCCAGAAGTGATGTGTATTCCCTGTGTTTGATACTTTGGGAGAGCTGTAATGGTAAGCACATTGAGTGTATCGATAGTTTTAAGAAAGCTGTAGAGAAAGAACTTAGTGAATCTTACTTTTAATGTACAGACGCCAGCAGGTCAAGCTATCCAAAACTGTCAAATTTTCCCAATTGAAAATGAACCTTATCACTTTAATTTAAAGTTGAAAATCTATTAAAGATATTTGACAGATTGGGGTAGCTTGATGTGCTGCCGTCTGTACCTGTTATCTATCTTTACTAATATAATCTAATATATAAAATTCTCGTGTCACAGTTTTCGTT
This sequence comes from Acronicta alni, assembly GCA_964056405.1. Taxonomy (NCBI): domain Eukaryota; kingdom Metazoa; phylum Arthropoda; class Insecta; order Lepidoptera; family Noctuidae; genus Acronicta; species Acronicta alni. Next base: position 10,989,400 of record OZ043928.1, read on the forward strand.
GCCGTACTCCTCCGAAACGGCTTGACCGATTTTGATGAAATTTTTTGTGCTTATCGGGGAGGTCTGAGAATAGGCCAACATCTATTTTTCATACCCCTAAATTTTTTTTTTATGGCAAAACAACGTTTGCGGGGTCAGCTAGTTTATTATAAATACGAAAGTAACTTTATCTACAGCAACTAGTTTGACTTTTCAAAAGTGCTATTTTAATGGTCTAATTGAAATAAAATATTTGACATTGCTACGCATTTACGCCTAAACTGCCGAACTGATTTTTAATTATAAAGAATACTAGTGTTGCCCGCGGTTTTACTTGCATCTCAAAGGACTTTATGAAACATAAAACTATGTCCTTCTCCCTGGAGATTGATAAGTAATGTAGCTATAGATAGTTAATGTAATTGTAATTCTATTTAATTAGTGTAATTAGTCTATGACCGTTGTAGTTATATTGTATAATAATAAATGGTCTTATCTATCTCTGTAATTTTATACAGAGATATACATATAAGAGGCTGGAGAAGGACATAGTCTTACCGATCGCAAGATGTTAAAAAAATATCCTTCTCCAAGATTTAATCTATCTCTGTGCCAAATTTCATCAAAATCGGTTCAGCGGCTTAGGCATGAAAACCAGACAGAGCTATTTCCGCGTTTATATTATTAGGGATTAGTAGAGATAACATTATCGCCCGTCAGATTCATTCAGGTAATATAAATATAATATAATACAATTTGTATAAACTGCCTCATTAGTCTAGTGGTCCTAAGCGCGACTGCTACGCTAGAGGTCCTGGGTTCGATCCCCAGGTCGAGCAAAGTGTTATTGGGTTTTTCTATGAAATTCTCAGTAGCAGCTCGGAGTCTGGATTTGTGCCCGGTTAATGGCAATAGGCTCGCCCCCTATTACATGGGACCTAAACATACCGGCGAAATGTGGGTGTACATTAGTACTCCTCTGCCTAACCCTTCGGGGAATACAGGCGTGATGGTATGTTGTATAAAAATCATAGTGTCAAAAAGATTATCTTTAAAAACTTGCATACATCATACTTATGTTTTTCCCATGGGGGTAGGCAGAAACTAAAGAACGCCACTTACTACGATTCTTGCATACTTCTTTCGCTTCGTCCACATTCATACATCTTTTCATACACTTACTTATAAAACTTTATATTTATTTACTTTATCAGCTGCCCTGCCATGGAAGAATCTCACTTACGACAAATTAAAAGAACAGTACACGCTATGGAAAACAGGCATTCCACTGCCAAAAGATGGTACCTACCCTGGATGTTTACTTTCCTTGCTGCAATCGGGGCTCATGCTTCAACGACAAGAGAGAATGGACCTTGATATGCTTCAGAGTACATTACAAAATGCGAAGGTAAGATAACTATTGTTTTATTAGTAAGAGCTGTTCTTCTTTTTCAGCCTTTATTCAACATTCTTCTCGGTGCGTTTTCATTCAGATTTACCGCGCAATTTTTATGATATCTTCAGTCTATCTAGCCGGCTGACGACGGCCGAAGTTACACAACTAATTCAGATGTATAGTCGTCAACGTCCATACCACGTTGAAAACACCGGTTCTCGTCCGATCACCGAAGTTAAGCAACATCGGGCGCGGTCAGTACTTGGATGGGTGACCGCCTGGGAACACCGCGTGACGTTGACTTTTTGCAGTTTTAAAATATCTTGTTATTTTTTTATATTATCTAAACGTTTTTGACTCCTTCAATATCAACAATATTGTAATACATAATTTACGTGGTAATTAACAATCTATCTACCTAAAATTATAAAGAGGAAGCCCTTTTTCGCGTATGGTCGTGCTAATATCATGAATACCATGGGCATGATTAAAGGGCTAGAGATGGTAAGTGCTGTTTTTAGTTGGTATGAGTCAGACATACCCTGAGGCCATCCGAGATGTCAGAAGATCCATGAGGATATTCCCCAAATAAAAAAAAGCCTTTTTGGCATGACTAACTCATCAATGCAGAGCCGAAACTACCGAAAAGCTAGAACTACAAAATTTGGACATTAGGTTCCTTTTATGGCCTAGGCAATTGATAAGAAAGGATTTTGGTAATTTCAACCTCTAAGGGTGTAAAATAGGGGTTGAAAGCTTGTACGGGGTGGATGAAAAACATGATCTCTTGTCTTGAAATTAAATGCTTTGCTATTTTAATAACAATAATTAAATAGGTGTATTAGAAATTATCAAAATTCATCAGATAGGGGTTGAAAGTTGGTTTTGGTAAAAATATTTATGTTTGACTATTGACTTATATATTAATATTCATGCAGACATAATAATTATAAGTAGATATTGGCCAAATTTTATTAGCATGCATAGGTAATCTTTTATTTAAAAAAAACACGTATTTATCAGATTTATGAAAATTTATCACATAAATGTAAAATAAGGGTTTTAATTTTTATGGTTAAATGATATAAAAGTCAGTAGGTATGGAAATATAGGTATTTATCCTTGAAAATAGATCTAAGTACTTTAAAGGTATTATTGCTTTATATTAACTACAACTCATTGTGCACAGTGAAATTATAAAAATAATAATTATGTGCTTCAAGTTATAAAAATAGATGTTAATATTATAAAGACAAACTTTTTGATATTTAGGTCGAAAGTAGGTTGGATCATAGAGGTTTCAAGAAGAGGTCCTATATACATTTTAATTTGACAAATCAATAAATGTCTTCATTGTCAGTCACTGCTCCAAATTACCGTTTTATTTAATACAATATACCTATACTTACAAAATCACAAAAGTAACAAAGAATATATACAAATTCAACAGACTTATCTTTCTACAACCAAAATATTGGGCATCTTTATGCTCGGCACCTAGATACGTTTATTTGGAATGGTTGTTCCATTGTGAGGTTTATAAGAGTTAAGGACGTGAATGAGGTACAGTACTTGGTACTCCACTAAAACAATGGGGCGCATGACCGTTATGGTTTCCTATTCATCATCAACCCATATACTCCTACTGCTGGGTACAGAACTTCTCTCAAAATGAGAGATACTTAATCAACTTTTTTTATGATGTGGAAAATATTGGTCTTCTCCATGCCTGTTACATAATACGCGAAAAGACCATTTACTACTCGAATTTGAAGATCTCTATCGTCAACGTCCATACCATGTTGAAAACGCCGGTTCTCGTCCGGTCACCGAAGTTAAACAACATCGGGCGCGGTCAGTACTTGGATGGGTGACCGCCTGGGAACACCACGTGACGTTGACTTTTACCATTTTATTATCATATAACAAAATGCATTTTTAATCACAAAGTACTGGCCTGCTCCAGCTTTGCTCTAGTAGAAAAGTATTTTACAGAACTTTTATAATAGTTTACGATACCTATTTTTCCATACCTACACTTCAGGGTTCAGGTATCCCTACAGCAGCCATACTCAACCATTTTTTCAATAGGGCCACAAACACGTATCGTTCTTGATGTCGCGGGCTGCAAAAAATATTTAGTTGTTAATAAGAACATAATTCAAAATTGGTGATGATTTTATTAGAAAAAGAAAAGGTGTGTTCATAATAAAGCCAGCTATACAATACATGATCTTGTAACCTTTATAATATAAGGTTATCCCGAAGCCATATGCGATGTAGACCAAATTTTGAAAGAACTAACAATGACTTCATGTTTTAACGTCTACAGTTTATCTGATGGGCGCAAAATTTATAACTTTGACTATAACTCCAGGTGGGCCAATCACAAAGGCCCGAAGGGCCACAGGTTGAGTATGGCTACCCTACAGGAATCTATTACCGGAATAAAAAGTATCTTATGTCCTAGTCTGTGTCATGGTCTATCTATATTAAATAGGTCTATTATAGATATAGATATTGAAATCAGCTTGGGGTATAGACTATAGTCACGGTATTATAGTTTTTGTATATAAAAAAATAATGTAAAATTTCAGAATACACGAAGTTTTTTGATCCATTTAGTGTTGGCATCAAGATGTATTGGTTTTCAGCATTTCCTGTGCTAGAGAGACCAACATATAACTGTCCAAATGAAAAATGTACTTCTAGTATATTGACTCCAACATGTTTAAAGGTTTGACCTTAACATTTCTAGTTTTCTTTTTTTTAAACCCAAAAAAACACTTTCGCTCTCGATTTGAACTTAGCTGCCATATAATGAAATAAAGTACACTTCCAAATACTTTCTTAGGACATATAACTCATCACATGTTGGACAATGCTGAAAAAGGGTCCAAAATGACGCCTGGTCCTTTGTAGGGATCATTGGGGTGATTCCGCCGCCTCACCAAATAATGGCCCCAGCAGGCGGCAACACGCGTGCCTTCCATTAGTATGCGAGGCGAGGGAAGTGCTCCAGCGACTGCGGGATCACCGCTTGTCATGGTCGTGGTAAATTTCACGGATCCCATGGCCATGACTATAGGGCAAGTGCGGTTTAGTCGGTATGAGTCCGACATACCCTGCCCCCTCCCCGTGTAGCGGAGGATCTATGAAGATTTTCCGCAGTAATGGATCATAGAGATGCGAGGAATGTGCGCGGTTTGGCCAGCTACTAGTCCAGTGAGGATAATATTATTTTCCTATAATCTTGTCCCATTTCACATGTTAGGGATTCAAATTACGCATCATTAGAATTGAAATTCCCAACTTTTATTTTGAGGTTATGAAGTCCACCTGATAGACTCAAAATAAAAGTTGGTAGTTTTGATTAATATAAGTCTTGATGGATTAAGAGAACTCAAAGGTCTTGTTGGTAGTGGACTGTGTCTTCCATGTATACAATCATATCCATTTTAAGATGTTGTCATTTATAATTAACTTAACATTTAACTACAATAAATGTGTTTCATTCGTTTTTAAGTCTTGATAAAAAAAAAAAAACAAATCAAAAGAACATGTTTTTCATCCACCCCATACAAACTTTCAACCCCTATTTTACACCCTTATAGGTTCAGTTCACTCGAAAAAGTCCGTTTTCTTTATAATATAGGTAGTATAGACTACAATGTATGTATTAGTACTTATTCAATACCAATGAAATTGTTTATTGTATTCAGCATTACGACATAGATTTTATTTTGAACGTTATATTCGAAACTTCGATTGCCAACGTCCATACCATGTTGAAAACACCGGTTCTCGTCCGATCACCGAAGTTAAGCAACATCGGGCGCGGTCAGTACTTGGATGGGTGACCGCCTGGGAACACCGCGTGACGTTAGCCTTTTTGCTAAATTGGTGAAATATATAGTATTAGAAAATAAATATAATTGATTTTTAATGTATAATTAGGTGTGTGAATATTATTTCATAATTTTACAGAGACACCTGGACGACCTCGGTTACATAATAATCCCTGCTCGTCTGCCAACAAAAAAAAACACATTTAGTTCCACAGCTTGGGAAACCACATCGCCAACCGATTCCGAAGGCCTCAGCCCACAAAACGTGGAACACAAAGCCGTAATACATAACGCTCGAGACAGTTCTACCGAAAGCGAAAAGGAATGTAGTAAAAGCGATGCGAGCCCTCTGTACGAAACTATAAGAAAATCTCATACCAAATGTATGTCTGTCGCTGAAAAGTGCTTTATATCCGATGATGACCCAAGCGATCAGACACCGCTAATGCGATATGAACATTTACCAGAAAAAGACTTCTCGAGTGCATGCTCTACCCCAATAGCTAAAATAAAGGCAAGAATAAAGGAAATGGAGACACCAGGCAGCTTACACAAGAGCGACTCCACGGAATATTGTAGCATATTGAGTCCGAACCGGACAGTAAATTTTACAAAGGACGACAGCATGAAAGACCTGAGCGTTGAACGTCCGCATACTAAACTCAGCCGTAGTTTCACTCCTAAATCATACAAACCTCTTCATATTAAAGTTCCTGATTACAATTTCGATTCAATCAAACCCTTGCTGAAGGATAGGAATAGTCCTGAACGTTCGTCATATAATTTCGATATAAAAAACTACAGTTTGCCTAGCACACCTATTGCTCGCAGTAATAAACTAAGGAAGAATGCCTGGTTATCTGGAGATTTGGGAGCCACGGAACGGAGTATAGAAAAAACTAAAAATATGTTTGGAACGCCAAACATAGAAGGTATGAAGTTTAATAATAGTTAATTTCATTTATTTAGATTTTTTTACGTTAATGCAGTCTATTTTCAACTTTGATTAAACGTAAGAAGGTCATATTTTCGTTTACAACTAATATTTGGTAGTAGTCCAACGCGTCGAACTCACTCATTTACTAGCTGGGATGGCGGCATCGACACTATTACAGAATAAAATGCCTCATTAGTCTAGTGGTCGTAGGCGCGACTGCTTTGCCAGAGGTCCGGGTTCGATTCCCAGATCGAACAAATAGTTATTGAGTTTTTCTATGAAATTCCCAGTAGCAGCTCGAAGTTTGGATTTGTGTTTAAATAACAATAGGGTTGCTCCCTATGAGGTATATGGGACTTAAACATACCTACGCCGAACTGAGGGTGACCTCTGCGTAACCCACAGAACAGAAAACTTTTTTCTCTTCTGTGGTGTAAACCTTCGTGGAATCCAGACATAGGGATTGTTACAGGAATACTTACTCACACTGCTGGCAATCTTTATGACTATTTTTTGTCCTATTTTTTGTAAAGCTGAAAGACTTAGCAAGCTTAAGTGGCAATGGGCGGGGCACATAGCTCGTAGAACTGATGGCCGCTGGGGCAAAAAGGTTCTCGAGTGGAGACCACGCACCGGAAAGCGTAGCGTGGGACGACCTCCAACGAGATGGACGGACGACCTGGTAAAGGTCGCAGGAAGTCGTTGGATGCAGGCGGCTTGTAACCGGTCCTTGTGGAAGTCTATGGGGGAGGCCTTTGTTCAGCAGTGGACTTCCTGTGGCTGATATGATGATATGATGATGATGATAGTCTCACGCAACCGATGCAATATCGCATTGGGTCTAGCCTGTAAGGATATTTGTATGTAAGGAAATAAATAAATAAATTTCTTTCAGAACGTAAAAACTTAACCGATTCGTCTCTCGAGGTTCCAGCTACGCCAGTCAACACTTCCTGTGGTAGTAATAATACTAATAATTTGGACAGTCATTCCCCACAGCAAGAAGGGCCTCCCATTAATGAATCGCCACAGAGTATTGATACTGTTAAAGACAGTGTCACTGGTCTTCGGAGGTAAGTTTTAAATTCACTCGCCCATCGCATGCTCTGTGTTCGCCCATGCCCACCAGCATGAGCGAACACAAAGCATATGATGGGCGAGTATTGTGTATGTACTATCTATAAACGTTTTAGTTCGTTAGTAACCACTCCTTAAATTTGAGTAAGTAGTTGTCAACGTCCATACCACGTTGAAAGCACCGGTTCTCGTCCGATCACCGAAGTTAAGCAACATCGGGCGCGGTCAGTACTTGGATGGGTGACCGCCTGGGAACACCGCGTGACGTTGACTTTTTGTTTTTTTTTATGTAACGGCATTACGAAAACGCATTTCATTTCTATATTTCTTAATAATTAAGTGGACAAAAAAGTAGCACGCGGTTGTCGGCGGAGACAAACAAGCAAACAGTTGTTAATTCTACGTGTTTCATACATAGTGCGGTAAATGGCGCTAACCTAAATTTTTATTTGGAATCTTCGAAATATACTAACTCGCAACTTCGTTTGTGTGTTTAAACCTAATTATAATTAAATATGAATAAATATGTCAATCTGAGATAGTGTGTAGCTTCTATCAATGAAATAATTTTATGAATCGGCTCAGTAGTTCCAGATTCTATTTGACCCAAAGGTTCATGGACTAACAGAGAATGCCATAATAAATTAAAAAACGTTAACCCTCCAGAGGGTCGTAATAATATTGTTTTTCAATTGCGTCTGCTAATTTTGTTCATAAGTCCGCCCTTGCGTACCACTATAAGTTTAAATTAATAGAGTAAACTCCAACAAAATTATAATTATCTCTTTACAATATTATAGTACTTATAGAAAAAGCTTTTTATGTATACCTAATTATTATCTTTACAGAATAAATCCACCTCAAGATTTCCTCTCGCCGGAGTGTGACGACGTGAGAGACCGTATGAGCTCATGCTCTCTAAAATCTAACCAAGACAAAAACAGTCTCAAATTTAAAATGGAAGAGGATATTCTTGCTAGTGTCAACGTGAAACCGCTAGTGGCCATACACGAGCGATGGATATACGAAGCGAACCGAAAAACCGGCCGTTCTATGTCCTTGCCTGAAGATAATAGGTTAGTAAAGCATAAAAATATACTTTTTTATTTCGTATCTATTAGTCAACTATTTTGGCACTGAAATTGCCAACGTCCATACCATGTTGAAAACACCGGTTCTCGTCCGATCACCGAAGTTAAGCAACATCGGGCGCGGTCAGTACTTGGATGGGTGACCGCCTGGGAACACCGCGTGACGTTAGCTTTTTGCGCAAAAAATTATTACTTTTTTTAGTTTATGAATAATAAATCGTTTTTTGAATATTTTTATTACTTTTATACAATTTGACGTTAACTTTTTGCATTTTATTCTCAGAAGCCAGATAGCAGCGGTGAAACCGGCGTCCCATTGCGTCGATATGCTACAGAAATCTTTACCGCAGTTGAATACTAAGAAAACTGGGACTAAAATCTATCGCACGCGCCCCGCGTCACCGAACAACGGAAAGAATGGTCAGTCGTCATTGAATTCTACCCAATAAGCTTAAAATGGTATTAAACATTACCCATGTTCAAAATAGGAATTATTTGAATTGAACATGAACTTTGTATTTGTCCTTAGAATTCACACCGCACAGTCGTAGAATGCACTAACATAACTCAATAATTATGAAATTGTTTCTAATAATACTATTGGAATATGGAATGCATTATTATCGCAGTAAAACAGTTTTTTAGCATTATTTTTCTTTCTGTTTTACTTCTCCATTTGACAAAATGGAGAAGTCATAAGTATATTGATCTAAATAAAGTCAAATGTATACTGGTGCGAATATTTCTAGTTTCTCCTTTTCTTTATTTGAAGCCACGTCAAATATATAATTGCAACAATAACTTCAATTATGTTAAAGATCCTGTTTTACTCCATAATACTCACATTGATTTATCAATAATTCGCTTGCATGGTGTGGTACTTATACTAATAATAAAAAAATATTTTTGCATAAGGCTTTCATTTCTAAATGTATATTAACAGTTATCTCTCCTCATTCTAAATTTTAATACGCAGATTTGGAGTATATCGCACAGAAAAGTAAGTATTTTCTTTGGATTTTGCACTTTTATTTCACTTCCCTTAACTTTTTGGTATCAGCCATTAGTTAGTATATAGAATTTTATCTGTATCTAATATGACTACTAGAGTATTAACAATTCGTTAATATTTCGCAGGAAACCAATGGGACCAGTTTTGTCAAGCGCGGGACACAATCGCAAAGAGCGTCAACTTCTCACGTAGCCCCGAATTTCATCGCCGGAAGAGTGACTCTGAGAAATGGTATAAAGTTTTATTTTTATGCTAATCTAGTACACATATCCCATAAGATAGCGTTTCCCATTAGCCGGGTCTCGACCCGGTACCGAGCCATCAAAATAAAATACTTACCAGGTCGCAACATTCCCTATTACTACTACTATATTAAAATATATAAATGTGTATTATTTTACCTAATGGAACCAACCTACCTAAGTAGGTCACGAAGGGGCAGTGTGAAAATGAACGGGCCATGGCAGAACAATGTTTGGGAAACACTGCCATAAGGTGTTGCCCGACGAGGCTTTCTTCGTCTGTCATTTGAATGATTAATTGTTGATGTTTACAACAAATATTACTATAATTATGGGGTCTTATCTATGCACTGTTAATTCTTTTTTTTCTTTTAGGACTTTAACTGAACCAAAATCCGAGCTGGACCACCAAATAACATCAAAGATTGACCAATCGACTGACACAAAAAGCATCGAAGAGTATATCAGGGATATGATACGAAAGGAGTTCCAGCAACTACTGCAGGAAATATCTGACGAGACATCCAACGCGTCCGTAAACAAGAACGAAGACATCGTTAACAAAGGAGTTGCTAACATCATGGAGTCTTTAAACAATAATGAAGATTCAAGATCTACGAAGAAAGAACAAGTGAAATCGTTTTCTCGTGTGAAAATCAACGGGAACAATAAACCGCTACTGCAGATTACTTTCAGCCGTAATGGGGAAAATAGTCTGCAGGTGCTGGATAACTGTGTGAACGTCACTATCTGTGATGGTGCCAACACCAATGTTAAGGAGAAAATGAACCAGTCTCTGGAAGATACGCTAACTGATGATGTTCATATCAATGCTTTGAAGAGATGCCAGGCTTTCAATGCTTTACAGGTGAGTGTCGGTTGCTGTTACCGTCGTAGGCTGGCTGAGATAATTATTACATGTTTTATATTTCTCTTACAGGAAGCTAAAAGTACCGAGGATTTATACATAGACGACGACTTATCAACTATGCAAGAGAACTTTGGCGGTAAAGTGAAACTGATACCGCTACACGGATCCCTGCACGAGATTCTATGCGAGAAGGAGGATGACTGCTGCCTCATCAAGGTGAAGCAGGAGAACGGCTGCGACACCATTTACTTCCGATGCGACAACTCCGACACAGAGTCCAGGGACGCCATCGACGGCTGCGCTCACGACCGCCGCCAACAGGACACCGTCGTCTTCAAACGGAGCATATCGCTCGTCGAAGAGAGAATTCAGCGCATATTTCCCAAAGAAAAACGTGGACCAACCGGCCACCCCCGCAAAGCGAGACCTCCCGAAAACATCAGAATACGACCAAAATCAGAAATATTTGTACCGAAACTAAACATAGAATCTCGAGCTCTTAGCAATAGTAGCCCATCTCTGCCTACGTGCGACAAAAGTGATGAGGTTGAGGTCAACATAGAGAACGTGCTGTGTTACCAGGACTCTTCGTCCGACGAATGTCTGAAATGCCAAGCGGAGAACGATGACTTCGAGTTCCTTGAGAAAAAGATTGAAGAAGACCTCGCGAATAGCAACAAATCCACCATGACTTGCGGTTGCTTGGAAAAGATATCCGAAGAGAATCTTGCTAATTTAGCCGAGGATAAGGACTGATTAATTCTGTTGATCCAGAATTAAGACTCTTATTTAGTTGTAAACACTAATTGTTGAAGCCATAAGTACAAATTACAAGAACGCATGATGAGGAGTGTTATTCGTATTTCTTTCATCAAGAATTATATTCGAAATGTCCAGTTATGACAAGTACAAAGTTGTTCGATTTTTGTATTTCAATTTTATTGGTAAATCGTAAATTATGTTGCTTAATATTATGTCAAGTATTATACTCATCCGTCCAATTTGTACTCGCATTTAGAAAACCCAAAGATATTTTCATAGGTTTTCTTATATTTTAGATAGTTTCCGTGTTTTAATTTTTATAGTTTTTAGTAGTTACAGTGCAAGGCTATGTGATTTAGAATAAGCGGCACCACTACATTCCACTGTTGTGATTTATAGAATAGTTGCACCTTAAAAAGGTTTTGCCTTGTTATACTTTAACACTTTTAATAATATCAAAATATTTTAATCTTCGTTTCTATATTTTTAAATTGTATTAAATACACCAAAGGTTAATTAGTTGCCTTATTTGGTACTTTTCTATGATCATTTGATTTTCTAAAATTTAGTCTGTTTTTAAAATGAGTATTGTGATTTATAACCTTTTCCATTTTAAATGCTATTGTTACTCTGTTAGATATAACTGTTAAAAAATAAAAACTTTGTACTTAATATCAGTTTTTATTAAGAAAATACATATGTATAAAGTATCGAAAAAAAAAACAAATTGTGCTTTTTTAAGCATGTTACGTACAATGGAAGACAATTCATTAACATTCAGTATCCTGCATTAAACACGAGAGTACAAGTTAGTAAAGTTGGTACTATTATTAAAAATACAAAATGCAGAAGTATATCTAATATGAAATAACCACTTTGTGTCATAATAATAACAGATTGTCTGTCCTTGACCCCATTTATTTCGAGTTGTCCATAGACATAAGCACAAAAGGTTTCTCTCTTTCAACATTATCATAACTATTGTTTAAAAAATCAAATTATATTTATTTGGAAACTTAAAAGCTAAGAATATCTGTCTTATAGACTTGGAAAACACGGCATGTTTTTGAAACTTAATGCTTATAGCATTCATGGCAAAGTGACTAAATTGATTTTCTTCTTATTCTAATGTAAAGTATTTCGCATTGTATGCAAATGAAGAAAAGGTATTATTAGATACCTTATGCTTTATTTACATCAATGAAATATCTACAAATGCAGGTGTAAGAACCGGAGTAACAGTATGATGTTAGATTTTGAATATTGATCATTTCTGATCATTTCTTTGTGCATAAATAGGAGTAATGCTTTGTATATCAATATATAGCTTTACTCTTAAGTATAAAAATGAACGCTACCTACGTAGCGTTCATTTCATTTCTGAAAGCAGCTCAGTCAATCTACATTGACTGCGCTGCTTTCATATTGAAGTGAAAGATAAACAAATTTTAGGCGTTCAAATGAGACTTAGCGATAGTAAACATTTTATAACTTCCCGTTTTTCTAATATTTCTTGTGTGGAATTCACATGAAGCTATTTTTACATTCGCATATCATTGTCACTCCATTCCTTACTACTGAAAAATCTCATGATTACGAGGTCTTTTCAGTGAGTTTGGTGATGACAGCCTTTACTTCGGTGTAGTTCTTGATGCCGTAGGGTCCGTTCTCGCGGCCGATGCCAGACTGTTTGTACCCACCGAACGGCACTTGGCTGCTGAATACGTTGTAGTCGTTCACCCACACTGTGCCGGCGCGGAGCCTCTGTACATCAAATATTATCGATCAAAACTGTTTTATTTAGGATCGCAACAAAAGATTAATAATAGAGATCATTATTATTAATAATTTAACAATAGAATAGTCATTAAAACTAGACTGGGAGCGGTCGCCATAGTTGAGAAAAGGTTCGGTGGAAGAAGTGATTAAAAGGAAACCTACCTTGGAACTTGAAAAGAACACCAAAAATATTTGATACAATAGTATTGCCATATAGTATCCCATTAGTAGTGACCCAACTTGCCACAAGATATAAAATAATTTGTATAAGAAATATTTAATCTAGTGAGGTTTTTTATAACTGGAAATAAATTAGCATGCTACTAACAAAGTAAATTCAAATCAAATTATATACCTAAATAATTGATTTGTAATTGGCAATACGAATTTTATTGGCCATCACTAATTACTAAATCTGCCATTAGTCGGGTGAATGACCTGCAGATTTATTAAAACTAACGTTATAAATCGGATATCGAAACCCGACCCGCTTTTTCACTGAAAAAAGTATGATGTAAAAAAACAAAAGTTGCTAACCTTTTTTCGTCAACATAATGCATTCAGTAATGGTGTTTTTTTTTCTTGGGAAAATGTAGGCTGTTTGTTTGCATATTTATTATATCACCATCAGGTGGGCCGTAGGCTTGTTTGCCACCTTAGTGGTATATAACAAAAATAATTATTTAGATAGTTGAAATAAGTGAAAAGTGTTAATAACCTGCACGACATAGTTGGACTTGTCGATGTCCTTAGTGAAAACAGCCGCGGCGAGACCGTACTCAGAGTTGTTGGCGCGCTCGATCACCTCGTCCACCTGAGAGAACTTCAAGATCTGCTGCACCGGTCCAAAGATCTGCAAATTATAGATCCTGTATCAGTTTTCATCAACCTGCCTTCTTGGATATAGGATAAAAATGGTCTTAACCCTTATGAAGCATTACGTACGTCTTTGAATCTTTAGTTCTAGGACGCGTCGATGCGTTATTAATAAGTTTATTCTTACATTTAGCAACGTCTGCGTCAACGTTATTATTAAGAGTATAAACTTGAAAACGATTAAACACCAACATAGGCCTACCCTGATTTTAACCCTTTACCAGGCCTCGGACAAATCGTGCAGAAATAATGTTTTTTTTGTAGATTTAGATGAGTTATAACGTTTGATATGAGATTTTATCAATTATATTTAGAAAATTTGCTGAATACCTGAAAAAATACATGTGGGAAAACATATTCCCATTGCCTGTCTAGGGACATAATCTAAATATGGGTCTTCATCTTCTTCTTCCTCCGATGAAAACATTTCGCTTAGTATGCTTTCTAGCTGTTGATCGTTCAATATCTGAATAACAAAGAATAACTAAAATAGACTGACAAATAATGACGAACAATGTTTACCACTACCCACATTTTATATTTTGATAAATGACCGTCAGTAAATCCTAAATAAAACCCGCGGCAAAAACCTAGTATAAAGTTTTCAATTCACCGGGCAATGGGCATAATAACTCCCACAAAAATTAGGCATTCACGGGCTTAGGTCATATGGTTCCCCACATATTTTATTTCGTTATATTATGATATTTTAGAAGTTTTTACCTATAAATTATGCACAAATCACTAGCAAAACTCAAATTCTACAACATATCAAAAAATTGTACGACTTTCCTTTCTCCGATTCGCCATAATGTTTAAAAATACGGTGCACTTGTCACAAAAATGTTCGTTCAGAGGCTGACCACAGATGAAATGGCTGCAAAAGTGACATTTGCGTTTCGTTCCACTTTTTTTTTGTGTTATCATTGGTAACATTTCTATGTTGGCGTTTTTGACAGATTGTGGGTAGATTTTTTACCAAAACCTGTTAAAAAATATTAAAAAATCTACGTGGGAAATGCTCAATCCATAGCCTGGTTAAGGGTTAAATCTCAGGTCCGACTTGGTGATATACATTATACATCTATCGATCGATATAAATACATCGAAATTTGTAGCTGCTTTTAAAAATGATAAAGATGCAACTTGGCCAAAACCTGGATACGCCTAGGAACGCCAACGTACAATCGAGAAACTTGGCGGTGGACCCATTTTAACCCTTACTACTAAGAAGATAGGAGCGAAAACGGGTCACACTGCGAACAATCTTCGCCGTACCTGCTCCACGTCTACGTACAGAGGCCAGCACATCAAGCTATCACAATCTCTCTATGGTCATACCTCTGTCGTAGCGATGTCCATATTGTCCTTGACATCGCTGAAAACTGTGGGTTGCACGAAGTACCCCACATCGGATGCGCTGTTCCCTCCCGCTACGAGCTTAGCTCCTTGTTTTTTGCCGGATTCGATCAGGCTGAGGATGCGAGCGTGTTGCTCAGCGTCGATCTGGAATTAAGAATTACTTATTAAATATTAAGAATTAAATATTTGAAAATAGTAAGCTGTCTTCATAGCGTAGCTTAGAATACTGCGTATATATTGTAATATTTTGTTCTAAATTATTCGCGCAAAAGATATCCCAACAAATACATGATCCGATTTATCGATATACATATATAGGTACGGTTTTTGTTTGAAAGAGAACATCCCTTACTATGAGTTTAACCTTTTGACCGCCACGTCAATAATGAATATCTGTGTTCTCTACGCCAAGCACTATAAAAAAGTGATATTTTTGTCGTGCCATGCCGTCGTTTGGCGTGGTGAGCAAGTTTTAATTTGACGTCTGTGGCGGTCAAAGGGTTAAAAAATTACAATATCTTATAATGCTGTTCCATTTCTCGGAATAGGATAAAAAATAAAGATTTTGTAGTGGTTCGATTCCCAAAGGACACTAAACTTATGTGATGACGAATGAACACAAGTGTTTCTGTTTGTCTCTGTATGTATTATAAGTATTTACAAAATAAAAGTACATACTATATTCATTAAATCTACTTAATTTATTTGGAACTATATAGATGGTGCTGTGTCCCAAATATTTTTTTATTTAACTGCATATTAAAAAGGTATTTTTTATATAAATGTAATTTTGACATTGTTTTCATTTTGGCATTGTCTGCTGAATAAGATGCTTGTACCTGTGGTCCCTGTTCAGTGTCAGGCTTGAAGGGATCTCCGACGATACGTCTTTTAGCACGAGCGGCCGCCATCTCTACGAACTTGTCATAGATTTTATCCTCCACGAACGTGCGGGAACCTGTACAATGATTTAGATAACAACAAATTAATAATAATAGTATTTAGACATTTTACACAGCACCATTCTAGTCTAATACTAAGCTGAGCTTTTAGTATGGGTACTAGACAATGGTTACAATACTTATATACTTTTTCTATAATAAAATACCTAAGAGACAACCAGACAAACACAGTTTATGTTCATCACGTCGACCTCTGTGGTCTAGCGGTTCGACTGCTGATCATGGGGTCGTGGGTTCGATTCCCACAGGACATAAATATTTGTGTGGTTATAACATGAGTATTTGTGTTTGTCTGGGTGTTTCTTATGTATTATAAGTATGTATTTACAAAAAAAGTATATATGTACTATATCCATTGTCTAGTACCCATAGTACAAGCTCTGCTTAGTTTGGGACTAGACGGTGTTGTGTAAAATGTCCCAAAAATATTATTACATTATATTATTATTATATTATCACATCAATTTTTGTGTCTTGTCCCTGGACCCTCGTAATTAGGAGCCAGACAATCGAACCACTAAAGATAAAGATATTTTATTTTGCTAATATGGGTACAGTACATGTTGATAAAAAATAAAACGACCACTAGACCACAGATGTCGTCAAATCAATCGAACAGGTGTCATATTCGGCGGAAGCTTTAGCCCATCTGCTGCCTTCCAGTGTGCCCCACTGTTTCAAGCAGATTTTTGCAGGTTACAATAAAAATTTCGAACATGTAATGGAAATCTGGATGCACTCGTTCCTCGCTAGCAAGCTTCCATCAGGGTCCATCAGCATTAATGGACCCATTAATGCTGAATAGGTAAACTGACAAAATACATCAAACTCCTTGGTGAAATAACTCAATTTATTTTTTCAAAAATATCTGCCTGGAACAAAAAGCAGCACGCCGTCCCACGACGTCCCATCATGGATCATATTCATATAGTGCGATCTACATAGTATAGCTATGCATTTGCTTGTACCTGATGAACCCTAATAGTTCAACATCTTACCAGCACAGCAGCACTGTCCCATGTTGAAGAAGAGCGCGAAGTGGGCAGCTTCCACGGCTTTCTCCAAGTCGGTGTCAGCGAAGATGATGTTGGGTGACTTGCCGCCCAGCTCCAAGGTGATGCGCTTCACTGTGCTAGCTGAGTTACGCTGGATCAACTTGCCTATTTCAGTGGAACCTAATCGAAGAGAAATTGTTCGAAGTTTTTATTCTTGCACATGCAACTACGCCATAGTAATTTTGTGAAGTTTTGTTAAAAAGTGTTCCGATTATACTTTTATGCATTGATTGCTAATTCTCTATCTATATCTGTCCATATGTGTGTTCGTCTGTGACATAGTACACATTGTAGTGGGTCTATCCGTTTAGGAGTAAACGGATAGACCAATACAATATACAATACAATGTGTCTGATATTTACTATTCTACAGCACCAAATTCTACGAATGGTTAAGCTACCTGGCGACTAATCTTTTACATTTTAATATGGATGTAGCTTTAAAAAAAGCTTCAATAATTGCCATTTCAACGGTATGATTTACTACTTTGTTTCTCAATGTAATAAATTATATCTAGAGATGATTAGATCTAAATGATCCAATAGACTATTTGACAGGTTTTTAAAATCCATTTTATATTATGTAGTAGAGTTTAAGGAACCCAGTAAAAGTTGTTTTTTTTAATTCTGGTACATATTTGCTGAAAAATATCAAATTAAAAATTCAATATTTAAATAGCGCGCCAAAACGCTACTTTGACAATATGGCGCTGCAATGGGGTCGGTGACGTCACACGCCTGTATTCTGATCTGTGGTACATATCATCCACATACATTTGTTGCAAACAAAAATCGAAAGTGCGATTGGATTTAAATTTTATCAGTGAAATAAGTGACAAAATGAGTTACAAATGGTGTGCAGTTCCAAAATGTACAAATACGTCGATAAAAACTCCGGAAAAACTATTTGTAAGTGTTCCAAAGAATGTCGAAGTGCGCCGAAAGTTGAAACTTTCTCGCAGGGATCCTAATGACATAGCGAATAGTACAAATATTTTCTTCTGTGAAGACCATTTCGATGTAAGTAAACATATTATATAAATTTTGTAATAATTAATTACATTCTGAATCTAAATATTTTCGTTATTGATTTGAGGTTATAATACCTCTAATGTTTATAACAGAATGTCTTGCAAATCACTTGGAATATTTCTGCTGTTTTCCATAATATTATTTAAAAAGTGTAGCTACAGTGTCTTATGATTTCAATAAGTATTACACTAAAAGATCCCGACTATAATATATATATCCTATATAAGTTCGATGTAGAAGTTCATCATTATTTCACTTTCTTATGATATAATTTAAGTTACCGCTTAAGTGTTAGTATAATTACTTTGCTGTTTTCACATTTTTTAGCTCCGAAGTATAAAAGTCGGAATTATTTTTGAAAAACAATCCGACCATGATTGCGTCGACTTGGGGCAGGTTTCTGCTGTCGGGGGTGCTAAGGTCGGACAACCTCCTCGTGTGTTTCGTGGCTGACAGTCCTTTCGGGATACGTCCTGGAGGAACGTTAGTCATGAAGCCTGGTGCACCCTGGGCAACTCGAGTAGCAACTCTTCCTGGCTTTTGGGGAGTCTTGCTACTCGTGGCTAATGGTCCGACACTGGGGAAAGGCCTTTTCAGGGCCAAGGGCGGGGAGCCCTCTGCACGGCCGCGAGGCTTCGCAGGGGGAAAAAACGGCCCTTCTCAGGGACAGTGGGGGGGCCCATTCACTGGGCCACAGATGGCGTTGCTCCGCGTGCCCCTCTGATCCTAGCAGAGGGCACAGTGGAGGAGCGAGGGCGGGCTCGGTGTGTACTCACCCTACCACCGAGCAGGCAGTGGGAGTTCTGTCTCCCTTGCCACCGTCGGAAAAATCGGGAGGTACTTCACAACGTGCTGGGTGACGTGGTCATGTCTCGCGGCCCAGCGTGGGGTGCCTTTCGTCGGTCTTGGCTTTACCGCCTGGACCGCCCAATCTCAAGCGGCGGCGCACCGTGATGGGACGAATGGCTGAAGGGAATTCAGTCTCTAGTGCGACCCCCGCCAGAGCACCGGCCGACCCTCTGGTGGGTTACTGTAGGCTTACCCGGGTACAGGGGGCACTGCCCGGGCGGACCGTCTATTTCCCCCATACTCGTGGGATCTTTATGGATACTTTTAATAAAAAATGTAATGACGACGGAGAGATCGATGCAGACTCAGACACTGGGTCCGCATCGAGCATAATTTTAATGGAGACTCGCGCTTCGACCTCCTTGAGGAAGGACGGCCGCAAGCGCCCGCGCTCGTGCGATGTTAGTCGCTCGGCGTCCGAGACGGAAGACGGCGGTGACATTCCTGCGGCGAAAATAGCAACGGCTCGGAGAGGGAGAGGACGTCCTCCCACTCCCGGCGGTCGGGCCGAACTAATAAAGGCCAAGGCTGACCTCCTCGCTGATAGGCGAGAAGAGTCTCGGCTGCAGGCTGAAGACGAGCTGGCCGTTCTGGTCGAGGCGGCGGCGTCTAAGGTGGTGACACCAGAGGTGCCCGATTGGTCTTCACAAGAAGGCCTCACGGCGGCAGCCCTCAGCGACCAAGTTGTCGAGGCCCTCAAAGTGGTCCACCATGTCGCCACAAAGTCAGGGAACCTCAAAGGAGGCTTCGTCAAGGCCTTAAAGGAGGCAAACGCCCAAATTCGAAGCGGGACGGAGGGACTTCGCAGCCTGACGGCTAGCGAAGAAGGTGCCAGGTTACAAGCCGTAAATAGTCGGCTGCAGTCTGAAAACAGACGTCTTCAGGAGGAAAATGCTCGCCTCCACGTCGAGCAGGAAAAAATGCGACAGGACCTCAAGCAGGTCAAAGAGACCGTAGCCAGACTTAGCCAGGGGCAGACGATGGCAAGTCCAGCGCCGGCAGAAACGCCAGCGGAGTCGGAAATAGTCAGGCTATTCCGCTCTGAGCTGGCGAGTCTCAATGCCCGCTTCTCCTTTTTGGAGGGGAAGGTGCTTCGCCCACCTCTGGCTGGCGAACAAAAAACAGCGCAGTCATATGCGCAGAGGGTGGCTTTGCCGAATTCGGCAGCGCCGAAAGTTGCTACGCCGAAAGCGGCAGCGCCGAAAGCGACAGCGCCGAAAGCGGCAACGCCGACAACGGCAATGCCGAAAATGGTGGCACCGAAAGTGGCAGCGCTGCCCGCCACGACCGGCCAAACTGCTTCAGTTCAGCCGGTTCCGTCTTCGGCCAGTGCTGCTCCTGTCTCCTCCCAAGATGCCCAAGAAGCGGACCAAAACGAGTGGCAGACAGTCACTAAAAAGAAGAGGCAAAGGAGGAATAAAAAAAGGGGAGGCCGAAAAAAGCAAGCAAAGCTTCAGGCGCCGCGCTCTACGGCTGTTGTCATCACCCTGCAGCCGGGTGCGGAAGAAAGGGGTGTCTCCTACGCTGCCATCCTGGGAGAGGCCAGGCAAAAGGTGGACCTTCAAAGTTTGGGCATAGAGTCCATCAATTTCAAGCGGGCGATGACTGGTGCCCGCATATTGGAGATCCCGGGGGAGACCAGCGGAGAAAAGGCGGACTCCTTGGCAGCCAAACTCCGGGACTGCTTCAATACCGAGGACATACGGGTGTCAAGGCCCACAAAATGCGCTGAGTTACGCGTATCGGGCCTTGATGACTCCGTGACACCCAAGGAGGTGGGAGAGGTTACCGCACGTGTCGGTGGTTGCGCCGAGACCGACGTAAAAGTCGGGGAAATTCGCCCCGGACCATCTGGCCTCGGTACGGTCTGGCTACGCTGTCCTGTAGCGGTGGCCAAAAAGATAGCGGACGCCGGTAGGCTCTTAGTGGGTTGGGTCGCGGCAAAGGTAACACTGCTGGAACCTAGGCCCATGCAGTGCTTCCGATGCCTTTACGGAGGGCATGTGAAACACACGTGCTCCTCCGAAGTTGATCGCAGTGACCTCTGCTACCGCTGCAGCAAGCCGGGACATAAAGCGGGCCAGTGCATGGCTGCTGTGCACTGCTCAATTTGTGAGGGTGCACAAAAACCAGCGGACCATAAGGTTGGCTCTAAGTCGTGCATTACACGCACGACGAAGCAAGGCAGAGCCACCAAAGGAGCTAGAGACTCCGGGATTCCCCAAGGGCCAGCACAGTCGTCTGCTGGGCAGGCCATGGACGTGACGGAAGAAGGTCCGCGGCCACAGTGATGGCCCTCCACATTCTGCAGGGAAACATCAACCACTGCGCCAGGGCTCAGGACCTTCTGCTGCAGAGTATGGCGCAGTGGTTGATCAACGTGGCAGTAGTGGCAGAGCCCTACTTTGTTCCCCCCAGGGAAAATTGGGCAGGGGATACAGCCATTCGGCCAACGGTGGCCATCGTATCCCAAGGATCTACAGGATCCTCTCTGGCTGTCATCGACAGGCGACCGGGCTGCGTCGCAGTAATCGTTAGTGGTGTCCTAGTGGTTGGGGTCTATTTCTCGCCCAACAGAGTCCTTGCAGAGTTCGAGGCTTTTCTTGACGATGTGGGGGCTCTGATTGGACGGAATCGTACCCACCCCGTCCTGCTCCTCGGCGACCTCAATGCCAAGTCATCGGCTTGGGGTTGCCATAACACCGACGCACGCGGTAGGGTGCTAGAGGAGTGGGTGGTTTCAACGGGGCTGGAGGTCCTCAACCGCGGGACAGTGCATACGTGCGTGCGAGACAATGGCGGCTCAATCGTGGACGTCACCTTCGCCAGTCCATGTGTGGCACACCGCGCTCAGGGCTGGAGAGTTTTGGAGGGTGTGGAGACACTCTCCGATCACCGCTACATACGGTTCGAGGTCTCCGCACCTTCCACGACTCAGAGCAGCGGTATGTCGGGCCGGAACACACCAGCGAATCCAAGGTGGGTCCTTAGCCGGCTCGACAGAGACGTCCTAATAGAGGCCGCCATCGTCCAAGCCTGGCTCTCCGCTCCTGGGGGACCGGTGGACGTGGACGAGGAGGCCGCCTGGTTCCGGGACGCTATGTCGCAGGTGTGCGACGCGTCCATGCCTCGGGCCAAGTCTGGGCCTCAGAGGCGTCAGGTTTACTGGTGGTCCCAGGAGCTGGCGGACCAGCGCACGGCGTGTGTAGCAGCCCGGCGCCTGTTTCAGAGGCACCGTCGACGGCGACATCGTGACCAAGTGGTCGAGGCCCGGCTGAAAGAGGCCTACAAAGCGGCCAGGGAGGCCCTGCAGTTGGCCATCGGCCGGGCCAAGGAGGAGGCCAATGCAGACTTCCTGCGGCTCCTCATTGGTGACCCCTGGGGACGACCCTACAAGCTCGCAAGAGCTAAACTGCGACCCTGGGCGCCCCCATTGACTGAGACCCTCGAGCCCGCTCTAGTCAGTGACGTCGTGTCCGCTCTTTTCCCGAGTAGAGCGGAACACGAGCCGCCAGCGATGGGGTCGCAAGTCAGAGAGATGCGGGAGGAGCATGGCGTCCCTGCGACCTCCAACGCGGAATTCGATGTCGCCGTCGAAAAGATGGCGGCCAAAAATACGGCCCCTGGACCGGACGGGATCCATGGACGCGCCTGGGCAATGGCCCTCAAGGTCCTGGGTCCGCGAGCGCGGCTCCTCTTTGACGAGTGCTTCCGTCAGGGCCGCGTTCCGGTCGAGTGGAAGACGGGCAAGTTGGTCCTTCTCAAGAAGGAAGGACGCCCCGCGGACTCTCCCTCCGCGTACCGTCCCATCGTGTTGCTCGACGAGGTGGGAAAACTCTTCGAGCGTATCGTCGCATCTCGCCTCGTCAAGCACATGACGAGAGTGGGTCCCGACCTGTCGGACAACCAGTTCGGATTCCGAGGGGGCCGGTCGACAATTGACGCGATTATACACGTCAAAGCCCTCTCGGAAGAGGTGGTGGCAAGCGGTGGAGTGTTGATGGCGGTGTCGTTGGATATCGCCAACGCCTTCAATACTCTGCCGTGGAGTTGCATTCTGTCCGCACTCCACTACCATCAGGTGCCACCATACCTGCGTCGGCTGGTCGGGAACTATCTCCACGACCGTAGGGTCACATACGTGACGAGGGACGGATATCGCATGAGGGAAATGTCGTGCGGTGTTCCACAGGGTTCTGTTTTGGGACCGCTCCTGTGGAACATCGGGTACGACTGGGTCCTACGTGGGGCCACTCTCCCGGGTGTCAGCGTCGTTTGTTACGCTGACGACACTCTTGTCCTGGCCCGGGAGAAATCCTATAGAGAGGTTGCCCGTCTTGCCACAGCAGGGGCCGCACAAGTCGTTGCGCGCATTCGCCTGCTCGGGCTGGAGGTGGCGTTGAACAAGACGGAGGCGCTGTGCTTCCACCGTCCGCGTGGAGCGCCTCCGTCGGGATCCCACATCATCATCAGTGGGGTCCGGACTGATGTCGAGCCGACTCTCAAGTATTTGGGGCTCGTGCTCGACGGCAGGTGGAAGTTCGACGCACACTTCCAGCGCCTGGCCCCACGCCTGTTAGGCGCGGCCGGTGCGCTTGGACGACTGCTGCCGAACCTAGGTGGCCCAAAGGTCAACTGCAGGCGGCTTTACTTGGGGGTCATCCGTGCGATGGCCCTCTATGGGGCCCCTGTGTGGGCCACCGAAATCACGGCGAAGGGCGTAGCACTGCTCAGGAGACCGCAGCGTGCGATATCCGTGCGAGTTATCCGCGGGTATCGCACGGTTTCGACGGAAGCGGCTTGCGTGCTGGCGGGCTCGCTCCCTTGGGACCTGGATGCGCGGGTCCTTGCGTCACTCTATACATGGCGCAAGGAGGCCCGCGCGCGTGGAGAGTGGCCCGTCCAGAGGGAGCTGGAGCAGCGGCAGGACTTGCTGCGCCTAGCGGCAGTTGAGATTTGGTCCGAGCGACTGAGCCGGCCAGGGGCAGGCGTCAGGACAGTGGAGGCAATCCGACCTATTCTGTCGGAGTGGATAAGCAGGCGTCACGGCGTGCTGACCTTCCGGCTGACGCAGGTGCTGTCGGAGCATGGTTGCTTCGGCAAGTATCTATGCCGCGTCGCCGGGAGGGAGCCGGACGCCCGGTGTCATCATTGTGAGGATTGCCTCGAGGATACGGCGCAGCATACGCTGCAGGAGTGTACCGCTTGGGTGGGACAGCGCCGTGTCCTCATCACTGAAGTAGGAGAAGATCTCTCGCTCCCGGCCATCGTCAGCGAGATGGTCCGGAGCCCTGACGCCTGGCAGGCGATGGTCTCCTTCTGTGAAGACGTAATGTCCCAGAAGGAGGCCCAAGAAAGAGAAAGGGAGAGTAGCTCCTCCCTGCCAATCCGTGCTCGACGCACCGGGCGAAGGAACAGGGCAGATAATGCCCTGTTCCAACCACCATAGAGGGGGGCCGGGCGACAGATTTGGGGAAGTCTGTCGCCCCTCACAAGGCCCGAGAAGGCGGCGCGGCAGGTGTTCCCGCGCCCCGCTCATGTGGATTGGCAGGAGAGGAGGGGCCGCACTAGGCGGCCCGCCACCGTCGGGTTCGCGGAGGAATAACAACTGGTTCCCGCGTTCCCGACAAATGGTGGTGAGGCGAACACCTCCTGTGGTTTTAGTCGGTAGGTCGTCCACTTTGGGCGGAGTCCGACACACCCCGTCGTCTCCCCAGACGGCGGCAGTCCATGAGGATTTCCACAGAGGAAAAAAAAAAAAAAAAAAAAAAAGGTTTCTGCTGTCGGCTTTTACAAAATCGTTGTCCATGGTAAAAGTACTTGACAGAATTTGTAAAATATTGCGAATAAATCACACAAAAACAATGAATAATACAGAAAATCTTATTAAAACAGTTTAGAAAGCTGATAAATCACAAGTAGACGCAAGTACGCAAACGAGGTTTCCAAGCTTGTGACGTCATCACAAACTCGACCAATCAGGAGCGTTTTGTGTCACGTGACAAACGTTAAAAAAATGCATTTTTTATTTACGGATTTTTAAATAAATTAGATATTATTTTCAAGTTACGTTTATAAAAAACCATTTTTAAACTCTTAATTTATACTGATAACAGTAATTGACACTTTATTTTTCGCATTGTCAAATAGTCTATTGAAAAATATCTTTACATTGTAAATGGATGTCTCGTTTATGTAAATTAAACTGCATTAACCTAGCATGTTACGACGATAAGCCATAATTGATTCAATTCCATGACTTTAAAAAATGTACTTAAGGATAATAAAGATAAGGCTTGGTAATCAATCGTACTCGTTTGTAACCCACAATTATTTATGCACGGCTGCACTACACAAGCTATAGTAGTGAGATAGCAGCAGAGTTTGTCTGTGTACTGCCAGTAAGCAATGATGTGCTTACATTACTATGTTCCGGTTAGGACATGTAGCCAGTAATAATATAAATAATAATCAATATTTTTTTGTCAATTTTACATAGCAACGCATATTGTCCCACTGCTGGGCACGATGACAGAGATTAGGCGATAGTCCACCACGCTGGCCTAGTGCGGGTTTTAATTAATTCTTAATATGCACATTAATTATAGCAACACATTGGGCGCTTATTTTCACATATTAATATTTTTTTAACATAATGCGTATTTTAAAATGTAATTATAACAAATAAATAATAATTATCACGAGAAATCATCTTTTATAATGATGTTGGTGTATTGTATTTTGAAAGTCAGCTGTGAGACACATTGGTCCACGTAATATATCTTAACAAGTTATCATACACGCGCGTTCGAGATTACGCACTTGACCTTTGAAGGACATCAATATCTACCGCGTATAGCAATCCCTACTGGTTGCACATTAGCATTAGTTTTATCTCTTACGCTGACGAAATATTTCACATAGCAAGATATTAGGTATACGCAGCGGTGACTGTTAAGAACTAAACTAAACATTTTAACGTACAGCGCATCAAGCTACCACAATCTGTCAAATTTCTTTTATTGATTTCAACTATAATGCAAAGTCATTTAACAGTTTTGGATAGCTTGACCTGCTGGCGTCTGTACATCGCGCCTCATCGCCACAACGTACACACCTACATGTCGCAAAAATGATTTCAAGTCCCATGTTAAAGGTGAGCCTTTTCCCATTATCCGGACAGAAATACAAATCCCGAACTGCTACTGTGAATTTCATAGGAAATCCCTGTAGCGACATCTACCACGCTACATGGAACTACGAAATCCTGAATCGCACAGACAACATTTGCAAAGCAAGTTACTTAAATACATGGACTTCACCCGAATGCGCTAAGAATGTGTTGATATTTACCGGTGAAAGCGATCTTGTCGACGTCAGGATGGTCGACCAAAGCAGCGCCCGCGTCTCCGAACCCAGGCAGCATGTTCACTACGCCCGGCGGGAAACCGGCCTCCTGCAATCATTTACATTATTATTTACAGTTGGACTGACATTATAACTGTGTATGCGACTATGAACGTTATTTTCCTCGAACAATATACACTAAAATTAAAGGTAGAATACTCGTACCTACATCCCATGTTTATCCATATAATGGTCGTAGGTCTGGTTAAAAACCAGCACCAGACAATCTGTCTGATATAATTATGCCGAACCCGCGCAATCGTGGGGCAAACTTTTTATCATAAACTAGCGGCCCGTCCCGGCTTCGCATGGGTGGACATAAGATTCCCTAATCTTTTCTAGCAATAAATATAGCCTATGTTACTCAGGATGAATGTAGCTTTCCAATGGTGAAAGAATTTTTGAAATCGGCACAGTTGTTTTTGAGTTTATTCATTACAAACATACACACAAAAATACAAATCTTTCCTCTTTATAATAGTAGTGTAGATTTATACAGTCGCCATCAGATATATCGTACGAACTTATTGACATTTTAAAATGTTCAGAAGTATTTGGTCACCTTGTTTGCTACGATATATCTGATGGCGACTAAACTCGTTATGTACTCCTTATGTACTCTTTATGTACTGCTTATGTACTCCTTACGTACTCGTTATGTACTCTTTATGTACTCCTTACGTACTCGTTACGTACTCCTTAGGTACTCCATAGGTACTCCTTATGTACTTCTTATGTAAGGTATGTTGGGGTAGGATCGGCGCTGGGGTAAGAACGTAAAACCAAATTTCCGTCATAATCGGCTATAATTTTTAATAAATTCGCGCATCGCGCTACGTCATGTTCCGCCCCGCGCCCAATGCTGCTAGGTGCTAGCCTTTGATTATATACTTGTCTAGATGGAGCAATGCAAACAAACGACACGCGAAAACTGGGGCCAAATTGCGTGATATGTGTGAGTACCGCTTGTGTACTTATTGTAGTCAAACTGTCAAGGTGTGCGTGTTTAGGGATGCCTGCTCCAAATTATTAACTTACCTTTTCTCCATTATTTAATGGGATGACAGTTAAACGAAATAGGCTGAATAAAGTAATTATTTTATAGATTAGTGTTTTATTTATTTTAATAAAAACAAAAAATACAATGAAAAAATATATACAGCAATTTATAGATCAAAATCCATCTCTTTGTATTTGTTTTCGAAATAGTTTTTTTTTTTTATATTTCATTTCGTGTCCGCTGTATAATGTCTCTCCAGTCTTAAGAAATCTGAAACCCAAAATATTAGAAAGAACTAACAAAAATACTATTTAGTGAATGACTTCATTTATTTTGTGAAGGCATTCACTTCACATTTCATTTTTTTATCATTTACTGATCAAATTTTGTAAGTATTAAAATAATAAAATTTTCTCCTGATCGAAAGATGATGACTGATATTTGCATTTTATCTCCCATAGTTTCGCCAAATCTCCCTTGTAATAAATTGACAACACCGGCTAATCTGTCGAACCTACAAATTAACGAATTGAAAAATCATGTTTTCATAAAATAATAGAGGTTAAATAACAAAACTTACCGATGTAATGTGATCTTAGTGTAATTATACGGTTTTCCCACATAATTGCGACACAATTTGACAGCACATACCGACATAATTAATTATTTTTCGAGAACTCCACACCCTGAAGTGATCCAAATGACACTGACGTAAGTGAGAAGAGAGTCTACCAATTTTAGTAGACTTTATTTGGGCATTTCTGTACGTGTCAATGTGGCATCTAGACAAGTATATAATCAAAGGTGCTAGCATTAAAAATTATAGCCGAATAAGACGGAAATTTGGTTTTACGTTCTTACCCCAGCGCCGATCTTACCCCAACATACTATACTCCTTATATGTATACTCGTTATTTACTCCTTAGGTACTCCTTATGTGCTCCTTAGGTACTCCTTATACATATACTCGATATGTACTCCTTCTGTATTCTTTATGTACTCCTTATATACTCGTTATTTACTCCTTATGTACTCGTTATGTATTCTTTATGTACTCCTTATATACTCGATATGTACTCCTTATGTATTCTTTATGTATTCTTTATGTACTCGTTATGTACTCTATGTACTTCTTATGTACTCGTTATGTATTCTTTATGTACTCCTTATGTACTCTTTATGTACTCGTTATGTATTCTTTATGTACTCCTCGTGTAGTCCTTATGTACTCCTTATGTGATGACAGTATATGGGTTGATGATGATGGTAGGTAACAGTAATTAAGCTAAATAAAGTGTAAATAATAAATTACTTTAACGAGCTGAGCGAGGTAGAGCGCGGTGAGCGGAGTCTGTTCGGCGGGCTTCATGATCACAGTACAACCGGCTGCCAGCGCCGGCCCCAGCTTCCACGCTGCCATCAACAGGGGGAAGTTCCAAGGGATGATCTGACCACACACTCCTGCGAAATAATAGTCATTTATTATGTCAGCCATAGAGAGTGGCGCAATCGCCAATAAATAATTATTCCAATGCCATATTCATAAAAAATTTTACCCTCTTAAAAAAAAAGGTTCATATAAGGTTCGCACTAGGCCACCGTGGTGGACTATAGCCTAATTCCTCTCAATATGAGAGGAGACCCGTGCCCAGCAGTGGGACAGTATATGGGTTGATGATGAATTTTGACCTAATTCTCAGAGGAGTATGTATCAGAGAGTAAGAAGACCGTATCATCACCGGACCTTCAACCTTCACTTCTATGTGACGAGGGCCTCATACAGATCGGCAGCGGCAAACAACTGTTTGTACTCAGTTTCGTCGTTGGCGCTGTCGAAAATTTAGATTTGGTAAGTTTAGGACTTTCTTTATCATTATATCACCACAGAAGGTCCACTGCCAAACAAAGGCCTCACCCATAGACTTCCACGGGGACCGGTTATATGCCACCTGCATCTACCAGTTCGTGTGTCTCTTTGACCCTGAACCTGTTGCCATGAACCTACAATGTATCATAATATGTTATAACAAAACCTTCCTCCGATCTTTTTCCAACTATGTTTGGGTCAGCTTCCAGTCTAACCAAATGCGGTTCAATATCAGTATTTTACACGAAGCGACTGCCATCAGACCGTGTGCGTTACCAGCAAAATAATGTCGAAAATAGTAATGTAAATTATACATATAGATAATTAGTTACCCAGCTTCTGTAATTCTTGCGCACATTTTTAAATTTGTTGCGCTTATAGTTTTTTTGTTATTTGACAAAAAATAAAACAAGCAAAACCACAAACGTTGGCAAGGTATCCGCCCGACCAGACAATGGCCCCAGTAGGCGGCACGCTTAGTCCACCACGTTGGCCTAGTGCGGATTGGCAGACTTCACACGCCATCGAGAAAATCTCTAAGGCATACAGGTTTCCGCACGATGTTTTCCTTCACTGTTTAAGCGAGTCATAATTAATTATTAATACGCACATGATTTCGAAAAGTCAGATGTGCGTGCCTTGGATTCGAACTCGAGACCTTAGACTTGGCAGTCCAATGGTCATACCACTAGACTATCACTGTTTTTCTCCCGGTTTCGCACAGGTGCAATGTACTAAAAACACGCATGTATATAAACCTTCCGGAAGAAATTATCTAAATTATAGCGAAAACGGTATCAAAATCCTTTCCATAGTTTAAACGATCTCAGCGGACAGACAGCGAGAAGTAACTTTGTTTTATACTATGTATGGATGCTCCACGACTTACTATTTGACCATAAATTAGGCAAATATTATTCTGTCAGTTGAATCCAGTGGTATGGAGCCTTCGCGATTGTTAGTTACATAATATTGTATTCTATGATTCACCGTGAACTTGACCATTGACGTGTTATTGAATAAACAATAGTGAGTCGAATTTTACTGCCCATTGATTGCATTGATTATCCGTTTATATGAAGGCTATGTTGTGTCAATGCTGACGCATATGTTATGTTATGCATTGAGAGAGGTAGGGTACTACTATTATGCCCTCCTACTACTATTTGAGTGGAATTATTCCCACTATGTGGATATGGGAATAATTCCACTCAAATTGGAACTGCCCGACTGGGGAAGTACCTCCGCCATGCAAATAGAAGTGAAATAACACTGCTTTGTTGTTTTCCTTACGCTGCTTTAGCTGTATTGTTTTCCTTACGGTGAGCAAGGTTGCCAGTGCTTCGCGAGTGAACGTTGTGTTTCATTTTACAGGGTCGGCAACGCGCAAGTGATACCCCTGGTGTTACAAACGTCTATAGTCTACGGTAACCGTTTACCAACAGGTGGGCCGCATGGTTGTTTGCCACATTAGTGGTACCTATAAAAAAAAAATGTTTTGTCTAGTGAGAACTTGTATTGCGCTTCATTGTAGCATTGTTATAACTGTGTTTATGCTAGTAGATGACAGCACGGTTAGCCCTGTAGGGCCACGGGTTGCGGGTTTGTTTAGTGGACGGTGATAATATTAGTATGTAATTGTTTTCCTGCATGCATCACGACTTTTTATTATTGAGATAACATGGCAAACAAGTATACGGGCCGCTTGATGGTAAGCGGAAACCGCAGCCTAGAGACGCCAGCAATTGGTAACACTCGCGTGTTATCATCTTGAGACCTCAGTTGTTAGGTCTCATATGCCCAGTAATTTCACTGGCTACGTTGCCCTTCAAACATACTAATGTTAGCTCATTATTGCTTAGCTGCAGAATATTGGCAATGTGGTGGTACAACCTCTCGCACCGCAACATAGACGAGAAAATCCTGGTGTCGGTCTACTTGGAAAGGAAAATTGTTTTGTGAATATAGGTAAGGGTCTCTCTCATTAGTCTAGTTGTCATAAACGCGACTGCTACGCTTGAGGTCCTGTATTCAATTCCTAGTTGGAGCAGTGTTAGGTATTAGGTTTTTCTAAGGAATTCTCAGTTGTAGCTCGGAGTTGGGATTTGGGTATTCCCGGGTAATGGCAATAGGCTGTAATAACATGGGACGTAAACATACCGACGAACTGCGGGTGTTCACCTACACTTATGCTTAACCCTTCGGGAAATACAGGCGAGATGGTATGTATAACATAAATGCAACAGTGATCTGCAAAAGCATAAACATTCTATACATACATATAAACAAAAACATTATAAAGTTATTCAGAAAAGGAAAAATTCGACCGCGGGCAGGATTCGAATTTTTTCCTTTTCTGAATAACTTTAAAATCTTAGCATGAAAAATGCCAAAAATATACAAAAAGATAAAAACATTATAATTATACTTCGCTACATAGTATAAAACAAAGTCGCTTCCCGCTGTCTGTCTGTCTTTATGTATGCTTAGATCTTTAAAAAGGATTTTGATGCGTTTTTTTTTAATAAATAGTGATTTCTGACATTTACGCGAATACATTGAAATAAAACTACTTTTTATGGATTTTATCGCGTTATATTGATATTATTAATCCTGACGTTTCGGACCCTTTAGTGTCCATGGTAGACTCAGTCTACCCGTGACCATGTAATAAAGTAGTTTTGTTTCAATAGATAGAGTGATTCAAGAGGAAGGTTTATATGTATAATACATGTATGTTAATAGTACCTTGCACCCGTGCGAAGCGGGGGCGGGTCGCTAGTATACAAATAAAGGTAGGGCTCTATTATCTAAGATGATATGGCAGAAATTCGCACACAGTTTATCGCAGTGACACTTGCGTGACATGCTACCCACATAATGTCACATAGCAGATTTTACGATAAACTGTGTTAACTTTAGCATAACAAAATGTTTTTCGATGTCAACAAATGTCTGAACTGTAATGGAAATTAAACTATGTGCCATAAATATTAAGGTCTCTTATTCCAAAGCGTGTTATTAAAAATATATTATAATTATACATATACAACCGTTCAAACTTGTTGATATTTTTTGTTGATATACAGAATGATATAATATGGCATGTATTAACGCGGCGACAAATTATTCTGACTGGGATTTAAAATAATTAAAGCCGGTATAATTTTAAGTAAGTAGACAGCAGCAGCTTAATAATAAGTTGTTAGTTTAATTTAAACTAGCCTCGAGTTTTTGTATTTGTTTTTTTATAAAAAAAACCTAACAACCTGAGTAGAAATTATGTTTAGGTTAGCTTATTACAAACCCAACTGCACAAACTCAAAAGTGAGATTTCACTCGCATCCTGGAGGACGAAAAGGTAACCTATGTCCTTCCTCAGAATGCAATTTATATCCTTGCGAAATTTTTATCAAGGTCTTCAGCGTTAAAAAGTACTTGTGTGGTTCTTTCCTTAGTGTTATTATTCCAAATATGGACTTGGCACACGAAGTATAGGTACCGAGGCCAATTGCCAGATGGGTGGAAGATATAGTGTGTTGGGAAGACCTGGATATGATTGGTGCAAAACAAAGGATGAATGGCGTAAAAGAGAGGAGGATTATTAAAAAACAAAATATTTTTTCAGTGTATCAATAAAAGCTGTGAATGATGATGAATATGGACTTACCGACGGGTTCATGGCGCGTATACGCCAGGTAATTGCCACTAGTTGGCAGCACCAGGCCGTGGCTCTTGTCAGCCCAGCCGGCGTAGTAGCGAAGGTTTCCTATCACTGAATCCAGGTCACCATAGTAAGAAGCTGTGTACGGCTTGCCGTTGTCGAACGTCTCCAAACTCTGGGAAGAAAAGAATTATGTTAGGCCGACTGCCGAAGGTTGTAAGAACTGCTTTTCAGAATTATGAAAGGAGCTGACCAGGCCCATCATATATGCAGTGATAGCCTAGTGGTATGACCATTGGACTGCCAAGTCGAAGGTCTCGAGTTCGAACCCAAGGCACGCACCTCGGACTATTCGAATTCATGTGCGTATTAATAATTAACCAAAATGATCAAGGTTTTTAAAATTACCCCGAGTACCTATGCATGTTCTAGTACTTGGTTTTTTGTAATGCATCACTAGTGCTTACTATAAATGTACATAATACTGCTTTTGTGTGAGTAGATTGACAGCATTGCTTTGCTTAAACCTGCTTGGATAAACGCGAGACGGTTACTGACACTAACAGGTTATTTTGCCGGTGCAAATAGAAAACATAGCACCGGTTGCGTCCCGGTAAAGCATGATATATAATATGATAATATGTAAGTATAAAAAAAAATTAAAAATATAAAATTGTTTATTTACACATAAATTAAAATTGTTGGTATTAAAGTAGGCACAATCTTTGGGCAAATTATTACATTATGTACTGTTACTGAATCCCAAACTAGGCTAGCAGCCTGTATCTTGGGAGACAGTGTTCAGTCGCACAAAAGGTAGACAGTACTGTTTGTACAAGGTCGCTGCTTATACTTTAGTATTTATAAGTAGATATAGTAGTGATTTCTACTTTTATAGTGTTATTCAGAAAGGAATCCTACTAATATTATAAATGCCAAAGTAACTGTCTGTCTGTCTGTTATTTATTTTATTTACAGTCTATTAAGTGCCTTGTATGGGTACTTAACTTTGTACCCATACAAGGCACTTAACAACACAAACACTTGGACAAAGATGTATAAATGTATCACGCAATATGTTTTTTTTTTTATTTCTTCAGGATAACAAACAATTACGTAATAATGCATAATACAGAAACATGAAATACAAAGGTTTTAAGGTAATTACGCAACCAGCACCGTTATCCACAAAATAATGTTAAATTAGTATTTAGATATTATAAAATGCACAAAACATGGTCCTCCCAGGTGTAACTCCAGGTTTTAAAACCCAGGTGTTTTTAATTAATACCTAATTATTTTATTCATAACGAATTTTTTGTCAAGACGCAAACGTCGGCGTCGGGGTCGTTCAGTACCTGTATAACTTTTTTGATGAGTGTACTTATCATTTATTAATTTTTTCATCTAGAACGAATCATTATTCAATGTAACTTCAAAGTGTATCTTCGAATGTAAAGCGTAGTGTTTCAGAAAATCGAGATAAGTAACAACGATAGAGGCATCACATTATAGAATTGGAATTAAGGCCATCCTTATCAAGGGTTAAGATAAATAACGATATTTATAGATACATATCTTTGCAAGCCGCTTACATAATTTTGCAATTCATTATGGTTGTTTAATCGAAGGTCTTATTTAGCCTCCTACATCCTACCTCATCCTACAGGCGTGTTGTGTTATATTAAAACGAGCTTCCAGTAGGTGTATAGGGAAATTAGTGTGTGCCCCTTCTAGCAACTTCTCCGTTTATTCATATTAAGAGTGCCTTGCCTAGGCATAATGGGAGTAATTCCACTCAAATTGGAGCTGCCCGACTGGGGAAGTACCTCCGCCTTGCAGAAAATCGAAGTGAAATAACACTGCTTTGAGCTGTGTTGTGTTCCTTACGGTGAGCAAAGTTGCCATTGCTCCGCGAGGAAACGTTGTGTTGGTAGTGGGGGGACTTTAACCCTTATACTGCCAACCCAACTATTCCTCTTTCGTTTTACAGGGTCGGTAACGCGCAAGGGATACCCCTGGTGTCTATAGGCTATGGTACCATCAGGTGAGCCGTATGCTTGTTAAAAAAAACGGTCTATCAGAGTCCGGTCGTAGTGAATGTGATCTCGAATTCTAAATAGCCAGGAAAAGTACTCTGAGGGTAGTTGTTAAGTAGTCAGAAAATTTTGGTAGCTCTCAAATAAAAATCATTTTATTTAGTATTATTTATTATTTTACATTATTTATGACACTAATAGTGAGCTAACTACTCCTACCTGCCAGTTAAGTGTTATTTCCTTAAAATAACAACTTTGATATTTTCACTGTTTTGGACACACAACACACAATGGAGGCAATCAACCGAAGTATCTCCGAAATGAGCACCTTGTTTAATAAGAAGATGGCTGATTTTGAGTTGGAGTTACAAAAAACTCCTAACACTGCATCTTCTACAACTTCTGGTCTGGCGGCTGAGTTTGCATCGTTCCGGACATTTATTGTACAGGCACTTGGATCCCTTCAGCAGCAGGTGGAGGCTCTTGCACAAGGCCTAGATAGGCTGGAGATGCGTGGACGGCGGAAAATCTTGCTGATTCACGGTGTGCCAGAAGTCAAAGAAGAGGTGACCTCACAAGTGGTGGCTAACTTTATTATTGATCGCCTTAAAGTAAGTTTTACTACAGCTGATATTAAGCGTTGTCACAGGATGGGACGTAGCTCAACTCACAAACCCAGGCCAATCCTCATCAAATTCCATGATGTGACTCTGCGGGACCAGGTCTGGTTTGGTAAAACCAAGTTGAAAGGTTGTGGTATCACCATTTCTGAGTTCCTGACTCGAACCAGGCATAACATCTTTATGGTAGCACGGGAGAGGTTTGGCGTGTCCCAATGCTGGACTCGTGAGGGCACTGTGTATGTCCTGGGTCCTAATGGCAAGCGGCAGCGTATTGATTCCCGCACTGAACTGGACAAGATTGGACAGCAATTAGAACAGGAGCAGCCGGATCACTCCAACACACAGGCAGTACCAGTGGCGAGGGTCATTACGAAGTCTAAACGTGTTGCGGCCAAAAAGTGATAATAATATTAACTTTTGCACAGTCCAGGTAACTTTACTTCGCCAAGTACCCGCTATAATCATATTTCTGCATAGCGTATTTATTTTTCAATGACCCACTCTTTTTTCGTTTTGCATAATTTATTTCTAACACTTTCGTAGTCATTTTTTAACTCTCTAGCCTCCAATGTAAAAATAATTCCAACCAAATGAATGACACATCAATATGTCAATTTCAACTAAATTGTCAATGTCAAAGTCAGCATTTGCTATCAGCAGTCACCTGTTGATTGCGAGTTAGTATAATAACTTCATGGTTATAAGTTTTAAGTTTTCGTTTTATAATTTTAATAAATATTTTTATGATGGTAATAACATTCGAAGTGGACATTATATATATGTATAATATTTTTATTAGTTGCCTGGACTCTATTTGTTGTATTTTATTCTGTATTGATCTCACACAGCTGGCAGGTGGATTGGATGAAAGTTTTAGTTTTGTAAACCTTTTTTTTTTTTTAAGTTTTATTAGTATTTTATACCTATATATTATATATTTATCATTTTTATTTATAAGCATATATTTTTATGTCAGTACTCAGTAGCAGTGATACTGATACATTCTTCTCGTTAAGTAGTGATGATGAAAGCTTTGCAAGTATTCCATCTCTGTCTCATACTCTTGATACCACTTTTTCAGATGTGCCAAAGAATTTTAATGTTGTCCACATAAACGCTCAGAGTATTCCGGCTCATTTCCCCGATATGCTGGACAGTTTTGACTGTAAGAATATCCATGCCATCCTTGTCTCGGAGTCGTGGCTAAAACCTTGTCTTCCTTCGTCCTCTTATTCTCTACCAGGCTTTCAGCTCATTAGGAATGATCGTGCGGTTGGTGGTGGTGGTGGTGTGGCCATTTATCTACGTACTTATATTCCTTATACTATTGTAAATATGTCAACACAGCCTCCTCCGCTGAACGCCGGCGAACATCTTTTTCTGGATGTTGAACTCCACCACAAAAAGGTCCTCCTTGGTGTTTATTACTGTCCTTCTTTACGTATTAATTTCTTCTCCTCCTTTGAAAAGATCTTGGAATCTCTACTGCCTTCTTACAGTCACACCATCATCATGGGTGATTTTAACACCTGTCTCCTTAAAGATGATTACCGTTCTTCTTCTTTCCGTCATGTGACTGAATCCTGTAATCTTTCCATCCTTGACCTCGGTGCTTCACATCATTTCCCTAACTCTATTCCTTCACTTCTTGACCTTATCTTGGTTTCATCTTCGCTTCATGTCGCTAAGCATGGTCAATGTGCAGCAGACAACTTTTCCTATCACGACCTGATTTATCTCTCTTACAAAATTCGCCCACCTAAGGCAAAATCTAAAACTCTTCTTCTTCGCAATTTCGGTGGTATGAATCTTGATCGTCTTCGAGACGATGCTAATAACATAGACTGGGCTCCTGTGCTTGCATCCACATCGGTTGGTGAGCAGGTCGACCTGCTTACGGACAATTTGATCAAGCTCTATGATCAGCATGCTCCTATTCGAGCTGTTAAAATTAAACACCTCCCATCACCTTGGCTTACTGATGAAATTAAAACTTTAATGTGTAAGAAAGCTATGGCAAAATCGAGATACAAAACTAGGCCTTCGGATCACAGTTGGGAAAAATTTGTATCCATTAGAAATCACTGCAATAAGGTGTGTAGGAATGCACAACGCCAACATATCCATAAGTCCGTTCAAAACGGTGATCCAGCTAAAGTATGGAAATTTCTCAAATCAGTAGGGGTCGGGAAATCACAGCATGACACTATTCCTAAAGACTTAGATATTAATTCACTTAACAAGCATTTTTCTTCTGCGGCTGACTTTGATCAGACTACTAAAGCTCATACACTTAATTATCTTTCTAATCTCCCGACTCCCGATATTTCGTCTTTTGTCTTTAATCAATTCACCGCTTGTGATGTTAAAAGGAGCATCATATCGATTACATCCAATGCTGTTGGATGTGACTGTATCAGCCGTAATATGATCATTCCTATCCTTGATGAAATCCTTCCTGTTATCGTCCATATCCTGAATTACTCTGTAACCAGTAGTACCTTTCCAAATGCTTGGAAGGTTGCTCACATCATTCCTCTACCCAAAAAGTCGAATCCCTCATCCTTATCCGATTTTCGTCCCATTTCTATATTACCATTCCTGTCCAAAGTCCTTGAAGGCTTAATTCATCAGCAACTTAGCTATTTCCTCTCCAAAAATGGCCTCCTGAATCCCCTCCAATCTGGTTTCCGTCCGGGACACAGTACCACCTCAGCCCTTGTTAATATTACGGATGATATAAGATCAGGCATGGAGAACGGCAAATTAACAGTTCTTGTACTATTAGATTTTACCAATGCCTTCAATACTGTTGATTTTGATATTTTGATTGGTATACTTCGCTCTTTTAACATATCTCCATCGGTGAATGATTGGTTTCATAGTTACCTGTCTGGTCGCCGACAGCGAATTTGTATCGAAGACTCCTATTCTTCTTGGTGCAACACGTCTGCCGGTGTGCCTCAGGGTGGCGTTCTCTCCCCACTTCTTTTCGCAATTTTTATAAATTCAATCTCTCATACACTAGCTTCCTCTTACCACCTTTATGCTGATGATCTTCAAATTTACAATCAAGCGCCACTTGATAAGTTGTCAGAAGCCATCGACGTCATTAATTTAGATCTTGCTCGCCTAGGTGACTGGAGTACAAAGTTTGGTCTGAAGATCAATCCCTTAAAAACCCAAGTAACCGTTGTTGGAAGTTCCCGGACGGTGTCCAGGATTGATTGGTCGATACTTCCACAGGTCTCTTTTAATAATGTTCCAATTCCTATTACCGATAAAGTCAAGAACTTGGGAATATATATTGATAGAACACTTTCTTGGAATGCGCAACTGCAGGAAGTTAGCCGTAAGATGTTTGCAGCGGTTGGCTCCTTGAGACGCCTTAGAAATTTTCTTCCTATTACCACCAAAATTGCACTTGCTCAATCTCTTCTCCTTCCTATCCTAGACTACGCTGATGCCAGCTATCTTGATCTTACCGAAGAGCAGTTTGATAAACTTGAGCGACTCCAAAACTTATGCATCAGATTTATATTTGGTTTGCGCAAATATGATCACGTTTCTGAATTTCGTGCTAAGCTCAAATGGCTGCCTATCCGCCTTCGCCGGAATGCTCGTATTCTTTCTCTTTTATATAATATTCTTTTTAACCCTTCCACCCCGCTCTATCTAAAAGACCGCTTTGAGTACCTCTGCGACACTCACAATAGATGTTTGAGATCTTCGGACAACTTGAAACTAAAAATTCAAATGCACTCCACCAGCTTTTTTAAGAAATCGTTCACGATTCAAGCGGCTCTGCTGTGGAACGCTTTGCCGGTTAACATTAGACGAGCTCAATCGTTACCTATCTTTAAAAGGCTGGTGAAAGATCATTATCTTTCCCTTAAATCCAAGAATGCTTAACTTGCTACTCGCTTGCACTGTCATCATTAATTTTCCTTAACTTAATATATTATATATTTATATATTTAATATTATATTTATATATTTAATATTATATTTATATATATATACATTTAATATGTAAGTACCTATATATTTATGAGTATATATTTATTTATTCTTATTTCTTACATACTATATAAAATAATAATTAATTTTCAATTTTAGTACGCCTAAACTACCCAATGTGTTTCCTTTCCTTCAGTCCATCCAAAGGTTGTCTGGAAGAGATCGCCTTGTGCGATAAGACCGCCCATTGTACCAACTCTTTATGTGGCTTTTTTTATTTTTGTAATTTTGTTCTGGTGTGCAATAAAGTGTATATAAATAAATAAATAAATAAATAAATTTACTTTTATTTTTTCAATAAGTATCGGTTTTCAGTATTGCATCAATCGACGTGCTAATGATTTTCATTTTGACTGAATGTTTTTTTTTATATACAACATCATTATTAGTATAGGCGAAACCTGAAACACGTGTCTAGTATTTTTATGTAAAGAATCTATGTACAGTATTTCTAAACGGTATCATGACAAAATCACAAAGTTATAAGCATGTTATGTTACGTCGTTGTCCATGCAAAAACATGCGCACCGCGCGGCACGAGGCGCCCACGCGCCGCCGCCCGCGCCCACCCGCCCCGCGTCGTCTTGTGCGAAATTGAAAGAAATAATTTGGCAGTAGTACCTAACCATACGGCGATTTTATTGCAATTAACTGGTGATAACATTTTTCATCATACTTGCAGGCTTTGGACTACCGCAATGGTTGTGTAGGTAGATATTATTATGTACTTTATTCGTAAATACGGCCGTAAGTAATAACATTTAGTCAATGCGATTAGTGCACCTTATGCCAACCACTTAAAGTTCAAAGTGGATGAAAAGTGTTAAACATCGCATTACTTAACCATAGCAGGTTGTAGGTGTAAATAACAACTTTCTACATTTAACCGTTTTGGCTAGGCATGGCATGTTTAATAATTTAAATCATCACTTTTTACAATGATTGACTTTAAAGTTATTTTAGCGAAGCAAAAATCCGACCGCGGGCAGGATTCGAACCGACGTCTTCTGTTTAGGTACACCAGACGCTATGACCACTAAGTAAATTACGACGTAAATTTTGTTGTTGTTGAAATAACTTTAAAATCTATCCTAATTGACTTGATTGTAAATAGTGTTCAACAATGTTTACAATATCTTAGGTACTTATCAATGTTTGTGTATGAGAAAAACATTATTACACGACACTTTTTACTCACGTTTTGTACACACGACACTTTTTACTCACTTTTTGTACACACGACACTTTTTACTCACTTTTTGTACACACGACACTTTTTACTCATGTTTTGTACACAGTTCACACACGATCAACCGAAGCACAACTACTCGGACGGGCACTCGCGACATGTAGGTACCTAACTGAACGGGAGCACGATACGTGCACAGTGACCTGTAGCATCCGGGCGACTGAAGGGATGTGGATTAGCCCCTGCCCCGCGTGCGCCCGCGCCCGCGCAGTCCTGCTTCGACCGTGGCATGTGTCACGTGGCATGCCGCGTGACCTGTGTTGCGCGCATATGATTGCGGATAGGTACTTAGTGTCGCTCGGTGTCCTACTCGTAACATTTTTTAAATGTTTTTGGGACAAAATATAACATGATGTAAAAATTATTGGAATCGATTCAGTTACTGATTCTGAACAAACTATATTCAGGTTTCGCATATACTAATAATAATGTTGTATAGACCTTGTAGGAGGACATACAGTACCTTTTGATAAAAAAAGTCCTTTGGGGACGGCGAGTTAAACTACAACAGCTAGTAATTAATAAACAAGGAAAACGTGGGTCGTTGCCCTTAAAACGAACTACGAATAAACATAGAATTGTAAAATATGTAGGTAAATATTCATGAATTAAAAGTTAAATAATGATTTCAATAGTAAAAGACACAATGTCTTATCCAAGTAATTTAAATTTAATTGGCTTCGGTTCAGTAGTTTCTAAAAACAAGCTTCAATAGATAAAATACCTATTTGGCGTGTAATTTAGATTATAATCTTGTTTTTAATTTATCTATTGGTGCAAATTTCACGATCCCATCGCAGTTCGTGGGTTCGATTGGTTGATATTTGTTGCTTGTTAACTCATATTCATCCACAGGTGATGTGTACGAAGAATGAGAAAATATTTTTATAATTACTTACAATAATAATAATAAATATTTATTCCAGGTTATAAATAACCATACAACATTGTTAAAATTGATCACAGATTTAACCATAAAAACATTCAAAATTTAAAAATAAACATTAAAAGCAAA
Organism: Acronicta alni; assembly: GCA_964056405.1. NCBI lineage: Eukaryota > Metazoa > Arthropoda > Insecta > Lepidoptera > Noctuidae > Acronicta > Acronicta alni. The sequence goes on from OZ043928.1 coordinate 11,031,414, forward strand.
ATCAATTTCTGCAGGTACCTACTTCGTTCTAAGTTTAAAATACTTACGGCCAAGTATGTCCTGTCCCTCTCGACAAGGTCGGCTAATCTGTTGATGAGGTATCCACGTCGCGCGGCGTCCATTTTCCTCCATGGTGAGCCTAGCCTGAGGACAAAATATTTTATAGTAACAGCAAATTATAGGACTTCTACTGTTCGGTACGAACACTTATATTGTCTTGTAAGCAATTACTACAATGCGCGATGCGGTAATTAGGCCATTGAGCGCCGCCGTATTGCACTTTTATCATATTAGTAATAAGTATCATCAGTGCATATTTCGCCGTTGCCGGGTGCGCTCATTAACATTCAACATCCATCTAGGATAACATTTAACACTTAAGAACAATTTGTAGAAAGTGAAATACAGACTCTGAGTTACCGTAAACCTTCTATCATTAAAACAAACAACCCCACGCTCAGGCACCAACATCTACGTATATAAATCTAATCCATGAAGCAATCACAAAAATGCAGAAAGTGATGGTCATTTATTAATGGCAAAGGCTTTTTAGTTTAGCAGGTTTCACTGTAACATTTGCTATGATGAAACCCGCTAAACAAAAAAGCCTTGTCAAATATTTACAAGCTACTCCGTTTGGTTGTAAGCTGTGTTACACTTACAACCAAACGCAGCTTGTAAATTTCCGTTATGGTCGTGGTGATTGTTATGAATCCCATGACTATGGGGCAACGGAAGCGGGGTTTTAGTCGGTAGGAGTCCGACATACCCCGCCGCCTCCACAGGTGGCAGACGATCCATGAGGATTTTCCTTACTATATTAATGATTTTTTTAATATAGTAAGGAAAATCCTCATGTCAAATTAGCAGACCGCATCAAAAATAGCATACTGCGCTCCAAAACCCAGATCGCTGACATTGGCCAAAAAGCTGCTAGCTTGAAGTAGAACTGGGCTGGACATGTCTGTCGCATGTCAAAAAAGCTGTGGGCTAAACGAAGTACCTAATGAGTCCCACAAAACGGCAGACGACAGCGCAGCAGGCCTTTTTCTTTTTTGTTTACGATGGGAAACCTTCAAAAGGCTACCGGTCTACGGGGGTTAGACCGGGGAGTGTGGGATTCTTACCCACTAAAACCACCCCGGTGGCCACCATCAGCTCATGGAGGGGGGCACTGGGTCCTCTTAATAGACCACCCCAGAACCCCCCTGTGCACCGCCTATTAAGGCACATCCCTGGGAGCGCGGCAGGCCTAGACGAAGATGGCGGGATGAGCTTGACTTTTTCTGGAAGGATGGGCCCAAAATAGTCTTGAACCGTGAGGAATGGAAGGAGGGTAGGGAGGCCTTTGCCCTGTAGAGTGCAGTGGGACGACAACGGCCAAAATAATAATAATAATAAAAAAATACATTAATATACCTACTCTGATACCTTTTGCCCACAGGTGTAGGCAGAAATTAATATTTATATATATGCCCTTATAATACATAAGAAATACCCAGACAAACACAAACACTTATATTCCTCACATAAATATTTGTGTTGTTCCTGTGGGAATCGAACCCACGACCTCGTGATCAACAGTCCGCACGCGAACCACTAGACCACAGACGTCGTGAAAACATGAAAGATTGGGGGCAAGCTCATAGACAATATTATAGTAAGTTGTGGTGGGGTACCTAAAGGCTTCTTTGGCAGCTTTCACAGCCTTGTCCACATCATTCTTGTTGGCCTGTTGAACTTCAGCAATAACCTGACCAGTTGTAGGGTTTTCTGTCTTGAATGTCTTGCCATCTGATGACTTCACCCATTCATTGTTGATGAACAGCTAAACAATAAACAAATATGAATAGCCTGCTTTCGTCTTTGGGTTGGAATGTAAACATGTGTGTGCATTTGAGCACTAATAACTCATTATTATACACAGTGTTTCAATTTATCGTCTGAAACGAAAGGACACCATTATTTCAATATTATCTTGAAAAATAAAAAGAGAGCTGTTTATTAGAAAAAAGTTTAAGTCTCTCAACAAAATGTAGGATGTAGCTTTTTTTTTGCACTTGAACTTCATGGTTGATTCTTTACAAGAAATTGTTGATCATGATGAGTAGAAGTATATCCTTCCGGCTGTAAGACGTCAAAAAAACATGGTGTATAGTATCATAGCTGATCAGACCGATCCAGACTTTTCCTTTTTGATCTGCTTCTAAGGGTAGTAGTGTGATGTTAAATACCCTATTACCTTCCTCTAGAATTGGGCTAAGAAATGCAAAAAGAGTTTTTCAAATCTTGCATGTAGTTTCAGATACACATTCATACAACATACATAGCACATTCAAACAAACAAAAATATCTTCTGCTCTAGTATACTTATTAGTATATAGATTAACAATCATAGTTTTTTTTTTAACAAGATTTAAATTTTAGACAAAGAAAAAATCAATCTCAGACATGGTTTGAACCTGTGTCCTTCCGTTGAAGTACACTGTATGCTTTAGCCAACTAAGCTACCTATTTTCTCTTAAAATTGACATGTTTAGTATTGTTATTTAATGACAAATATAAAAATAAGGAATAAATGTTGTTTTGTATTAGGTATTATTAAAAAAAATATTTGATACTGTTGTTAAAATTAATGGATTATAAATAAACAAATATTTTCCTAGTAAGTTATTATCAGCCCAGTTTGTCTCACTTTTAGACAGGATTGGTGTTTTCATTTCAAATAATTTTAAAATCTTGTAACTATGCGAAATTAAGATTTGGAAAAAATAATCATTTTACATTTGTTATTCATTTTTAAAAATAAAATCAATATTTTTTTTATACTAAACAGAAATTTATCTGGGATAATTTAATAATGAAATGGAATATTTTTTAATATAAAGTTTAATACCTGCTGTTTTATGGTTTTTAACATTTTGTAGTTTATAACAATAAATAGCTATATATTATCGAAACGGCTTGACCGATTTTGATGAAATTTTTTGTGCTTATCGGGGAGGTCTGAGAATAGGCCAACATCTATTTTTCATAACCCTAAATTTTTTTTTTATGGCAAAACAACGTTTGCGGGGACAGCTAGTATTATGTATAAATCTAGACCAAGTATGTCTATGTACCTACCTTAATAAACTTAAAAAATATTCTGGTCTAATTTTATTTCTATAAAATAATTCTATACTTATACAGGATAGGTAAACTTTATATTTAAAAATTATTCTGGTTCATTATTGGTATGTGGTCACAGGCAACATCACCCAGATAAATTGCATACCTATCTAGTTTAGACTATGACGCTAGTGAATGAGAACCTGCTGATATGAGCTTATAATCAAGTCTTATCATCAAATTATTTGTGTACCTCTACAAGATATCTAAGTATTTAATTACTTACATATTAATAATACTAAGAAAATAATAAACAAAGAATAAAATAAAGACCAAACATTTTTTATTTATTTAAACAGTCCATAAATTTATTAAAGTACTTACATAATATAAATTTTAAATTAAAATGAATTATTGAATTAAGTATATAAAAATATAGTAGCCCACTGATATCAGAGGAATAAATCCCCATAAGTAGATTGTTTTTTTATTATAGATAAATAAAATATTCGTAACTGAGGATTCTGAACCCTGAGGTGCCGCGCCGGCCGCCTTGAAAACTTATATTAAAAATATAGTATTTATTAAGAAACATGCATTTTTGTACATGTTTTATACCAAATTGTAACAGTTAAAATATTAATATATCATAATATGTTTATTATTTGTTAGAAATATCACATACCCCAGTGTATAGAATTTCTGGATTCGTCTGAGGCGCTGGGGCTGGGGCAGCTGCTGTTGCGAATCTAGCATTTTGCTGAACCACTTTACTTATTTTTCGTAACATTTTGCTCAGACACGTGTAAATAGACACCCCTGTTTATTTTTTTAGCTCCGGAATCCGACACTATCGCAGTCAGGTCAGTCACCGGCGAGGACTTAGTTATAGAGATGAGACGTATATACTGGTAGAGGTATATATACCAAGTATGTGCTTCCCAGTACATAGACCGGGTACGGACCGAAATACTGGGTAAATACCTTGAAGGTATGACGTCAGACGCATAGTACGATACGAACCGCTACCACAAGGTAGCGCCCAGTTTTATCGGTACTTCGGTACGCCGAAGCAACCCGAAGCTACCCGACAGCTTACGAAGGGACCCGAAACGTCATTCGTGCTTTATGAACATTCGGTTGATTTAATTTAGTGAGACAAAATGGGTACTTATTTTTACGTGCATAAGGAACATAATAGCATAATTACATTTTTTGTCACGACGTGAAAGAGTTCATTAGTTTGTTTATGTTAGGGAATATTATTACGTGTTTGAATGTTTACGTTGTCTAGTGGTACTTCTTAGGTCGACAATGTTTTGATTTTTTGCGTCAGTTGTGATTGCGATTTCGTTACACCTGTTTGTTTTTATCTAGAAAAGTGTATAGTAGACACGTATAATTATTGAATAATAATAGCTTTTATTTATGTGTAACAACTTTGTGGTGTAAATATATTCAAGAAAGTGTAAATATTAGTTGGATAGTACTTAGGTTAGGTATTCTTCTTAATAGGTATATTAGAGGACTTATATTTTATAAATTAGTAATAATGGCTCCTAAAAAAAGTGTGGCATGGGATCACTTTACCGATAAAGGTGATTTTAAAGCAGAGTGTAAAATGTGTAAAGCTGTTTTCTCTATAGGTACTTGAAACGTCGTACCTACATTATATTGGAGGCATACCATACTTATCGCATACGTTTACTTATCGAAATCCTACCACACCCAAATACTTAGAAGTATTTTGATACGTGGTATTTGTACCAAGTATTTAGTGATACCCATACCTTAAAGGCCGGGTATGGAGAATGGCAGGTATATCTCATCTCTACTTAGTTAGTCGTAACACCGCGGACTTACCGATACCGATAAACCGATTATCGAGTCAATTCGAGTCCGACAAACGAACGAGTGAACTATAAACTGTGAATGAATAGTGTGAATGTGTTTGTGACTTTGTGACACTAATCACTATCGTGCGAGACGTCTGTATGTGTGACTCACAGACACACACTGAGACGTGATACTGATAAATTATCAAGTTGCACTCTCAGGTTGCACTAACACACACTGATTACAGTGGCTCTAAAATAATTATGACTGAGTTCAGGCACTTCCGTCATCCAACATAGGGACTATGTTGGATGACACAACTTTTCGGCTTGCTACATGCCTACGTCTGGGTGCTCCTCGTGTTTCTCCGCATCGCTGTCATTGTGGCGAGTCAGTCGATAGCCTCGGACATCATGGCATGTCGTGGGGTCCGAGTGCCCGTCTCCTTATCAAGGAAATATCAAGGAGACTGGTCGACTCTTCGCGTGACCAGTGCTGGCTTGTTTCTAGCGGAACGCATAAGCATTGCCATTCAACGTGGCAATGCAGCCAGTCTTTTGGGCACGTTGCCGGACGACAGCGATGCCGAGGAATACTTTGACGCCTAAGTACTAGCGTTTGTACTTTTATTTATTTTATTTTTGTTTTAAGTTTTGGTATAGGTAAGTATGTATTTTTTGTAAATATGTAATTATTATTTGGTAAGTCTATTGTAAATATATGTTAGGTATTCCTGTATGATTATCCGTAAAATTTAATTCATATAATCTAATAAAAAAACACTGAATTGAAGAGACGCATTTATTAAACACGTTATCGCAAAATATATGTCAGTCGTTAGGTATCGTGTTTGCGTGATGGACATCTCGGTTAAAGAATTTATACCAGGAAGAACTTCTTCCTGATATAAATTATTTTACGTTTCTGGTCTCGCTGATGCGCATTTTCTCTTTATTGTTAACACACGAAAATATCGTTAGGCGCATAACTCTCTTTTACTCTTATGCCCAATCTTTTAACATCATCTTCATCTTCCTGTTCTTGTCCCAATCTATTTGGGGTCGGCGCAGTATGTCTATTTCTTCTATTAATCCATGTCAGCCGTCACATCATAGTATATCACTCATATTCGATTTGCCGACAACATCGCTACAGTATCTCAGCACAATGTTCATTGATTTCTTGTTTCCCAACCGGTGGGTTTTAAAATGAACATGGGCAAGACAAAAGGATTTCCGGGATATTCCGACATTTTTCTGGGATAAAAAGTAGCTTCTAACTTTATTCCCGGTCACATACTACAATTATATGTATGAAATTTCATTCAAATCCCGTAGATAAGTAGTTCTTCTGTATCGGTTTTTCAGGATTTCCGGGATATTCCGACATTTTTCTGGGATAAAAAGTAGCCTATACTTTATTCCCGGTCACATAGTATTCGTGTACCGTATTTCATGCAAATCGGTTCAGCCGTTTTTGGGTGATTGAGTAACAAGTAAACAAACCAACAAACAAACAAACATCCAAACTTTCACATTTATAATATTAGTAAGAAGTAAGAATAAAATATTAGTAAGATTATCTCTGAACTGGATCATCAATTCATCAGACAGAACAGATGTTATGATGACAATGCACAAGAGCACAATTATTATTTTTATTTTTACTTGATGGCAAAAGAGCACAATATTAGTGTTAACATGACAAAGTGAAACACGTCAAAGTCACATATTTATAGTCTATAGTGACACTGACAACCACACTATCTATCTACCGCAGTGTCACTCATGTGGTCACTTGTGGGATCAAAATAATAGTGCAAAATACTGCAAATTATTGTTTCGTGTTCTGATAATACTGAATTAAATTGTATACCGAATGGAAAATGGAAAATACAAAAAAACAATCTTTAAGTCGGGCTCTATACAAAGAAATTGACTCAAAATTTCTGCGAATCGTTAAGTCTTTTGACAAACAAATAACGAAAAATTTAAGGGAAGGTGGAATCGCAACAAGGTATGGTGAACTTTGAGTTTGAACATAAGTACATTGATTCCGGTTTATATTTTCTTACGTATAGTACGTTCCAATGTCTCAAGTTTTGTACTATTATGACATTATTTTATTTCAGACCATCTAATTCAAATGGCCTGTGGTGTTGTACACTTCTTCCTGCAGTTCTAATGTTATACTCCTCATTGTACAAAGTATCAGAACTTTACACCCTATTGGCGTACATATCTGTTGGATTAATGGCCTATTGTTTACTTTTCATCATTTTTGTATCTGTGTCATGCTTGGTCCTCAAAGAGAATATCTTTGGAGGATGTGCAGCATCAAGTCTTACAGCTGTACTGTTATTGTATGCAATTCAAGGACAAGGTAATCATTCAACTATGAAGCATTGTAAAATAATGTAACAAACAATAAAATTATGTTTTAAACTTCTGTAAAATATTTAAACTCACAATATAAGAACCAAAGTGCAAGGGACTATTTTAAAAATCTTCTCAAAATGCAGCTAGCCTGTATGGGCCCACCGCAGAGCAAAGGTCCAGCTTAATCAGTTCCATACTCACAATATACTGTTTATTTTTTTCCAGGTCTTCTATTCTCACTGATATACTCAATGTCAGCTGTGTACTCGTTCAGTTCACTGCTCAGATGGTCTCTTGTTGCATTTCCCAAGACATTCACGATAGGGGAAGCAATGATTGTAGTACAAAGCATTGTCTTGTTTGCAATCATGGCTGTCACAAAGGTATTATATAATATGGGTGATCAAGATGATGATGAAATGACATTCATCAACTCTGTCAACTTTGTAAGTATTATGTTTTGGTACACATTAACCTTCTGACTGCCACGGACATGTATAGACGTCAAATGAAAACTTACTCACGACGTCAACGACGGCACGTCAAAAATACCACTTTTTTTTTAGTTCAAAATAAATACTTATAAATAAATTTGTTGTTTTTTTACCTATTATTAGATACTAGATTTTGTCACTTGGCGTAGAGAACACGGATTTTCATTATTGACGTGGCGGTCAAAAGGTTAACTAACTAGCTGAATACTAAAAAAACAATTATTTCAAAGGGTCCATTCAGTTCATTTTGTTCTTGATGATAACTGAGGTGATGGTCATTATTATAGCATATAGGTATTCCAATCTCATGTTTATTCTTAGCAAGATTTTTCATTTAAGCAATACCAGGCCATATAAGAATACCCATGATACAAAAATATCATAATTATTCAGTGTCATAAAGATGACTCATACCTATTAAGTGTTAAAATGAATAATCATAATGTGTAGATAGTAGGTATGTGATTATTTATAATTAATTTATTAATAATTCTAAATTGTGTATTGTTTTTATATTTTATTTATTATCTTATGCTCATGCTTTTCATCATCATCATCATTCGCAGCCCAAATTCATACTTCATGGATATAGGCCTCTCTTTTGTAACTCCAATTTCTTATGCCCTTACTAAAAATATTTTTTTTATTTTTCCACACTCATATCTCCACAATGGATAATGTTTCAAAATCACAACAAATATTTTAACAGCAGCATGATCAATTCCCTGCTATTCATTACATTCTTTTTATTTTTTTATCTATCACAAAAAATATTCCCTATTTTCAGACTATATTATCATCAGTGGGAATTATTGTTACAGCGTTATGTACTTTGGATGACTCCCATAAAACTCTGGCAGCTCTTGCGTACATAGTCAGTGTAGCTGGGACATATGCTCTAATGATATTGCATGTTAATGTTGGAGTTGATTGTATAGTTAGACTTACAGCATATATCTTTCTGGATCCTCATAAAGTGAGTATTCTGTTTATTAATACTATAGAATTGTTTTTTTTCTGTGATATTTTTGCACATTATCACACCTTTATTCCCTGGAGGCTTTATTTTAATAAGATTATGGATATTGAAATATAACTACTTTATATGGATTTTATTTTGTTATGTTTATAATATTTATATCGAAATTTCGAACCCGTTACAGAGATTATGGATGATTAATATTAGTGTTATATTAATTTCCAGGTTAAATTATTTTTCTTCTGGTTCTGCCTAGCCGCTGTAGCAGCTGTTGTGATATTAATCCGCACTCAACTTGCTGTCAAAGCGAGCACCGTTACTCGCAAGACATTTCACATACTAGCTGCCATAGTGTTTCTCTCAGGAATCTTATACGACGTCCATTTGATGACTCTTGCCGCTGGATTCGGATTTTCTCTTATAATTTTAATCGAGGTAAATAAAAAGAAGAATAATTTGAGCAAATCTACTATGGTGGAACTTGACAACTCCTAAAATAGTGGATATTACGCATTTTTTTTAATTTGCATTACAAAATTCAGTTATTTTTCAGGCACTCAGGAAATCAGGAATAGAGCCAATATCATCAGCACTGCAGGCAGCATTTGAAGTGTATAGTGATGAGAAGGTATGTTTTGCAAGATATACATAGCTCTTACTCAACCAATCAATCAGCCTAACATGCTTTTGGTGTTGCAATTGTAACAATCCCTGTAACATAACACTAGTATGTACAGATGCTAGCAGGTCAAGCTATCCAAAACTAACAAACTTTCCCAATTGAAAATGAACCTTATTATTTTGTGTTAAAGTTGAAAATCTATCAAAGAAATTTGAAAAAATTGGGGTAGTTTGATGTGCTGGCTTATCTCTGTAAATAATTTTACATCTGTGGACTTGAAGGTTTTGGCAGAGGTATATATCCCATAACCCACATATTTTGATGCCATGTAATAGGGCGCGAGCCTATTGAAATCCCCTCTAGGCATTTGCCACAAGGCTACATTACTAGATTTGGATAAGAAACAGGTCAAGAACATGGTGTAAGTAATTTGACATTACATAATATGATATCAAAGTTTCATTTTATATCATCCTCCAATCCTTTTTCCCTAATGGGGTCGGCTTCCATCTTCCAGTTTAACCAGATTGGCTACAGTATTTATTCGAAGCGACTGCCACAAGACCTCTGTAACGCAATTTCTGGGTAATACCGATATCTTGAGGATAGACTGGCTGTCAGGCATGTTGGGCTGCTGACGATTGTCATATATGTGTCTGTATGACTACCGAGACCGCCTGCTTTACGTGCTCTCCGAGGCACGGAGGGGTCTCGATGTTGTTATCAATGGTCACCCATCCACGGACTGACCGCGGCTAGCGCAGCTTAACCTTGCTTAGATCAGTTATACATAATTATATTTGGTTAGCATAAAAATGTTCTGGTACCAATCAACCATAGTCATAATAGAATAGAATATTCTTTATTGTACACCATAAACAAATGCCAAGTACATGTTTATAAATGATAGAATGGTACAATGGGCGGTCTTATCGATAAAAGCGATCTCTTACAGACAACCTTTGGATGGATTTAAGAGAAACGTCATAATGTTCATTTTATCTCCAGGATGTGGGTAGTTTCGCGATGACACCAATGTACCTCTACGTAGGGATGGCTTGTCCTCTGTTTTTGGTGCCAGTACACCAGGGCTACGAGTTGGAACTGCTCAGTGGAGTTCTATCGATAGGGGTGGGCGACACTGCTGCTAGTTGGTTCGGTTCCAAATATGGATTCAATAAGTGGTCAGGTGAGTTATTTAATTATACTTTATAGATCTAGCTGTTTGGCAGTCACAATTATCTATAGGTCAGTGACCGTAAGCGACCCTGTTGGGCGTGGCGTCCTGGGTTCGATTTTCTGAGCAGTCTTATTAGATTTCCTTTACGCAATATCCTCAATAGCTGCTTGGTTTATGGCAATTGGCTCGTCGCTTATTACATAGGACCTAAAATATACGCCAACGTCAAACGTACATATAAATATTCTTGAACAATTGTACACAGCATCATCTAGCCCCAAACTGAGCAGAGCTTGTACTATGGGTACTAGGCAATGGATATAAGTACTTACTTGTATACTTTTTTTTTTGCAAATACATACTTAAAATACATAAGAAAAACACAAACACTTGTGTATTAATATTTGTGTTCTGTGGGAATGAACCCACGACCTCGTGATCAGCAGTCCAACACGCGAACCACTAGACCACAGACAGTACATAAGTACAGATCTACCTCAAAAATACGAACTTGTGCCTTGGAAAAGGCGGACTACATCATTTAGTGTCGTTACTGATGCCAAATGTTTTCTTAAATTTCGTTAGTCTGATCATTTTAAATTTTTTCTTTTCTTTTCTTTTCAGATGGACAGAAAACGTTAGAAGGCACAGTATTCAATATTTTATCACAAGTGGCGGTGGTGCATGCATTAGACATGTTTGGTTAGTATATAAATCCAAAGAATAGTAATTAAATTCACACTTTATAATTACATTTCTTTTTCTTTTATTCTGTATCAAAAAAATATCTTTTTTTTTATAATACTAGCTGACCCCGCAAACGTTGTTTTAACATAAAAAAAATATTGGGGTGGGTCACCCTTATCACTTAGGGGTATGAAAAATAGATGTTGGCCGATTCTCAGACCTCCCCGATATGCTCACAAAATTTCATGAGAATCGGTCAAGTCGTTTCGGAGGAGTACGGGAACGAACATTGTGACACGAGAATTTTATATATAAGATATATCTGATACCTGTTAGAATATAATATATATTCTAACAGGTATCTGGTTTTATTCATCAATAATATTAAGTTTATTTTATTTACGATACGTTAATGAAAAAACATGAAAATCCTATGTTACACACACAAACACCCAGACCCGGAACAACCATGTAGGCCATAACATATGTTTCGTGCGGGGATCGCACCCACAACCCGCGGCGCAGACGCCGCTACGGTGAACGTGTGGCCATCATTATATCCCGTTCTGTTTCTCATCTCCATGTTCTTGTGGCCTATCTTGAAAGATTTGAGATGCCATCGTCCATGATTTTGATACTTGTGTAATATACTTTTATTTTTACCTATTTGCAGGTATACTAAATGTAAAGAATGCTTTGATCCGGGTTGGAGTTGCAGCCGCAATATCAGGCCTCGTTGAAGCAAAAACTGATCAAGTCGACAATTTAGTACTGCCATTACTTACAATGGTTGCATTTCAATTCACTTGTATATTCTGTTAGAAAGTCTTCGGTGTAGTTCTAATATGGTGTATTTTGGGGTTGTTAAAACAAAAGTGACCTAACTCAAACTACATAGTTAATTATATTTCTATTGGTTTTGAATATAAACGTCTGATTTGCAGATGGTCAAGTTCATATTATGTACAATTCTCAGAAATTCAGATTTATTTTTCAATGGTTTAGGCACTTCCTATGGTTTAGGTACCTATGTAGTTATGAGTCACTTTCTGAGTGTGTGAAGTAAAAAATAAATGATTTTACTTAGAGTTAGGTCACATTGGAGTGTACTTATTAGGTCGTTGGGAAATTGTAGGTTTTATACCTTAGTAGGTACAAGATGCAATTGGGCTTGTTATAGAATGGAAATTGAACCATTTTAAATTATATAAGTTGTGACTAAGATAATAAATAACTATTATATCTCATTGAGATTGAGAACATTCCTTATGTTACCAAAGAGTAATAATATTTTGTAAATAAGAAGATATTTTTTATAAATACATTATTTATTTTATTGTTTCCAAGTCTTTCATTTATTTTAAAAAAAATATTGTTCATACATTTGTATTTGTTCAGTGGAATAGTTTCATCCTGTGGAATGATTAATATATTGTACTCAGCAGCTTCCATACATAAGTATTTAAAATCAAGGCACGGGCAAAACACCGCAAATTGTCATGCCGTGTTTCTCGTCACTATATTTGTATAGCGACAACAATTTATACTTACCACGTTTTTCCTAACCACTTTGACATTGGCAGAATTGTCGACATCGGCATCAATTGCCATAGAGAAAGAAAGAAGAACAATATATACTATGATTTCATGTGGTGCTTGCTGCGTTTATAAAAATATTCATTGCAAATATCACGAAAGTTATAAATTGTTTGCAAGTTATTCTTATGTATAACAAGGAATAGTCTGGAAGCAATTATAGAATGTAACAAACTGTAAGTAGGTTGTCAACAAAATATTTTTATATTCATATACATACTAGCTGTTTCACGCGGTTTTACTGGCATCCCAAAGACCTGAGACAAAAGCTTATGTCTTTCTCCAAGGTCTAATCTATCGCTGTACCAAATTTCATCAAAATCGGTTTAGCGGTTCAGGCGTGAAAGCCTAACAGACAGAGTTACTTTTGCATTTATAAAGTAGGGTTTTTTCTTATAATTGCTCTATGGGAGCACTAATGACCAGTTTGATACATTGGTATCAAACATTACCACTAAAATGTTACTTTCTTAAATGTTATGTTTCAATAATTTGACCATTTACATTTATATTTTCTACAATTTCAGGCTTTATTTCTATACAATCATCTTCTTCTTTGACTTCCAATTTTATTATTTTCGATTTGTCATCACTATTTGCACCATTCTGTGTAACTTCACTACTATTTCGTTTATTCTTTACCAAAATTCTTTTTTTCTTTACACCTTTGCATTTGGCTTTGAATGTCTTCTCTAAGAGTAGTACGTCGCGGCGGTCTATTGTCCAATCAATTATGGCGGCCTCTGCACGTTTCGTTGGGTTGTCGTCTTCGCAATATGTAGGAATATCTATGCCAAGAATATTCATAACTTTTTCTAATATATCATCTACATAATAATTTATTATTAGATCTGCTTTGTTGTCCTGGAAAGAAAATGGTTGCTCCATAAACTCTGACGGTACAAAGAGACTTTACCATTTGAATTTGAATATAGTCATTCAAAAGAACTAGCAATGTTGTGGCTACACGACATCAAATAAATAACTTGCTGTTCGTTTTTGACTGCCACGTCAATAACGAAAATCCGTGTTCTCTACGCCAAGCGATAAATTCTAGTATCTAATAATAGGTAAAAAGAACAACAAATTTTTGTATAGGTATTTATTTTGAACTAAAAAAGTTGTATTTTTGACGTCCCATGCCGTCGTTGGCGTCGTGAGCAAGTTTTCATTTGACGTCTATACACATCCGTGGAGGTCAAAAGGTTAAAAAATCAATAGGTAGTAAATTCAAGGTGTGACAGAAATTATCTACAGCAGACGGTGCAATGTTATTTTACTTACATGTTTTGTGGGCTGCAAGTTGCATATGACTAGTTTTCCACCATACTTTACCGTCTCTAAGGGTAAATTACCACTGGGCACTATTTGAAGGGTTGTTCCTAGGCATATACTTAAATCTGCAATACTGAAATTAAATAATGTGAAGCTTAACATTTTTTTTAAAAGACATTTATTAATGTATAATAGTACAGTACTCAGCAAAACTACTATCCAAAACTGTCAAATTTTCCCAATTGAATATGAACCTTATTGTTTTGTTTTAAAGTTGAAAATCAATCAAAGAAATTTGACAGATTGTGGTAGCTTGATGTGCTGGCCTCTGTATATACAATCTATCTTTGGGACAATTTGACTGTACAGTGGTCAACTTTAGGATAACAATTTGGTTCAGACTGCTGAGACAGAAAAAGATTCACATTGATTATTACTTTCTCAAGTTATATGTATTTGAACAAATAGATTTTTAAAGCAATAATAATGAGATCTCACCTGGAATGCCACTCAGCCAATGTGAGATCATTCTCAGGCAGGCTATGTTCCCAGTCCAGGACTCCATCATACAGCTTACCCCTGCATGGCCTACCAGTTACATGCTCAGCAGCACAAGGTACACCACTGCATTTCTTGCCCACTGATTCTACTGGACAGCTTCTCACAAACTGTCTGGAAAGATATAGAAATATATGAGCATCATACCATACTACATACCACACTACACCTGTATTTCCCCAAGGGTTAGGCAGAAGTGTACGAATTGTACAAACGTCAGCAGGTCAAGCTATCCAAAACTGTCAAATTTTCTCAATTGAATATGAACCTTATTGTTTTGTATCAAAGTTGAAAACCAATAAAATAAATTTGACAGATTGTGGTAGCTTGATGTGCCACCCTCTGTACACCCACAGTTCACTGCTGTGTTTAGGTCCCATGCAATAGTGGACAAGCCTATTGCCATTTATTTTAATAAAACTATACAAGTTTGTGTATTACTGTAGAATGTGAAAAAAAAAGAAAACAAAATGGCTCACCTCTTACACAAATTACATTCATCAATAAACATGTTGCCATGCAGCTCAGCTAAGTACTTCCTCGGGAGACCAGACTTCAAGTGCAAACCATCAATGTTCTGACTGACTATATAATGTACCTTGTTACATTCTACTAGTTTCTTCAGGATCATGTGGGTTTTGGTTGGTATAGCATCAGCAAAGGATATGTTTGTTGTTGGCCTTTTGCCTTCTTTCTCTAGTGTCCATACACCATTGGGTCCTCTGGAAAGAGTATAGTAATAAGACTATAGTAATAGTAACATAATGACTATGTATAGTTTTCAATTAATCCCTACTAGTATTAAAAATGCGAAAGTAACTCTATCTGTCTGTTATACTTAAGCCACTGAACCGATTTTGATAGAATTTGGTACAGGGATAGAGGATACCTTGGAGAAGGGCTAGGCTATATAGGTTTGTTTTGTCGCAAAAAATCCTTTGGGATGTGAGTTAATCCACAGGAAAGAGCTAGTATGGTACTAGTATACAAGCTGTAGCTGTATACTAATATAGAACTTTATAATTATCACTTTTAGTACAGATTCATGTACTTATTTTTGTTTTTTTGTACATAAATTTTTAATAGCATTTAAATTCAACAGCTGATATTTAATTTGTAGGGGGTTGTACAGACTAAAATATGAAGTTAACTGGTGAGAAGGTTATGTAATACCAAGTCATAGGTCATAATTTGAGTTAGATTATGAATAACAATCAAATGTTTATCATCACAGAGGTCTTTCAAGGATTAGCATAATAATAATAGGCTTCCATGCTGTGGAATTTTAACATTTTCCTGAATGAAAATTCACTGCAAACATAGTAATCAGCATGCTTACCTGAAATCTGGTATTCCGGCTGAAGTACTTATGCCTGCCCCAGTGTGCACCACCACATGGCTAGCTTGATTTATAAACTGAGCCAACAGTTCACACTTTTTGTTGAACTTCTCCAACGAATCAAATTTCTAGACAATATACAAATCATTATATTTTTACCGCACGTATAATTTGAAAAAAAAAAAAAGAATTATGATAAATTATTTGATATGTACCTCCGGAACTCCCAAGATTCCTTTATTTTCATATGGAGATAGACCCTCAGCATAATTGCAAGACATTTTAAATGAAACTTCCCGTACTGAGTATTTAGTTTACATTGCGATATTAAAAATCTGTTTCAATAATCAATACAATTAATGCGTACGGAAGTACAACATTACAACAACAACAAACAAACCAATTTTAGATTTTTAGTTTCCTTTGTTTTGACATTGACATTCCACTGCAGTGTGACCAAATTTTTTTTTACGAAAATAATGAAGAACCTCCAAAAAATACTGAAATACTTACGCAGGGCAAATATACCAATAAAAATACTGATTTTCTTGGGTAACATGTTTAGTTTAATAATCATCATCAATCATCGCTATAAATGTTAGAGTTATATTTTAACATTATTTTCGAGTAAGTAAAACATTGATACAACCTCCTATATCTTGCTATAATATTGCCTCTTACTAAGTTAGGACTTGTTATTGAACAAGATCCCACTTTGCCAAATAACTTTGCTAAAAGACAGACATGCTGTCCGGAGATGCGTCAAATAAAAAAAAAAACAAAGAAAAACTAAACGAGCAAAAAAAAATTGTCTTATTCGAAAATTTAAAATCTACCTATCTACTAACATATTCATACAACTAAAAACTACGAATCTATATACCCATTCAAAGTTTTCAGTTTTATGAATAACTTGTAACATAAACCTTGTTTTGAAAATTATAGATTATTTATTGCATAGTTTAATAATAGTCCTACAATGGCGGTGGTGGCGGCCCGCTTGTCATGTCCTATCTGTAAATTACTGATCTTTGCTCCCAAAGAAAACGTTAATCCGGGGACTATTTAGATACTTGATGTTCACGAAATTGCCCATACATTGGTTCGCAATGTTCGCGAGGACGATTGCTTATGATGTTACCAACTTCTTAACCAAAATATACCCAAAAATACCGACTTCTGGCAATATACCCTACAAAAATACTCATAATCTAAAAATTCGTTAAAATATACCGAAAAAGTATTAAAATACTGAATCTGGTCACACTGTTCCACTGAACTGAACGGTCTTAACAATGTATTTAAATAATAAGCTAGGCTTAAAGGACATGTATCCAGGGCCGTAAAAAAAAAAAAAAAAAAAAAAAAAAAAAAAAAAAAAAAAAAAAAAAAAGAACTGAACGGTTTAACAATGTATTTAAATAATAAGGTAGGCTTAAAGGACATGTATCCAGGGCCGTAAAATAAATAATAAAAAAAAAGAACTGAACGGTTATTAAATAATATTCATTCCATTTACTACACGGATTAAACTAAATTAATAATTTAATCTAATTAAGTTCTTCATTTCCTCTCCTCTCCTCTACCAACAACCTCTAGGCTTCAGCTTCATCGTCATCTTTCACAGCTTTCATGGACTTGCTGCATGTTAGGCCTCCTCTCTTTTTCGCCATCCTTATTTTTCGTCAATCTAGTCGAGCCTTCCAACTGCAACTTTTCTGTGCACAGTTTCTTTTGAGGGCAACCGTTTCGGCACCGTAAGTGATTGTTGGAAATACACTCTAATATTAGATCTACATCTATATCTACTCTACATTCTATCCATCTGGCTATAGGTCTTCCTACACTCCATGTGCTTAATCTCAGCCACCATTGCGTTAGGGGGATATATCCCATCAGCCGTCACCAAAACCGTCTTAAATGTCCTGACAAACGAATCTTGAGATAGTTACTTTACGGATACTGTCATTTTAGACTTTGGTCCTAAACATCGGATTCTAATCATTAATCTGTGCTAAGTTGCTACCATAAGGACGACAATGAATTACTGAACTGAACCAAGAACTGAACTTCACTCGAATGATAACTGACTGAACAAAATTACTATTATATTAACTAATGTCATCTCCGATTTCGTACGGTCTACGTCTACGGTGACTGACTAGTATTTGTTGGCGTATATTTTTATTAAAATTATAAAAATAAATACGAAAGTCTTCATCTATTTGTGAAATTGTTCGTGCGACCTTACTTGAAAATGAATCGTAGAAGGGCTCATGATGATGAAGAGGGTTACGGTAAGGAAATAAAGATTTACCGTTTTCTAGGTTAGAAACTGTACCTATTGGTTTTGATGACCCTTGGTTTACTTTGTTTTAGAGCGTCTCAATCGCAAAAGGCGTCGTGTATCAGAGAATCAAGAGATCGAGGATAGATTGGAATCTCTTATATTAAGGGTGGGCGAAAAAAGTAGTTCGAGTTTAGAGAGTAATTTGGAAGGTTTGGCGAGCGTATTGGAAGCTGATTTGAGTACGTTCCGTGTTAAAATTTTACGAATCCTTACTGATTGTGCTATACGCATGCCTGAAAAATGCACTATTTACGCAACTTTGGTGGGTCTTCTCAATGCTAAGAACTATAACTTTGGTGGAGAATTTGTTGACTATATTGTGAAGACTTTCAAGGAAAATTTGAAGGTTGGTAAATGGAACGCCGCAAGATATTGTCTTAGATTTATTGCTGACTTAGTGAACTGTCATGTGCTGGCTGCCTCCTCCCTGCTCACATTATTGGAGACATTAGTGGACTGTGCAAATGAAGATGGAGTCCCACAAGTTAGAAGGGATTGGTTTGTGTTTTCTGTACTATCAGCCTTACCCTGGGTTGGCAGAGAGCTCTATGAGAAAAAAGAATCTCAACTAGATCATTTGTTAACAACCATTGATATATTTTTAAATAAGCGCAGTAAGAAACATTGGCATGCATTAAAAGTATGGTCAACAGACACCCCTCATCTTCAGGAAGAGTATTTGGATTGTCTATGGGCTCAAATTAAAAAGTTAAAACAGGACAACTGGTCAGAAAAGCACATCCCGAGGCCTTACCTAGCTTTTGATTCGATTTTGTGTGAAGCCTTGCAGCATACACTTCCTGCAATACAGGTAAGGTTAAAATATGATGTAACATCTTCTTTTCAAAAAATCATAATGTACAAGTTTTTTTACAATATATTTTTGAAATAAATAAATCCAGAATTAAAATTCACAGCGGTTAATGGACTCCAAGTATAATTTTGTATAGAATCATATAATTTAAGACACAATGTTCAGGAGTAGACTGATAATTCAATTATTTGTTTAAACAATAGACAGAGGTTGATCTTTTTTATTGTAATGATGTCACATGTACTTTTATGCAAATTTACTTGGGTACTACACAGCATGTAGTAGTCATTACAAAAACCAGGCATGGTAAACAACAAAATAGATAAAATTTCTTTGAACCCACAATTTAAATTGTTCATGTATTAATTAATTGTTGTTTTCAGCCACCACCCCACAATGACACTGATGTATACCCAATGCCGAGGGTGATATTCCGCATGTTTGACTATACAGACTGCCCTGATGGTCCAGTACTGCCAGGAGCACATTCCATTGAGAGGTTTCTTATTGAAGAACATCTCCACAACATCTTAGAAGCATATCACTTGGAACGAAAAGAATGTGCTGCACAGCTTCTCTGTTTTCCATACAAAGCAAAGATTCCTCTAGAATACTGTATTGTAGAAATAATATTTGCTGAATTATTCAATTTACCCAGGCCCAGATATTTGGAAATATGTTATGGGTCTATTTTGATTGAGCTGTGTAAGCTTCAGCCTTCAACCATGCCACAAGTGTTGGCACAGGCAACGGAAATACTGTTCATGAGAATTGATACTATGAATGTTGCATGTTTTGATAGGTAAGTTGTACTAAACTTGTGTTACAATTGGGAGTATTATAAAATCAAATGAGGTTTGATTATTTTGTCATTGTAATAGAAATGCAGCTGTTGATATAGTATTTGTTTCCTGTCTGAAGAAAATATTCTCAACCACCCATGACCCCATGACCCTTTGACTGCACTTGAATGATTACTTTGATTTTAAACAAACTTATACTTTATATAAACACAGTATAAGTTTGGCCTATTCAAGTCATTTTTTATAATGTACATTCTTTATCTTCTATTTTGTTATTTCAGGTTTGTCAATTGGTTTTCATACCATCTAAGCAACTTCCAGTACCGCTGGTCCTGGGAAGATTGGGAGGCATGCACCCAAATGGATATTGACCATCCCAAACCACGATTTGTTAGGGAGGTGCTTGGAAAATGTCTCAGGTATATATATAATTATCTATGTGGATATAAGATATTCAGACACAATCATGAATGGTCATTCTAAGACTGAGGTCTTGTCAATAAATATCAATAAAATGTAATAGCTGTTAGCCAGTTTGAAGTTAAACCTTCCTACTGCTGTAGCAGTATAGGATCGAAATTGTCTGAATTAAAATTTGGTAAAAGGCGAAAGAAATTGTCTCCAAGGCATTTAATTAATATACCATTTTAAAATCTTTGTGATTGTTAATTCTCTTAAAATTACAAATTTACGTCTTACGTCAAGTTTTTAATATACCTAGCATATTATTTTACAGATACTGGTAATAATATTGCTGAATAATCCTATACTATATTTACTTATATTACGACGTCTGATGTATAGTCCGACTGTCAAACTACTGACCATGAGATTGTGGGTTTTATTCCCACAAGACAGAAATATTTAAATGATGAACATAAGTGTTTGTCTGGCTGTTTTTTATGTGTTATAGTGTATGTATTTACAAAAAATATGTATAAAAGTATTTTAACCATTGTTTAGCAGAGCTTGTAACTGAGGGTACAGTACAAGCTCTGCTTAGTTTGACACTAGATGGCGCTGTTAAACTCGCAAATTATTTAAAAGTAAACTAAATAAAAAACTGACTTTTTAATTTTTTAAGTTAACTTTTCCTGCTGTGATCCTTATTTATCTCCGCAGATTATCATATCAGCAAAGGATAAAAGATATGGTACCAGAATCTTTTGGTATATTTGTGCCTCTGAAGCCGGAACCTATCTACAAGTATTCCATGGAAGGAGCAGGTAAGAAAAAGCTCTTTAATAACTTAATATTTATAATACAAAAATATTATTTATCTATTATCTAAACTTAAGTAATTGAACTTATATATTTACATTCCGGTAACACATGAAAATAGGATTAGTAAGTTTAAGGCGCACTAAAAAAATTTTTGATTCCTTACACAGTAGCTATTGATAATGGCATTGTATTTAAATAATTGGCCTTTTTTATAAACTGTGTAGTTGTTGTCGTTACCGTCGCTAAATGCTTCAAAATTGTTTGTATTATAACATTCGACATTTAATAAAAAGCTCTCATTGGTCACTGCCAGTGCTCAGAGATCAATGACAGACACGATAATTTAAAGCTACAGCACTGAGTTTTAAGATTAGGACAACATTCAGTCTATTCCATAGCCATTAATTCTAGTAAGCTAAACGGCCTATCTTGGCTCTCTTGAGTTTCGTCGTAATACTCGTCGCTTAAGTTTCTACTATCTGAATTTTCTTCTTCATTGTTGAATGGTGAATTTTCATCGTCATTCTCTTCTTCATCGTCATATTCTTCCTCTGATTTATCTTCTTCTGGGTGATGGTTACTTTTCTGGTCAAGGGAATGCAGAAAGTCTTCTAAGTCGTCGTCAATGTGAACGTAACGTTCGTGCTTCTCGCTTTCGCTTTGGTTTGGTTCTGGCGGTGGCGTTAAAGATTCTGCTTTCGGTTTCTCAGTAGCATCATCCATTGTGAAGCCACCAAACAGATCTGCAAATATATCTGGTGTGACTGCACTTGCTGTTGTTGTAGTGGTACTAGAAGTAATATCGTTAGATGATTCTCCCTCAGTTGATGGTTTCACAGCTTGAGGGGTCGTGAGATTGTTATGTTTCTTCTTTTTACATTTCGTCTTATTTGCAGCTGAATGTGGCGATGTAACAACAGTTACTTGAGTTGTTATTGGTTCTTTGTCTAAACTGATATATTCTGATTCAACTTCGTGAGTTGCAGATGCTGTGGGAAAGATGTATTCATTGTCATCTTTGGATTCTTGAACGTCACTTTCCACACCTTTATGCTCTGCTTCACTATCATCATCTTCTTCCATTTCATTATCATGAGGCCATTCAGCTGGTCTTTCATTGTTTATTTCTTGCTCTTCGTAAGTTGGTTGAGTAGCTAATGGCATTTTGACCAAAATATCATTGTTTTGTTCAGTAGTGGTTATAATATTATCTTCTTTATTAGAATTGTAAGCGTGATCCCTATGATCTTCTTTATCTCTCGCCACTTCTGGACTTCTAGGAGTACTGGAAGGTACGTACCCTTGGAATTTAGACGCTTTTCTTCTTAGTGGGAATTTGCTTGATGATACGGAATTCGTTCGGTTCTTGTCGAGTGTGTTTATTGACCATTTGTCGTGATTCACCGATGTGCCTTTATGCATTAATGTGGATTGTCTGAAACGGTTTTTACTCTTCGGTTGCGAGGTTGCAACCGGTTGTTCGGTGTCCACAATGGTGCTCGATGTACTGGTTGTGGTAGATGTACTGGTTGTTGTTAGTTTTATGGTCGTCGTTGGTCGTGGAGTGGTACTACTTGTCGTCGTAGTAACAGGCGCCTTGTGTGTTTTTGTTTCCCATACAGAGTTTGCACTCGTTGCAGCAGAGCTCGCTTGGGGCGTCAAGTCATCCGATGGTTTCTTTACAGGGTACTTCCTCGTAGGTTTTTCCGTCGTTGTAGTTGATGTTGATGTCGATGTCGTCACACGTTTATGTTTTTTATTTTTCTCTTGTTTGGTGAACTTTGGTGGGGGACGTGTTCGTTTCTTAGGTTTAGGTGTTGTTGTTGTAGTAGTTGTAGTACTCGTAGATTCTCTCTCTGGTTCAGAAAAACGTTGATATTCTTCAAAAATGTCTTCTGTAGATGTTATCGATAAGGGCGTTGTTGTCGTAATAGGGTCACTGCTCTCGGTCGTAGTACCTCGCTCTCTGTGAGATGCCATGGGTGTAGTTTTGGTAAAAGCTCCTAATAGATTCGCCCACTCCATTGCATTGTCCTCTTCGACTGATTGGCTTAGTGCCGTTATTATCTCGGGTGATACTGTAGTAAGACGATTCGATTTTATGTGTTCATTTTTTTTCGTCGGCTTTTTTGTCACACTAGGCTTTCGGTTATTTTTATTGCTCTTCCTACCTTTATCGTTACCGTCTAGCGAGTTAGATCCTTCAGTGTAATTCATAGTAATGGGTCTAAATGCTGTGTCAGCCGAGAAATCTTGTTCAGAGAATTGAGTATCATGGACTTGTGGGCTCGGACGAAAATCTGGAGGCAGCATCTTTTGTGGTTTGTTCGAGTGCACAAATTTTAACGGTGGCATCGGTTTGAACGGTTTCTTGTCCATAGTAACAAATACTCCCGGCGGAGCGTTATAAACTGGAGGTCTGATGTGATCCGGGAAGTGATTAACCTTCATTGGTGACTGTTTATGATGATAAATTTTGTAAGTCGTTACGAAGTCTGGTTCCTTTGTCGTGTACTCTGTTGCATTCAGTCTGGTCTTGATCGGTACTTCGACAGTTGATTCTTTTTGAAGTGAATAATTTGTGAGAGGCGTTGGTAAAACAGCTGGTCTGGTTGTCTTTACTACATTTGACGGCAAATATCTGTTGTCTGTTTGTGGTGGCACGTATGGAATGTTCCCTAAATGATCCACGTTTAAGTAAGGATGCTGCACATAGTTCACAGGTGGAGTGGGAATAGGAGAATGTGTGTATCTGTATGGTTGAGGTTTCATCATAGGGTAAGGCGCCAGTTTCTTCTGATGGTAAGGGTCTCTGTCTTCTACGTATCCTACTTTCGAATGTTGAGGATACACTGGTGGTGCATAAGACTTAGGTTTATGTCTGAACGAAGGTTCCTCGTAACTATCTTCATCAGAAAATAAGGACGAGAATATTCTATCTAAGCCACGTGAGTATTTTGGACGCTGTTGGTAATTTTGAGAAGGATTTATATTCTTATGGACCCATATCGCTCTTTGAGGCCTGTCAACGTGGTGGTAGATCTGATCATGGTAACGTACTTCAGGACGATCGGTGGGCGAGTTCTCTTTAATAGTGAATGTCCTGGCTGGGTTTTCATATGGTTTTTTTAACATCCTTCTTGTATGTGACGTCACTGAAAATGTCAACTCGTAATGATATTTCCCAGGCGATGCTTCGCCTTGCCTCATGCGTTTTACAGACCAGTACGCTTTGACACCTTTAGAGCAATTATTGTCACTGCAGTTATTATTCGCTGTATTATCTTCGGCAAATCGGTACCCATCTTTTTCTTCGATTAATCTACCTCTCGCTAATATAGTGACGGCGCCAGGTGGAATAGGCTCTTCCTGTAATCTGTCGAATCGGGCTGTTTTAATTTTTTCCCAAAGATCGTGATCATCGATTTCTTTCGCCACATTGTTGTCCGGTCTGCTGTCCGGAGATATGACGTCTCCTTTTGCTATTAACTGGTCTATTTTGTCTCTGACGAGAGTAAGATATACACTATGCCTTAACGCGTCCTCCCAGTAATGCGCCGGCACTGCAGCTACAGTTTGGGGCTCTTCAGTTTTAATAATTTCTTGTAGTGTCCCAGCTTTTTCTTGTTTATCTCGAGGCCAGTCGCTAAGCGGTATCGGTGTGGGTTTGAAGTACTCTTCATTTTCGGCACAACTTCCGCCGTTCGGCACCTGTAAAACGAACGTTGATCAATTAATAAACATGGAACAACAAATCACACGCACGTTAATTAAGTGGCTGGCGACGACTGTCATTAGAATTGTATTTATCGGAAAAAATGTGGATATTTCAGTATGCGTTTGAAAGTAAAATGGCGGTGGGCGGGAAAGTGCGCTGGAGACGTTGGCGTGTCACAAATCGGTTGCGTGCCGGACGATCCAACCCCTCCGCGATGAGTTTCCAATTGAATAATTTCTGTACAACCAACATTTGGCTGGAATTATTACTAGAAATTCTGTTAAAAATTATGTGATGTCGATGTTTTGTTAAATATGTTTTGTAAGTACATTATTCCAAACCGAATGAAGCTTAGCAAAAATTAGTAACCAGTTGGCATTGATGCAACGTGTTGAATGAAATTCTATACAGTGATATGAGTGACATTGTAACACGCAAATAAATATTTTCTATAATTAATGAATAAACAAAACGTGCATATGAATTATAATTATTTTTAGTAATTACTAAACCTTTCACAATAGAACAATCAATTAGAGAGATCGAATGCATCAATTGTGAGCATTTGAGTGAAACAATTGCTTATCAGAACTAGAATCATATTGTGCGTATGAGATTTCATAACGTTACAAACGTAGATGTTAATCTTGCATTTAGCAATTTCTTTGTATCTTCGATCAACGACCGGACGGATTATAAATAGCTTTTCTGTGTGATCTAGACCTAATACCCACTCACCATGGCGATATGTTGATACGCTTAACATAATCTAATGGGTTTTCAGAATTTATACATAAAGCTAACCAATAAAGAAATAGAAAGCTAACGCAATATATAACATTTGAATTTGAACCCAGCAAACGTTGTTTTGCCATATAATATCACTATAAAAAAATGGATTTGGTGGTAGAAGGGTGAATATTTAGGGTTGTATTTTTTTTTTCAATGCTAAATCATAATAAAAAATATAAAAAAAATGTTGATTTCTGACATTTACGCGAATATTATAGGTACATTGAAATAAAAGTACTTTTTACGGATTTTATCGCGTATATTGATATTATTAATCCTGACGCTGTAAAGGGTCCGAAACGTCGGGATTAATAATATCAATATACGCGACAAAATTCGTAAAAAGTAGTTTTATTAAAAAAAATTACAAAAAAATAAAAAAGTAAGATTTTGGGGTGGGTCACCCTTATCATTTAGGTGTATGAAAAATAGATGTTGGCCGATTCTCAGACCTACCCCATATGCACACAAAATTTCATGCAAATCAGTCACAGTCTTTAATAAAACCAGGGTTGTCAACAGTAGCTACATATTTTAAAACCATTTTTTGGAAACAGTATTTAATATCACAGTAATTTATTCTCATCAACATGTTAATGTACCCATTCAAATGAAGCTATATTCTCTGAAGGATGAACCAACCTACCACACACCAATGAATATTATTTAACTTTAATCATATCTTATTTGAATAATGGAATACAATATAACTTTGAAAACAATACAGATATAAAATTACGTGGTTGATGCTTAGAAACTTGGTTTGATTCACATGACTGGCCAGTGAGACGATTTGTCGACTGATAGTGTGGGACTGAGCTTGATGGCTTATCATTACTGTTATTAGACGCTCCTACACTACGTCTGTGTTTTGATCACGTTTAGATGTTTTTAAATATACTCGTTTACTTTATCCTAGATTGACTAAGGTCAGTGCATAGGAAGGAAGGTCTCCCCTTGTTACCCCGATTGGTTACAATATCTGAATTTAAGTTGCATAGTAATATATATTATGTTAATAAAGGAAAGTCAACACAATATTTGGTACATAATACTTCTAATACTTTCTGTACAAAAAAAGGCTTACAAAGGCGGTCTTAATGCCATTAGGCATTTTCTACCAGACAACCTTAGGGTGATGCAGAGACGAACAAGGTAGATGCACTAATAAAATATGAGCGAGAGGTAAGAGGCAATGATTGATTGCCCAAATAGCTATAAATATACTTACTTAAAATAATTACATTACTGTATTATAGTTCTATGTCAATATCATCACTATTAATTTCACACTAAGAGAACAAAAGTGTCCAAAAATTCCCATTTACATTCCCAGGCCGTTATCGTCTTTAAGTCGCTATTTTGTCTATTTTAATTGTACATTATGGCGCGTACTAATATAGTTTTCCACGCAGAAATCACTCGTTATGCTAGATGCAGTTGATCGCTCTACTTACATGGGAAAATCTCATCTAACAATGGGGTAACTCTAAGGTCATTGTCTGTTACTGTTGTATAATTCGTTTAATAATATTGTTATAACAAATTTTGTTAGTGTCGCATGCTATGTTACTATGTATTTGTCAATATTATTAATACGGGAAGACTGAACGCCCTAATTTAATATTCAAAACAATTTTTGTAACAATATTGTACACAGAGTAATGCTTGACAGCCTAAATGGTCCTGCCCCATGGGTCTAGTAGTCGTCGGTCTGGGGTTTGGTCGAGCAATGTTTCTATAATATTCTCAATAGCAGTTTAGATTTGTGGCAGGTTAAAGTCAATAGACTGCGTCCTATTACATGAGACCTAAAACATACAGGTGAACTCTAGGTGTACATTAGTACACTTCTGCCTACACCTATGGCGAATTCAGGTGTGATGTTATATTTATCAATTAGGTTTTAAGTGTACTGAATGACGATTTAAATGGTTTCTCCTGTAATTAAAACCTATTTTCGGTGAAGTATCAATTAGTTTACCAATTCTAATTATTCCAATTATGACGATATCACTATTGTACTCTTATTAATATTTATTAATGGCCTTAATTAGAAACCTAGAAATCTGTCACTTCATTGCACGTTTTGGTCAATTAGGTAATTCAAAGGATTGCCCGCCAGTTTGTATTTTCTTCAGTGATACTTTCAGTGAATTTGTTATACTTTGATAATTTGAAAATATACAAAATCATTTTTTTCTGAATTGTACCAGTTCTTTTCAAGGTTCCGTTGTGCTAACGCATGTCTATTGAGCTTGTTTAAGCTCCACAATACAGGGTGTTAGAAAACTACCCGTAAAGCCGAGAGGAGGTTAAATGGGGCCTTATAACGAGTCCATTCACAATATTTAAGAACCGTAGTAACGCTGTTTATCATACCCCAAAAAAGGAAAACAACATTTATGAATGAAAAATAGAAAAACTATTAAAGTATACAATTATTAGGTAAAATAGGTACGTAGGCCTTCTATTATATAATCTGGTTCCCTGACATGACAGCTGGCAAAATTTTTGACTTTGATAATTAATTATATTTTTTACGGGCTATTTGGTAACACGTTGTATATTATATCACTGTTTTTATTTATGTCAACAATTGTTGTTATTGATACTCACAAAGAGCGCCAAGAAAACGCATATCAATGCGGATCTCATGTTTCACTGTTTCACGGCACTGCACGATTAGTTTCCACTGTGACTACGGGTGGTGCGACGCAGCCGCACTGACGGCGCTAACTGGCGGCTAAACACTTGACGCTCCATACACCACCCACCCTTACTACTTCACATCTGTATCACGTATGGCTCAAATAGTTTTCGTCCTTTTGATACCAGAAATTACATACATACCATCACGCCTGTATTCCCAGAAGGGTTAGGCAGAGGTGTACTAATGTACAGTGTACACCCACATTTCGCCGGTATGTTTAGGTCCCATGTAATAGGGGGCGAGCCTATTGCCATTAACCTTTTGACCGCCACGTCAATAAAGAAGATCCGTGTTCTCTACGCCAAGCCAAGGTAAAAATCAAAACAAAAAATTTTTGTATAGGTATTTACCTATAATGAACTAAAAAAAAGTGGTATTATTGACGTGCCATACCGTCGTCGGCGACGTGAGCAAGTTTTCATTTGACGTCTATACACTCCGTGGCGGTCAAAACGTTAACCGGGCACAAATCCAGACTCCGAGCTGCTACTGAGAATTTCGTAGAAAAACCCAATAACACTTTGCTCGGGGATCGAACCCAGCACCTCTAGCGTAGCAGTCGACCTTAGGACCACTAGACTAATGAGGCAGTCCCCCAGAAATTATTTCATTAATATACTCCATCGTGTATAGGTACGAAAGTTACGCATTTGCACTACAGTTCACACAGGTGTTGTGAAATATTTTAGTAAAGCAAATGTTTACGTAGGTTTCTGGTTTCGTTTGTAAAACATTTGAAACAAAGTAAAGTATTAGACGAGGCAGTGATAGCTTAATGATTATGACCATTGGACTGCCAAGTCATAATTCTAGAGTTGTAATCCAAGGCATGCTTAAACGTTGAAGGAAAACATCGTGAGTAAACCTGCTTGCTTTAGAGATTTTTCTCGACGGTGTGTGAAGTCTGCCAACGCGCACTAGGCCAACGTGGTGGTGGATTATAGCCTAATCCCTCTCAATCTGAGAAAAATTCCGTGCTCAGCAGTGGGACAATATATGGGTTGATGATGATGATGATTAGACGAGGCATTTTTTTAAAGAAACCCATTTCAAGATTTCTTTCCTAATCAACAAATAGTAACGTTGTAGATTGTCGTATACATATGCTTGTACAAAGTTTAATATAGCGTATTTACGGTACTGGCTTCGCTAGTATGTTTAATTATAATAATTATAGGGTGCCTATATAATATCAATAATATCATTTACCGTAAGTGGCGGTACTAAGCGCTAAACTACCTAAATAATATACCAAATTCTAATAGGACTCCGGTCGTTACCTTGCAAAATTTACCCATTAAAAATAAATTAAATAACGGAGCTAGAAGAGTTTAACTGAAATCGTCGCTTGCAACCCGGAACACTTAAACTCATATTCAGAGGCTATTGTATTCTAAGCGTAAACTTACGCTTCTGTATGTCATTTCACATTTATTCCGGGTTAGGCAGAGGTGTACAAATCCACAGTTCGGCGGTATGTGGGGCGAGCCTATTGTCATTAACTGGGCACGAATCCAAACTCCGAGCTGCTACTGAGAATTTCATAGAAACACCTAACAACCCTGCTCGACCTGGGAATCGAACTCAAGACCTCTAGCGTAGCAGTTGCGCTTAGGTCCACTAGATTAACGAGGCATGACAAATTTCCAAAGCAACTCTGACACCCATGTGACATTGTCAAAATAAAAATTGACCGAATCTCACCCTTAATCTAATGGAATTGGCGTGCTCACTGACCTTTCTGTTCTTTTTATATTGTTGATGGGTTTGCGTTTGACCTCAGGCTCACCTGATGGTAAGCGACGATGAGGAACACGCTTACCCAGAAAATACCTGTTCACTTTCACCTTAAAGACACCAAGGTTATATGAGTCTGGGAAGACAGACGCAGGGAGAGCATTCCACTCCTTTGCGGTGCGAACAAGAAAAGACGCAGCATATCGCTGAAAGCTATACCGTCTGGGTAGTTCGATGAAGGAAAGTAGTCTCTAGATACGATCACTACAGTTGAAAACTGGTTAAAAGATGTTGCCAACTCCTTGTCCTGACGTAATTCGTTTTACTATACGTCAAAAAATTTAAAGAAACTTATTGAAAATAATTTTCTGTTTCCATAAACATTTCAGCGTAATACGAGTGTATTGTACGCTAACATTACGTGTTTGTTACGCGATCAATATTAATTGCTACCGGCAGTAATCAAGCAAACGCATTGGAAAGTGTCGCATTAAATAAAATATGTATTATATTAACAGTGAGTACAGATCGTTGGCTTTTACATTGTAGTAATACTTTACATATTAAATTATCATAGTTCATCACATTTTGACAGAATACCGTCTCACGTTCTTCCCAGAAATTCCTCAAAAAATCATAATCTGAAGAAAAAATAACCCAATAAAAGGCAAAATATTTAACTATTCGCTAATAAAAAAATATAAATGCAAGCTATAGCTAAAATAGTATCAATTTTATTTATTAAAATACAATTTTATAAATATCCCCCAAATTTCCGGGCATGTCCCCCAATCTGACATCAGTGCTCTATATTTATTATTGATATAAAATATTTGTAGTAAGTAACAGCGTCATTAGCCTAGTGGTAAAAGTTCTGGGTGCGATTCCCAAGTCCAGCAGTTTTATTGTGTTTTCTATAAAATTCTCAATAGCAACTCGGAGTTTGCAATCGTTTCCGGTTAATGGCAATAGGCTCGACCTGTATTACATGGGCCTTGAACATACTGTATGTAACAATGTATTCTGGGTGTACGTTAGTGCACCTCCGCCTAACCCTTCGGGGTTAAATAAAATATTAAAAGGCGGATACAGCGAAACAGTATCCCTTTAACGCAATACTTCTCAGATTCACTGTAACCATTATAAAGATAACTATGAAAACGACAATTTTTTAAAACTCGTTAACTCGCGGACGTTCTGTTGTTGTTACGAAGTTTCCTTTCAAATTGGTAAAAAGGAACTTCCTTTAGAATCTTATATTATGTCTTTCCAACGTACGGCAATATCCATAAAATGTCCACTAAATTTCGAGCAAAATTTCATGGAAAATCGAAGACATATTCATCACCGTCATCATTGATCCATTTACTATCCCACTGCTGGGAAAGGCTCTCCTCTCAGTCAAGTCAATGTTTTATTTCAATTAGACTATTAAAATACCTAATTACTTTTTAAAAGTCAAAACTAGTTGCAAGATTCCAAAAATGGGTCTTATGGAGAAGAAAAAAAAAATGTTAATTAATGCCACCGCTGAGTGACGTCACACGTCATCTAGGCCCCACTGAAAATCAGCGCTGCAGCGATTTAATGCGCTGCCGCATCATGCTGAGTGGGGACCTTATTGTGATGAACAACGGCGACGTACAGTACCTACCTTCATTTATTTTGTTATTTTTTATTTTTTCTCTTTGTATGTAGTACTAGTCGCTGTTTTTATGGCAATAAAATGTTTCTTTCTTTCTTAAGAACCGGCCAGAAATTACATAAGCACTACTTTAAAAAAACATGATCGAACCTAGAACTGATGCTAAGCAGTTACCGTAGCCTATAGGCGCTTGTCATACCAGGGGTATCACTTCCGCGTCGCCGACCCTGTAAAACGAAAGAGGAATAGTTTGGTTGGCAGTATGAGGGTCTAAGTCCCCCCACTGCCAACACAACGTTTCCTCGTGGAGCACTCAACCTTGCTTACCGTAAGGAACACAACACAGCTCAAAGCAGTATTATTTCACTCCAATTTTCTACAAGGAGAAGGTATTTCTCCAGTCGGGAAGCTCTAATTTGTTTGGAATTACTCCCACTACTTCTCTTACTGACGCCGTTACTTTATTACAGTTATTTTATTTAGTTCAATAATAAATATAGGTTAAATGTCCTTTTTTCATCAGGCTGTATTCCCCGAAGAGTTAGGCAGATGTTTACAGAGGTAAAGCATCTATAGTTCCCATGTAATAATGGCGGAACCATTTATCAAAGTTTAAAATGCAGTAGGTACCTACAAATAGTAAAGTCAATACTCCAGAACTGCATCCGAAAAGTTAAATGCGCACTTTTCCAACAATATCTTATGATTGTTTTTTACAACCTATGTCCGTTGAAAAACTAGTGTCTTCCACGCGAGGGGTGATCGAGTGAAATTCCTGCTTCGCGTGCACACTTTCCATCTCGTGGACATTTCGCCATTTTTTCTACACAAGTTATACTCACACGCGGAACGCTCGTACCAATTCTGCCTTACAAATTTTTCTCTTAATTTTAAACACTCCACTGTAATAATTATCAACTTTATATTTACTTGGAATAGGTGGATATTTTATTGAAATTTTAGTGGAATGAAGCGCACATATTAGTTTGTCAATCATTCTCGTTATTGGTTTGCGTTGAATAAACGAAGAACATGAGATGTTATGCATGAACGAATCGGGAATCCGACTGCTTTCCTTGTTGACTGTGTAATTTATGTTTATTTAACGAAATGTAATTTATTTTGCTTGAATATACGATTGTGTGATTAATGTGAGGAATCTTTAGCAGTATTATGGATAAAAAAATACACGCTCAATGACGAAATAAATGTATGCATGCTTCGAAATCACCGGTATATGGTATAGGTTCCAGTGTAACATAGAACGGTGATATTACATTACGCGATTGTAGTGCCGTTAAAGGATTGCGTAAAATGAGGGTTTTTTTATAGTTTCCAATACTATCATGCTTGCATCCCCAAAGCCAGCTTAGGGATAAGTCTACTGATGTATGGGGAAGAGCGTCGCCGGTTGACCACTTTTCTACCTTATTCACTGAATAATAAGGATTAAAACTGGTCATCCGCAAAGTCTCTCGATTGTACACCACAATTTGGTGGTATGTTTTTATCTAAATTACTCCAGTCCAAATACGAAACAAACTCGACCTAAAACCTCATTTTACCGGCGGCGCTTGCAATTTTTATAGTTTAGTTCTGCAGAAATGACCATTTTCATTGTTTACACGTAAAATCCAAAAAATATATAGATATAAGTACTTCAGACTAAGTTAAATAATAAATAGTTTGTTATTATAGTCGCTGCGCTTACACTATGCTACCTTGTCCCATCCAGTTCTCATGATCTCTCCGTGATAACGTTGCGCTTGCGCAAGTTACTCCGGTATTGTTCGTTTTTATCTCACACCGAATCTACGTTAATTATTGCCATATTGCTCTTTACGCGCCCTCTTATTATATCGTTCGAACTAGTGAAGAATTGCACATTGCCGTGTGCAAATCCGGTGCGTGGTGGGTTAGGGAAGAGATTTGTATGATTTGCTTTGAAGTTAGTCTGTGGATCTGTTTTAGTTTCAGTTCAATTCAAATTCAATTAGGATTTAATTGTACAGTGTAACTTATTTTATTGTAATTGTTACTGTAAAATATCTCTTTATGGTTTAGATACGAGTAAATACATTGAATATAACGTATTTCTTTATTTAAGTTTGGTTTCTCGTCCCTAAATTAACTTACGACCATTTACTTAATAGTACGGACTTGAGAGTTAATAAAATGATACTAGGGGCTCATCAAATATTTTCTCGACTTTACAGCATCACTGCCAGGCACCGAAGCGGCTCACCAGTTAGTCGTTTGTGTACGTAACAAATGTACTCCAGAGGAGGCCTTAAACGTACTCCGCGAACTTCCCAATCCTCTTCGTGAAGGGGAACAACCGGCGGCCGCCCAAGCAGCGCCCTACAACCCGTTGAAGATTGACGTGTTTGTGCAAACTTTATTGAATCTCGGGAGCAAGAGTATATCACATAGCTTTGCTGCTATATCCAAGTTCCATTATGTTTTCAAGGTGCGTAGTTACTATTAGAAATATTAGGTTAAGATATACCTACTATACCCCTTCATTCCTCGAGAACGGTAGCTACTGTTTCCAGTTAAACAAATACCTATGGCAATTGTGAGTGGCAGTTGAAAGCTCGAAAGTCTGGCATTGAGTGATCCAAAATGTTCCAGATCTGTCAAATACTTTGTATGGAAAACTTATAGAGCGCCTCTAGCGGACACCTGTCAAACTAGACTTTCCAGTTTAACCAAATGCGTCTATAGTAGACGTAGGTATAGACTCAAATATTTTGTATGGAAATTCTAGTTCCTATACTGAGTTTTTGGGATCGTCGGAAGTCGACTGTAGTTGGGAATTGTTTAGCATGACGGATGCAATATTAAAGCTGTGGGGTATGAGTAACCGTACTAGGAACATTGTAAATTTAGATAAATATAAGATGGACGATTCCTATGCATAATAATATGTTGAGCAACTTCGTAAGATAATTCATGATTTTAAGCCTATTTCTAAAAGTCATAGTAACTCTCGTAATATATTTACGTACACGGCACAACAGATAACTGGCGACCCCCACGCTCATTCCTTACATAAGTACTATAGTTACATAGGTATATGTGTAACACGTTGGTATGTATATTTGTGTGCATACAGGGTGGAAGGGACATCGACGCGCAACGGCTGACTTCAGTACATGATTCTGGAGCCCCCTGCGTTGGAATTTTTCGTCGGCTTTTTCTTAAATTTTACAACTCGCAAGTGAACTCTAAGGAAACAGCTGACCAGAAGATCTTTCGAGTTTAATTTACAATGCTGTTTTTAGTGAAAAGAGTGAATTCATGACTTTTTAATTAAAATTATTATTGGGTTAGACAGAAATAATGATTTTATACAGTTTAAAGTTGAAAAAACTGCAAAAAAAACGTAAAATTTAAGAAAAAGCCGACGAAAAACTCCAACGCAGGGAGGTCCAGAATCATGTACTGAAGTCATGGTAAGACGTTGCGCGTCGATGCCCTTCCACCCTGTATAATATGCATCGAATCTAATGTTACATTTTGACGCTATTTTAGATCCTAGCTGAGTCCGAAGAAGCTCAGATCTGCATCCTACGCAATGTGTGGGAGCTGTGGCAGCGCCATACGCAGATGGTGTGCGTGCTGGTAGACAAGATGCTCAAGACGCAGATCGTAGAGTGCAACGCCGTCGCCACCTGGCTCTTCTCCAAGGAGATGGCGCCCTTCTTCACGCACAACTACCTCTGGGAAGTACTGCATCTCACCATCGATAAGATGAACAAGCACGTCTCTAAATTGAGTGAGTTGGTTTATTTCTGCATCAAATTCAGTTTTTATTAGTGGCGTTAAATAATCTACAGACACAGTTGCTGCATTTTGAGGTTATTGAATTTTAGCATAAGAAAAAATCGATCTCAGGAAGGATTCGAACCAGCGTTCTTCCTGACGCAAGTCAGACGAAGTATGCACGAATCGTGGCAGGTTCTGTAGTTTCAGTTTACACCTGTGAGAAGGAGTGAGTGTTTGTATGTATGCATGTTTAAAAATTGAAATTAAGTATTAACAGGTATAATATACGTACTCTTTTCAAAGAAATTAACCATCATTAATTACTTTTTGATTGTTAGGTGGTGAGCTCCAAGAGGCAAGGGAAGCTTTAGCCAGGGCTGATTCCAGCAGTTCCGATTCGGAAGATGAGAACAATAGCAAAAAGAAGAAGGATCAAGATAAACCTACTGAAGAGGTATTTTTTCATTTTATCATTCGATAGTATTTATTGTTTTGAAACATTGGGTGGGCGATATAATTGAATTTTTTGTTTGTAGAGGAATAGCGTAGAGAAATCTCAATAAATGTCTCTCACGATATTGAGATTGAATATGATAAGCGTTTTGCTTCGTTATTCCTTATCCATACAGCGGGCGAATGGAAGCAGCTGTCTGAGTATGTTTTCCTAATGTGTACAATTTGGGGGTCTTCAATTCACGTCACGAGTGAATAGGTATCTTCTAGGTTAGCGTGCTACATCTTAGACCATATTGTCAGTTTTAGTCATATTGTTGTAGGTGAGATTGTGGCCAAACGTTAACCTATCTCTTGTAAGCTATGCTGCTTATTCTGATCAAAAAGGACCTTCCATGTCGAATGTCCTTGACGCTTGCAGTGTTTAAATTATGAATAGCCCATAAGTAAACCAAGACCAATGATCCCCCATGATTTTTAAATTAACTAGCAACGAAATTCGCTAAACACAACAAAATTTTGAAAACCAAACCAAAACTTTTAATTAAATTCTTCTTATGGTAAAGCTTGTAATTATCTTTTATACAAAGAACCCGTGCTACCTTCTTTCCTCTTCTTCGTAACTTCTAGATAATAATTAACAACAAATGTTGAAGCGTTTTAAAAATTGAATCGTGTTCACGACCTTCGATGCTGACTGTACCTACCTTCTTTGTTTGAAGCAGGGACCGAATCTCGTACGATCAATACCGATATTTTTTCGGTTACAACCTATATTCGTTTTATAGGTATTTTAAAAGTTACTTTAATTCTTAAATTTAATATAAAACCATTATCAATACCGGTAACTGAAATAAAAAATACTTACCTCTATCTTACACGTGCCGTCAGCATTAGTCAAAGGGCTCGCATCGCCACTGTGTGTCGACGAGCTGTGTTACCTACAGATTTATACATATTAAAATTAAAAATATTACTTTTTCAACCAAGGTCATTTTTAGGTAACTGGTATTAAAAGGGTAACCTAAATAGAGGTAACATGTTTTTTCCCAGATAGGTTTAGGTAACCTAAATTCTTCGATTCCTGTACCGCAATTTATAAGGGTTTTCGGTCCCTGGGGGACTACTCCCTAAGCACGAAGTCCGTAGTTTCGACCTTAGTTACGGGCGTTTCCTATCACCTACGGATGGATGATTCGTTCGGGGCCCGAACTAAGAATGAATGACAACACAATTTGACAGTTGTCCCTCCTCTCTATCTGTTTTTACCCGTTCGAAAAATTGAATTTGATACTTGTTTTATCGGACTCCGAAGTTTCGGAGAACTTTCGAACGGCTCGTAACTTTGTTGACGGAGATATCCCGAGTAGACCCTCTGGTTTGAAGTTAGTTAGCAAATTGTTTGCAGGCCGTGGAGCGTATGGAGGAGCGGTTGGAGGCGGCTCACATGGACCAGAAGCGTCTGTTCCTGATCGTGTTCCAGCGGTTCATCATGATCCTGTCGGAGCACCTGGTGCGCTGCGACACGGACGGACGCGACCCCGACACGCACTGGTACCGCAGCACCATCGGACGACTGCGACAAGTCTTCCTCATTGTAAGTAAACAAACAAAGCAAACTGTCTATCTATTTTATATGTTCGTCTAAACTAATAGTACGGTCGACAAAAGAGTTAAGTATACAGGCAGCTATTTAACATCTGTGTTTTGTTAAAGATTGTGTAATAATGTATCACGCAATATGTGTCAAAACGCAGGTATTGTAAGCTGCTACACATCAAACCTTTTGATGGGTAATTATTTATATCACAATCTGTGTAAATATGTAGATTTCGTTCGGTACCTATACAGATACAGAGATTGGTATACACCAATCTCTTTTGTTGACTACCTATAAAGAGAAAAGATTT
Organism: Acronicta alni; assembly: GCA_964056405.1. Classification (NCBI taxonomy): domain Eukaryota; kingdom Metazoa; phylum Arthropoda; class Insecta; order Lepidoptera; family Noctuidae; genus Acronicta; species Acronicta alni. The sequence continues at coordinate 11,069,399 of OZ043928.1, forward strand.
TTTATTTATTGTTTGTTTGCAATGAATATACTAAAAAAAAAACTTTTATTAAAGCTAATTTGTAAGTGACTAACATAGGCTGTAATTTATGAACATACCGCTACGAAGCAAGAAGGTATATAAACTCTTATTTTTTAATAACCGTATACAGCTTATATGGAACCAACCACGAAAACGCGAAAAAAACTCCTGTTTCATACATTTATGTGTACTCAACTCGACAAAATGTATGAAGACCGGTTCTTTTTCCGATTTTCAGGGTTTGTCCTATAATACATTTTTTTTATAATGACGAGTAAGGGCGTATATTTGTCTAAATATTATTCTTCTCTAGAAATAAGGAAAGAAAAAATGTTTGTGCACGAAAGTTTAAGACATGACCGCACAGAAAAAAGATTATCTAGTTATTATAATATATCAACATCAATACAACCTCAAAACACTGATTGTCTGCTATAATCTGCTTAATATTATGACATATAGACGTGTTCCTTCTAGCTTTCTCGGAGCTTTGCCGAAAAAGGGGTAAAGAATGATGCAATTCAGTTCAAAGACTGGCCCACATGATGATAAGAGGAGTCCCGTGCCCAGCAGTAGGACAATAAATGGGTTTATGATTAATTCGTATTATATCTAATGTTTTTCTCTTCAGCATCACGAACAAGTTCAGAAGTACAGCAGCACGCTGGAGACATTACTCTTCACACAGGACCTAGATCCTCATATCTTGGACGTGTTCCATCAGTTCATCGCTCTTACGGCTTAGATGTAATACAAGCATTTTGACTTTTTGGGTAACGTAATATTATAAGCTGCCTAGATGAGAAAAGGTTCGCACATATTAAACCCGCGATGCAAAACTGCGTTTACGCTTACATTGTGCGATGAATCATATAAAATGTACAGACGCCTGCAAGTCAAGCTATCCAAAACTGTCATATTTTCCCAATTGAACATGAACCTTATTACGTTTTTATTAAAGTTGAAAATCTATCAAAGAAATTTGACAGATTGGGGTAACTTGATGTGCTGGCCTCCGTACGAGAACTACGAAGGAGGATTCTTTGCAACTCTATACGTAGTGACGCGATGTAATCTGTGTGTCTTAATAATCTGGAAATCGCTTTCATTTTGGCAGTTTAGTTGTGTTTATAAAGATGATAGGGGTAGAAAGGCCTCATGTACCTATATATGGTAAGAGCATCTCAAGTAAGAACCCCATCGTATAAGCTAAAACAGGTTTAGATAGGAGGGTTATTAAACAACGTGTTACAAAATACCCCGTAAAAATATAATTCATTATCAAATCCAAAAATGTTGTCAGCTGTCATGTCAGGAAACCAGATTATTTAACAGAAAGGCCTACGTACCTCTTTTACCTAATAATTATCTACTTTAATAGTTTTTCTATTTTTCATTCATAAATGTTGTTGTTTTCCTTTTTTTGGGGTATGTTATATAGCGTTACTATGGTTCTTAAATATTGTGAATGGACTCGTTGTAAAGCCCCATTTAACCTCCTTTCGGCTTAACGGGTATTTTTGTAACACTCTGTATCCTAAGGTGGAAATGATACTAGGATGAAACACCGGTAACAATTATTATCCCGGAACAAATATTTAGAGAATTACAATTATACGGTTAAACAATAGAAAACAGAATGATGTGCTTGTGGGCTTAGTAAGTCGGACGATAACGCAGTGGTCTGTCAGCCGGTGCGCGCCGCCGTACTGATGTTCTCAACAGGTTTACTGCTCAACATAGCTTGGTGGTTGGGACAGAATAGTTAAATATGTTAATTATTTAACTTGGCTAGAAGAAATTATCGTTTCAAACCACTTCTCAAGGGGTTTACATAAAAATATTTTTCTTCTATCTCGTTGTCTCATCTACCATAAATACTTCCAAATTGGAGTAAATGTTAGTCAGCAGATTGATAGTAAGGCTGAACGGACAAAATGTTTGGGAGAACCCGTAGGAAGCCATTGTGCTAGACTATAGCCTAATCTCTTTCGTTCTTAATGGAGGCTCGTTTTAAATAGCGTTTTCATAATTATAAATTATTCATATATGTAAGTTTATAATTCTTCATCTATATTTATAATCAGACACTGATTAGTAACGAAATCTCAAATGATTAGCCAACAAACTGAAAACAACAAAGACATCAGCTAAGAAAAGATTATGTGAATTTGCCACGGGATTGAAAAAAACTAGATCAAGGCGAATGCAGGGCACTGCGGGGCATAGCTAGTATTATTACTCTTATAGTGTTAATGGTTAAAAAAATCGAGTAATATTTTGTAAACGTCCCAAAAGAAGAATACCATACTATAATCACTATTGAACTGTCAACAAGAAAGTAATTGCAGATTTAAAACAATTCGGGCGCATTTATAAATAATTAGGAATGGGGATATTGTATTCCTAGCATTATGCCTTCGATTTGACTCTAATGACAAACATACTGTATTTACTTTATTGTGGTTATTAGGAAGGGTATACGAATCACGGGTTATAAGAACCTCATGTTATAGGAACAATGATAATAATGAGCAAGTTTAATTACACAACTTTTTGAACCACCAAGTAAAAATATCTTCCCATACAAACTAGACCAATCAATTAGAAAATATACCTATGTATATCGTCCTACGAACTGAACTAGTTATTTATTGGATTTATATGAAAATATTTTTTTTTCCAGAAGTTACGGAACAAAAGTTGTTCATTATCATGGGCACTATAACCTCTTTTAAGGTTTAACCTTTTCTAATAACCCTGTATAGTACACACGGCTACATATCAAGCTATGAGTTTTCAGTACAAGCTGATCTCGTAGTGTAAAGGCTTCCCGTAACGTAACAGGTCAGCTTATATTAAAAATATATAGTAATAGGCTCGTCTTACGTGGGACCTAAACATACTGAATACAGGCCTGATGGCTGGTTTATATAGCATGATATGTACACGCGAACTCGTATGTTAGCATTCCTAATATTTAAGGACAATTAATATATAAAGACCTATTAACTAAAATGGAATGTAGTTAAAATATATTAATTAAGGTGTGTGTGATATTTATGAACTGGATACAAAAGAAATGGTGCGTAAACGATGTATATTATGATGTTTTGTGTTTAAATAGTAGTAGGGTAGGGATGGGCCGAATATTCGTTTTATATTACCGAATATTCTTCTATTAAAAATCGAATGTTCGGAGTGCAAGAGTTTTTTCAGCCGCGCTTACCCTAGAAATTAGCTAGGGTAGTGGCCGAGTGCTCAAAACATTAATAATGCAATACCTATAGTAATTATGACACCAAGTCTGACTATAATCACATTTAGCACCCCATTATAGAAATTAAATTAGTAAGACCATGAGATGTATTTGAAAACTTATATTTTATTTAAACTAAGAATATTGAGTCAAGACTGGGTGTTAAAACCATTTGAGACAGCATAATGCTAAGTGTTTGTGTAATAATAATAAGTATGTATTATTATGTTTCATGTAAATAAATCATAGTTAAGTTTCTTAACTAGAGTTTTTTTTTGTATTTGTTTTGGTAAACCCCCTTTTTTTTAATTGCTGGGTTGTGTCTTTCCGCTGCCCGCAAGAACCGTTATGATTTTAACTATACAACTTCCTTTATATAAAATTTACACGGAAAAATTAAAACAATTTAGGGATCAATAAAACAACAACATATCAGTCTTTCTTAAAATAATTATATTATCAAAATATAATTAACATCATTTTATAGTTCTCATCAATCTTTATAACCGGTTTATATATTTTGTATACCTGAAGACAATGACAATGTAAATCTAACATTCGTATTGATTATCGAATCAAAACAATAAAGTAATTATGACATAACCTTTCGATAAATCGGACGTTCACAAATGTTATTTCCATATATTTTGTATCGACTTGAATGGTAGATTGCGCTTTGCATAAGCCTTCTGAACACGACTAAAATAATACCATAATCCTTTACGATACCGAATTTGAGTGGCATTTCAAAGAATGTAGACAAGTTATACTTTTTGTCTCGATATTTTTCAAGAACCGTTATAAACATTAACAAGAATAATTTACTGTACAAAATATTTTAAACAGTTCATTTTACAGAGATCTATTTCTTCAAGTAGTCGAGTAGTTCCAGCACGTCTTTCTTAGAGCCGAGGTAGCATGGTGCTCGCTGGTGTATGGCGCTGGGTACTATGTCCAGGATGGGAATCATGCCGTTACTGGCCAGCCCGCCGGCTTCCGTCACGATGAACGACATCGGGTTACATTCGTACAGGAGACGTAACTGTGAACGAGATTTAAAATTTATGTTCTTACTAACTGCTTCACTCACGGTTTCACCGGCAACCTAAAGCACATTTTTGGATAAAAGGTATCGTATGACGTTCTCCAAGGTCTAATCTATCTCTGTACCAAATTTCATCAAAATCGATTCAGCAGTTTAGGCGTGAAAGCGTAACAGACAGACAGAGAGAGAGAGAGAGAGTTACTTTCGCATTTATAATATTAGTAGGATTTTTTTTATTTTGTCGGCATGAACTTGTGGAGAGGCGAGGTGTATTGCCCCTCCGACGAAAAGGGAGGATCCTCCAACCAGGCGGGTGTTGTGCCTGGCGGGCCACGGTCCGACGGTTGATGTCGGGCGGTTGTATATATGCAACTTTCGTTGCGAATGTTGCTTGCGCGATTCAGGCCTTCGTAGTTCTATGTAGCGCGGTAGATGTCGCTACAAACTACAGAATAATATATAATAATAATACTTTACGCCGACGTAAAAGGATGAGGCGTTAAATGGCTAGAGGGTGTGCTGAAAGTGTCGTTATTCTTTAAACTCTTATTGCATCCTAGTCTATACATTTGGGCGGTTTAATCTACCCAACCGCAATATCAGGGGAGGTTAGGTTATTTAATTTTACCCCCAAATGTACTTATACAAAATAACAGGATCTCATTCTTTACATCTCAATTCCCGTACTAAAGAAACTAAAAATCACTAGTAAGTACCTATTGACAAACTCAATTTATTTAGCCTACTTATATGATATTTTTTTAACTTAAAATAACTTTCCACAGGCGATATCTCACATCGGGAATAGGCGTGTCGTAATTGTTTACCGTAAGTAGGTACTTATAAAATGTGCCCCTTGCCCCAATGATATCTCGCAGATATGGGGTCAAGACGTTATTGTGTCCGATGTTAAATTATCTACTTTACATTACTTAAAGAATGAATAAGTTCACATTGGTATTTCGGAGTCTTGTTCCAGACAATATTTTTTCTTTTTCAAAGTTCAAGGAATATTTGAACGGGGCCAATTATATATTCTTAGTGTATTATATCAATGTGTAATACCTACACTAAAAAAAATGGTTTAATCGCAATCCAATGAACGAACTCGTAAATTCTAGTGAGAAAGGGATTATAATTTCCTAGTAATCCTAGGGAAACCGCTTAATTTAGGGATTGTTTTGCAAGGGAGAATCAAAGACCTTACAGTCTTGGGAAATCAGAAACGGAGTCCAAGATGGATCACACAGGTTCAGGGAAGTACCATTTTGGGCACTGGCCCTTGCACAACGTTTACGACGGAAAACAGTAAAAACCTTAACATAATGTGGAGCCTTATATGTGCACTTAGCGAGCCAGTCGGATAACTAGATCCTATCACCACGCAAGTTTATTTCCCCCTTATTTCCAATCCAATAAAACTAGTTCCTGGGAGTCTCCTACGAAAATCAAACGTCGAATCTTCAGATCGATACGAAACAACGATGCGCAATTGATTTTACGATTTTACTGTTTTATTTATTTATTTTAATACTTTATGCACAAACATAGTACAAAGGCGGACTTAATGCCTGAGGCATTTTCTACCAGTCGACTAGAAATTGGTAGGTTACTGTTTTGTGCTTTGTGAAACAATAAAGTACCTACAAATAGTTATTGGAACTAGGGTCTAAATCAAATCGATCGTCCGGTCTGACAAACTGTCGTTGTACAAAAACTTGCGTTCGGTCGAAAGTCGAAACTTTGTAGCTCGATTTTCTTAGGCTTGTATTTCTAAGTAGGCACCCTGAACTTACTTTTCCATTGGGTGAGGACTTTGTGGCGGGGTATATGAAGATGCCGCCGTACTTGATGGTGCGGTGCACGTCAGCGACCATGGAGCCCACGTACCGCGCGCCATATGCCTTCCCAGACTTGGGTTGCTTTTTGTCCTCTATGTATTGTCTGAGACCTTTCTCCCATTCGGCAGCGTAACCTATAATATTAAAAATAATATTTTATATCGAAATTTAAATGAGTTTTACCGAAATTTATAATTTACAGAAGTTCGTTTTTGCTAATAGGCATGTCAAATCATAATTCTGTCAGTAAGTAGGTGCGTATCAACATTGCTATTATTAAAGTTGGCAAGTTTAGGGACCCCACGTTATTATAGATAAATATTTATTTGTCAAAACTTATAAATACTATGATTACGATATAATTATTAACAACAACTTCGGTGTTTACATAAGATTCCAGAGACTTAAAAATAAATTCAAAGGTCAGTTGTTGATCTCTGGTTATCAGTTCGCAGTGATTTAGGCACCTTGGTATATGAAAGAAATTCATTAAATAAAAAATCAATTATCGAGGATTAGTATGTTTGTCTCTGGCATCGCACCTAGCTCCTGAGTCCAGATTAATCGTTTTTTTTTGTACAGAGCAACTAGTTTTCGACTTCCAAAAGGAGGTACCTCTTATAATTATATTAATACAATATTTACACTTTAATGCTTATATTGGTCTTATTATCGAGTTATTTGGAGTTACTTTTTCGATTTCGTATCAGATTTTCTTGATAAGCACAATATTACACAATATTAGATTATGAAGAGATACCTACTCACTGTATCTTGTCGAATCACAGATTTTACAGATTGTCTATCATTAGCCCGGTCGGTCCCAATAACAAATCATATCATATATCATCATCGATAGATTGCTTGTTAGAGATAGGATTTTTAGTTTGCCATTAGGTATATGGAGCTCATGTTAAAATCCTATCTCAAGTAAACAGCGGTGGCCTTAACCATTGCGAGGCTCCGGGCGGCAGATCTTTGCCCTTGTCTTCTGCAGAAAGTATGTGAATTGAAAGTCTGTATTTCTGATGATTGATGAGAATATAGAAATACTTTTTATACCAAATTAATCTACTGACTGATTTGTTATTACGAATGGCCGTATCTAAGTGGATTTCAAAGCGTAACCATGAGATGGAAGTTTCTTATCATAATGGTAGGTCTTTTGATTAGTTCATTACTGTCCGGTAATGTGTTAATTAAAACCTGTCGCTGTGAGTACGAACGCCACTTAATTATATGGAAAGTTACACTCTATCTACTAAATATAAGTATTTACTACAGGTTCTTAGATTATGAATAATGAGAATGATTAACTTTTAAGAGAAAGGAAAACGACTCCAAGTATTTGTGATGTATCTTCAGAACTGCATATGGAACCAACTTTGAAGCATATTCTATCACATCGAAATCTGTTCACGATCGGTGGAGTTATCGCGTAATAAGCAAACAAAAAAATAAAGTCGAATAGAGATCTCCTTTTCGTCGGCCTTTAAAAGGTTTTTCTTTGTGGGGACCTGAATTTTAAACAATGAAACTTTTTCGTTTTTGTTTCTTTCTCTTTTGTTTTTTTCTAAAACTTCGTGATCTTATAATATGCAATAGGTAAAGTTGTAACATTTAATCATTTATTCGTTTATTTTCGACAGCATCTTTTTGATAATGCGCAAAATCCTCATGGGCTTTCAGTCACCAGGGAAGGTTGTATGTCGAACTCGTACCGACTGAATAAACCGCATTTGCCTTGCTATAGTCGGGGTTAATGGGACACGTGATCCATTCGCTACAGCCATTTATAACACCATAACCATCATCATATTTCTTTACCTTCATTAATGGAATAGATGTTTCCTTTCTCAGGTATCTTCATGTTATGGTCTGTGAGTATGAACTCTCCGAGCGAGGGGTCGTACATGAAACCGTTGACCCCATTGCCCTTGCCCAGTGCGATCACCATCATGGTCGCGGAGCCGTACAGTGCATAGCCGGCTGCGACCAGTTCATTACCAGGTCTTAAGGCGTCCGCTGTTACTGGTTCGCCATCAGATTTCTTTCTGAAAGGAAAGGTACAATATATATGTATAATTGGCTTGATATTTTTTTTTATACCACAGGTGGCAAATAAGCATACGGCCCACCTGATGGTAAGCGGTTACCGTAGCCTATAGACGCTTGTAACACCAGAGATATCACTTGCGCGTTACCGACCTTGTAAAACGAAAGAGAAATGGTTGGGTTGTGAAAGTGGGGGAACTTTCCCCACTGCCAACACAACGTTTCCTCGCGGAGCACTGGTAATCTTGCTCACCGTAAGGTACACAACACAGCTAAAAGCAGTGTTATTTTACTTCGATTTTCTGCAAGGCGGAGGTACTTCCCCAATCGGGCAGCTCCAATTTGAGTGGAATTACTCCCACTTGTACTCTCTTACAAAATTGTGTTGATTGATGTATAAAGTGAGCTGATGCTAGCCGACATACCGAGGTCAATTTTATACTGCGTGGAATTTCTTTCGGAATATAGAAAATATGTTTTGTGACGAATGTGATGAACTGATGATACAATTTACTCAAAATTAATATATAACATTCAATTAATGTTTGACAATCCTTGTCTTACTTTAAAGAAGAAGATTGTTTGACTGATGTTCTTGCTTTAGTAGGAAAAAAATCGAGTAGAAATGAAAATTTGGAGAGCAAGCCATTGGTAATATTCAGCGATTTCAATGGAACCTATCAACTTTGTAAGGTAACTATCTATCTAAGCTTAATTTCATTGCTATTGATGGACCTATACATTTACGTGCAGATACGTGCTTCATTGGTCTATTGGTTGCAAGCGTGGCGGCTGGACATTGGTAATGTGATTTAAAACACAGCAGGAAACTGTGGGTGTACACCTCTCCTTTTTTATAGTACGGAAAATCGTCATGGATCCTCCGCCACCCGGGGAGGTGGCAGGGTATGTCAGACTCGTACCGACTACACGGGCCGCACTTGCCTACACCTGCCTATACATAGTCATGGTTAAGGGATCCGCGAAATTCGCCACGAGGGTTATAGACGTGATGGTAGGTATGTGATGACATAAGTACTTAGATATGTAAATAAATAAAACTTGACCTCACCTAGAAATATAGTGTAGGAATCGTAACGACACGATTTATGTTATTTGGTTTTTTTCCTAACGTCCGATTGTGGTCATAATTACTACTTATGTGTTTTTCCTTTACAAAGTGATATTTAGGTTCGTATAAATCTTTTGTACCTATATACAGTTATAAAACAACAGACTGTTTTTTCCAGCGCTATAAATATTACCTATTCATTTATTATCTGCAGTAGGTAGGTTCATGTTATCGCTTGTTAAGCTAAAAGTACCTACCTACTGTGTAGGTATCTAATCTAATTAAGTACTTACTTCAAAATCAGACAAAATCAGAGCGTGTTTAATAGTAATTTTCTTGCAATGATTAAAGTTATAAAAATCTAACATAAAACTTGTAATCTTAAAAACTCAGATAATTTATATTTATTGACCTACTCCGCCATTAACGCGTGTAATTATAATATTTCCATTAAACTGTGTAGGTACAAAAATATTTCCAATACCTGTATAGCTGCATGTCTCATAGAAACGATCTATCTATTAGCAGCAAAGAACATGCCAGCCATTTTTAATAAGGTAAGTCAATTTTAAAGTTTAATATGGTCTTATTTTGTTTGCAACCCCATCATTAATTCTCGGAGCCTTTTTCCGAACTAGGTATGTTGGGGTCGACTTCCAGTCTAAGTCGCTACCCAATTACTAGACGATACTGATATCCTAGGATAGACTGTTTTTCAGCTGTTTTGATCAACGATTGTTCTCCTTTGATTAATTGATTTGATTAACGATTATCATAGATTGATTTTTTTCAATGAATGATGATTACGTGAATAATAAACATTTTCAATGTATAATATTCGCGTAAGTGTCAGATATCAATAGATTGTCATAGATACTTAATTTTGTATAAAAACGAGCGACCGACCGACCAACTGACGAGCTTTACGTGCTCTCCGAAGCGAGTAGGTAACCCACAAATTTACTGCGACTAGCGCACCATGCAAATCGGTTGATCAGTGTAGTAATCCCTTAGCTACGAGCCTCCATCAAAGATAAAAGTAGGTACCTATCAACGTAATGGAAATTTATTAACCCAATTTTAAACTCATTTTAAAAAATGCGTTGAAAGATTAATTCCAATGTTTCGGATCCTATAAGGCATCCATTTATTACAGGTAGATTGAGGTTTTGAGCGTCTTGATGTTTAAATTACTAACAGGCCCTTTTAAATCTCTATCCACAAGAAGGAATTTTATTTCCATATATGTCAGAATTCAGTAGATAAAATAATCATATTAAATCTTTTAACAATTGACCTGTCGATTCCTGGGGGTCTACTCCCTAAGCACGAAGTCCGTAGTTTTGACCTTCGTTACGGGCGTTTCCTACTCCGTACGGATGGATGATTCGTTCGGGGCACTTCGGGGCCCGAACTAAGAATGAATAATGAATGACAACACAATTTGACAGTTGTCCCTACTCCCGATGTTTTTTTTTACCCATTATAAAAATTGAATTTGATACTTGTTTTAACGGACTCCGAAGTTTCGGAGAACTTTCGAACGGCTCGTAACTTCGTTGACAGAGATAGGGAGTAGACCCTCAGGTATTATATGCCTGTTCCAGCAAGCACCACAGCATCCGGCCGCACCAGTCCAATTGATGGGTGCCGTACCTTACGTTTAAATGTAACTTACTTGTAAATAGCAAAGATAGATCCAACGGACACTAGGCAGTCGATGTTAGATGATCCGTCGAGCGGGTCGAAGCACACCACGTATTTACCACGCCCCTCACTTTCTACCTGGGGACATAATATTTCAAGTGCTAAACTAATAGTTTAGGCTTAAAAGTAGGTAATAGTTTATTAAGAAAATAACACAAGGTGCCTATCGGTAAGAAGCACCCTTACCTATTTCAATTATGTCGTTGTCTATTTGTATACCTATGTTAAGAGGTATAAAATTCTAAAAATGCACCCTTCCTCTAAGTGTAAAATGCATAGGTACTTGCTTTGATCACCTAGTCAAAGTTGGTGAAATGTAACAGAAATACGAGCGTCTTTGCAAAAAAAAATCAGCAACGTTAAAGATATATACATCATCATCATCATCAACCCATATATACTGTCCCACTGCTGGGCACGGGTCTCAATACTCAATACTTTATTGCATTCCATAATGTTTTATAAAGGTGACTATAGATAACTTAGATCATTATGGACCCTGTCGGTCTCCTCTCATATTGAGAGGGATTAGGCTATAGTCCACCACGCTAGCCTAGTGCGGGTTGGTAGACTTCACAAACTGTCGAGAAAAATCTCTAAGGTATGCAGGTTTCCTCACGATGTTTTCCTTCACCGTTTAAGCGAGTGATAATTAATTATTACAACGCACATGAATTCGAAAAATCAGAGGTGCGTGCCTTGGGTTCGAACTCGAGACCTTCGACTTGGCAGTCCAATGGTCATACCACTAGCCTATCACTGCTATAAAGATATATACAGTTTTAGAATATCGATCGATAGAAAGATCTCTCTACACTCTGACTGCTTTTTCAAATACTGAAAGGACAATAATAGCCTGTTTATGTTTATTGAAAAAAAAAAAAGGTTTCATAATAGTGATACTACGTACTACGTAGGTATCGGTCTCAGAGTTGCATCTAGTAACGGATAAAAAAGAGGTATGTAATTATTTTTAGTGAAGTAATTTAAGTCTGCGGTTTTATTTTAACACACTTTCACTGTGATTATTCACTGCAATAAGTTGGTAACTAGGCAAGAAGATATCATTGCACAGATTTAGAAAACTGCCTCACATTACGAGATCACATAATATCGTGTTATGTGTAGGTGCTTATACGGCATGACAAGCCTGAATAAGAGTCTCATAAGAGTAGACCAGGTGCCCTGTTACTGATAGACCGACTGATATGCTCCCGACAAGGCCAGTTTGGTTTTTAGTCTGTCCGATAGATATACTCCTCGCCTCTGACGACGGACGATCCATGAGAATTTTCCGAACTATAAGTAGAAAAGGTCTTCTCGAGACTATCCGTCTAGGCTGTAAAAAGATTCCGGAAATTTATTTGTACCTCCTGTGTAGGGAGCGAAGAAATGCTTAGCCCTTTTATACCGTCAAAGCCCAAGTAGGTACTGACCTGTATAGCAGTGGGATTCTCCTCTGAGACCAGCAGGCATGTGGTGAAAGAAGACTTGAGCATGTTGATGAACAGGTCGTTGGATAACACGTCCAACTTCTTGACCTGCTCGCCTTGAACATTGGTGTCCCCGGATATGCCATGCCTGGTGACCAAATAAAAACTTAATGGTAAAACAGATCATACATCTTAAACGTATAAATATCCTGGATTAAGTTCAACTTCGTTTGAAAAAGAGAACTTTCGAAAGCGGAGCCTTTAGGCAAGAAACACAGTACCTAAGGTATTACTAGGGATGTTCTACTATGGTGCTGGGGTTTGGAATGTGCCAATCTTCAGATATAGATAGGTACCTATAGCAGCTACAATTTCCAGCACTACAGGTTATCAATTAAATTTGAAGTATCTTGATTTGTTTCTCTGCATATCAATAGTGATAGCGACGTAACAAATTTGATAGGGACAAGTTTTGATTAAAACTTGCTTGACCTGTTGCTGATGTATCTATTACGTATCGCCTATTGGTTAGATTTGGAGGTGTGGCAAATGCAATGTTGTAACATTTCTTTGAGTTATGTTATGTATGAGGCAAATCGGCTCTTGTTAGTAAAGATTCAAGTGTTATTTGGCGACATTGTCAATTGAAATTAGGTACGTATGTTACACAATGAATGGTTGTCTCTAAGGTCAAATTCTTATTTGCATACTATCATCGTTTACAATATTTATGTAGGTATGCATAATTCAGTGGATTTAGGGCAGAACTGGCAAGTTATCATTGTAAGTAGGTAGGTACCTAGTCAATACTGTAAAGTTGTTAAGTAAGTTTTCACCGGCGGGAAAGTTTAATTTAAAAATAAGAGCATTGATTCAAATAACAGTTTTACATGTAGGGGTCTCATAGATAAGAATGATAATATCTATGGGTTATGTATGAAGAAAAAATATCACACACAACAGTAAAAATACTAACAGTTTAGCGATGCCGGCTTTCCTCACGGCCGACTGAATAGCCTTGACAGCAGTCTGGATTGAATTCAGAAGTTGAGTCAAGTCGCCTGTAGCTGATGGCGCGGTCCGTTGTTGGGCCAGGACCCACCGAGTCAACGTCATTGCGTTGGCGTCAAACGCCGGCCCTTGTTGCGACATTGTTACTTATTATGACAACAAAATATACGTGCAACACTGCCAGCTGACGCCGAGCAACTGCGGAGTGGCCGGAATTTGCCGTGCCTCCAATTACTAGCTCGCTGATGTTTTAGTTCGGTGGTTTTGGCCGAAAAGTGATGTAAAATTCAGCTTATTCATCATCATGATAGTTACATGTTATTTCCTACGGATTCTTTATCAGGCGGAGAAATGCATGACGATGTCTTTAAAAATATATCCAGCAGTCATGATTACATATTTAATTTTGTTTACGAACTCGATCGGCGTAGAAATGGGAGTGAGTTTGACGATAACTATAAAAAATACACTACGATAGCTGTTATCGGGGAGGATTGTTGTCAACCATGAGATTAGGGAGACTAGAAAATGGTGTTTATTTACCTATTGTTATTCTTATTTATTGTTTTCTTGAACTGGTTGATGTAAAGGTTTATTAGATACTCTTGTACAGTAGGTAACTAATAACTAGCCAAGAAATTGATCTGGTAGGTACCTACACCTAAACGGTGGCTGCAGTAAAAAAAGTAAGTACATAATTATGTTTATTTTTCAGTAATTGAGCCTCTGAAAGTAGACGAAAATGGGTGCATAGTAGTACACTTTACGACAAAATTAATTTAACAGAATTAGATTAACAGAATAGCACTAGCGGTATTTGCTATGGTATTTAAGTAATTAACTGAAAACTTCATATTTAATATTGTATGTATTGGCTGTACTATCGCATTAGGTGTTTATCCTGTAAAGATGGTATGAGTTTGACTAAATAAATAAATAAAACTGGCGGGGTGCATGCTGGATCGACATGTGCAGTTCTTGTATCTTCTGTATGGATCTGTCCCACTCCCTCAGGTGGAGAAGACAAGACAGTTGGTCCATACATTTTTACATGCATTCATGATTATTTCCAAAACAAAATTCAATTTATTTTTGCACTAAAACACTATAATTTATGTAACTTTACCAATGAATCGGTTTGGGAAACCTAACTTCAGAGGGTTCTGGGTTCGTTCACCTTAGAGTTTCCTCTTTAATAAAACCAAAAAAGGTAGATATAGAGTTCGGGATTTGTGCATAGCATTGGTAACATAACTTACAGTATACCTAGTCTGGGGTCTAGTCTTCCAGGAGTTCGAATCCAAGGCATCGCATCAATAACTTCTCGATATGAATCGTGCGGATGACAGCAAACAAAAGCAATGCGAGGAAACTGGCATGCCCGATTTATTATCTGGAAGGCGAATAATTAAAGTAAGTAGTATGCACAACCCCCATAAGACTAGATAATGTAGGTATACTGATTACTGCTAGGAACAACCATAATAACGGTTAAAATGTCCCTCTCAGAGGAGAGTCGTTCCTAGCAGTAATCAGTATAGTTGATTTGACACCTAATTGAAATGGTAATGGCTGGACTCTTATTACTTGGGACCTTTATATTGGAATAGCACCCTTCGCGCTGGTCGGCGCTAACCGTGGTTATGTCGACAACTACTGCCGAACAACGTCAGCAGTAGCCGCTGACCAGCCGATGGCTAGCGCCGACCAATTTATTACTGATCCTTTCTCAAGTATTTTACAAAATTGCTGTATTTTTCTAGGATAGTGAACTTTGTGTATTAGTTCCGGTCAGAAACTATAATTTTTACCCAAGTAATGAGTTGAGAGTTAGGTAAACATTATCAGATTAATAAAATATCGGGTTTCTATTAAAGTAACATTCAAACGTTGGCATTTATTCTTTTATGTCGCTACTGAGGTTAGCATTATAAAATTAGCGTCACATATTAATTTCTACTATTCTATAAATTTGTTACATGATAACAAATTTATTCAGTGCTGCCATAGATATGGCCGACTTGCCATAAGTCGAGAATAGTAGAAATTGCATGGCAGCCCTGAAGTCTACTGTCAACGCTCAACGTCAGCGTCAAGTCAAAGTTGGCAGGGCAATGGCTGATTGGCTGGCTGCCATTTCGTTTCATTCATTGTATTGTATTTGAGTTGTGAAGCAGTGAAGTGTAAACAAAATAACAAATAAACATGGCACCTAAGTTAAAATTTTCTGATGGTAAATATTGCTGAAATGTTTAGCTAAAAATAAACCCTGTAATGTAAAATTATGCTGTTATTCTTTTTCTCTAGGTGCTAGTTTAAGATTTATTTTGATTGCAGGTGAAAAGGTGTTATGTTTTCATGGGCCCCTGATATACGAGGCAAAATGTCTCAAAAGTTCTGTGACGAAAGATAAACACGTAAGATACCTGATACACTACGCCGGTTGGAATAAGAAGTAAGTTGCCTTGTCCTTGTTGTTGTGAAATCAAATACTGATAAGAATCCAAACGATTCTTCATTTGACAAGTAACCTTCATGTCTTTATTCTTGACTGTAACAGTGTAACCTTTATGTAATTTCAGTTGGGATGAATGGGTTCCGGAAAGCCGTGTTCTGAAGTATAATGAGGCCAATGTGCAACGGCAGAAGGAAGTTCAAAGAGCACACTCTGCACAACCAACCAAGACGAAAAAAAGTATGTTTATGTTTCAGTAATAAAATTGAGCCTCTGAGGGTAGGCAAAAGTGGTTGCACAGTAGTACACTTTACTCTTGTGCAGTTTCATTTACTCTTGTATCTTCTGTATGGATCTGTCCCACTTGCTCAGGTGGAGACAACAGTTGGTTCCATAAATGTTTGCATGCTTATTCATGATTATTTCCAAAACGAAATCCACTAATTTTGTACTTAAACACTATTATTTATGCAACTTTACTAATGATTCGGTTTGGAAAGCCTACTTCAGAGGATCACAGTTATGTTATTCAAATAGTACACTATATAGCTAACCTTATCATGAGTTTTGACAATTTATTTTGAAGAGGGACTTCTCATAATATACTTTAATGGATGATTTCACAATCGATGAGTTGACAACATAAACATGTAATAACTGTTTAATAGTCTAACTGTAATTCTATTATTGAGGTCTTCTAAAAAAATCTCATTAAAATTACTTGTTATCCAATCTGTATGTCCAATTTGTATGTAATTAGGAATAGGAATATAAGTATTACCTTTGATTATATACTTGTCTAGATGCCACATTGACACGTACAGAACGGCCCAAATAAAGTCTACTAAAATTGGTAGACTCTCTTCTCACTTACATCAGTGTCATTTGGATCACTTCAGGGTATGGAGTTCTCGAAAAATAATTAATTATGTCGGTATGTGCTGTCAAATTGTGTCGCAATTATGTGGGAAAACCGTATAATTACACTAAGATCACATTACATCGGTAAGTTTTGTTATTTAACCTCTATTATTTTATGAAAACATGATTTTTCAATTCGTTAATTTGTAGGTTCGACAGATTAGCCGGTGTTGTCAATTTATTACAAGGGAGATTTGGCGAAACTATGGGAGATAAAATGCAAATATCAGTCATTTCGATCAGGAGAAAATTTTATTATTTTAATACTTACATAATTTATTTGATCAGTAAATGATAAAAAAATGAAATGTGAAGTGAATGCCTTCACTAAATAAATGAAGTCATTCACTAAATAGTATTTTTGTTAGTTCTTTCTAATATTTTGGGTTTCAGATTTCTTAAGACTGGAGAGACATTATACAGCGGACACGAAATGAAATATAAAAAAAAAACTATTTCGAAAACAAATACAAAGAGATGGATTTTGATCTATAAATTGCTGTATATATTTTTTCATTGTATTTTTTGTTTTTATTAAAACAAATAAAACACTAATCTACAAAATAATTACTTTATTCAGCCTATTTCGTTTAACTGTCATCCCATTAAATAATGGAGAAAAGGTAAGTTAATAATTTGGAGCAGGCATCCCTAAACACGCACACCTTGACAGTTTGACTACAATAAGTACACAAGCGGTACTCACACATATCACGCAATTTGGCCCCAGTTTTCGCGTGTCGTTTGTTTGCATTGCTCCATCTAGACAAGTATATAATCAAAGAGTATTACTATATTTACCTCTATTCCCTCACATATGAGGATGCCAGAACCCAGTAAAGATATTATATTGTATCTGCAACAGTTTTTTTAAATGAATCTTATTGTATTTTTTTACAGTTTCCATTCTAAGATTTTAAAGTTATTTAGCGAAGGAAAAACTACTTTATTGCAGTCAACTTATGTAGATATTTGGCAAACAATATTGACAGACATACAAGGCTGTATTAATGCTATTTGCACTAACAATTTGCAGCTCCGGCTAAAGGTCGCAAATCAGAGGCTGCGGCTAGTGCTACACCAGCGAGAGAGGAATCCAGGGCTTCTACACCTGCTGGTATGTATTCTTGGTCTTTCACCTCTGTTTTAAAAAAGAAAGAAACATTGTTAATGTTTTAGTGCCAATTGTTTAATAAACTATTATAGTTTGTTAGCCATTGAACAGTGTTTTCTTTGTTTGTTGTCACTCAAAATACTTCTTTAATTTAATGTTATCATAAAATTATGTGATATTTGGAAGTAAATAATAAAACCATACCCACCTGTATTTTCCGAAGGGCAGAGGTGTAACAATAATTGTATATATGCAATTGTACACACAGATTGTAGGTTATGTTTTTATTTATTGATTTCTGACATTTATATGTCTATGGTTAAACAGTTTGCAAGTAATATAAGACCATCTCGTCAAGTGTTAGTCTTGTATATTCATTAGTGTGCTTATATGTAATAAAAACATTATTTCAGGTAAAGAAGTGGAAGCTACTCCAGCTCCGGCTAAAGCTACTAAGACACAGAGTAAAGACACTCCTGCTGACTCCGGCTCTGATCAGCCAAAGTAAGTTTTTTTCATTGTTATTTTTATTTGCTTGTGCCTCATAGAATCATCATCAACCCATATACTGCCCATTGCTGGACACGGGTCTCCTCTCAGATTGAGAGAGATTAGGCTATAGACCACCACACTTGCCTAGTGAGTAGTGTAGGTTGGCCTACTTCGCACACCATCAAGAAAAAGAGGTACGCAGATTTCCTCACAACGTTTTCCTTCACTGTTTATGCAAGTGATAATTAATTATTATTTCACACACGAACTCGAAAAGTTGGAGGTGCGTGCCTTGGATTTTAACTCGAGACCTTTGACTTGGCAGTCCAATGGTCATATCAGTAGGCTATCACTGCTCTTTTGCCTCATTGAATGTACAGTCAGCAACGAAAGTCGCTGAACACAGCAAAATTTTGAAAACATCACAGCTCCAAAACTTGTCAAGAGGATTTTTCTATTAAGGCAACCCAAATCTTTAATGGTCATCTATGCAATTATTTCGCATAACCTTCACAGGTCAGTAACTTCATACTTATTAAAAATCATATTGAAGATTTCAACATGTTCAGGGAATTTCGTTGCTGACTGTACCAAATTAAATAAAAAAGTTAGAAAAGGGCTTGATCATGTGAGCAGGTTGAATGAAGATGAAGGGAAAGTTGAGTGCCCAGTATTCAAGTGAAAATTGTCTTTGCTTACTTGTGGTCTAACCTGGAGAACTGCAATCAGTATTTGATTATTTAAAAAAAAGTATTTTTTGTCGGCGGGCCATCCAGAAATAAAGTATTATGCCACACAAGCAAGTAATATTATTTTTATTGATTTGTTACTTAGCAGATTATTTATCTAAAAAAATAATCTAATACTGTTCTGTTATTTTATTGGAATGTTGACTGGGTGCAAAACTGTACCATAATTATTATGGTAATATCAGCCTCTATTATTCCATAGATTGCATTGTATGGCTGGCCCAATCTCAAGACTTACACAAAAAAATATATGTACTTTTTTACTGATTTATTAACTTGACACATTTTTAACAGTATGAAGCCTGCTAAAACTTTTAAGAGCCTACTATAGTCTGGTATTCTAATTTCACTTCGCTCATAATTATTTTCTTTATAACACCTCATAATGAAGAAACCTCTGATAATTACTAACAAAATAATAACAGCGCGGGAAACTGGGTCAGTATAGTCAGTTTCAGTCTTGTAAATAATTTATCAAAATTTCCGCATGCGTAGTTAGTTTCCTAAAATTATAATAGATGGCGCTAATGGTGTCAAATTCAATCATGTTAATTGCGTACACACACATTGTTTGAAACAAATAATTTGTATATTTTTTCCAGGAAAAAGCGGGGACGTTTGGACCTATCCATCGAATCCGAAGAGCAGTATCTAGCAAAAGTGGAAGTGAAGATCAAGATACCGGAAGAATTGAAAGTGTGGCTGGTTGACGACTGGGATGTTATCACGAGGCAACAGAAGCTGGCCATTCTGCCTGCCAAGCTCACTGTCTCGCAGATCGTGGACAACTACTTAGCTTTCAAGAAGAGTAGCAAATCTCACAACCAAGCGAAAGAGACAGTATTACTTGACATTACAGAAGGGATCAAAGAATATTTCAATGCTACCTTAGGGTCGCAACTTCTGTATAAATTTGAACGGCCGCAATACAGCGAGATACTACAAGAGTATCCGGATACCCCAATGGGCCAAATATATGGGTCCATACATTTACTAAGGTTGTTTGCAAAGATGGGGCCAATGTTGGCATATACAGCCTTGGACGAGAAATCTTTGCAGCATGTTCTGACGCACATACAAGACTTTTTGAAGTATATGGTAACTAACAGATCCACACTATTCAATTTGCAAGACTATGGTAATGCGACGCCTGAATATCATAGAAAAATTCAGTAGTTTAATTTTAAGTTGACTAACCGAGTAAATGACTTTGATGCTTTATTTCTTTTTTGTTATTTTAATCCGGAAATTTACCGTTATAAATGTAATAACCGTTTGATATTTCGTTGACTGAATTTGATAGTGGCAGAAATCAAAATATGGATAATTTTATGAATTCATCTTCATGAATTGTAAAAAAATATGCATTTTATGGCACCATATTTTTTTTTGCTTAATTTAGGCAGAAAATTGGTTTCGTAATGCATACAATTAAGTACGTAATAAATTACATTACTAACAGCTCTAAATGCCAATATTTTGATATGTGCCACTATTAAACTCGATCAACCAACCATGTATCTGTCAAAAATCGTAAATGGCCCGATAACAACTTTACTCTTAACGAGAAATTAATACTTGTTTCAACTTTTTAATGAGATCAGTTTAGTAAACTGAATATTAATTTAGGTTTAATTGCAAATTTGACACATAAAATATCACCTTGCCAAATGAACATAAATGTCATACAAGACCGGTAGCTATGAGTCAGCGCGGGAAAAACTCGACCTGACCGAACATGGCCGCTCGACTCTTAATAAACAGTTTATAGTTTTGTTGATTATCTTAACCATATAATTGGAATAAAAACAATGTAAATTGTATTATTAACTTGTTATGTTGATATTTCTGATCCGTATATGGCTAATGAAGATATTATGGTAATCGGTTATGGAGACTTCTTGATGCAAATGTATTGATTTGAATATGGAATTCAGATGATTATATCGTATTCCCCGCCTTTATGGAGTAGACGTCATAAAATGCACTGCTGGTACACCCACATCTATAAGTTAATCAGTGCCCCTATTAGGGCTAAATCAATTTAGACTGGAGAACCCTTGTGTCTAGTGTGCGGCAACACTTCTACCCGATAGACGGAAGGATAAAATATTTTACTAAATTTAAATTTGGTAATGGCGTACTCGCCGCTATATGGTACGATCCGGACACGGAAATATTAAAAAAAATATCCGACCGGTATTTCAAACTGTCTATTCACATTGCTAAAGCCGACGCTACAGACGTTACTTTTTTGTTTTATTTTTTATACCATTCCATTATTACAATACAAAATATAATACCATTACAATATTCAAGGTTCATAATTCTATACATATTTACTAGACATCGTAGTTCTAAATGGAGATATAACACGTCGTGTAGTCGATTATAATTATTATTGCTTATACCTTAGAAATCTGATAATATTTTCTCAGCTTAGTCACAGCCTAATGATAGTCAACTCGACGTGCCACATGCCTAGTTGCCCATTCCAGTATCTACAATAATACTAAATTAACTTTATAAAGCATTACAAGGCTTTAGAACATATGGCCGCAATGTATAATGTGTTGTAACGTCGAAGTGGTGATCATAACAATATGCTCGAGTAAACAGGATGCGGGTTACCTACTATTATGTGTAATTATAAGTAAGTGGGAATGACTAGAAATGCTAATTAAATTGTCATTTTGTCCGCATAGGCGGTTCTCAGGTTAGTAGGAATACCTATAATAATTAATAATAATTAAATAATAATAATTAAATTTATTTTCTCACCACAATATTACAAAAAATTACAAAACTAAAACAATTACAACAATTAGATTTCATATTGTGGGAGACTGGTGCCTAAGCTAGGCTTTTGGCCTGTATTTCAGGTCACCAGGTCTTCCCCTCTTTAATTACTTAATTATGTTGCAATGACACCTACTTAGATGTCATTGCAACATATGTGATTTTTAGCGCATGTTCTATTTGTAAATTTTATATTGTGCGTGCGTGCGTATATGTGTGTTTGCGTGTGAGTATGTGTGTGTGTGTTTGTGCGTGTGAGTATTTGTGTGTGTGTTTGTGGTATACTTATGGTATAGTACCTAACCCATCCGAACCATTTCACGTACCTACCTACATAAATCTCGCAACGTAGATCTTCTACCGCAAAAAATTGTGAGATCTAATGTAAAACCAAGTACTACATTTTATAGTGACCGTATACAATATTAGACATGAAGTTATTTTAGCGAAGGAAAATTCAAGGATGCTTCTGACTCTATGACCAACTAAGCCACAGTGAGCTGGTCACAGCGTCTAGTGTATTGAACCAGAAAACGCAGGTTCGAATCCTGCCCGTCGTCGAATTTCTCTTTCTAAAATAACTTCATAATCTCTAGCTATTCTGGCTTCTCCTAGGTCCTGGTGATGCAAAGGCCGCCGCTGAAGACAAAAACCAACAAAAAATCAGTTTGATCCTTACAACTGATGCAAGTAAGTGTGTCGTTTCTGTGAACGCCAAAGAGCCAGATCATCTATTTTTCTTATCTAGCCTCTGCCAAAAATATTGATATAGAGAACAAAAATAAAATACACATATGTATCACATCACGATTCAATATTATAAGAATTTATTTTAAATTTTATGCGTATTATGCAAGATATTTTGATTAAGTAAAACACTCACCGCAGGCAATCAAGCGTTAACAGTTGGTACTTGTGAAAACGTTATCAGGGTCTGCGAGTGCCATAAATGGTAGGAAATATGTTGTCTCGTAGCAGCAATCGGTCGGAGCGGCCGGCCGGCCCATTAATTGTCACTTGCAACATTACGCATTGTCCAATGCACTTTTATAGCACCTTGTCAGTAACATGGCAGAATGAATTATTTATGATAATAGATGTTATATTTTTAGATTTTCCCATTTTGAGATGCATCCGGAACGTGTCTGGTACAAGTTAAATCACATAATAATATTAGATATTTAATCTATGAACTTGGAAATCCGTTGGTACCACATCTCCCTTGGCTATCCTATAAAAGGGATTATGGATTGATTTCCTATATCATAAAGTGATACTTTGTCAACAGTTAGGTACCGAACCGACCAACAAGGAATGAAACGTACTTTCTTCCTTACTATTCCATCCCACAACCTACTTTCAACAGTTTCAACGTTATAAAACAGAATAAGAATCCGATTTGTGAATCAAATCGATCCGCTATATTTTAGTACCTAACGTAACTGATTCCAATGCGACGAATGAAAAAATATTGTAAATTGAAAATATTGCTTCTCAAGTTATTTTTTAATATTTCTTTTTAATTTGTCTGCTTATGTCTTTCCTTGTCCCTAGAATGTTTTCAGCAAAAAAACTCCCCAAGCAGCTGTTTCTACGTTAAACATTACTTCATTTGACGTGTGGCCCGACGAGCCTGCTCGTTTGATTTTTTTTAACCGACATGAACGTATCGTATGAAAATAAAAAACTGTAGGCAAGTCGATTGTGTGTTGTGATGAAACGCGAGTTATTTCAGGCATGCGCCAGCGCACGTCGGCGGACCGAAATAGTCATATGTTACATGTGTGCTGCATTGCTTTCTCTATCGGTGAACCTTGATTTGAAAGATGTTTTAGTTTTAAATGTTTCGGAGTTTTTTATGGAAGGAACATTTTCATCGGGATTGCAAAATCTATGAGCAGAAAAAAGGTTCCTTGTTTATTTTTTAATTTAGTAGTTTGTTTTTAAAACCTTGTAACATCTTCTAACGAGATGTATCTAATACATGACACCGATTTCCTACAGCGTTATTTTACATAGCTCAAAATTTTAAGTTTTTTTTCTAGTTGTCTTATTTCCACATTTATTTCACATTGTGTCTTATTATTACTTTAGTGTTCCAAAACCTATGGTGGCTTCTCTTTAATTTAAGACCTTAGCTCTTGTGGGTGGTCGGGTCGGTCTACTGTTACTTGTCTTCTACATTCGTTTTGATCTATTCATACCCACTTTCTTCTTATTCCTAATTTTTTCCCATTTGTTGTATAGAGCTCAGTCTAGGTCTCCTTAGTGCGGCCGCAAATAAACGTTTTTACTTCCTGAGTATCATCTTCTATAGTGCCAATAAATCGCTGTTTAACATTGTGGGGCAGAAAGACGTCAATATTCTAAAAGTTAACACATTGCCAACGTTTCTAATACTAACAAACTCAGATTTATGAATGTATTCCGGTCGATGTTTCGTGCTAGACGTTATGCTTATACGCTGATCGGTCCTCTATATTTTTCTTTGATATTTTGTTACACATACTTACAGAGGCCAGCAAATCAAGCAATCTGTCAAATTTCTTTAATTGATTTTCAACTTTAATTAAAAAATAATAAGGTTCTAAATTGGGGAAATTTGACGGTTGTGGATAGCTTGACCTGATAGCGCCTGTAGGTACATACGAACTGAGGATAATACTTACGAAATAAATATATTTAAATTTGAGCTATGTTTAGCATAATTGTTTTCTATTATTATGAAGTTTTTGATTTGGTCGCGTAGAGAAATACCATGCATAGCTCTCCATAGCTCGCTGAGTGACCTGAGCTTTCTTATGAGACCCATAATCAAAGACCGGTAATAACCGGTCCTTGTGGAAATCTATGAGGGAGGCCTTTGTTCAGCAGTACCTAGATCTCTTGTGGCTGACATGATGATGATGATTAAATTGAAATTATTGAATTAAGTATCGAAAATTTTAGCTTTTTAAGGAAAAGTGCTGGAAAGTATAGGGCTCAAGGACTCAAGGACATCACAAACCACAACCTTAAGTTGTGGTTTGTGATGTCCTTGAGAGCTGCTGACTGCCACTCATCCTTAATTCCTACGGCACCCCCTGTAAAAATTACTATAGTCCTTTATGTCAAAGTTAAAGTCAAACATTTTATTTCAATTAGACCATTTTACGACACTTTTGAAAAGTCAAAACTAGTGTTGTATTCCGTTAATCCGATTACGATTTAACTTTGGTCATCATGTGCCCGCCTGCGCATATTTCTGGCAATAGCCACTGCTATTAAAAAATAAAGCAAAATAAAAAAATACTACACGACTTATGTCGTCGTCTTGACGTCAGGAATTTCGAAATGCCAACTCGATGCGTCTCAGTTGGGTAACTCGGTCCGTATAACTCAATAAGTATGAGTTCTTCCTATTGTGACTCAAAATGTTCCTCATTAACCTCCATATGAATCATCGTCTTTTGGTCATGTATTGAAGTACAAGATGCCATGTGTCCGCTAAATATGGCCGCCTGTGATAAATATTGTGTAAACACTTCTTAGAAGTATGTTTAACCATTTTCAGAAGTTTTAGTATAAGAAGTTTTACACCTGTTAGAAAAATATTGTAATTATTCTAGTTAAAATGTTGTGTACTTTGTCATATTTCGACAATTTCATGACGCACTGTTTAACTAAGCAATACAAAAGTCACCTATATTCTATCAATTAATGTGAGTTTTTTTTTAAAGCTTCCTAATTTCTTTTACCTACTTACCTAATACTACCTATCTATCTGCTGAATTATTGCAAATATTATTTTTAATCTGGATTATTATTATGGATAATAATAGATGTTGCTTCCTGAAAGTCTTATCACTAGTATTTTTTATATGAATTTACCCCTAAAACTAACTACACTATTCTGCTTGCTAACAAGTTGCCGCGAGCTCCCAGCTAAGCTTGCACGATCGTAAAATTGTGAGTTCTCATTTTGCAGACGAAAATGTAAGATCGGATTTCTGGGTCACTCAGCTCTTATAGGAGTTTTAATTCTTTTTAAGTTGCGTTTGGATTAGGGAGCATAATAGTGCCCCATTTTTTGTGTCCTCATGAAGTGAATAAAAGTGTGGTTTTTGACTAAAAACCACACTTTACTTTACTCGGATAGACTTATCCGAGTCCGAGATTCTCCTCAAGTGGCAGACGGTCCAGGCGGCACCAATTCCAAAAAAAAAGAAGAGTCGAACAAAGAACCTCCTCCATTTTTTAGTTGGTAAAAAAGTTCATTTACGCGCTATGAATTGGTTTTCAGTTGTAAGTAAGTTTTAAATCGATCATTTTATGAAAATGTCGGTATTGCATAATTCTCCTCAAAAGTAAATTAAATTGTATGTAATGAAATATTTTACATATTTATGCAGATGTTGTCTGTCGCTTTAGGCAATAAGTGGTAGTAGGTCACAAGCTCAGCACATATAACAATATACTATAGTACCTATGTGGAATGGCAGTACTATTTATGGGTGCATTCTAAAAAAAATGTACGTAGCCGAGACTACTACCTACTAAATATATTAATTTAAACGCATGTACAGAGGCCAGCACATCAAGATACCCCAATCTGTCAAAATTCTTTGATAGATTTTCAACTTCAACACATAACATATTCACTTTTAATTGGAATAATTTAACAGTTTTGGATAGCTTGACCTGCTGGCGTCTGTACTTGAAATAAAACAACTTTTTCGGAATTTATTGCGTATTATTATATTTTTTATGTACTCCTATTGATATGGTGTTTCTTAAGTAGGTATTTACAAAAAAAATCATTCCATTTCATTTCAAATAAAACTACTTTTTACGGATTTTATCGCGTTGTAATGATATTATTAATCCCGACATTTCGGACCTTTTACAGTGTCTATGGTCACGGGACAGGGTCAGACTGACAAATAATATCAATATATCTACGCGATAAAGTCCGTAATCGTCTCAAAGTTTAATATTCGCGTGTCAAAAATCAGCATCTTATACCAATGCAATATGTAAACGTATGCGGCCCTTGAAAGGAACATGTTGCGTATCGCTAATAACAACCTAGACCTAGTAATATTGTCGCTGGGTGTCGGGTCGCATTGGCGAACACACGCGCTACCCGAGCCAACTGGTAACTCTTCATCGACCGTCCGAGAGATAGCCTAGTTTCAAACTGGTTTTCAATATTCAAGAACATAAAATGCCTCATGTGTCTGGTCCTCAGCGCGACTGGTACGCTAGATGGCCTGCAGGTTCGATTGTCAGGTGGCAGCAGTGTTATTGGGCTTTTCTATGAAATTCTTAGGAGCAGCTCGGAGTTTGGATATGTGCCCGGACGTGGAAGAAGCAAAATAATAATTATGCATGTCATACAGAGGCCAAGCTATCCAAAACTGTCAAACTTTCCCAATCGAATATGAACCTTGTAGTTTTGTTTTGTAAGAAAATATATCAAAGAAATTTGACAGATTGGGGAGCTTGATGTTCTGGCCTCTGTACCTACTTGGTGTGAAAACTGTGTCTGTGTACATATAGTTATGAATGTATGTATTGGAAAGTTTTCTAAAATCATTCAAAGTGGGTTATAGATCGGACATTGGGAACATTTCCAAACAAAAAAGTTGAACCCGATTTGTTTGATTTGTTTTCTCTCTCTTTCAGGCTGACATGTGACAGAGACAGAGTGATTTGTTTCAAATACCTGTCATGTCCTCCGAGCCTTTTCTGAAGAATTATCAGTATTTTACAAGAAGTAACTGCCATCAGACCTCCGTCACCGTAACCCTATTCCTGGGCAATAAAAATATCCTGAGGATAGTCTGGTTGTCAGCCTATCTTCTTATTTCTTCTTTTTAGGAAGAAGCTAGGCTTCTGACTGACACTAACGAGTATGACAACTGGGACTGTGGACTTTACGTGCTCTCCGAGGCACGAATGGGTGTCGATATGTTAAGAATTGTCACCCATTTACGTCTGTAAATGGGTGACGGCGGCTAGCGCAGCTTAACCTTGCAGATTGGTGGATGAGCATAGTTATTACTTAGCCACGAGCCCCTCCGTGATGTACAGACGCCAGCAGGTCAACCAATCTCAAATTTTCCCAATTGAATATGAACCTTATGGTTTTGTATTAAAATTGAAAATCTATCAAAGAAATTTGACAAATTGGGGTAACTTGGTGTGCTACTATTATTTTAATATATTTGTATCTAACAGATGCCAAGGCGAATAAGGCGAACTAAGTCAATCAAAGTAAAGGAGAATAGAACGGAATAGAGATGCTAGCTCCTGGAATTTACTTGTTATTCTAAAATAAACTGGTGAAACAATTTTTCTTTGAAGACTGGATTGACGTACGCCCATAGATATCTACCTAATGTAGTAAGTATTTCGTCATTTACCAATACGACTTAGCTTTAGATTGCTAAGTACTTTGCATTGGTATTCTTTGTGGCGTTTAAATTCTGGGGGTTCTAAAAAGTAGGTATAATTTTAAGTTCCTGTAAATATTGTAGTAGCTTTGATAACATAAAAACTCGAAAGCGGTAACTGTTATTTCCATTTGGATCCTAAAAACTTTGGACAGATGACTAGACTAAGTAATATAATACTGTTTGAACGTGTTTCAAAATTAGTCGCCAAAATGCCCGCTCTTCAACCTTGCTTATTTCGGTCCTATTTCTTTTCATAACGAAAGCTGTGGAGATTTTTTCTTAGGACAGCAAATTCAGTAAACAGTGCCTAGTGCCTACCTATTTATTTGCTTCATTCACAAGACCTTCAAACTAAAACCTACCAAAAAGTTTTTGACCGTCAATAAAGCAACTTTTTGGTGTCCGATGTACAGATTAGCCGGTTACAGCCTGTGACCATAGTGAAGGCCAACTAATTGTGGTGCTGTGAACTATGGTGAGGCATGTTACACTCCTTTAGAGCCATCTGGGTCAACTGTTTACATAAAATGGCACGCACACGTTGACTCATCGACAGACGGTGAATTATTTCGAAATTAATTATCAACCATGTTTCTTTATAATTTACGTCAGTAAAATACTCGGATTTATTTTTATTAGTTTTATTTGTCTTTGCTGATTTGGTTTTAATTATGAATAATATTTTCTTGTCATTCATTTTCGCGGGATGAGAACAGATTTGTTGCTCTAGCTTTGCTGTAAAAAATAATGCAAGTACCTATTCAAATTAAACAAAACTGTCAAAAATTTTTGGCGCCAAAGTTGTACATGGTGGGTTTTTAAAGGTTAAGTTTAAATACTTTTTAATCATTGTATTTTGTGTATTTTTGGGTGGCTACTGACTTAAAGATAACAAAAACATAAAGTAGTTTCGTATGGTTATTTACAGGTATTCAATTTCATGTTTTTTTTAGATTTCAGAAAATAAAATACTAACATAAAAAAAAACACATTGAAGGAATTCATCAATGGTGAGCGTATTCAGCAAATTAGTTATTATTAGACTGTTATCAAGGAATGACGAATTTGGACCAAGGTATTGTTGTGGTTACAATTAACTATGTTAATACTACGTTGGTACTTGTAGGTAGGTACTTAATGTTGGTACCTATAACAATGACACATGTTTTTGAGGAGAATAAATAATACCATATTGTTGTTTAGACTTTAGACTCTTTAGAGCATTCATCATCAACCTATATACTATCCCACTGCTGGGCACGGATCTCCCTACAGAATGAGAGTGATTAGGCTATAGACCACCACTCTGTCCTAACATTGGTTGGCAGACTTCACACGCCCCGTTGAGAAAATAGGTATATAATTTTTCCTCTTCTCTCTGATTATACTTTTGCTGTGCCCGACGGGGTCCATAATTGATTCTAGCACTAAGTCTTACCACCTGTATTACTAACATTATGGAATGCAATAAAGTTGAATTTGAATTTGATAATCTCAGGCATGCAGGCTTCCTAACGATGTTTTTCTTTACCGTTTATGAGAGTGATAAATAGATTACGCACATAATTTCCAAAACTCAAAGTTGTGTTAGTTGCGTACCTTGGATTTGTACTCGAGACCTCTGACTTAGCAGCCGAACGGTCATATCACTAGGCTATCACTGCGTTTTGGGTAGATAATGAAAGATAGGTTAATAACTCAATTATTGGCACCACAACCTAAGGTCTTATACACGTATAATAAAGTTCATTGGTCATCCATCCATAGATTGACCGCAGCAAATTCAGTTTAACCTCTCCTAACTCCTCGATAGCTCATAGATTATTAGCGTGGTCTAACTTTACATAAATAATTTTATTTGTAAGAGGCGTAGGGTTCGTGTCTTCTCAAAACATAGATTCCGATCATACCAGACAAATTTATGTGAAAAGATAAGTATGTAATTATGTTATGTGATCCACGAAATGTTCTCACCGAACGACACCTTATTTATCAACATCGGAGCAAAACTTA
This sequence comes from Acronicta alni, assembly GCA_964056405.1. Lineage (NCBI taxonomy): Eukaryota > Metazoa > Arthropoda > Insecta > Lepidoptera > Noctuidae > Acronicta > Acronicta alni. The sequence continues at coordinate 11,099,826 of OZ043928.1, forward strand.
ATGAGAATTTATATGGATATGTCAATATTTGCATTGCTGTATTTGCTTGCTCGAGCATAAATTTGTGATATCGTAAATGTAGTAATTCCAGACTCAAAGAAGAGTTACATTAGTTATGTAGATGGTAATTTTAAAGGACCCCTGAAGATATTTGACTATGCTGCACCTATCAGCTGAAGATTTAAAAACCCATTTCTCACAAAGGTATCTGCATTGCATCTCCTTAAAATGGGCCTTATCAATTCGCATTTAAATATCGTACGACTCCGTTAACTAAATTCGGGCACAGCCTTGGAAGCATCCTTTTATCATGTTCGAAAATTACAGTTTTCGAAGGCTTTTCCCCATGAGCTGAGTTCTTGGGGCGGGGTGAGACGGCGTCGCCTCATCTCCTTTCGCGGCGGTAAGGCGACACCGAGAGAACTCCCGCGACTCTCGCCAGTCGCACCACAGCACGCGTCGACTCGACATGTAAGTACGACTACGCTCTGTCAGTGGCCCATAGTGTAAAAGTGAAAAAATACAAGTGTTTTTTTTTTATAAAGCCAAGGTGCATTGATCTTTACTCATCCTTTAATCGATTGTCCGTCCTGGTAAGTAGGGTGGTAGTGCAGTGCTTATCGATGTTACGGTGCATTTATCGGTAATTTATAATTATGTGCTCGGTAGTCTTCGGAGTAAAATTCTGTTGAACTCGTCTTTTAATAGCATTTAACGTTACGCTTGAATCATTTTTAAACGGAGCTTCGTATTTTCTAAGGGATAATTTCGCATCATTTTATGAAATTCGTTTACGTATTAATAGTTTTTTAATCGTCCTACGATACGTCTCCTAACATGCCAGCCGTTTTGTAATCATGCCCCATTTCTATTTTTGAATATCGCGGTGCTCGGTTTCATTTTCGATTAGCCAATAGGAGCTGAATAACGCTGAAGTTTTCCCGCGCTTTTGGCAGATTGCCAGAGACTGACCAATAGCGAGGAAGCGCGGGATGTGGGGGCGGCTAACACGCATGTGCGGTTACGTTGTACGAGCTGTCAAACTTCTAGTTCGCCGATATTTTTTTTTGTTAATTTTATATTTAGATCCAATATAAATTTACAGGCAGCTACTGTTCTACATATTTCTTAGGAAAGTGAGTGCATACCTAAGCCCTTTCTCAATAAGTATTCATTACTTTTAAATTGTTTTATGAGATGGTAAAGAAAGTACCTTCCCACCTAGTGTGTTTGAATGTTCCTGGGCATTTTTAGGGCGCTTATTGGAAGAGGCTTACAGCAGTGGACTATGGATTATAGATCGATAATGATGATGCTTTCCCATATATTTCAGATTCTTACTTATTGGTATTTGCTCCTTATGGTTACCTCTATCAATTGTACATACTTATAAAATTATAATCAAGATCTTTATTTACAACCTACATTTAGAGACAAGATATAAAGAAAAACAGTTCACAATAAACATTGAAACACTTGAAATACCGGATAATTGATGGCCGCCTTGAGACCAACTCGCTTGTAAAGAAAGCCAAGGTCATGACGAATTGTAATTATCGGCACCATAAGTTGAGAACTGAGTAATTCATTTAATAAAATCGAGTTATTTGGTACACGATATCAGGCGATGAAAAGGAGGACTCCCAAACCGAATTTGAATATCTGAAACCTTAGGCAAACAAAAGGGAACAAAGATTTGATAAAATTGAGAATTCTGAAGTAACAAAGGAGAATAGATACCTACTTCTTCGACTGGAACTCAAAATTTCATACAGAGTCCTACGTAACAAAATTGAAATCAAAAGAGCTTAGTTCGCTAATATCGCTGTTAGGGTTAGCTTCATTAGCGGATATTTCGGTCGTCACCTAAAAACTTGGCATTTTCCTCAGAATCAGGGATCAACCCTATATCATCGAGTTTCAGAAATAAATTATTTTTACTTTATAGAAGTATAAGACTTAAAATAGTTTAGTTCTAGTTCTATTTTCTATATCACAAAAAGTATGAAATTGGGTTATACATGAATAAATTGAATTGGATATGCATTTGTATTTTCTCATTTGTTGTACATACTTTATAAATTAAATTCATATATTTAGGTCTAATTAAGTGTTTCTTGAACATGTCACGGTAGTTCACGTAGATATAGTATATTATATTATATATATACATTATAATACAGGGGTTTTGTGTTCACCAAATCAACCGTGGTGATGAATGAACAAACTAAACTTGCTGCTTGCTGGCTGGGTCTGGTCGTAATACCATACAGTACTAAACTTAATCTGTCTTGGAATGGCAAGGCGCCAAAAAACATTTTCTGACGTCATTCGTACATCTAAATAACACCACGCATAACCTTAATATTCTAGTTAAACTGCAAACAATGAGCTATATTTTATAACAGCTCAATGCTACAAAAGACATGTTTCTAGGAATTCTCAATCTTATTCCTTTGTAAGGTTTGTGTTTATAAAACTATAAGACAAAGTCTAGAAATGGTAAATAGATAGAATTACTTGGTTTAAAATTTTGTTGAGATCAGTCATTACTCTTTTTGGAAAGAGTTAAGTATTTTTTCCAAAATGCTTTTATCTATCCGATCTTGCTGTCCATTTCTGCTATCAGTAATATTATATTTGCAATCTTCCTGGAAAAGTCTTTTTTCGTTTTAATTGAATAAGGGGGGCCTATTGGTCCCGATGTACATGCCTCTTAAGATTATGATGATTAGTTGAACAAATTCATTAATACCCCTCATTACTTGCCCTTTGAAATAACGTGGCATTTCTCAGATATACTTACAATATGCGCCATCAACTGAAGTTGCTTGGAATGTGGGCATAAACAGAAACAATATGTACTATGTATTACGACTTTTATAATGTAGGAAACAAAATAAATGACTGCATTATCTCGAGAATGCAAATATGGCGAGAATGCGTTTATTTGTTCGGCGCGTGCGCCGTGAATGCGTCTTGACAACTTGTTCTTTGGATGCAATAATGTAATGCAATATAATAATGCATAGTAGAAGTAAAAGTCAAATGATTTTATTTTAGAGCAATAAGACTATTATTACAAGCACTTTAGAATAGTAAAACACTAGTTGCTTTGTTCCAAATAGTGAGTCTTATAGAGAAGTATCAGTAAGAAAGTAAACCCAGAAATAACCAGGACCTAGATCGAATTTACGTACTTGATAAGTCAACTTCAATTTGTAGCTTATCAAATAAACAAAATTATAATGCTGACCCTACACAAACCAGTCGTGCCATTAAGCTACTGATCATACGGTAAAACAGATTACCTATTCATTGTTCGAAATTCGAATTCATTCAAAAGATAGATCCTATTGATTACAGATTGCACAATTTGCCAAACAATAGCCACCGCTGACTACTTATCATCACAATATCATGAGCATGTACCGGTTCCACACAATATTGTTCATCATTCTACAAGATTATAGTGGCTTTAAGAATTTCATTAATGTCGTTGGTCCAATGACCGCGCTGTTGACTGGACCCTTTGAAATTTATCGCGAACTGTGACTCACGCTTGCGAATGCTTTTCTTTTGAATCACATACGATAGGTACAGGATTTAGTGAGACGTTGGCTTTAGGTGTGTGAATGAGTAAAACAAAGGAAAGTTAATTATTTCTTTGCAGAGTTTTGTCCTTATACCATTTTTGTTGTCATTTCGGAAATGGGTTAACTTATTTATGTAGAATGGACATCAAGACAGTAAGACACGCATCATAAGCGTTAAAATGCTATTATGTTAGTAAACCTGCATCCGAATTATCCCTTATGAAGGAAAATTCCATGTAAGGAGAACGACGACCTGGTAATGAAGATTTGGAACACATAGACAATGGGATCTATCGGTACTTTTTTTTTAATCGTGTGTTCGTGGACATGGAACATGCGTGTACAATGCTGTTCGAATTTTAAATAGTTTCCCATTTTTTTATGTCCAGCCAGTACATGGTCTTTATGGTTATCATTGACTCAATATTATAAATGCAAATGCATTAGTAGTAGTTTTGGTGAAGTGATATTATGATAAGACACGTTCTTGTGTTTGCTTAAAATGCATTTTTGCATGTACTACATTTTATACGTGATGATATCCGTGACCTGCATACATGGAATTCATGCCACCAACATAAATATCGGTAGCGTCAATGACATCCTATTCACTTTTACCATAGCAAGAAACTATTTCGCTCGCTTTAAAGTCGGGTCACCCATCGTTCTTTAATCGGCATGAAGTATTACCGTTTCGTTGGCTGCTGTTAATATAGTTAGTGGTATTACTGGAGGTTCTTAACCTTTGTCTGAGTGCTGTGCCTAATGATTAGAAAAAGTTAATCACCTGTTAACTCATTCCGATAATCGGCAGACTTATTACGCTCTATCGGAATAGTTCAGTTGATTTTAGATGTTGTCTTTGTTGTTTTACTTTTTGGAACGAAGTTTTGGAACGCAGTTCCTTATCGCGCGTTGTGAAAGGGGGCTAGACGGAAAAAATTCTTACGAAAAGTTGTCACGACACTTTTTTCGAAATTCAAATATTGTTGACAAGCATTCAAATATTATTGATTGAATGACAATATTTGAATTTCGCGCGTTGTGAATTGTTGAGTGTATACGGGTTTTTTATTTTTAATTATTAAATTTTAATGAAAGGAACTTCGTTCCATCCGTGGGTGTCCCTTGACACCGCTCAAGTTTTTTTTTTTATATAATATTATTGCGTAGCAACGGTGTTGGAAATCCGTAAGCTGTCAGTCACATATTCTTGCTGTGTTATTTTTTTTTATATTACAAATATTCGGTATTTGAATATTTGAATGTTTGTTTACCTTCTAATGTCGGTGTTTATTGCATGTAAAGGATGTACTTACTCTTCATCGTTTGGAAGTTTTCAGAATGAAGGAATGTTTTATTAGTAGGTATTAGGTACAGGCTTTTACAAATATAATGCCAGGAATTTCTAAACTATATTTGCTTTTTTTTGTCACTTTCCCTATGTATGGCTTGCACAACATCTGTGGTCTAGTGGTTCGAGTGTCGGACTGCTAATCATGTGGTCGTAGGTCCGATTCCCACAGGACATAAATATTTATGTGAGAAACATAAGTGTTTATGTTTGTCTGGGTGTTTCTTACGTATTAAAAGTATGTACTTACAAAAATATATAAACATATCAATTGTCTGGTACCCATAGTACAAGCTCTGCTTAGTTTGGGACTATGGTGTTGTGTAAAAATTTCCCAAAATATTTAAATTTACATTTATTTATTTTATTTAATACTAGCAGGTGTCCACGGTTTCACTTGCAGCCCAAAGGATTTTTTGAGACTAAAGGTAGCCGTGTCCTTTTCTAAGTTCTAATCTGTTTCTGTACCAAATTTCATCAAAATCGGTTCAGCAGTTTAGGCGTGAAAGCGTAACAGACAGACAGAGTTAGTAAGGGTGGGCATATTAATAATGCCATCAATACAAAGGTCTAGAGCAATTAAAATGTATGTAGGAATAAAACATCAAAGGAAGTATGAGACGGTACCAAGGCAACTAAATCAAAACTAACGCAGCACTGCACAAGATCAATGCACCCTCGGTTCCATAAATAGCTAGCGCTGTTCCACAAACTTATTGACATTATACGTACAGTCAGCAACGAGAGTCGCCCAACACGATTCAATTTTTAAATGCTTTAACATTTTTTATTAAGTAAGTATTTAGAAGTTAGGTACTGTCTCAAGAAAGTAGCACGACTTCTTTAAGTTTTGGCGTAGTGATGTTTTCAAAATTTGGTTGTATTCAGCGACTTTCGTTGGTGACCGTACCACGTACCTACTTATGCCTTTTCTTTCCTTTTAATTTCCTCGATGAGGCACAAGGCAGGCAGGTCGCCCAACATTTATTCGTCATTTTCAAGGTTATTTATTTTTGTGACAGCTGGACAGTTCACACAGATGTGGAAGTGGTTTTTGCGTACTTTAAAAAAAAAAAAATATAGTCTGACCATAACATTCTGTTACAGCTTTTGCATCTAGAGGAGTAAAAAAACACAAACCGCCAAAATGGACGCGATCAAAAAGAAGATGCAGGCGATGAAGCTGGAGAAGGACAACGCGCTTGACCGCGCCGCCATGTGCGAGCAGCAGGCCAAGGACGCCAACCTCCGTGCCGAGAAGGTACGCGACACACTTGACCGTTTATGGCTTAAGAAGTAAAGGGCACCATGTGTGTCTTGCTTTCTTGTAGTTAGTAACTCAATTGGTGCAACCCAATTACATCACTAGCATGATAAGTTATCTCTTGTATCGCTCGCTCCTTGCCAAGACAAAATTCAATAATCAAGATACATTTTTTTGTGTTACTGATCCTCAGTCTAAATCGAATGTAATTAAGTATTTCAAAATAATTCCAATATCAAGACATAATTGGATTGATAATGATGCTATACAGGCATCGGAACCTGAAATAGATAACATGGCAGATTGTTTTTAGTTCGTCATTGAACTTTTTACAAGTGTTTAAAGTAGTTGTTGACGAGGAAGCCATTTCTTTTGTCTTAACAAGTGCACTGAACTCTATAAAAAAATAACGTATTGTCAGGTTGGATTTGGAATCCAATTTCAAACTTGATTGAGTATCAATTACTAATCACATTCATTTCTTGATTCGATTAAACTATGGTATCGGTAAGATACTTTGTATCTTCGAATTGAAGTTATAGTTGAATGTGAATCGCGCAGTTAATTTTTGAAATATCAGTATAGTAAAATATGTTTCGAAACAGCTGTAAATTAAGTTATGCTTAATCGATTATACAACTACAAGGCCAGTTGTAATTTGTTTGTAAAAATGTTCATTTCGAAAATATTACCCGCGATATTATGTTTTCGTTTGGTCGTGTGACGGGAGCCTTGACCACGGCCGACATGTCAGGGCTAAGGACAACAACTTGAATGCTTATACATAATGTCTGCGTATTGTGCAGGTAATGCATAATGTGCTTAATCTCGTATAGATGTATATCTCCATAATATAGTAGATGCACATTGTACTGAATATTCTCATATCCTATGTTATGGATGAGGACCCAACGTAACGTGAGAATAAAGCGATGTTTGCATGATCAATTAACTTAAGGTAATACCAAGATACCTGAAGTTATGTTAAACTTATTTAAATGTAATGAGAACAATTGTTTTCAATTGGTGGATGATTGAATTGTACGTAATAATATTAAAATGAAATTAATTTTGTCATCCTATTATAAACGTGGAAGTTTGGATGGATCCTATTTTTATAGTTCGTAATTATTGTTGCAATTTCTGCGTGTTTATAATCAGATATGTTTTTTGGGCTAGGAATAGAACTAAGATAATAATTATAAAACAATATTCAAGGAACACAACAAAATACAAACGGCTTATTGAGACAAAAGGTAGCCTATGTCCTTCTCCGATGTCTAATCTATCTCTGTACCAAATTTCATCAAAATCAGTACAGCAGTTTAGGCGTGAAAACTTAACAGATAGACCGATAGAGTTACTTTCGCATTAATAATATTAGTAGGGAGTAGGGATCAATCTACCTAATAATTGCACTCCACTTTCATCCCAATCATAATTCTAAAATGTTATTATGCTATCTTAGGCCGAGGAAGAGGCGAGGCAGCTCCAGAAGAAGATCCAGACCATTGAGAACGATCTTGACCAGACCCAGGAAGGTCTCATGCAGGTCAACGCCAAGCTTGAGGAGAAGGAGAAGGCTCTTCAGAACGTGAGTACTTGTAACTTACCTAGCACTAGAAGTACGGTGTACTTTAAGTAACCGATGAAGAAGAAGGAATTAGCAAAGTACAGACGCCACCAGGTCAAGTTATCCAAAACTGCCAAATGTTCCCAATTGAAAATGAACCTTATAATTTTGCATTACAGTTGAAAATCATCCAAAGAAAGAATGTCACCAAATTATGTACTGAGGGTACACTTATTGGAAAAAATACCCTCTTTTACGCTGGTTAAAACTCTAGTCATACTTTTATTTTATGCTCACTAGGGGATGAGAAAAAATAACTTTAAATTTGAAGAAACGCCATTTTAACACATTAATATCAGTTTTATAGTAAAAACTGTCAACTTGACAGCTGTCATGTACCTCAGGTACAAATTTGAGCTGAATTGTCCATACAACTCAAAGGAGGCCATCAAAACTCCATACTTTTAATGACCTCCTTTGACAGATTGTGGTAGCTTGATGTACTGGCCTCTGTACATGTGAGTTAGGCTGATACCTATCAACGGCTTAGACACAGCAAAAGCATTCAACACAGCATATTTCTGTAATCTGTGGTGTATGGCAAAATTGTATTTTATTTTCTTCATCAAACTTTGTAAGATTTAGGGTTCAGTCAATTTTTTATTTGGAAGATAAATTGAAAATGTTGATTGCAGTTGACGAAATCTGAATTCCAAGAATGCGTGATTAAGTTGTAATTTTTGTAGAAAAAACAACAAATCGTCACACTTAACATCTGGATAGACTGTAAGCCGATCAATGTTTTTAAATTATTTAGAATTTCAACTATTAAAAATTCGATATTTGTTTGTGATCATAACAGAATAACGGATATGACTTATCATAGACTCTCAGTAAAGAATTTAACGATTTTCCAGTGAGATTCCTGAAATCTTGAAATAAAAAAAAAAAAGCTTTTTGCTAAACAAAATGAATAAAAGTATTAAATGAGTTAGTAATATTAAAAAAAAACATTTACCTACTGGTGATGGATTCGCTTTAGGTAAATGAATTTTGGTAAAATATGATACCAATATTAGTACAGTATCTTGTACGTAATAATGTTAATTGGTTACTTATATAATTGTATGCATTTTATGACGGGAAAATCCAATACGATCATTAACCATTTCAAGAACGAATTCGATTGGTGTGTCCACTGTAAACAATTGATGATCTCATCGCAATAATTGAGTGTTGAAATTAAATAGATTACGCATCTGCCAATAATGAAACAGTTCATCTATCGAGCCAAAGCCTTGGCCAATTGGCAGGAAAACAGAATTACAAGCCAATATCATAGCGATGATGCAAAATAATTGAATGGTCGCTAAAGAAAATAATCGACTAGACACCATCACGCCTGTATTCCCCGAGTGGTTAGGTGTATATATACACTCACAGTTCGCCGGTATATTAAGGTCCCATTTGCCATTAACCAACCACAAATCCAAAGTCCGAGCTGCTGCTGCGAATTTTATAGAAAGTCATCCCAGGTCGACGTATCAACCCAGCCGGTTTAAATTGATCAGATAAAAATGAAAGTAATCATCGATATAATTGTATAAAAAAATATAAATATATGTCGCATCTCTAGAAACATAAATGAAGAAAAGAACAGGTGCTTTGTTGCACCACATGTGACCTTGATTGCGGTCTACAATGTTTTTGCGGTTGATGATTTTGTTATAATAGCTCCATCGCTTCTGTTAAATTATGGTCATTATCAATCTATTGAATTTTTGTGTGGCGTCCATAGTGAAATCTCCAATCCAAAAATGTTTGTCTTGATCAAAATAACGTAAGTAGAATGCAAAGTTGATATTAGGTTCCAAATTTAATTTATCTTTATCACTGTGATCTGTATCAATGAACGAATGTTTCCGCAATTCGTACCTACCGTACAAAATGCTATAGGTAATTATGTCTTCATTATGTTCGTAGAGTAAGTAACACCAGATGCTTTGTATATCGGAATCCCGCGCTCTAGGGGGCTGCGCTCTGTGCGCACCGTGCTATTTTCAGCGCTCGACACCTAATATGGGCCCGGTGCCCGGTGTTTCAGTAAAAATAGACGCTGAACTCACTTGATACGTCAGAGCACGTACATTCACAAAACTTTGGAATTTTCCTCAAATGAGATTTTTTGTAAAGATGTGAATATAATTTACGTACATACTGAGGTATATAATGAAAATGTTTATCGGATTATTTAATTGCACACATCGTTTAGTCGATCTTATACAAAGGAAATAGACATATAATTAATATTCTAAATGTCCAAAACAATCGGGATAAAGAGGTAACCTTTTTAAAATTCCCGCGTCTAACGATAAATAAATAAGCGACGCTCTGTAGGTAAAACAGTGCAACGAAAACAAAATATGGCAGCTGGTTAGGTGCGACTACAGCGCCGCGGTGTTTCATTAGGAGATACAGTCAGTCAACATGGCCGCCGCCGCTGCGCGGCCGGACGGACCGCGCCGAGCGTAGTAATGTCCGCGTCCGCGCCCCACGCCCACGGGCGCACCCCCGTGCGGCGTAGGGGGCATCAACACCACCCGCGGCTGAGGGGCGACCGCGCACCCGCCCCCAGTGCGCCCGCAAACACTGATCCGTCCAAACAAGTGACCTTAGACAGTCAAACAGACGATGTTGTGCCTTGTGTCAATAGTGTTAGTGAATCTCAAGAAGTGACAAGGACGAATAGTGACGATGCACTTTCGAATCAAAATACAAACGAGGACTATGCGATTATTGGTGATGATATTGAATTTGATAATAGTATTAAGGAACCGGAATCACTTGTTTCCTCCGACGATGAATTTTCGTTCCGGGAAGAGCGGTCGGCGGGAGACGGCGCTGAATTCATTACGACTGTCGCCTCAGATATATCAGATGATGACCCCGAGACGGCAGAACTCGCAAAACTCAGGTGTACTAGTGAGTGCACAGAGGTACTGGCAGAAAGAGAGAACAGACGGAGGAGAAGATGTGCCGATTACCCGGGTCTGGCCTTTGGAAGTTCTATATTTTCTTCGGATACTATGATGAAATTTTCCATCATCAAGAATGAGTTGCAGAACATCAAGAACACTGCATTGAAAAGGGTAATGTCCTATGTTATTTAAGCTTTTGTTTCATTGTGTGAGTGTGGCAGGCGTGGGCCAAATGCGCACAGAACTATTTTTAATCACGTACGGTCGGGAAAGCGTTGAATCTGCTCCACGAAGCGAGGCAGAGTCAAGCACATCTCGCGCGTGGCGATCAGCTGAGCCACTGACATTCCATTTGACATGTTTACTCGGATGATTACACATGACGCCGCTAGATGTCGTTACTGTCGATAGACGCACGTGGCCTTTACATGTCAGCCCTTGCCCTAATTTTCTATTTTTTAAAAGGATTTTTTTCTATAGCTTGCCGTATTATCATTCTTCATTTGTATTGTCTACGATCTCTTAAAATCTGCATATACTTTTGGATGGTTTCGTGTTTGTAAAATATACATAATAGGTATTTTAGAATATTTGATACGAATCAAATATTTTAATCTTATTTTCTTATCATCTTTATTCTCCACATCACAAATATCTAACGAGACTAGCTGCGCACTGATAAGCATTGGGAATCTTGTTATAGGTATTCTCATTTCAAAACGAAACTTTGTTAAACGTTCCTACTAAGGTTTCGTTATCTTAACCCATTAAGAAAGCAATAAGGACAGTCATTTATATAATAGACTTGTTAATTTTTATTTAATTAACAAATAGTCATTACGTATCTACATTCCTCGTGATATTCCTACATACTGTTCCATTCAACTTTCTAAATTATTCATGAACAATACGCTAGCGATGGGCAATCGTAATTACAAGACAACGCGTAAAATTTCCAATTGATACTAGAACATGACTGTCAAGTGAATGTTTTATAGAAACGATTTTAAATTGTCTTAGATTTTCTAATTCTTGGAACTCATTTTGAACACGAATTGTTACGTTATATTTATTGCATTTCACGATAATGATAATTATTAGGTATAGAAGATTAGATCATAGAATAAACAATTATTAATAGATCGTCATTTGTCATTACAATCGCAATTTTACATTATCTCACTAGACTATGTCAATCTTAATATACTGGCTAAGAAAAGAAATCTAGACTTAAATCGGCGCCAAGTATTTAGCATGTGCATTTACATTTTACACTGCACTTTTGCAGAATGTTGGTTACAAACACAATTTCTGAAGATAGAAAGTTTATTAAAATTAGACGATTTTGGCTTACAACTGCTATATAAACAGTAATTAATGTGATAACTACGGACAGACACATGTCGATTATTTAACTCTTTTTTGTGGTATAATTGACTTTATAACATACTAGTTGTTGCTCGCGGTTTCACCCACATCGCAAAGGGCGCTTTGAGACAAAGGATAGCCTATGTTCTTCTCCAAAGTCTAATCTACCTCTGTAGCAAATTTCATCAGAACTGGTTCAGCGGTTTAGACATGAAAGCATAGGAAACAGATTTAATATTAAAAAAAAATACTAATAACCAAGAACTTTCCTTTTCATCAATTCATTTACTGCTTCATTCCCATCCCGGGCATGGGTCTCTTTTTAGAATGAGAGGAAATTATTTGAATAATCTTTTTTATCTTCAACTGACACTGTCATAAAGATATTAATAATCAAAAAATTATATAATCTCCAATATTTATCTGTTTGGTTATTTCTCATTGTTGTTTACATCTTAATAGTATTATTATTATTATACTCAACGTCTTCTTGTGCTAAATTTTTATTTGTAGTTATTTTATAATAGAAATATTTATTTATTTTATAAATCATAGTCTGTTCTATTGAACCCTAAAAATATTCGTATTCATTGCGCATTTGGCCAATTTCGATTAGTTACGAATATTGTTGCGTGTTTACACTAGTTGGACGCCTAAAATGTTTTACGCTAGTCACATTGGTATTGTTGCTAGTGCAGTTCTAAATACTTTCTTCCGTCATGGATGAACAATGGGCATATTCAGAGGAATGATTAAATTTCGTGAAGTTAGGACTTTCGCTCGGTTTTTGCAGGAATATTTTGTTATATTAACTGGTTAGTGCTGTTTCATCACAATAGATCTTTGTAGGCCGCTGCGATCAAAGAAATTCTAAAGACCCTTCTTTTTTTAAGTATAACAGTGTGTAAGTTTTTTAGCAGCCTAACAACTCAAAACAGAAGAATATTTTTTTATTGTTATCGATTAAAAACTGGAATCGTAGACTTGTAAAGATTTCAATAGGAAGTAGATAATAAGTTAGAGAATAAATAAGACAATAGTGTAAACAAAAATAATATCAGTATACAGGGTGTAACAAAACTACCCGTAAAGCCGAAAGGAGGTTAAATAGGGCCTTATAACGAGTCCATTCACAATACTTAAGAAACGTAGTAACGATGTATAACATACCCCAAAAAAAGGAAAACAACAACATTTATGAATGGAAAATAGAAAACTATAAAAGTAGACAATTAAGTAAAAAAATTATTAGGTACGTAGATCTTTCTGTTATCAAATCTATCATATCTAATAATCTGGTTCCCTGACATGACAGCTGACAAAATTTTTGGCTTTGATTATATTTTTTACGGGGTATTTTGTAACACGTTTTATACCTATGTATCGCTTTCAAAGCAATATTGTGTTAAATAATACAATAAGTAATAAGTTTGTCTCACTCAACTCTCAAGAGATCAATATGAAAAATAAAACTAAGAAGGTCATGTGTTAGTATAATAAAATCATTTACTTGGCTTCGGCCCGTAGGTGTAGTTAAAACAAGCCATGCTGCTAAGCTGAGAATAATGATGAGTATGTATGAGTATGATACACTGTGGGTATAGTTTTAAAGTTTACTTTTTAAACGAAGATTTTTAGTAGTTAGGTACTAATTAGTTAAATGAAAAGGACAAATAGACAATCCTCTATTTATAATAACAGAAGGCGTTTGGTTCATTATGTTGCACCTACTATGTATCGTTTTAAAATTATTGCCTAATACCTGTCAATGAGATGAATAAGCATATTCTGTTCTAGCACCCTATGCCATAAGCTAAGCATGCTACAATTTACGTATATCCTGTACGTTATGTATGACCTGCTTGTGCTTCTATAGTTAGAAATTTTCATAAATTGTTGAGATATTTGCAAATATAATGCATTATTTTGTGAACGCGCTAAATGTCTCAAAACTTTTTCCAGTTAGAAATTTAAAAAAGAATGCAAGAATTTCAACAATTTTAAAAAATCTGTAGCTGTAGAAACAGGCAAAATCCGACAAAAATAGCTACTTGCAAAGTGATCGAATTATAAAAACAGACTATTGCAATTATTGTTAACGTAAAATTCTCCACTATTGAAATACTTTTTCATTAGGCGATTTTCACAAAATTTTAAAATACAGACAACAGTAGGTAATATAACTACGGAGTACTCATAGTGTGTAGGATAAGATAGATGTATGAATGTGGACGAATCAAAGAAGAAGATGATTTCTAGCTAGTGCGTTCTTTAGTTCCTGCCTACCCCTATGGGAAAAGGCGTGAGTGTATGTATGTACAGACAATGTTGAGTACTAGTTTCGGTTTGCTTAAAATATTTGTCTCAGAATGGCAATCTCCTAAATAATCATTTTGTAGAATGTCGCGATGAATGTATTGTAACTATTGTACATATAAATAGATATCCTTACGTAATCTGTCCCCAGCTCACACATGTCCATCTACGTCACACATTGAGCTATTTAGATTGGTTCATGTATCATAACAGAAGTATGTAATTACATTGCATTCGAGCGTATAGCCATGCCCATGTACGTTTTAGCCTTCAGGTACTTCAATAAGTTATTACTGACCATATGGCAGTGACAGATAGATGACCAACTTTCTACCAAGTATATATATGGAAGCATCTCATTGGGAATACGACCCTTGACTTTTATAATGAAGTATCTTAAATCAGCTGTAGTTCAGTTACTCAATACTTAATACTCAATTTGTTTATTGCACTCCATATTATTATCAACAGTATATGGTATCAATCATGGCAATTTAGGAGACAGGAAGAAGGCACTATGTTTAATCCTGTAGTTATTTGCTATATTTCCATTTATTTAGATAATTAACGCTGTGAAATGTTACGAAACATTTTATCAAAATTCTTCTGATGATTTTTACCGTATTCGACACGGTAACTTTGGACAAGATCGTTTCATTGAACAGTAACAGCAAAAAGATGTCAGTTTCGGTTAAATAAAGGAATAACCGTGTAACATGGCGCTGAAAACTACCAAGGTCAATAAAATTAGTGCACATATTTTGTGCTTGTTCTCTAATGTGAAATGAGTCAACTACACAGAGGTTATTGCTCAGTTAATGTCGCATAAAATTAAAATAACAATCGAGTATTAGAATGATCTATTCATAACCATTGTATTCATAAGACCCTCACAACGATTGATACGAAGTATTGCTGGTTGATATGACAGAAGAAGATAAATCAGTAAGTTGGAAAAAAGTTTCGAAGGCAAATAAAAAACGCCTAAAATCTTATCTACCTGCGGTGCAAAAGTTAAATTCGTTTGCGCTTTAGTACCTGAATTTCACTTTAGTTATCATTGGCCTCGTGGGAGTACAGTTTACTGTTTTACCGACTTGTATTTTTTGCTGCAATCGCTCGGTTACCTAACGGAATTTAAAACAGGCACATACTTTCCAAATGACGTCATATAATTTCGGCAATTGTTCATGTTTGTCTGTTCTACCAGTGGCTCTAGACAACTTCTTTTAGTTTTAACGTTCGACACTAGATGACGCTCCTGATTTAATTTCAACATGCCTTTTGTAGACTTAATGAACAAAATACATTCTATTAACAGGGATCATATTAATAATTGCGTTAAGCTCTTCTCTGTATTTCAAAATCATCCTCATCCTATTCATTATAGTCTTCGTCCAATTTCCCATGATGCCAATACAATAGCGGTAATAGCCCTCCACTAAATTTAAAATATTCCACTTCCGTAGCGTTTATTGTTAATGGTCATTCTACCGTTTCACCCATCCCATATTTTCGGGTTTTCTTCCCAAACTGCGTTTGTGACCCTACAGGATGTAGTTTCCGTTGTACACACACAGGTGGAGCTACTTGCCCTGCAGGCAGTTCGGTCGATTGTGCTTATCGCGATCGTCGTGTCCGTGCGGGTGACGTTTCTCTCCATGTTTCGCTGTCAAAGTCATTCTGAGAATGTCTAATTGTGTAAATTATTAGTAAAATTTCAATTAATTGTTCCGTAGTCGTTGTTACTGATTACTTCGTCAGTGTTGTAACTTAGAAACGAAGCTAATTAGCACAGTTCCGATAAAGTTGCAGCGTCTAGTTTCGGTGGCGGCCATTTTATTCGCCGGCTGTGTTCATTCGTGCCGTGCCCATCTCGACGATACGGGGCAATAACGAGCGGGGCCAGTCAGTTGGCATTTTCGCAAGTAGAGCGGAGGTGTCTCTAGTTTTTAGCGTTTAAGCATTCAATTTACACATAAAAGTGCATAAAAATGACGACAAATATGCAGCAAGGAACGATTCTGGACGTTTTGAAAAGAAAAATGCGCCAGACAAAAGAGGAAATGGAAAAATATAAGGACGAGTGCGAGGAGTATCACAAACGATTACAAGTGGAAATAATGCGGAGAGAAGAAGTAAGAAAACGTGTTTTAAAATTCGTGCTGTGAATTTTGTGAAACTTTGGTGCCAATGTGTACCTGTGTTAAATTAATGTTGGGTCAAAATATGAGAGTTATCAGTAGTCGTGTACTATCTACCTATAGTGAGTAATGTCCGGCCATACTTAGGTGTGCAGGCAACGTACGCATATTGACCTCTCTTTCGGATTCATCTCGGCATAATATCTTAGAAAGAGAGGGCAAATAGGTACTGATTCTTTCCATCGAAAGGTTTATTCATTTCAACTTTAGTGCTCCTAAAATTGTTGCTCTTTATGATATAGGAAATGTTGGGATGTCAAGATTTTCTTGAAATCTGTCTTAAAATCATTTTGTTGGTGCTCGGTAGTGCGCCGGTTTCTGTTACACGTAACAGGTTTGGTTGCGTTGGAGGCCGTATACCGGTCTTTTGTGGCACATGTAGAGCGAGCCGGCTGGAATTGTGAAGCTTAACACCCTTTAGTACATTCCTGTTGTTCGGACGTCCTCGAAGGACCGCTGGCGCCGTGAAGGCGTGTCCGACTTGCTCGCCGTTATCGCCGTATGACGTAACTCGACAAGCCAGTAATGCTCCTATAGGTCATAAACACCTGCAAACAGACTAGAGATTTGCCCATTGAAAATTTTTTTACTTGTTTGATTTGATATAATTGATGACACGGTTGATTCACGCTCTTTAATGAGTGGTCTATAATCTATGCTATGCCATGTTAGTTATATCTTGTAGAAAACCACACTTCTTATCGTCTTACTGTATCAAAACGATGATAAGAAAATGTTGAATTGAGATAGCGTGAAAGAGTAATTAGGTACCTACTAACCTAGCAAAAAACTAACTTAAAGTATTTTGTAAATGGAAAACTTTTAATCAAATGTGAGATGGTAAATTTTTTGTGTCACGACGTGGGCGTACACTAACATTGGGAGCTGACATAACGCTGTTTAAACACTAATAGTTGAGGTCAAATTTAAAAATCATGCTCATCTATAAGACAGTGTCCTGTAGTACCATGTTGATTCAGTTACAAAAGAAAGAAATTATGTTTTGGGATAATAGTAAAGTACCTACCAAGAGAAAGAAAATAAATACAAAGGTACCACAACGAGTGAAGTGTTAAGAAGTTATCAAATTAGAACTCATTAACTTACACAAAGCATTGAAATTATTAGTACTAGTCCAAGAGCCTTGAACTACGTAGTCAGTATGGAAATTGTTACTGGTTTGATAAAATTATTTTGATTTTGAAAACTGCAAAAAGATACAGTGAAATTATTTTTGATGCCATTTAAGTGCAATGAACAACGATATTGGCTTCGTTTCGTCGCACCCACCATGGCATCCAAAATTACGCTCCCTTCGCGTGATGGTGTTGTATTACAATTTATTGAGCTTGCAAGGGCTAGTCTTTTGTGTTCGACGTTTGAATAGACACAATGCCAGCGCCCTAACCGATCCCACAAAATTTAAACAATGTGTTTTGACTATCGGTGAAAGTAAACCGTGAACAGGTACCTATATGTCCACCTGAGTTCAAAATCCATTATCCAATAATTGACATTCACGAAAATTATGTCCCATGCTTTCTCAATTCCAACGATCAGAAGTTGAAGGTCATCGAACTTTGTTTAAGAGGTTTAACTCACTAAATTTAAAATAGAATCAAGTATTTGAATTATGCCCAAAGTTCAAGGTGACGCTTGGCTATAACTGATCTCTTAAAACATAGCCACGGCTAGACACCTATTTGTCTTGTAATTCTCCCAACAAAAAACATCTATCGAAATTATAATTTTCTTGTGGACTGCTTCGCTAGAAATGGCAGCCTTTTTATCAAGACACACGTTGTGGCTTGGTTAATTGCTGGTAATATCGCGTGCAAAGAAATGTATTAGAATAAATCTGATTTAGTTGGAGAGTACCGTCACGACTATTATTAGCATCCACGCAATGATGACGACACAGGATAAAAGGAGGAGAACTGGGACTCGGGTGGGCTTCCTCGCGGCAAGGACGCGTGATGTCATGAGCATGCAGTGACTGAATATAAATAACGTAACGCGAAACATTTCCATGTCTTATGGTTAATTCTTGACACGTATAATGTTTCAACGTTAAACAATGTCTATTGTACATTGACATTCTTACGACCAAAAGAACCTGTGTATGGGTCGCCAACTTTGGAGACCGAATATGTCAGGTTATTTCAACTGACTACGTTGCTTCCAAAACAGTTTTAGCCGTGTCATAACCATCATATTGTCATGATTTTCTATATCGAAATTGCTCAGGAATCCATACAATTACATGCAACATGGCTATTAATAGCAGTGAGCATTTGTTTACTTAGATTTCTAACCTCACTAGCGTTGGTACCTAAGTTAATCGCATTGCAAATTCTTGGAATTCGGGGGATCAAAACCTTGCAATCAACGTTTTATGGAATCACAAATCTTGGCAGTTCTAAGAATTATTCTTCGGACACTTTTATTGACCGTCACATGATTTCGTGTGTAGATAGGTACTCGGTTTTAGTATCTTTAATTCTAATTTTAGTTCTTAATACAAAAAAACTTGTTTTATTGCCATTGTATTGATAGTAAACCAAATAAACCTTGAGTTTCGACATTTGACCTACTATGACAAATTTTTTAAACAATTTTTGCATTGGTGCAGGCCGAATCCGAAGTGGCTGCCCTCAACCGACGCATCCAACTGCTGGAGGAGGACCTCGAGAGGTCCGAGGAGCGTCTCGCCACCGCCACCGCCAAGCTGTCGGAGGCCAGCCAGGCCGCCGATGAGTCGGAACGGTGAGTCCGACACATAACACATCACTAGTTAGTTTAATAGAGGATGTTACGCTCACTTGTTATGAGTCCAGACATAGATACAACTACATTAGCTACTACATTTTATTATACCGCTAGGTTCGAATCCTAGAATTAAGTTTGTCTCAACGAAGTATTTTGCATATATTCATAGGTATTTACTTTTAGTGGCAATGTTCGTGTGATATTAGATGAAGACTGGATCTTCATTAACACAATTTACAGTAAAATAACTTGTTCTATCCATTTTATTCTGAATTTGAAGAAACCATTTTGAATATTACGGTAAACTTAATTATGATCTGACAAATCAGCGAATACCGGAATCGGTCACAAAATATTAACGTGGTTCGCAAAATGTCACTTCATCAATATTTTTATCTAATCTTTTAAGAGGGACTTAGAGGTTAGGATTTGTTCATTAATTATGTTCTTAGTAACATAAGACAACGAACCAACGTATACATTAATCCACTGAATGGCTTCTTCAAATTCAGAGCATAATTGGATTCCCTATAGAATTCTATTACTAAGTATATTTTGGTGTAAATAATTTATCTCCATAACTGTGTGCATGATTGTTTCTATTGTTTTTATTTTTACGCCCATAACCACCATATTCTTGATAATTACAACTATTTCTACGAGTTCTGTCTTTTCTAATCTGTTTCTGTTCCAATTCATGACCCGAATTTCGATGTAATTGAAAGTTGTTCATTTTCAACCAAGACAATGAAAAAGAATGATTTTCCGATACATTTTATTTCAAAATAGCCACATAACGAGTGTTTTTATCGATGTTATAACACGCATGTGTTTGACCCCGCACTAACCAGAATACGGAAGGCGTTGGAGAATCGAACCAATATGGAGGATGACCGCGTCGCCATCTTGGAAGCGCAGCTGTCCCAGGCCAAGCTCATCGCCGAAGAGTCCGACAAGAAATACGAAGAGGTGAATGCTTGTCCATGACACCCAACTCGTATTACAAACGGTCAATCGAAGCTCCTTAAAATGGTCACATTCCATTACGGTATTTCTGTGATGTCACATAACCCGTCTACGATAAACGTTCGATGGAATGCGAAACTGAAAGAAACTTCGTTTGACATCAGTAACGTGTTATTATGTGAATTGTCCCCTGTCCCACCAAGAATTAGCATATTTTAGCACAGCGGTAGTGCCGTGATAATTAAGTTAAAGTTGTCAGTGGAAGGGGGATGTGTTCCATATTCAAATTACTGTGACACCACGACTCATGGACCGTTAAATATTAAGTTACCTACATTAAAACATATAGTAGTTACTTTCTAAATGATCTATAGCATATTCATCATTGTCTAAACACAAAATGAATACCAAATCGATTTATAATAAAGCTTTAGTAAATTGTTTGAAGAGTTTTGGTGTCAAGTTGATAAGAATATTGGTAATAACACAAACTGTATTAGATTTACTTACAACGTTCTATAACCTGATAATCTAGTCTTGTACTTGAAATAATATCTTATTCTTATATGTAACTTAATGTTCTCATTAGTATATTATGTAAGACAACGATTATTTGGTTTTAAATGTTAAAATTCCGAATATTGCAGAAAATTAAGCTTGAAATGAGGTGGAATGACGTAAACATTTAGAATGCATTTGAGTTTTTGAGCATTATGAGTAAGTATATTTTAGTATACTTTTCTAGTTTGATAATAGCATCTTGCTTTATGAAATCAAGTCAGTATGCAATGTTCGGAACATAGAAATTACGTTCGATTTTAAAAGCTAAGTAAAGCCCTGTATCTACTGGGTTTTTCTCGCTTTTACACTTTATATTGAACCGGGCAATAGGCAAAACCATCGCTCACTATTGCTCAGTTCTCGTTATATTTCAGCAGTCCCGTTCCAGGTTGTTTGTCGCTTTATATGTTCCTCTCTTGCGTGTTCGTTTCTTGCATGTCTTCTAACAAATGGGTTACCCTTGAAAACGTCCCGATCAATAGATACCACTCGATCATGTACTAAAATTGTATTCCGTGGTCCAGCGCCCGTAAGGTCCTCGAGAACAGGTCGTTGGCCGATGAAGAGCGTATGGACGCCCTGGAGAACCAGCTCAAGGAAGCCAGGTTCCTCGCCGAGGAAGCCGACAAGAAATACGATGAGGTCTTTATATGGGAGTTTAGATGTCGTTTGGTTTGGCTTGTCTTGCTTGCAGTACGCATGTCATAAATATTTCATGCAGATGCCGTTTGTTGCATCGAATTGAATAATTACATGTCGAGTTTTCCATTCTCAATGTTTTGTATTTATCAAAAGGCTGTTCTCAGTTGATCTGTGAACATGCTGTGTTTTCAGTTTTTCGTTCATTACTGACCTTTTCCCAAAATAACTCCGTTGTTGTTTTTTGAAAATAAAATGATCCCTCAATAAACCCCTTTTCAAATATAAAATAATCCCTACTAAATGTTAAAGTGTGAATTTCGAAGTGATATTAACAAAACCCCGCAAATTAACTCTTGTGAGCTTGAATTCGAGTTCTTTACGTCATTGAGCAAATAGTCACAAAACGCGACACGACATTTCTCGAAACCAAAGTATTATCGCATCAAGATTAGATACTATTCGTATCTATAATCTATGATGTGTTTTCTTTTGAAAAAAAGTCATCGTGCTTCGACGCCAGATGGCTAGCAAAGTAATAATAGTCCTAATTCCCCTGACATATGACCCTGTGTGGTGAAGTGAAGGCAGTCGTAAAAGTCAGCGTCCCAAGAAGGAATCGTATCGCGCCTGATCTTGGTCGGTTGACCTTATAAGGCTGGACTAGCCTCCTTCGTCGCACATGTTGTATTACATAAGCATTACTTCCATATATGTAGGGCGTACTTGCTCAAGACTACCGTGACAGACATTAAATCTACGCATTACATACTTGTTCGTTGCTGCCAATAAAATTGTTGTTTAACGTAGTATGGTATCTCCAGGTTGCTCGTAAGCTGGCTATGGTTGAGGCTGACTTGGAGCGCGCGGAGGAGCGTGCTGAGTCCGGCGAATCGTAGGTTTCCAATCCATACTGCTGACGGGCCACTACCGCGTTCCGATGCCGACATGGCGCCGAAATAAGAATGACATTAAGTACCTAGTTTCGTCAGTACATTGTTATTTCGGCGTGCCACGCGATACTGGTCGTTAACGCGGTGGTCCCTACGCGTTGTTTTGCAAGTTTTCGCCAACGTTCTGCATGGTTGTTCATTTGCATTCTTAACATTATGCACAGTAACCCGATTTACCTACATTGGTATTTCTAACATCGGCTCTCACTGTTATTCTTATTGCATGTCCCATTCTAGGTCGCGTTCCAGACGGATGCTGAACAACAGGACATTTAATTAATTTGCATTGTCATGACATTAATACGGTGCTGCCGGCTCATGTTGATTGATTGAAACGGCAGCACTGCTTATTTATAAGGACACGGTGCAGATCAGCGACCCTCGACTCGCACTCGAGCGTCGCTGCTCTCTATCAGACTAAAACAAGGGTTGCCCCATTTCATGGATATTTCTTATGCAAATGTTTAACTATCATGTCCATGTGTCGACTAAACTTCTGTCTTCAGTGTGTGTATCACTTAAACGTGGCTATAGGTTAGGTTGTCAGGAAATATGTGTGGTATAGGGCAATTTTCGTTTTCAGATATGCACCGCATTACACCAGAATTACTGGCCGTATGCGTGCCGCACATATGCAAGCGCACACATCACCTAACGAATACGATAATGCACTAGATAGCACTTAGATAATTAATAATGTTTTATTGAAAAAAGTAATATTTAGAACTAAATGTTTTGGGACAACCCTCGTTTATTTTTTAATTATGTGAGTTCTGACACCGCTCTCGACTCCCCCTGCTTTGTGTGATCCTTTCTGACTTTGTTGTTTGTGTTTTTGCTCAAGTACACTGCTTTGCTTTTTAGTTTTAGCAGGACTTCACCAGGATACTTATTTCTGCACTTTACTTACAAATGTCCGCACTTGATAAATACGTGCACACCTGCTACGGACGAAAGTCCATTAACATAAAGTACGAGTCTCAGAAGAGCTCAGTAAACACTATGCTAGTAAGGTTTCATTTTGCGAGTACTTTCTACTTGTCACCTAGTGATTTGTACCCATGTAGTAATTTCGACAAATCTATTTTTCTGAAACAAAATAATTTGCATATCCACACTTGCATTTCAAACACAAACGTTGATACAAAGTTGGTCACTTGTATAATAGTTGTACGTAGCACTGCACTGCGAAGCGCGTCGAGAGCGGTGCCCGGCTCGGTAGCTTAGTGTGTTGTGTGTGTGTGTGCGTTGGCGTGTACTAACGCTCGGCTGGTAGGTGGCGCGCAAGCTCGTGCTGATGGAGCAGGACCTCGAGAGGGCCGAGGAGCGCGCCGAGCAGAGCGACTGGTGAGTACAGCTTATACACTGGACGATTGACAACGTGAAAAATACTAGAATTTTCACAATCTCCTCAAGAATTATGCAAAAAATTTGACAATTCTTTGCAAAACGATCTGAGAGGAGTTTTATGAAGCAAAATTTACATGATTCATTTTCTATAGAAAATAATACTTTATTTGTAGTCTATTCGGCTAAATAAACACACGTCGTCTAGTCTCCAGTAGCTGCCTTCAGGTTTACTCATGTTTCTGATCAAATATTTAGTATTGCTGACTTTGAATTTTAATAATGTCTCAATACGAAACACATAACGAACGATGGTTTTCTAAGTACACTTAAAATTTTAGATTCTTGGAACACGAGTACATATCCTGTTGTAGTCAGTAAAATAACTTAGCATTAACAGTATCCTAAGTCGATGCCGAGATGGTTCCACACGCTACTGAATTCATTAATGAATTTGGCGAAAATATCGATGCACGAGATAATTCTATTGCTACACATGTATCAGTGAAAACGAGAAAGTCTTAGCTTGAAGTAATTAAAGTGCAAATTAAATCTTATCTCTGTATGCGTTTGTATTTTTTTACTGATACATGCTGATAAATTGTATATATCGTATGTTGCTTAGGCGATGAGGATTAGATATATAGCTAGTCTACTTAAATAAAATTTGTGATTAATAATAAAGATATGACAAATTCATCGTCTTTCCAACATTGCATGCTTTATTTGTTAGCTGCTTGATTTTCTTCTAAAGCATAATTGTTATAATTATTACAGAAATTTAAGCAACTAGTCATAATTCATGATATTAATCATAACAAGCACGATTACCTTTTTTATTTGTATACCCTGTGAATAGATATAAGGCAACACGTTTTAAATTGTCAAATATGTCGGTCACTGTTCAAGTGGCCGTCAGTTAATTGATATTGATTAGAAGTTGTTAAAATTCTAGTTAAATAGAGTCAAGTAGTTACGTAATGACTGTACTTATTGTGTTGTAATATTTAATTGGTCTTTGAAAAAAAAAAAGAAATACGAAACTTAACTGGCTTCTCAAATTAGAACATCGGTGAACGAAATTGCAGTAGAATTGATCTATACGGCCCTCTTATTACAGTAGAAGTTGATTGTCTCCTTTTTCTATTTCTCAGCAAAATCGTCGAGCTTGAGGAGGAGCTCCGTGTCGTTGGTAACAACCTGAAGTCCCTGGAAGTCTCCGAGGAGAAGGTATATATCTGTGATTTTATACACTTAACTTTAATCTAAGCTAGGAGAAAACAGCTAGGCATTCCATTCAAGGATGATATCGAAACCCATGTGGTATTATGATGTAATTGATGATAATGAAATACACAATGATGCACCAACCTACCAATTGTAATCCTTTGAAAGTATTGCAGTGAGTTCCCTACATTGTCTTGAACTCCATTTAACGAGGGCTAGGCCGAAGCAGTTCGACTTCCAAGTAAATGCTAATTGTATGTATGATTCTGATGAACGACCGAGTGAAGTGTGGACTGTTCTACCTAATCCAATATAAGCGAAGAATAACCAAGTGACGTTCTATACAGGCCAACCAACGCGAGGAAGAATACAAAAATCAGATCAAAACTCTCACCACCCGCCTAAAGGAGGTGTGAATTCGAACAAGATTGGTTCATACGAGTGTTTACGTTAGCTTGCCTAACTGCATTCTGCCGCACACTAGTGTAGCCTCTCTGTCTGATTTACCATTCAATTACCAGTATATCTAAATTGGTGATGGTAAAAAGGACTTGGGGAGTAGTGCGTGTAACTCGTGTTCAGTTTTCCTCCATATTGATATTTCCCTCTTTTTGCTGTTGTGAATGTTTTCTTTCTTTAACGGTTATGTCGCTGTAATATAATTTTAGCATAGTTTTTATCAGTTTAATTTTTAGTATCGCGCAGCGTTGTTTGAATAATCCGCAACACTGTGCGATGCCGCATGACTGAGTTTTCGATGTTTTGTGTTTTTCGTTAACAAATAATACTCGCAGGCTACGCAAAGAGAAGAGACATACGAGGGTCAAGTAAAAGTGCTGGATGCTCAACTGAAAGAGGTAAAAGGCGAACCGGACCGGAGGACTAGTAGATAGACGTGGTTTCGGTTGTAGTTTCGTTTCATGTTCATTGCCATTCAGTGTTTTGGGTTAGTGCGATTATGTCGTACCTTGAGACGCAGAAATGTCAAAATTATAAGATCGTATTTCTCTATGATCTCCTCGTTTCACTTGACATTTTTGTGTGCTCATAAGTTCGGCTTCGTAAAGGCTACGTTCGTTGGTGTAGGCCCTAGTGTCGAGTGGCTGACGGCGGTTGGTGCTTCATCTATATATCTATATATAAGACTGTCTCCTATTTCTATCCCTGTGTATATTACTTCTATATCTAGCTGTAAGTACCTGCCTGTGTTGTGGTTGTACGCTTTATTATTGTTAAGTCTTGTAAGATTTTCCCTTTAAATACTTTTGCTTTTAATTTCTCCATCTTTGATCCATACTTCAGTCCCTTGTATATGCCAGTTGTTTCACATAATTCTATTTCAGGCATCTACAAATATTATTGCGTTTGTAATATGGCCTACTTTCGAAATTCCACTTCAATTGATACTTAAGATGCAATGTTTTATGCATTTATGATTTTCTGGAACCTTTCAAATTTTTTTATTGCGTATTTTATTTTTCCAAATTATTTCAACCAAAATAGATTACCCAGCAGAGTACCTTATTTTACTGGCTTTATATGTATGCCTTGAGTTCCATACATTATATTGGCACGTTATGGAGTTGCCATTATATTCCTTGTTAAAAAAAGTGTACAGTCACAACATGGCGGCGGCATGTTGGTGGCTTGCCGTTAGTAATCCGTCCTGTGTGGCTAGGCAATGGCGTCTCGCGAGCACGTCGAGGATAAGATTCACAGCCTCTCGCAGAAACTGTCGCAAGTAAGTTGTGCTCGTACTTCAAGGGCTCTAGTCGTCTTATATATATTTATTTTATATCCCCATATTAAAAAAAAAACAAGTATAACGTCCCAAAAAGGGGGTCAGAAAATTTAATAAGAAAAATAGTAGGTAAAGTAAAGATACTATTGGGATTAATAAATTGAGTTTGATAAAGTTACATTATATTAAAAAAAATAAGATGATTGTACTGGTATTACTCACTCATACTTAGTCAAAAGCAAATTTTATCTATTCAGATTGATTTTGGTCATTTTGTTTTTTTTTTTTAATATTTACTGTAAGTAAGAATGTTTTAGTTTTTATTTATATACTGGTGTCGTACCACTGGTTATATTAAAAGGACGACTAGAGCAACTTGTTGATAATGTGTTTTATATATTTCACGTTCATTATTTATACTTTGGGTAAAATGGTATTTGGTAATCTAGTGTTGTAGTTTCACCACTCAGCACATAGCTGCTTTCGGTAAAGGTAAATTGCATGGTGATTTGTGAAGCTTTTACTGTACGTAACATCGTTTTTTTACTACTAAATTGTAAATATTTAATCGTTTTTTTGTTTATTAAAATATAAATACCTAACTTAAAAAAATAAATTAACGAGAGTTTTTAAATTCGTTGCATGTCAGATTCTATTGTAAAACAGTCTATTTTCTGATCAGCACAGTTAAATACTTAGTTTATGTACTTAATGAAAAACACTAAAAAATTTTGATTTAACAATACATTTTACAGCTTTTATTTTATTAATCTGGATATCACAACATACAGATTTTAACAGAAAATAGGCTGTTTGCCTTAAGAACAAAAGTTAAAATGGACTTAAAATGATTACAGGCTGAGGCTCGCGCCGAATTTGCTGAGCGCTCCGTGCAGAAACTCCAGAAGGAGGTCGACAGGCTTGAAGGTAATATATCATTTCGTATATATAAAAAAATTAACAATTCAATTATATTTTTGATGGAAAATATATTCTGTCTAAGAAAGTGTATAAAATATTGAACACTTTTTTAAATGTATTTTAATATCACACTTAAAGTCAAAATGATTTGTTCACATTATTGATGTTAGTTTTCGAGTTTTCAAGGGTCTCCAGCATTATTACAGAATATACAACGTACAGCAGTTTGGTTAAGTTTAAATCAAAATATTTCACAAGTCAAGTTAAAATAACATGTTTGGAAATAACAAAAGCTTTGAACATTACGCACTTATTTGACACCATCTCAGCCGTCATTAGATCTGGCTTAACGAGTTATAATGCTGTACAATAGATTTGAAAGCTTTTTTTTTCTGTCATTTCTGCTACAATCTTAAGCTTATTTTTATCTTAATTTCATAGTAACAGTGTTAGACTTTATTTTTTATTACCACAGAACTGATTTTGTTGTCGCCTTGCGGTCAATGCACCAAATATATAAAATATTCATTTTCTAAAATGCATTGTAGTAACCAGTATTTTGGTATTCGTGACTCAAATTCAATTCTGTGCTATATTTTTTGTTAGCATGACTTTTTAAGTGTCTCCTACTAGAGCTCGAACCTTAGATGTGATTTTTATTTCTGTGATTTGGCATGGTTTTATATCAATGTTGTTTTTGCCTGCGCTGTTTGGTTCAAATGTTAAAATCGGCAAAAATCCATTGCCTCTGTCAATTGTTAGATTATTAATTTTATGATGAGCATTTTGAACGTTTGGACCAAACGGTTGTTTGTTGTGTGTCCCACTGACCGTGGCCTCGTCGCCCTTGCAGACGACCTGGTGGCCGAGCGCGAAAAGAGCAAACTCCTGCAGGAGGAGATGGAGGCCACGCTGCACGACATACAGAACATGTGAACACCTCGTCCTCCCGCGCCCGCTACACTCACACACACTCTTTCACAATACTAGCACACGCTCACATCACGCACCATTCAACTGGAGTTGCCACCGCGAAAATATTGAACTGGCGATTAAGCGTGTTGTGCACTGTGAGCTAGAAAGAAAGAAGTTTTTATTTAATTGACAAATTTTTTAACTTCTTTTATTATTATTATTGTAGGATAACAAATAGTGAGTGGAGCGGGCGCCTAGATGTTATTAGTTATAGAGTAATTGCCAGCCGCTTTTTAATGTAACTTCAAAAATCGAGTGTTCGCTACGAAGGCACTGCCATGTGCAATTTTTTTAATTTCATCCACAAATTACTAATATTTATGTCCGTATAGTTGAAACGTGTAATTTGTTTTATAGTCATTACTTTACGAGCGTGCCTGTTATGTCAATGATCGATATTTATAAATGACGTATGCAGTAATCGCTTCTCTAGCACTTTTAGCGTAAGGTATAAAATTATAATAATATCGACATTCCAAACGGGGTCCAAAAATGTTATGCATTTTACACTCAACTTAAAAAGACATTAATGCATTATTTTATAAAGAAATGCACATCGTTTTTGTACAATATTGAAATTGTCTATGTATTTGTAGAACAAATTAGTCGCTGTATTCTGTTTCGATAATTTTTATATTTCACTGAAGGGGATAGTGCATACAATACGTCGTATGCTATATTTTTCATATGCACTGTTTGCAATTTATTATGAACTTAATTTACTTAATGTTAGTGAAGAGATTAGATATTTTTATTCAAGAGTGACGGTAATACAATAAATAATGATATTTATAGGAATATTCTTGCTAAATTGGAAATAATTGATATTCTTTTATGTTTGGAGTATGATTTTTCTCGTGTCATAATTGAGTTTGTTGTTATTTATTTAAATTAATCGATGAATAAATGGCGACTATTCCAAGTTGTAAATGTTCGGCGCGTCGTCGTCGAGTAATAAAAGCTGGCAACACTGAGCGCGTGATTTGTAGCGTACCGCTCACACGCACAGCCACTAACGTATAGCGTACAGCATGCCTTATCGTGTGACGATGACGCGTGCGCACTCACCCGTAACACTAACACGTCAGCGTCCGCACGAACGATATAAATAACGTAGGGAGTCCGTCTTTTTTAATGTTATCGATTAATGAATTGATAGATAAGTTCGTGAAAAATAATTTAATGATTTTTAAAAGTATTCTAATAAAAGTGTTTATGAATATATATTATTATTTTTAACCGTTGTATTTTTTTTACTAACTGGTGTTTTTCCCTACCGTTTTCCTCCGACTAACGCTCCGATGATTCTATCAGCTATAACGTCGATCATTTATGTAAAAATTCATCTTCATCATCATTGAATCCGGAAAAAACCACGGGAAGTTCGGGGTGAACCAAAATTATTCGCACATAACGAAGAACAGCTCGGTCCAGAGCGGAATCATGTGAAGCATTGTACATACCATCATGTGAGGCACGGGGCATGCGAGGACCCTGCACGCTCCCGTAGAGTAGCGCCGACATAACGCATGAGACACCACCGCTCTCACCGCGTGCCTGACGCAGATGACCTCATCAACGAGATCGAGAGGTTCAACGATATCGGCGACGACATCGACGACTCCTTCGTGGAGCTCATCCCTGGCGTCGACCCCAACGACCGCCAGCTGGCCGCCGCCCGCGAAGCCGCGCGCAAGGAGTACGAGCGCCTGCACCCCAAGCTGCCAACACCGCCGCCCAAGGAGCCCACGCCCCCGCCGCAGGAGCCCGCATCCGCCCCGCCTGCAGACGCGCCGCCCGCTGACGGAGCCGCTCCTCCCGCCGATGGAGCCCCGGCTGCTCCTCCAGCAGACGGTGCCGTTCCTCCGGCTGAAGGCGCAGCTCCGCCAGCTGAAGGTGCCGCCCCACCAGCCGAGGGCGCTGCCACACCCGCCGATGGTGCTGCTCCACCGGTAGAGGGAGCGCCCGCTGCTCCCCCTGCCGAAGGTGCCGCTCCTCCGGTTGAGGGAGCTGCTCCTCCTGCAGAGGGTGCTGCACCAGTTGCACCTCCTGCGGAGGGAGCTACCCCGGCTGCACCCCCTGCAGAGGGAGCTGCTCCGGCTGCACCCTCTGCAGAGGGAGCTGCCCCGGCTGCACCCCCTGCAGAGGGAGCTGCCCCTGCCGCTCCACCTGCGGAGGGTGCTGCACCTGCACCACCTACGGAAGGTGCCCCGGCTGCAGCACCCCCTGCGGAGGGTGCTCCCGCTGCACCTGCGGCTGAGGCGGCCCCAGCACCAGCGCCAGCGGCTGACGCGGCTGCAGCTACGGCCCCGCCTGCCGAGGCGGCTCCTGCTGCAGCGCCTGCTCCAGCGGACGCGGCGCCGGCGGCCGCTGGACCACCGGCCGAGCCCGTCCCGGCCGCACCCCCCGCGGAGGCCGCCCCTGCTGAAGCTGCGCCACCCTCTTAAAAATAACACGACCCAACACTCGTACCTTTCGGACTCAAATACTCTGGTGCTGCGCCCCGGGGCGAATTCTAGTGCGACGTCCCCCAGGAGTTTATTTTTTATGTTGTCAATAAACGTCTGAAACTATAGCTGATGGAATTTCTATGCCCCGATTCGGCCTTCTATGGGCTTCGCGTCTGCATGCGTGTGAGTTTGGCGACTAACGGTAGTCGAGCCGCTACGAGTGACCGCGCCGGTGTCCGCAGATGATCTGATCACGAGCAAGGAGCTGTTCCATGAGATCGGCGGCGAGCTGGACTGCGCGTTCGACGACCTGGGCATGCGCGCGGGCGCGTCGGCTGGCTCGCGCGCCTGCGAGCGCTGCACGTGCTGCCACTGACGCCGCGTCTTCCGCCACCTTCATATGCATTTACGTTACACGTCCAACGCGCCTTTGATATTCTAGTCATCCATTAAACCATAACAAAAACTTCGAGTGAAATGCTTTCTAACTGAGTTTGCATGCTAAACTTCGACGTATCGGAACCTCTAATTTTCAACGCAAAAACAAACAAGCTATATAACCCAGCGAGATCGACGCATGGCTTCAGAATAACCAGGATATAAACATGTAAGCATTTAATTCTTTATACTACCGCTGCTGAATTAGTGCGCTTACAGACGGTTAAGTTGCATTGCCTAGCCTAGCTGGCAGTAATTTCAGCACATTAGGTTTTAATACTATGTATAATTTGCCAACTATCGATACGAATACTAAAACCGGCACATGAATTTACAATCATCAAGCACGCAGTTTCTGAAGAATGAGTTTGCGCAAAGCTCACCCATAATCGCGACTCACGAGCATATCGACCTGTCGCACCGTCTGTAACCGCCATTATACGCTGAAACTAATTTTCCTTACAACTTGACTTAGGAAAAAGATACGTATAGAAACAATGGAATCTAAGAAGTGGCAGGATGTCATTACGTTGAAATATTATGTTATGTTATATGTTTGGACAAATGATGTAATTGTGTGTCTATACGCAGACGAACTTGTCGCCGAGAAGGAGAAGTACAAGGACATCGGAGACGATCTGGACACCGCTTTCGTGGAGCTCATCCTCAAGGAATAAACTGGCACGTTCGGTTATGTTCGGTAATGGTTCGCGGCATTTACCAGCTCCCGCCATTCAAATATCCGAATACATGTATTTTACTTTATATTTTATACTCCTGATTTAAAGTATTAAAATCCATAGCTTTATGGCGGTATTTATTTTCGAGTAATATAATAAATTAATTTATTACTTACGAATTGTTTAATTTGGCTTTCTATAAATCGTTGGTGGAATTCATTTGTGGCCTAAGTCAAAATATTGGCATTTTGAGTTACTGATTGATTTATAGTTCTAAATAACAACCTAACTGTTTGCTTTAAAGAACCAACTAGCTGGCTCATAATATTTTGATTTGTGCCACTATTGAATTCAGTCAATGAAATACCTTTACCTATTTGCCTGCATTCGTAGAATTTCGTAAGTGGTTGGCTACACACGATACATTTAAACTACAATTGCATTATCTAAACCTTAAGTATTTATAAAGTCATACTTATTGTAGGACAAATTTGATCGTGTGCAGTTACCTGAATAGCAATCAGCTGCTTCTCAAGTAGGTAGTTATGCACCGATAATGTTATTGCTAACCTGTAGATACGCACCTATAGTGACTGCTTAAAGGATAATTTAAGTGGCAAACCTTTTTATAGAATCATGCATTTCAGATGGCTCTCATTACTTCTAATAGACTTTCGATTATAAACAGTTAGCGTACCCTGAACGATTACGATGGATTAGATGAACCACAATAAATATTTTCTTTGTCTGTAAAATGTGAAGATTTTCGGGTTATAATTGTGTAAGTCTCGTTATTACACGTAAAAAATTCACAAGTCCACAATTACATCTTTGAAGGGATTATATCTACATATATAACATGATATTTATTGCAAATGGATGCTCAGCACATGTAGGTACCTACTATAAAAAGTAAAAGATAATAACAGAGTGTAGGTACTTACATACTTTTCGATAGAAATAAAATATCGTAGAGGTACAGTGAATAACTGAATGAGGGCCATACCTACTGCAGTACAATGCTTGTAGCCTAGATTCTTTTGTAGATAGAGCCTGTAAAACTGCTATCAGGAGGTAAGTAGCAAGTTTATTTATTATTAGAGCTATTTTTTATTTTTAAAAACACGCACTTTATTATCCATAATATTAAAATAACAATAAAATATAGGTATTTAAAATCAAAAGAAGTTTGCAAGAATCATAGCAAGTGGCGTTCTTATTTTCTGCCGACCCCTATGGGGAAAAAAGTACTTATGTAAAACAAACGTAGGTAATCGTAGAAGAATCGTCAATCTTTAAAATTTCATCTTTTGAACCTTCCTATTTCAAGAATTTTACACGAATATCAGGATGCTGTTCTGACCGACATTACCTAATCATTATTAACTTTCTATGTCCTCAATATTTTACTAACCAACTAACATTACTAACAGACGAGGTGGTAGAAGAGCGCAGTAAATACAAGGCTATAGCGGAGGAAGTGGACCAGACGTTCGCTGATCTATCAGGATACTAAAGTGAACGTGCCGACATCTTGGAAGCGGCCGCCATCTTGCGGAGAAAAGGCGGGAAAGCTGCAGGCGCACGCGGACGCGGTGAACTGTGAATGTTGCTTCGAAAACGTAACAATTATGAAAAATCAATACATGAAACCTTATTGACTTCCGACACAATTATGCGAATATAAGACATTGAAATAAAATTATCTACTTTTTACGGATTTTATCGCGTAATATTGATATTATTAATCCCGTTTCGGTCACGGGTAGTCCCTACTACCCGAGACAATGGACGCTGTAAAGGGTATGTAGTTTTATTTCGATAAATAAAGCCTTATAAAATAATCAGCAGATTGATCTTTACTATGACACAATAGTTTTCATGTATTGTACTTTATAATAGACTTCATATTCTTTGCACAGAGCTCAAGTCGGTAAAAGGACGAATTACTTTGAATATTTCGATCATTTATTTATAAATCTTAGAACTGCTTGATTGGAGATTAGATGAAAATGACGTCATGCTATAATAGAAGGTAGACAGGTTTGTAAGGCCTCGGCCGCGATGAGAGCCGTAGAGAGAATGCTGTACAGCCGTAGAGAGAATTCTATCAGAATAATTTTCTAAAATTTTTGCGAAAGTTAAAAATTTATCCCTTACTATCAAATTACTTCTTAGCAATACTATTTCTTCTAAGATGTAAAACCTACCATCTTGTGAGGACGTGTAATTGCAGGTTACAAAAAGCTAAATTAGTAAGTACTAACCTAAATGTTCAAAACAAAGCAATACAGCTTTGTGTAAAAAATCTAGAAGAGAAACCAGTTGCGTTATTCAATTTCAAATTAAAGATGTCCAGAACTATCGTTGTTATCAATATGTCTATTTGTATAAATATTTTTGAGACTTATACAATGTGTAGTGTAGCGTCGATAAAAAAAACAGACAAACAATATTAACCACGTTGTCCTAAAATATGAAACTAAATCGTCTATCTCATTTTATGGGTGTGATAGAAATATTTAATCTATGTTGTTCACGAGAATTATCCCAAAACATTGCGTCTATCTATGGCTATTCTACTATGCAATTAAATTTAAGCCCTACGCATAGAATAATCAAATGTGAAACTCGGTCTTATGAAAAGACCGAGTTTGCGAGGCCTACCTTGAAAAACTACAGTAGTAGTACAGACGCCAGCAGATCAAGTTATCCAAAACTGTCAAATTTTCCCAATTAAATATGAACCTATTGTGTTATAATAAAGTTGAAAATCAATTAAAAAAATTTGACAGTTTGTGGTAGCGTGATGTGCCTCTGTACCTATATTTTGCATCACATTGATGAGTGTAGCAAAAGAATATCTTGGAGCTTCGATTTATGCCATAGTAAAATAAGGCCTTTTATTGAACTTTTGCGCGTAGACGCTCTTATATATTTATACTTACCTCTATAAATAAAAATAAAATGTATAACTTGATTTTTAAGGGTACCTACATATAGAGAGAACCGAATCAAAGTGCAAAAATCTGTTTTGTTGCCTACCTACTTATCTATTTTTTCACGTGATAATAAAAATTGATGGAAAAATACAGTTTCGTGAATCCTGTAACTATTGTTGGCATTCCATATTCGTATAAAGCCTTAGGGATGTACGTATGCTGTCATAAACTGAATTTGTGCAAAGAAACTTTTTAGAGATAACTACAGCTATTTTATTACTTCAAAGCTCATTTAGCATTGAATGCGCCTAATAAACACTGCCGACGTTTGTGTACCAATGCCGCGAGAATAATTTTTATGATATTTATAACATAATCTTATGAAAATGTGTAACGAGTTTTGGTTTCGAGTGTAAGGCACTATTTTAAAGTCTTGGTTACACTTTGAGATACATCGAAGATAGATTTATATAACTTTAAATTAATAAAGGAAGCTTTACTAAGAATACTGATGCGATGTATTAGTCAATATTAGAATGCAGATTTCTAGACTAATCAAAAAATATAATCGAAATACATTTATTGTTATCCATCCATATTCAAAGTGTAACCGAGACCACAATTATACATATTTACAATTTATAAGTTTGAGAACTTTTGTTCCGAATTGTAATGGTTTAGCTTTTAGATTTTGTACGACAATATGATTGTACCTTCTATAATTGTGCCTACATTGTGCTTCATACTTCCCGTAAATCCCTATTCTTCTAGACTTAAGTCTTTGTATTACTTAGCTTCCGGAGAAGTACCTATCAGCGCTTGAAACTGTTCACTCTTGTAAAATAAATTTATATTAAATACTATCAAGTGTTTTATTGTTATTGGTCAATGGTCGCAATAGCTGCCTCGTTAGTCTAGTGGTGATAAGCACGACCGCTACGCTAGAGGACCTGGGTTTGATTCTCAAGTCGACCAGTGCTATTGGATTTTTATGAAATTCTCAGTAGCAGCTCGGAGTTTGCATTTGTGCCCGGTTGTAAATGGGACCTAAACATATCGGCGAACATACTAAGCATATCAGGTGTTCATTAGCACTCAATACTCAATATTTTATTGCATTCCATAATGTCATAAAAAGGTGAACTGTAGGTAATTACGATGAAGTATGAGTGTTCTCGTAATGCGACGAACCGACTACAATGGAGAAACATTGCGAGATCAGTAATCACTGCCGCCGAGAAGACTGGCGACGTTGAAGACCCGCCGTGTACCACCATCATACCAACCACGACCAATCTGTCAAGAGTGCCCGATTAAGAAGAGGTAATTACATTTAATCATTATGGACCCTCTCCAGTACACCTCTGTCTAACTCTTTCGGGAATGTAGGCGTGATGGTTCCCAATTAGGTCGGAGTACATAAACTTTATTTAATTACCTCCACTAAAGTAATAAAGCAAATAAAACCTTTTTCTCGTAATGAATGCGTGTGATGTACTTACATTCATTCCATGACCGTTGTGTCACGGTTAATTAGTAAAACAAAACACCATAAAAGCTTGTACCCCGAAGAGTCGGGTAGACGTGTACCGATGTACACCCGTAGATTACTGGTATGTTTTAAGATCCCATGTAATAGGAAGCGAGCCTATTGCGGCACAACTCCGAACTGTTTTTGAGAACTTCTTAAGAGATCCAATAAGATTTCCAGATTATATTACTAAAATATACCTATGTCTTTGAACCCAGGTCATCGAAGCAATGAGAAACTGCAAAGTATCTACCTGCTGTTTTTTAGAGTCTGCTAATTAGATGTAACATCGCACAGTGCTATAAGACACCGACTTTCGACTCTGGGGCTCGAGTGCGAACAGCACTGCGCTTTATGAAAGTAATTCCCGATGATAAGACTTGTAAAGTAGATACTTACGTAACGGCACAGTTCCTTATATTCTCCATAATATTTAGAAAACTCCGTCCCCCCGGCTTCGCACGGTTCATTTAACCTCCGTAGGGGTCAAATTTCCAATAATCCTTCCTTAGTGGATGCTTACGACATAAGGCATAACTGCCAAAATTCTGCCAAAAGAAAAAGTGCCAAAAGTTTTTACCCCAGCGGTAAAAGTAATTACATATATGTATAGATCTTCAATTTCTTTGGATTTCCCAGCTGCTTCATTAAAGGAGTTATCCACAAGTCACGATATAAATTTAAAAGATCGTTTGGAGTCCCAGCAGTCAGCCTTTTTTTAGCCCGCACACTGGCTACTCTTTACCCGCGGCGTGAACCATTGTTGTGGCGCACGCAATAGTTGCTGCAGTGTCTTAAGACGCTTTCGCGGAGGAATAACAAACTGGTTCCCGCGTTCCCGACCATTGGTGGTAAGGCGAACACCTCCTGTGGTTTTAGTCGGTAGGTCGCCCACTTGGGCGGAGTCCGACACACCCAGTCGTCTCCCCGGACGGCGGCAGTCCATGAGGATTTCCACAAAGATAAATAAAGTGTCTTAAGACGCTCTTCTGTACGCTGCCTGGGGTGACGAAAGCTAAAAATAAAAACTAGCATTACAGTGCACTTTGAACCCAGTTTTGATTATCTACTGCCATTTATCATCATTCTAGCCCTTGCCTAGTTATAGGGTCGGCTCCCAGTTTAAGCTATATGATAAAGATAAAGATATTTATTTCTGTAAATAGATCTTTTAAAGACACTTTTACAAGTCAATATTTAACATTTTTTTAAGCTAGATGGCTCCGGCATTTCCTAACTGACGACCTCTGAGAAGAAACGCAGAAACAAACTCAGAGAATCATAGTCTCTTTTAAAGTCCAGACATAGTAGGTATAATAACAAATATGTGTCTTACAATGTAGGGCAAAGTCTGAAATGGCTTTTTGAAGAAAGAGCCATAGCGGCTTTGAGTAGACCAGTCCCAACCGACGGCTCGCATGCATCAGTCATTGTGTAGCTCAACCATAATTTAGGGAGCTCAACAACCCGTCACACGACGATACCAGATCAGAGGAACATTTGCGTAGGCCACTAAAAAGGCTCAAAGCCGCCAGACTGTTCAGAGCTGAGTATGTATATTTAGCCTACAGAGTACTCACATTTACATTTTATTGAGTTAAAAGTTATTAAATAATAGAAATATGCGGCTGAATATCAGAATTATACACGAAGCGACTGCCATCAGACCTCTACACATACAACCCGCAATTTCTTGGGCAATACCGATAACCCAAGGAATATATCCTACTGGTTGTCAGTTTTTTGGGTTCCTGGCTACCATAACACGTGATCATAAGTAAGGGAAGTCTCATTATCAGCATGAGTTGTATATACAAACTTTCATTTACTCGATCTTCTTAATTTGAAAATCTCTCAATGTTGCGCTCGAGACAGCCCGTTTGCACCCAGTGACATTGCTGCCCTTGAACTGTCTGGGGTATTTAGGGTAGTGGTTGACACTTTGACAGTTTATCTCGCTATTTGCCAGGTTACTGAACCCCAAGAAGCTAACGGATGTTAGGTATCTACTCTATTTTCCTAAAGAAGCCACGTCGGTATCTGGACATCGAGACATCGTGTAAGGTATCCTGTTACATCGCCTAATCTATTTGAGATCGTAGAAATTAATTAGCGAATTCAATGCTTTTAAACTGTAATCACCCGAAAAAGATTATGTAGGTACATCATAAATGCTCCAATCTACCAATAGGTACTGTTATTAGTTATCGCTTGATGAAAGCCGCGTGTCGATCTCAATGAAGTTCTTACGCTAAATTTAGTAGGGTCGGCTAGCCGGATGGCTCTTGGAATTTGGGAAATCTGCAACACGAATGTTAGCGTCGCGCGAGCAGGACAGTGCCACCTGATCGATATAGCCGGCATTGACAGCGAGTGGTGTTTTTATATCATCGATCTATCAATCCGATCGATATTCACATCCGCCGACGTCGTCACAGGTTCGTCTGTTAGCGGTTGTGGCAAAAATAGTGGTGTAGCTGTGTGTGGGAGCGTGACGGGTGGCAGTCGGTATGTTCGTTGCGATTGCGATGCTGGATCGGAATCCTGGATTTTTGGCACCGAAAATAGTCGGGTGGGAGCGCGGCGAAACCGCGAGGGCGGGCGCGGCGCAGTGCGTGTCGCTCCGCCGTGTGAATAGCCCGCTCGTGAGGTGAGTGCAGCGGGCCTCCGCCACGCCGGCAGCTTGGATACTTCACCTGGACCTGACCACCGACCACGCCCAGCTGCGGCCCAGGACTGTTCCATAGTGTGACACCACAGTGCCATCATGTGTGGAGTATCCAAGCTCCTGGATTTTCATTTTGGCGTTTCAGTGCTTTCATTCTGTGATACCTTGTTCTGTTTTACTGGTTCGGGTTAGCATGTCTCGTGAGGGTACGGCAGAACGTCAGTGTGTATTAAGTGTCAGTTGTAGGGTGGTGCGCGCGCGCGGCTCGCGTTTTCCATGGATATGACTCGGGTTTCAACGCTCGCGCGTCCTCGCTGAAAATAGTGAGTCCCCGCGCGCCGCCCACGCCGCGCGATCTCACACCGCTTGTAACCTATTTGCGGCATGCCCGAACATCAGTATTTATTTAGCGAGATGAGGAAACTCGTCTCAATTTTTATTTAGCCTCAGTCGTGGCCCATATATCGTGTAATTAGGACGTTCGGCCACTACTTTGTTGTTTACTAATGTTCGGTTTCCGATTACAGCTTTCATTGTCTAGCAATTTGGACATTGTTGGACTGACAGACATAATGGATGTTGGCTATAAGTAATTAAGTAGTTATCAATTACCTATGGCCTTTTGAAAAGGTATCATATTTAACGAAGGATACTTTACGAAATTATTAATATTGAAATACATAACTCTTAACTTTATAAGAGTAGAAAGTCGACAAAAATACTTGCACTAAATAGATAGACACTCTGCCAAACAAAAAATAAACAAGTAGAATGTATGCAGGACACAGCCTAAATTTGTTCATATAATTTATTACTTAATTTAATAAATAAATTTATTTATATATAATTTATTACTTAATTTATATATGGCCATTGACAACATGATATAAATACAAGAAAGCTAAATTATTACTCCTAAAACTATAAATCATTGAAGGATTACATTATGAGACATGAGGGTTGTCATTTAGACACGTCATCATTACGGGCGCGCCTGAGCTGAGACTGTTGGCACCTTCTCAAAGATACTACTATAGGTACATACCTGCAAGCTGAAGTATCCCTGAAATTTGGGAGATAGTTAGGTACAGTTATAGCTTTCACATTAACAAATTTTCATTTAGTTTACTTTTCAACACTTCTTAAACTTTTAAGTAATCTAAACTATAATGGATTGAATACATATAGGTATTAATATTTTGTCAATGATGTTAAATGCAGATTTTTTATATTCATAGAAAATATTGTAGACTATGTCTACCTACTGGGACAAAAATTATGATTTGATAGACACCAAATTGGATTGTTTTCGAGTCTCCATTTTCCACGAGGCTACCTGCCTCCTTTATTATAAAGAACATCCACTACACACAATAAGAGTGACTGTATCTATATTTTATCTGAAATGTTTGCAACTTCGACATTGGCTCTTTATAATTTAAATTGAAGTATTTAAAAACTTAAATTTTCATTAATTTCTCAGTTTGAACCCTTCCCCGGTTATATCCCTACATCGTGGTCTTACCTTTCGCTATTCCGTCTGTTTATCCATTCTAAGACAATGATTAATTGCCCCGAAGAGCTGACGTCATCAATTATGGCACATCTGGTCGACTGACCAACCAAATGGTCATTACTTATGCCATAACTTTGAGAATGACGTAGGTACTAGGTATCTGTTTACCTTTGTCCAACTTTTTGGAGAATATTTTTTGCAGAACTTTTCCAATATCTGCCTACGTTAACTTTTTTGTTTTAACTTTAATATTTACTTAGATCTTTACGTTATACAAAATCCAAGTTGTTGTATTCAAGATTTCGCCAACTTTTGGCGATGACGTCTTCAAATCTTGAAGTTTGGCAAAGGGAGGATACAATAATCATAAACAGGATTTCCCTCTGGGCGAACATCAGTTTAAACTTGGAGTTACTTAAAGTAACTTTGATTTATATTCGGACGCAAATAAGATGTTGTTTGTCCAAATTCTCAGAAACTCTTAACTTATATTAAAGCTGGGAGCGGTTGATTGACTTTCGGGTTTAAGATCAATAATTCATTCATCAGACTCAATAGGTACAGTTAGTTAAATTCTACAAAAAATGTATCACTGATGAAATTTTTAAAAATTTATGAGAATGGAAAGGATTTTCTCAATAATCTCATTGAGGCGGATTGAGTCAATACATTAAATGATTAATGACGTAGTGTATGACGCAATCAATGTTTACCCTGCCCTTGAATTAAGGGCTGATATTGACACTAGACATTGTGCACTCATTGGACTTAATTCAATTATATGTACTATCGTGACACTATAGTGTATTTTTAATTCATTTCATTTTTGTGGATTCAATTTTGTGTAAGAAAGGTTTGCTATTAAAATATTTAACCCAAGGTCTCTCAAAACGAACGTTGTCAGTGCCTATTTTTTTGACAGTTTGACGACCTAACCTCTCATTTCCTTACTGTAAAATCTTTTCGTAGGTAGGTTAAAAGCCGAGTAAATATTATAATAAAAAAACTAAATTACTTGGCTGGAACAATTTTTAATATTGTAGAATCAAGTCGCTTATCTCCAAAGAGATAAAATAATTAGGTTCCGAATAAACAAATAAAATTTAAAGAAGACTGGACAACTTTTCAAACAGTTGGAATTCGGAAATCAATAAAAGAAAATTTCTTCGTTTTCATGGGTATCTTGTCCTGAATAACGAAAGTTAAAGTATTAATTTTATAAATAATAACTAAAAACACAAACTAAAATGGAGGGAAGTAAAACATATTGAAGAACGATCTATATCTACGAAGAAACTTTCTTTAGCAGAAGCATTGTTTTATAATTATTTTACAAAATTAATCATAAATAGAAATGTAACCAAAACAAAAGCTGTGGCTAGGTTAAGAGGGCAAAAAAAATAGCAACAAAATATGAAGATTACAAAAAAAATCTAAAGTATCTGTTGAAACGTTCCAGTACCTAACATTTAGAGAGCTTTCAAATACCTACAACTTATAAAAAAAATTATAGTGAAGTTCGAGTTCGTATGCCTTAAAATTTTTGAGGCAAAAAGTATTTGACTCAAAAAGCCAAATTTTACCTAAATCACATCTTAGACAGCGTTACTTTAGTATGGATTAGAAGTAGGCACGTGTAAGCTTGTTACTAACGTATCAGTTAAAAAGCTCCGCCAACCAAGTTAGGAGAGCGCGTAAAAGATACATAAATTTGCGTTCGTTCTAAAATTCCTGACTTATATTTAGTCTTAGCCCACTGCTACAGCTGTAGTGATGTGAAAACACGGTTATTTCGGTGGACAATGTGTCGGTGGCGCTGTCAGATCGCCAGCACAGCGTCACTGGGTAGCTCAGCGCGTTATTTTCGCAACTACACCACCGCATGCGCAGTTTGTTCAGTTTTGTTTTACTAGTGTTTTATAGCGGCCAGCAATGGTTGTAAAATATTGATGTATGATCGTTAATTTTGTTGCTAGGTGGAATTATATTCGGTTGTCTGTATTGTTTCCAGGGATATGGGATTCTGTAATTTAATCGGATGTTAACTATACAATTTGACACATAGTATTTATGGTAGTTAGGCTTAGAGTAAGTACTCGTAT
This sequence comes from Acronicta alni, assembly GCA_964056405.1. Lineage (NCBI taxonomy): Eukaryota > Metazoa > Arthropoda > Insecta > Lepidoptera > Noctuidae > Acronicta > Acronicta alni. The sequence continues at coordinate 11,142,905 of OZ043928.1, forward strand.
CTTTCTAAGCTGCTTTTCTGATCCGTAGTAGATGCACGGGGCGCCGGAGGGCGCTGACAGATCTTCGGCCTCCATGAGCTTTGGCCTCCCGACAGTTGATGTAGGGTTAGTTGGTTAGTTAAAATGAGCACACACTAATCTCACTCTGCAAATATCAGAGCGTATAGTCTTAGTATCTTTCCTCTTTGTAGGGTAGGTAGTTAGGTACTGTCTTTATTGGTCTCTAAAGCCGAGCCGAGTATATTTTGACGTTTAATGTAAAACAAAGCTTTTGGAAGCTAAACAGCAGTCATTTCAACCGGATATCCTATTTCAAATTCCCAAAAAAACACATGATATTAAAAATAAGCTCGCATTTCATAATTGACGTAATATTCGCAAGCGCTATGCCCTTCAAAACTCCAGCATCGTTATTTTGGTCGACTTACATATTCTGAGCACTATTTCTTTCTTCATCTAATATAAATAAGCTAATCTGTCGATGCTCTCATCTCGTAAACCTCTCAATACATTATACAGTGCATCTACGAAAAATATCGGCCACGGTCGGTGTAAAATATTTATTCCATTGTAAACAAGAAACATGAAGCTTTATAAACGTTTTCCGTATTCAATCTGCAGATTTAAAATGAGTTAAATTGAGAAAAGAAATGAAATCTATATATAAGAACGTCATCATCAACCCGTTTACTATCCCACTGCTGGGTACAGGTATCCTTTCTGAATGATAAGGTCTGCACTATTAGTGTAGGTTGGCAAACTTCAAATGCATTTAGGTTTTTCTCGCGATGTTTTCCTTATAATAAAAGGACACAGAGAATTAAAAAAAGGTTTCAGGAATATCTACGTAATTTCTGGTCATCAAATCTGCTACTTTATTGTGTCGAAATGGTCATTCGATGACTTCGGAATTGTTAGTTGTTTACAGGTTTTTATTTACCAGAATCGTTAGTTATTTATTATCTTATTAATTAGACGAACATTGTCACACAAGACGTTGGCCCCTTGAGCTCTTGTGTGGGAACCTACGTATATATTCTGTTTAATCTTTAAATAACGTCTAAAGAGGTTGGTTATCTATTTAAAAAGATTTCTCAACCGAATACATTCTCGCTTAAAATGTGTAAACACAGACGCCATTGCGCACGTCACATCATCGCTGGACACCCACTCATCTTCCGCACCTACCCATATATATCAAAGTAAATAGACTGAAAGGTTTTAATCATCTTGACACCGAGAACTTATCCAACAAAGGATAGGAATACCATTTTATATTTAACTAGCGCCAGGGGTTTCACTCGCATTCCAAAGGGCTTATTGAGACAAAAGGTAGCCTTTGTCCTTCTCTAAGGCCTAAGCTATCTCTCTACCAAATTTCATCAAAATCGGTTCAGAAGTTTAGGTGTGAAAGCGACAGCAAAACTGACAGGCAGACAGAGTTACTTTATAATAAGTAAGGATTGTAGGGATTAAATGTATTGTTTGGAAAAGCTATTGCGGGTTTTAGTCGGTCATACCCTGCCGCTTCTTCAGGTGGCAAACGATTCATATCAATTTTTCGCTCAACAAAAAACGTGTGAGGAGCGACCATTAAAATTCTTGAAAGTAAAGTAAATACAGACAGTGGACGAGATTCCTACGGATTCCCAAAAACAGGGGTGGTTCTACTTTCTACTACTAATATTTTAGCAAGCCACGAAGTATGCCGAGGCCCTCTGTAATTAGGTTGGAATATAATTTAGCTCCAGGAGCGTAGACTCAATAATTATGCAGTGCCACATCTGGCATGCTGGCACACTGCCATATCGAATACACAAACTTTCGAAATGTGAATAGCTAGCAGTTTTTAAATAAAACGTATAAAAGTATTTTTCCTATCACAAAACTGTCGAATTGTTGTTTATAATATCGCCCTAACATGACTATTATTATTTTACCTACCTACAATGCATTAAAGTATAAAGACATCATAGGTAATATTCTTAATTCAAAATTTTCTTTGCAAGGAATGCACGCGAGTACCTACTACTGAACTGATAGGGTTAGGTTTTTAAAAATCGAATTATAAGAAAAAAGAAATGACGTAACGACGGCGAAGTGCCAATTCCTCCTAACTAACATAGACCAAAATTTACATAAAGTGAAAAAAAAGTGTAATTTCCTAAAAACTTTAAAATATTACGCGATCAAATATAGTCGTTTTAAGTAGAAAGGAGTTGTTTTTAAAAATACAAATAAGTGGCTTCATCAAAACACTCGGAAATCGACCTTAAAGTCATAGTGTAGAAAGCTAAATTAATCTCAAAAACCTTAAGATAGGAGGTATTGGCACTTCACCGTCGATAATATGGTTTTAATTATATTTATTGTTTTATCATTAAACTAAGTCCGAAAGATAGTAAGGTCTATATAAAAGATATCCATTCAGTTATTAAACAGTTATACTATCGAATATTACCGAAATGTATGCTGCCCGGAACCATTTTCCATTAACATTTTTCAAACCACTTGAAGTAAACAATATACATTGTTTTGTTCCAGGCCGTAACTGGCGTATTTTTTTGACCGGACCGTAAAGACACAAAGCCGCCACCATGGACGCGATTAAGAAGAAGATGCAGGCGATGAAGCTGGAGAAGGACAACGCCATGGACAAGGCCGACACCTGCGAACAGCAGGCCAGGGACGCCAACCTCCGCGCCGAAAAGGTAAAAGCTACATAGATACACCTATTGTTGGGTTTACACCTCCTTCTTTTGTAGGTACAGAGCACATCAAGTTTCAAATTTAATACAAAAACCATAAGGTTAATATTCAATGGGGAAATTTTGACAGTTTAGGATAGCTTGACCTGCTGGCGGCTGTACCATCCATAACAGTCCCTAAAATAGAATGCATTTATATATTTAGATGTTGGGCTCAATAAATTGGATAAAGGTAAAATTTCCCGTCTAAAATCTGCTAAGTATGTGTTTTATAAATTTAATCGTAAATTTTGTATCTTTCTACCTACGTACAATACAACTTTAACTTTTACATCGTTCTTCAGCTTATTGATGTTTGTTTTTCCTTTCGGTGTAATATTCAAATATCAACTTCTTCCATGCCATCTTGGTTTTAAAAGACACGACTATTAAAATCGCCGTATTTAGAGCTTAAAATCACATTACCTAAATATTTCATGGAACTTGCTGAACAATTTATAAGCCCTCTTATATAATATCTAGTATATTATATAGAAGTATCAGATTATATTGACCTTTAATAATTCCAAGCTTTAGGGTCTTTTAATAACATAGACAAAACAAACAGACCTAGTTCCACATTTAAATTGTTTTTCACGCATAAAAGATAAATTGTTATAGCTTTGAAACAGTCTGATTCTCATATTTTATTTGGTGCGCAAATATAAAATTAACCTCTAATGCTTTATTTTTTGTTAAAGTACTATACGGTTTTCGTCTCTACAAAAACAATAGTTAATTATATTTAAAACCTAAGAGACTTGTTCCATTTAAGCCCACGCTTATTGAGAAAAACATAATTTCTTGCCTGTTGGAGAGTTTTAATGTAATGTAATTTCGTTTCTATTATCTTCATTTACCTACTAGTTGAGGTATATTTCAAAGATGAGCGGTGGGCGGTGGCCTGAATTCCAGATGTTTTATCCACCTACTATAGGTACAGGACAGGCGTTCCTGAATGGAAATTGCCACAATAATTTGATTTCAAAAATACTTAATAATTATAAGTTTATTCAGCCCATAAAAATATTGAAAGCTACTGAACCACTATGAATACTCAAATTTTTATATGCGAATTCTAACTACAAAATCCTTTAACCCTTCCAGGTCAACGAGGAAGTCCGTGAGCTCCAGAAGAAGCTCGCTCAGGTGGAGGAGGACCTTATCCTGAACAAGAACAAGTTGGAACAGGCTAACAAGGACTTGGAAGAGAAGGAGAAGACCTTGGCCGCCACTGAGGCCGAGGTTGCCTCCCTTAACAGGAAGGTACAACAGATTGAGGAGGACCTCGAGAAGTCCGAGGAGAGGTCAGGCACCGCCCAGCAGAAACTGCTTGAGGCCCAGCAGTCTGCTGACGAGAATAACCGGTGAGAATATTTTTTTAAATTGAAATATAATATAGGTACCTAATATTGATGATGAATGACACGTTGGTGTATATTCTATTTGTAACTATCTGGAAATTGGAGTAGTTTCTGCCTACACAATTATACATTACATAATCTTAGTAGATAGGCATATTTTATATGAGTCGTCATGTATGGGTATGATATTATTAAATTATTAAAGAACTAGCGACCCGCCCCCGCTTCGCATGGGTGCAATGTACTAATAACATCCCTGTATTAAACATTAAAACCTTCCTGTTGAATCACTCTATCTATTAAAAAAACCGCATCAAAATCCGTTGCGTAGTTTTAAAGATCTAAGTATACATAGGAACAGATGCGGGAAGCGACTTTGTTTTATACTATGTAAGTAGTGATAATGTTCAATCATTCGCTTCTGTTCAATAATAACATGCAATAAAGAAGTTGAGTTATGCATTATTGAGAAGTCACTGGTATTCTATTGGTGCTGATGTGCTTTGCTGTAACGGAAGGTGAAGATCAGATTTCTATATCCACCTTATACCGGCGATAATTCCAACCGCCACACTCCACTTGCTATAGGTCTATTTTAAATATATATTTCTGTAATCTTGGGATTACGTGTTTTTCCGGTCGCATTTGATTTATTAGTAAAGCAACAGATGGATTACGTGCTTCACTATAATTAGGAACACCGTGTTAATTAGAGATTATGTCGTATCTTAAGTTATAATTTTCAGGACGTTAAAAGATTGTTTATTGTAGTGATTATACATTTTGCTTTTATGATCCAGGAGCTCACTAAGCAAAATCATTTTACTTAACAGTAAAACTTTCAAAGCTCTTAAAGCTTTGATTTTATTTTTAGAAATTGTTGTTTGTGTGTTTTGTCTATATGAGGAAATGGACTCGACAAAAACGTAAACCATTTCATAAAAACTCTCAATATCGACTCAACACATATTCAATTGTGAATCTAAAATTAGAAAGTGGAGGACTCCGAAGCTGCTTTTGAAAATGAACATTAGGATCTTAATATGGTACTTATTGTCTGTTCCAGTATGTGCAAAGTGTTGGAGAACAGGGCACAGCAAGATGAGGAGCGCATGGACCAGCTCACCAACCAGCTGAAGGAGGCCCGTCTGCTCGCTGAGGACGCCGACGGCAAGTCCGATGAGGTGAGACTCTTTTTCTAGGACTATTATAACTATCAGTCAAATTATCTTGACTATAGGACAAGTTAAGGAAAGTGCAGTGTAGTCGGTCATCAAAATATTTTATTTTAATTTAATAAATTAAAAAATCTACAGAATAGAACCTCGAACTTTATTTTGGAAAAACTGACATATTAAAATCAAATTGATGATAGATAGACATTGATGTATCCAGTAATTTATCTCAGATAGAATATGATATCAATGATCAACAATATAAATAACTATAAGATTTATCTTCAGTGAATACACTTTCAAATCTGACGCAAAGTAAATGATTGACGTATGATGTCCAGGTGTCCCGCAAGCTGGCGTTCGTTGAAGACGAGCTCGAAGTCGCTGAAGACCGTGTCAAGTCTGGAGATGCCAAGATCTCAGAACTTGAGGAGGAATTAAAGGTAAAACATTATTTCAATATGTCGTTGTTAAGAAAATGCTGAAAACTACCTCACTATACTACTAAATAAACGTAGAGACTAAATAACGTAGAGTAGATACCACTACTAAGTGGTATCTACTCTTGAAGTCTAATTCAATTTCAAGAGTTGCCAAGACTGAAGCCTAAAGTTGCTAAGACTAAAGTCTTATCTAGTTCAAACTAAATAAAAAGGAAGAAAGTAAATAAGTTAGAGATAAATTCAATTTTGCGGATTTTTTAATTGAAAATAATTAGGTAATATGAAAAGAAAAACATCGGAGTTGTGTTGAAAAAATTTGTTTGTATATTGGGGCAGCCATGCCCCTAAGGTATTCGAGATTTTTCACAATTTCTTGCTGTGCTGGTGAAGGCACGAAAAATGAAAGACAAGTATACCTACTACAACAAATCTTGGTGCACAGGTCGTAGGTAACTCCCTCAAATCTCTGGAAGTATCCGAAGAGAAGGCTAACCAGCGTGTCGAGGAGTTCAAGAAACAGCTGAAGACCCTCACCAGCAAACTGAAGGAGGCTGAGGCCCGCGCTGAGTTTGCCGAGAAGACTGTCAAGAAACTGCAGAAGGAAGTCGACAGGCTCGAAGGTATGACTCTAACCAATAACTGTAAACTTATAATAAATAAGACCAATTTAAATTTATCACTAAGAAATAAAACTAAGAAAGATTTCTCAAAGAATCAACTAAACTAATTTAAATATAAAGTAACGAATTCTTCTAAAATGATAACATGAAACTATTCTAACAAAAAGAGAATTCTATGGCTTCTGAATGTTGCAAAGGCTTTTTAATCAAAACTTTTCTAATAAAAACTCATTTTCTTACTTATCTTTAAGTCCAGAGGTCGGGGATGGAAATTGGTTCGTTTCGTAAGGTATTATCAAATGACTAAATTTTACAGACGCATTATTCAACGAGAAGGAGAAATACAAGGCGATATGCGATGACTTGGACGGCACATTCGCCGAGCTGACAGGATACTAACAGCCCTTAGAGCACATAGTTTAAGTCAATACCGTCCGTATCACATCAACCTAGTCCATTTTGATATGCCTCCTTGCATCGCCTTCGTCCCTTTAAAAGTTCATCGTTTAGTCCGATCGTAGATTTGCTGTCAAGAACGAGCGCCATTTTTTTCAGACTCTTAAACTGTTTCTTCTAACGCCTAACTTTGCTGGACGTTTGAGGGATTGTCAATATAAATTGTATAAATAAGGCATAGATATATTTACCAAGCATTTGTGACAGTCCCTTACACGTCTTGTTTTAAGCCCTGCTTTGTATGTATGTAATTAACATGTCTACCGCTTTGCTGCTACCGTCGCGGACCAATGCTTCCCAGGTAATATTCTCTATTTAAAATGAAATTTAAAGCTATTCGCTTGCGCATAAATATGAATTAAATCTTGTATCACTAAAATTAATTGATGAGAGTGAAAGAGTTTCTGATGCGAATTTGTCTAAAAAATGTGTTTCCTATAATCCTGTTTTATCTAAGTTACATTTAAGATATCCATAATTATCTTCCGTTTCTGGTACTTACTACAATATTATTCTATCAGTGATCACGGAATTAACAATTCCATGGAGATATAAAACTCCATGGTGGAAAATGTAGTTTTATAAAATATAAAATTATATGGTCCACCATGGACATTATTTGGATTCGATTTTATATCATAGATTACCTACTGTTTCAAACTACAACTTCCACGATGCAAATTATAGCAGACAATTTAAAAATGAATTGTTTTTCGGCACCAGGGTCCAAAATCAGGTCCTATAATTGAAGCATCTATAACAGGGCCACGGGTCCCATAAACTGAGAATGCATGAAACCTATTTTTAGAGCCCCCTAGATTTTGACCCAGTACGAGATCATACACTAATAGTATTGTCCATTAACAGATGAGCTCGGAATCAACAAGGACAGATACAAGAGCTTGGCTGACGAGATGGACTCCACCTTCGCCGAGCTGGCTGGCTACTAGACACCCACTCCTTCCACACATTCACACACACACCAACAACACACGTACACACACGCAGCTCGCTGCCACCGACACATACACACTTTACATGAAAACAAATACGTTCGTACACGTGATGTAATATTTATTAATATTTTATGTAAATTTATTTACGATTTTCAATAAAATTAATTTATAACAAGTTAATTTTTGGATTTCTGTTTCATTCTTGTAGTAAAATCTATGTAAAAATTATCTACTAAAAGGTTACATTTAAAAATGTATATTGGTTCTTAAGCTGGACTTTTAAATAATTCTGTTTTTCTAAAAATCATTTCATAAAAGCAAAACAAACTAAATTTTTTCTTGAATGAAAATGCAAAACTTGGATTCAAACTCAATATGCTTAACATATTGCATTACAAAATAAATTTGATTTGATCGCAATCCATTTTCACTGAATGGCAGGTAAACACATGAGTCATAGGAAAATTGGAATCGTCTTCAATTATGTATGTGCGGAAACGCGCCTTAAAACTGTCAACTGTCACATGACGTCTTTCCGGCTCACAGTGGAGTAGCGAGCGCGCAGGCGCGACGAGCGCCGCCACACGCATGCGTGACTACCCTCACAATTCAATCGATAGTGCAGTGTCGAAACAGCCTGTTGGGCTCCAGTTATTTTCGCTTATTTTCCCGATTAATCGTCGCTTTTCGGTGTAATTGTGAAGTAAATCGCCACGGTGTCGGTGTCAAGTAGCGTGTTACCTGGTGCCATCACAATGAAGATGCTAGCGCCTCACGACGGACCTGATATAGCGCCAGTCGACTCAGGTCAGTGGAAAACAATCATTAACACCACATAATAATTGCACATTGAGTACATTGTCGAACATTGATCATGATTTGAGTTTAATAGCTGTCGGGCTGTCGGGCTGTTGAAATGTTTTATGATTAACACAATATTTTATGCGCAGTGAATTACACATACCATAGGCTTTGTTATGTCGACACCCTATATATAAATATATATGTTATGAATTTCGTTTGAGGCGTAGTATATTCTAGACCTTACTTTCCAGTCAAAATAAATAGATACTGAATAATAAAATTATTGTGAACGTAAAAATAGTTGAATTCCATCTTGAGACAATTCGTCTTCGTCTGGTGACTAAGTGTTTTCGTCTTTTATGCTAAGGTCCCACGCATACTGCTTACGCAACTACCTACAATCTATTGATACCCAGTATTTTGGTTTCCAATATCAAAATTGTTGTATATAAGTCGTCGTTGTATATAAGGTCGATATTATGGTGTGTGGCGTGAACTATGTTAACGAGTTTGTCCTTTTGTCATGACCCTTAATAAGCGTCAATATAAATAAACTTTCAAAGGATATGTTAAAGTTTATAGCTGATATAACAATGTTTTATATCATATAATAATTAATAACATATTGCGGCTATAGTAAATTATGGAGTGTCGATTTGCGACAAATAGGTACATAACTTTCCTTTGTTTTATTTGTCGAATTCATATGAAATAATGAGTTAATTCGAAAAATTTCATAAGAAATAAGGTTTTTTACTATAGATAGAAAATATAACTCTTTTTGGTGCCTCGCCACCTTACCCGGTTCGATAGAGGTCTACTTATATACACCCATATTTCACGGGCAGGTCCTATGTTAAAAGGGTGAGCCAATTGCAACTAACCTGGCACAAATTCAAATTGCGAGCTGTCACTGAGTCGACTTCATATCCAAGTCATCATCAATCCATATACTGTGACTGTCCCACTGCTGGGCACGGGTCTTCTCCAGTATGAGAGGGATTAGGCTATAGTCCAGCACGCTGGCCTAGTGCGGGTTGGCAGACTTCACACGCTTGCAGGTTTCCTCACGATGTTTTCCTTCACCGTTTAAGCGAGTGATAATTAATTATTAATTCGAATATGATTTCGAAAAGTCACGAGGTGCGTGCTTTGTGACACCTTGAGACCTTCGACTTAGCAGTCTAATAGTCGTAACACAAGCCTATGACTGCTTTTTTTTCATATCCAAGTGCTTTCTTATGTTACATACAGTGTGTTAAGGGTGTCTTTTTTCTATACTACTAAGGTGGCAAACAAGCGTACGGTCCACCTGATGGTAAGCGGTTACCGTATCGTATAGACGCTTGTAATACCAGGGGTATCACTTGCGCGTTGCAGAACCTGTAAAACGACGGAGGAATAATTGGTTTGGCAGTATAAGGGTCAAAGTCCCCCCACTGCCAACACAACATTTCTTCGTGGAGCACTGGCAATCTTGCTCACCGTAAGAAACACGACACAGCTCAAAGCTGTGTTATTTTACTTCGATTTTCTGCAAGGGGGAGGTACTTTCCCAGTCGGGCTGCTCCAATTTGAGTGGAATTACTCCCAGTATGCCCTACCTCTCTTATTAAAAAGTAAGAAAGAACCACTCCAGGCGTATTTTTGTTATGGCTATGCTATTTTAATTCTTTGTGAAACAAGTCCATCATTAGTTGCCACCCACTCGAGCACAAACGGCTTAAGAAAAAATTTAACATTGTTGTAAAGGACCTCTTAAAATGTTTCTACTTAAAGCTTTGTGAAAGTACTTTCAACTTTCCAAGAATTGTGATATTTTTGGATCCTTAAGACAATTCAGATTAAAAGAACTCGTCGAATTTCTTTGTAATGTATGTATAATTATTGATTTAATTGATCATGTATTTTATTGCATAGTAGATTAGCTGATCTGACAGACGTGGTCCCAGCCAAATTATAATAAACTACCTTTTGCCCACGTGGATATATATTATAATTTCAACCGGTCTTTTTCCTTTTTTTCTCGGTCCCTAAGGGTCGGTCGTAGCGTGGGCCCTATAAACTTCCTCAGGAATTAGACTATCAAATGAAAAAAAAAAAAAACTACCGGTAGTTTCAGAGAATAACACGTTCAAACAAACAAAAAATCTCTTCAGCTGTATTATATTAGTATAGATAACTATTTATTGTTTTACTTGCATCTCATAGGGCTTTTTAGACAAAAGGTATGCCTAAATCCTTCTCCAAGGTTTAATCTATCACTGTACCAAATTTCATAAAAATCAGTTCAGTGTGAAAGCGTAACAGACAGACAGACAGAGTGACTATCGCATTTGTAATATTGGGAGGGAAGTAGTTTTGTAGCGATGACTCTGCACTCTGACAGCTCACGATCGTTTTTTATTCTAACAAAGCGGCGTCATTTGAATCTTAGGCAAAGCAAGCTAAGCAACATAAATCACATAACTTCGTGTATTCTATTAAACAAGTACCTACTAGGCTTGATTTCCTTTACTAGGTAGGTAGAATTAACTTATAAGTAAGCTGTAACTACAATTAACCTTCTTGTATCGAAGACCTATTTGCAGACAATATAAAAAGAATATCATACTTATCGGCCCTCTGCTGTAAAAAAAAAATCCAGTCTCTTTATATAATTCAGTAAATAAAATAAATAAATAATTATAATTAGTAGACTGACCATTACTTCCTTTCAGATAATTGGAAAACTAGATAGTATGTAATAATAAATAAATATTATTGTTGGGGATTATTTTACATGCACCATCTAGTCTCAAAATAAGCAGAGCTCATACTATGGGTACTAGAACATGGTTTCAATACTTATCGGTTTTAATGTAGGTCGATACCTAATTTAGATAACATATTTTTTTCTTAACTTTCCATCAGTTTGGCTTACTCGTTTACAACTGAATTTATAAGCTAGATGTTTGCTATCGATTAGACTCTGCGCTATATAGCATGGTGCGGGTGACAGTTCAGTAAAATTTCGTTTCGCGCTTGAAAGTTGCCGCGATTTATAAATTATGACTTAGTATTTCAGCTTTAAATATATAGCATTCGTAATATATTAAATCATTAATAACTGTAAAAAATTGAACATATTACATACAATACGTCATACAGGCAACTGTCACCCTCGCCATGCTACAGCGTAAAGAGTGTAATGAGGATGTATTGACTTGATTCGATCCTCGTATCTGACTGATACGCGACGAATGTGTTTATTTTGGGAAATCATAATATTATCTATATATTGGGTTGTTTAGATTCACTAATAAAGGAAGATTATGATAGTCAGCGTTTTTGTTATTCATTTTGATTTCATCATGATCACTGTGACGTCCAACGGTTACATAATAGGAGGATATTAAATAATTAAAAAACCAGTTTATTTTACCGTATAGTTGGAGGCGCACGTCTGCCTAGTCTGGTTGACAGCTAGACTGTCATCCTCACCTTGTGCATCCGGCGTCCACAACTAACCTTATTTATTAATACTCAATACGTCACAATCACCATCAACCCATATACTGGTCCCACTGCTGGGCACGGGTTTCCTCTCATATTGAGGGGATTAGGTCCACCACGCTGGACTAGTGCGGGTTGGCAGATTTCACAAACCAACCGTCGAGAAAAATCTCTAATGCAGGTTTCCTCACGATGTTTTCCTTCACCGGTTAAGCGAGTGATAATTAATTAATAATACGCACATGAATTCGAAAAGTCAGAGGTAGAGGCCTTGGGTACGAACTCGAGACCTTCGACTTGGCAGTCCAATGGTCCATTAGGCTATCACTGCCATCTCATGATCATCATCATAATATCAGCCACAGTAGGTCCACTGCTGAACAAAGGCCTCCCCATACAGGTAACTTATATTATAATCTAAAAAAAAATGTCGATCACATTTATAATATTACGTTAATTTTATAAGCATAAAATATATTGTAAATAATCGTATCCACTTACAATGATACACCTAACGAGTCCCCTCCGTGCCTCGGTGAGCACGTAAAGCCGTCGGTTCCAGTAGTCATACGAATATCTATGACAGTCGTTAGTGGTAGTCAGAAGCCCAAACTGACAACCAGTCTATCCTCAGGATATCGGTATTAACCAAGTATCAATGACCAGAACTTGGGATATGGAGGTCTAATTGTAGTCGCTTTGTGTAAAATGTTGATATTAAATAATAAATAAATATTTGGGGACATTTTTACACAGAACCATCTAGTCCCAAACTAAGCAGAGCTTGTACTATGGGTACTAGACAATGGATATAGTACTTATATACTTTTTTTTTTGTAAATATATACTTATAATGCATAAGAAACACCCAGACAAACGCAAATACTCATGTTTAACCCACACAAATATTTGTGTCCTGTGGGAATCGAACCCACGACCCCAAGATCAGCAGTCCGGTACACGAACCACTAGACCACAGACGTCGTCTAAGACTGGAAGCTAACCCCAATATTGTTGGGACAAGTCTCGGAGAATGATGAATGATACACCTAACAAATAACGATCCTACATCTAAAGTGATTTACACCTGTAAATAACTAGCTGATGTCCGTGGTTTCACTCGCATCCTGAAGTAATTTTTGAGATAAAAGGTAGCCTATGTAAGGACATAGGCTACTGACTACTACTGACACTAGTCTACTCGGTTCTCCGAGGTCTAATCTAACTCTGTACCAAATTTCATTAAAATTGGTTCAGCGGTTTAGGCGTGAAAGCGTAACAGATAGACAACGTTACTTTCGCATTTATAATTATTATATAGGTAGTAGAATCAATTATCATCCCTCTCAATATGAGAGGAGACCCGTGCCCAGCAGTGGGACAGTATATGGGTTGATGATGATGATGATTAGATTAGGGATTTGACTTTAAATTGGAATTTTCTCCTATCATCAAAAAACAAACAAAATTTCAGCGCCGCGTTTCATAAATTTTAATGAACTTCGCAAGTCATTAGTCAATTAGCACAGTATAAAGCTCGAGTAAGTCCTGCGGAACGGGGCCTCTCGGCTATCGGCTAATGAGAAAGGTTTTGTCTCCCTGACGCATTTAATTACGTGGTCAGTGTCCTGTCTGTCAGATACCTACGTCTATCTTTATTTTATTGGTCAATTTTATATAGCATCATCTAGTCCCAAACTAAACTGAGCTTGTACTATGGGTACTAGACAATGGATATAAATACTTGTATAGATTTTTTTTGTAAATACATACTTATAATACATAAGAAACACCCAGACAAACAGAAACACGATAGCTATTATCGTTTGATGCTACTGTTAATTGTTGATAGTACGGCTTTACAGAAAAAAAAATTGTACCTTTTTGTGGGCATAGATTTTCGTTTTAGTTGAAAGAAAAATCTATATTTAATATACCTTATATAGCGACCCGCGCATGTGGATAGGAAGCTAAATATTTTGATACCTTGTGTTATATTAATACCATTTTCTTAGGTATCTCAAATTTTTTTAAAAATATTATACAGACCATGTTACTCGCTGATAATGAAGCTTTATATAGGCGAAAGAATTAAATTATTTTTGTGAATGTAACCATTACAAACAAAAAACAAAAAAACATATATTTTCTCTTTATAATATTAGTGTAGAGTGCAGATTTAGAATTACATATAAAAAACATACCATCACGCCTGTGATCCCCGAAGAGTTAGGCAGAGGTGTACTGATGTACACCCACAGTTCGCCGGTATATTTAAATGCCACATAATAGGGGGCGAGCACGGGCACAAATCCAAACTTCGAGCTGCTACTGAGGATTTTATAGATAAACGCAATAACACTGCTCGACCTGAGATTCAAACCTGGGACTTCTAGCGTAGCAGTCGCGCTTAGGACCACTAAACTAATGAGGTAGTTAGAGTAACACAACTATGTATAATTATGAAGATATACTGGAAAACTCATTGTATATGTTTGTTGAAATGCACTTCACTCCAGTTAATTGGATCCAATCGTGATTGCAAATGGTTTCTCTGACATTCGAGCGTTTAAATGTCAAACCAATTGGATTCAGATTGCGGCAACCGATCAAATTGTGTGGAAAATATAGATCAGGATCCTTTCAGCGTGTGGAATGAGGATTTCCAATATATATCCAAATAATTTGCCAGGTAATGAGGGGTAGGATACGATCGACTTTTACTGTCTATTTAAAACCGTGAACTTTATTAAACTTTTTGATTAAACAACCTATCGAGGAGCAATTATAAAAAAACAGTAAAACAATCTGGAGGGTTAATAAATTAACACCTTAACCATATTCAATTGTACTACGTGATCAAATCAGAAATGAGGAGATCCGTAGAAGAACGAAAGTTGCCGACATAGCTAGCTTAAGTGGCAATGGGTGGGGCATATAGCTCGTAGAACTGATGAGCGCTGGAGCAAAAAGGTTCTCGAGTGAGACCACGCATCGGAAAGCGCAGCGTGGGACGGCCTCCAACGAGATGGACGGACGACCTGGTAAAGGTCGCTGGAAGCTATGGGGGAGGCCTTTGTTCACTAGTGGACCTCCTGTGGCTGATATGATGATGATGATGAACCATATTCAATTGAACCTGCGTCTCTGATAGATTTTCTCAACGGCGCGTGAAGTCTGCCAACCCGGACTAGGCTAGGGTTGGTGACTTAGCCTCTCAGTAAATGGGTTAATTATATATGACGGATTGGAGCAAGATCCTTCTTTGTCACACATCTCGGTTGAGGTAGATATAGGTAGCAGTAATTAAAATAAAGTCAAAGATTAAATCACTGTTATAATTTCACATCAAATCAAATTAACAAAACTGACTATAATTATTTTGGATTACTGAACACGAAACGAGTGACAGTTTCTAGGTACTTGTTGTCCGCCCGGAGTCTCCAAGAGAAGTGAGAGTTGTGTTGCACCGTTGAAAGTCAACAGTCACCCCCCTCTTCGACTGTAGCGAACGTCACACTAGACTGTCGAAGCGCGCCATCTACACACACTTCCGTTTCGTAGTCAGTTGACGTCCCGTACTCATGACCATTCCGATACGGCCATCCTACAGGACACACGTCCCTGTGTGTTAGTCTGTAACAAAATTTTACGCGCACAGCATCACATTGCTCGGTCACTCCTGACTTAACCCAGGTAAGGGTTCAATCAAAGTAAAACATAGGATTCCAATCAAATTTATTACAAAATTACCTCCTACACTACATTCTTAACTATTATTGGAGCTGGATTCAGAGCATCACTGACAATACAATCAATTACCATAGCCTCACGTTACAATCAAATCAAATAACTAAAGCTCTACATGTGATTCATAACCATTCAGTAACCTCCAGTTACTCAACCAGGTACTCAACCAGTTACTCAGTTGCCACTCATTTATCTGCGCATCCTCACAAGGATCGCCAAGTCCCTCCTGGACTTTATGGTTTCCTACGAAACCCCAACACCAGAGTTGACTGCCTACCGCGTACTCACGGACTACTGTAAACAGCAGATACCGATTTCTACCGAACTACGGCTACAAATCAACACCTGGTATTGTCCCATCATCATGTAAACTCAATCTTTACTTGTCTCCTCAGACATTACACTTTAATTTTTGGTTTCCTCAAGATCGTCAGTAGTACTCTGATCACCTGACATTTTCCTTAATCTATCATGAGCATACTTATAAGTATAGTTAGAGTTTAATGCTTTAAGGATATAACGAAATCCCTCTAGAACAGCTACAATTTGAAATGGACCTCTATATTTAACTCTTACTTTTTCTGGTTATGTTCCTCAATTTGTATCAACATAAAATTCAAAGATTACAACAATCAATGCTTAATAGTTTCAAAGTCTAAACTGAGCAGAACGATCAGACCATGTACCGAACAACAACACTGTCACAAAGTCGCGTTTACTGTCTATTTTTTTTTTTTTAAATTAAACATCAACAAGTAGGGCTTACTCTAGGTCTCTTCCCACTCACCCGAATAACCTTAAAACGTTTGTGCTCTCATCACAATACACGGATACAGGTTTTTCATCGGTCTCTTGTAGGTCACCCTAGGTACCCACAAACAAACACACATGGCATAGCTTACACACTGCATACGGTCATGGTGTACACAGAACAACCAACAGTTATTGTTTGGTACACAATCTACCGACAGTTACTCAAAAAGTTACATGGCAACAAAGAGAACTGCACAACTATACGCACAAGATACCGTCAAGTAACATGACATTAATTTCACAATAAAAATAACACATGGGTCATCCTTTTCAATTAGGAATTTCCAATGGTTTTAATCACAGCCAAAATCATGATGAAACTGATAAAATAAATTGGTTAGATCTCACCGAGATACAGCATCACGACAGTATTCCTGCCTTCTACCTCCAGTATCGTCACGACAGCAACACTTGCAATGTGACGGTGGAAGTTGTGACGTCACGCTTGACATCCAAAGACGCTACTAATCTCCGGGTTGACTTCCCAAAGTCATTTGGTTCAGCACACACATAATCACGGCTCGAAAATCTGCAATCTCAAAAATCTCCTCAACGGTAATAATCCGCCGATGGCGGGTAACTTTGTATTTGCTTCGAAATTATCAAAGACGAATCAGACAGGTTGATTGTACAACCCTGTTTTAAAATTTCACGCCCAATCATTACATAATATTTTAAACAATCGTCAGGTAAAACGTGAAATAAAATCGACCAATTATTATCGTGCACGTCACAAAGAATTTGCTCAGTACACACGGTTAGCGAAACCTATACCTTGTATACGAATAATCGCGTGTGTATGTTCACCATTAAAACTACTGCTAACAGATTGTTTAACAAGAGAGCATTCGGCACCGGAATCAAAATAAAAATAGTACGACTCACCAGAATGTTCAAGTTGGCCTTGCATGCTCTTGACCTCACACATGTTGACGCGACGTTCAGCTACAGTAGTTTGCGAAATGCTGGCCTGCTTGTGGCTACACTGCAACGAAATGTGCCCATTCTCACCACAGCGGTAGCAAATAATCGGTTTCTTGTGATCAGCAGCACTAGGCGGCCGGCTGGAGCTTTTAGCTGGAGCGTTCTGTTTGGCAATCCTCTTACGGCAGTCGGCAGATTTGTGGTTCAAATTTCCGCAGAAATTACACTTGATGGGGTTTGACCCAAACTTTCGCTTTATATCTGGAGCATTTTCGCGATCAAAAGGCGCCTTCCGTTTGAGGCTTGATATCGCTTTAACTTCTTGAAGCAACTTTATTCGCGTTTTGATGTCACTTGTATAGGCCAATCGATGCAAACGGTTATCAAATTGAGCAATATGGGCAAGCACAAATGATACCGTAATCTCCTCAGTGCTCAATTCCTTCCATCGAGCAGTAAGTGAAGTCGTTAAACGACCCGCATAGTCAGCAATAGACTCACCGTCTTTCGGACGACTATTGATCATGTTGATGAGTGTTGCAGCACAGGTTTCCACAAAGTCGTATCGTGCCAGAAAGATCTCTTTGAATTGCGACCACGTCATGCCTGCATGTGAAATCTGTGACAGCCACTGCGATGCACTTCCTTTCAAGGATTTACTCAGGGCTATAATGAGGGCTCCACCCGTCAAGGGTCGCTCATTCATGCAAATGTCCACCGTGGAACACCAAGCGCGCGAATCAACACCTGGAGACTCTGGATTGAATTCGGGCAGCGTAACAGTTGCCTGCACCGGTCCAGGTTGTCTGATAGCCTCGATGAGTTGAAGCATGTTTTGGTGTTGCATCTCGAACATCTGGCGCCAATGGTCATCGGCTGGCAGAGATTGTGCCCGAGCCGATCCCACTTCTGATGACGGATTGGAGCAAGATCCTTCTTTGTCACACATCTCGGTTGAGGTAGATATAGGTAGCAGTAATTAAAATAAAGTCAAAGATTAAATCACTGTTATAATTTCACATCAAATCAAATTAACAAAACTGACTATAATTATTTTGGATTACTGAACACGAAACGAGTGACAGTTTCTAGGTACTTGTTGTCCGCCCGGAGTCTCCAAGAGAAGTGAGAGTTGTGTTGCACCGTTGAAAGTCAACAGTCACCCCCCTCTTCGACTGTAGCGAACGTCACACTAGACTGTCGAAGCGCGCCATCTACACACACTTCCGTTTCGTAGTCAGTTGACGTCCCGTACTCATGACCATTCCGATATATATTTTCCCGATATTAAGTATTACTTACTTAATTATGTAATATACTTTCTCATAAGCTTTTCAGCCATTACAGCCTGTATAGATTATTTAATACTAATAATATTTTACTAGATAAATATTTTTTGAAAAAATTCTATCCATTTTGGTATAATAATCGTTTAAAGTTCATCACCATGATGTATTTTTGATAAAACATATTTTTTTATTAAATGCTAAACATAGCCTGTCGCCTACATGATCTATTTGTGGGTAGGTCGTGTACCAGGCAGGCGGATCACCCGTGTAATCCTATTAGTTATAAACGTTTGCGGAGGCCTAATTTAATCCCTTTGCGGGCGGCAACATTAAAGCGTTGAATCATTTGATTAATTGGAATCTACAATAACAATCATGATGAACATACAAACTTCATAAAAAATATTGTTGTATGTTCAAAAAATAAAAAAAGACTATTATACAGTATTTTTTATATGTTCAAACAGACTTCACCATTAAAACCTCCTTCTGCCTACCATTTGAATGGGATTCAAAATGGCTACGTAACAAAGTCTGGGAAACATAACATTTTCTTAGAAGCACGTGTTACCAACACGTGATCGAAACCGTGCCAGCTTGTTTGACGTCCTTTCTCAAAGTAATTTTCAATATAAAATGTAAGGAATGTCGCGGAGTGTAGGTAACCAACATTCAATATAATAGGTTTCAAATAGGCGAGGGGCTCGTGGCTAAGTAATAATTACGATAATCAACCGATCTGCAAGGTAAAACTGCGTTAACCGCGGGCAGTTTGTGGACGGGCGACGTTTATTAACACATCGAGACCCCTCCGTGCCTCGGCGAGCACGAAAGGCTTGGGGGACGAGGATGGTGAGGTTTGCTATGCTATGTATAGACGCAAGCTATCAAAAACTGTAAAATTTTCCCATTTGAACATGAACCTTATCTTACCTTACTTTGTGTTAAAGTTGAAAATCTATCTAAGAAATTTGACAGATTGGGGTAGCTTGATGTCCTGGCCTCATCAGGTTGTAACATCGCATTCCGTTTTGAAGGGTAATGTAGCCAATAAAATAACTAGGACTAAATTTGACAAATGACAAAAGACAAATGACATTTAACAACTAAAGATACCGCTGGTATTGCTGGCGTCTATAGGCTGCAGGCGATAATTATTTAAAAACTCTCGAAAGAAACCCGTAAATAAAGACAATATTCCTAAGATATTATATCTTCAGAACAACATTAAGCTAATAAACATGAACAAGACAAATATCTCACCAAAACAAGGATAACATTGCTTCACTAACAAATTGATTACGATACTAATAGAATCAGCGGAAAGATCCAATACTATCTAAGTGTAGCTTTTGGTCCCAGAATTAACTAATTTAGTTACGAGAACCGAGAACAGATGGCAGCACCGTGGCTAATAGAATTAGAGCACTCTGTCCCCACTGAGGTCGATCGTGTAGAAGTATACGTAGTTATACCTGTATTTATTTATTATTGTATAAACGAATTGACGAAAATGTTTTTATGTGTCTGCTTAGGTCGTAATGTCGGCAAGGTTATGTATTATGTAAAAGTCATTGAGGACATGAAATTAGGAGTTGAGCTAGACAGTTCAATGCTAAAATATTGTGATGAAATCGCTGGATATTTTTTATAGATTATAGTTACTTATATTCCACTAGCTGTTGTCAGCTGCTTTACCCGTATCTCAAAGAGCTTTTTGAAGCACTGTACTAAATTTCAACACAATCGGTTTAATTGTTTAGGCCTGAAAGCGACACACCGAGAGAGTTACTTCTAGAATTTATAAGATTAGTAGGTCTTATTTATAATCTACACTACCCTAATAACATAAATGTATTATTCATTTAAACGTTTCGGAAGAAATTATCTAAATGGTCGTGAAAACCGTATCAAAATCTGTTGTGTGATTTAGAAAAAAGGTAGTTTTCAAGAGAGGTAGGGCATAGTGGAAGTAATTCCACCCAAATTAGAGCTGGACTGGGGAAGTACCTCCACCTTACCTATAGAAAATCGAAGTGAAATAACACTGCTTTGAGCTGAGTTACTTTCGTTGTGTGGACTTTGACCCTTATACTGCCAACCCAACTGTTCCTCATTCGTTTTATAGGGACGGCAACGCGCAAGTGATACCCCTGGTGTTGTAAGCGTCTATAGGCTACGGTAACCGCTTACCATCAGGTGGGCCGTATGCTTGTTTGCCACCTTAGTGGTATAAAAAAAAGACCTGGAAATTGACCTCTACTGTTATAACAGTCGCGCTTACCATCACTAGACTAATTAGGCAGTTTCATTATTTTTAATCCAATAATAACGTGTCGTAACAAGTTGCCTCGCCACTGACAACAAACGGACGTCACGCGTTTCCCTCAGTTGACAGAGTTGGGACTCCATGCTGTTGTGAAACAATACCCTTTATTTATCGCGGTTTCTATTAATATTGTATTAAATTGTAACGTTGTTGGTTGTTTAGATAACATGTGGTTTGAGAAACTTGACAGCAAAATGACAAGCCCGCATTGATCTGTCATTTAACGAGGATAATAAGGTTTATGGGTTGTCTATCGTACAAAACATAATTGTGTAAGTGTCTAAAAGTAATTATAGTACCTACCAGCTGCATAAGAAAATCTTAGGACGGTAAATATTTTTAATTCGACTAAATCCATACATCAATGATACTTATTTCTCTAAATAGATCGTTTACAAGTCAATATTTAATACCAGATGGCGCCGGGCATTTTCTAGAGAACGACCTCTGAGAAGAAACGCCGAAACAAACTCAAAAATCAGGGTCTCTTTTAAGTCCAGACAGTAATTTTCACAGAATTCAGTTTCACAGATAAATGTTTTACAGTGTGAGGCAAAAATCTGGTCTGGTTAGGCACAGGTAGATTAGGCATTGCTAGACCCACAGTTCGCCGGTATGTTTATGTTTCATACAATAGGCGACGAGCCTATCGTCATAAACCGGGCACAAATCCCAACTCCAAGGTGCTACTAACAATTAGAAAAACCTAATACGTAATACTGCTCGCTCGAACCCAGACTCTTTTAGTGTAGCAATCAGTGACCACTACGTCCACTAATAAGGCAGTTATAATGCGATTAAAAAAGGGCCAGTTTTTCCCTCTAAGCACTGG
Source organism: Acronicta alni (assembly GCA_964056405.1). Taxonomy (NCBI): domain Eukaryota; kingdom Metazoa; phylum Arthropoda; class Insecta; order Lepidoptera; family Noctuidae; genus Acronicta; species Acronicta alni. The sequence goes on from OZ043928.1 coordinate 11,164,902, forward strand.
AGGTCCTTCCAGAAGAATCATGTACAAAGGTCCAAGAAAAGGCGATGCAGATCGTGTAATATGTGGCCCAAGCCGGCCAATTTATCCGTGAAGAAATAAGAAATTACTTGGTAATGTTTCTCGCCGTAATAACAGTAAAATAAATTCCTTGCGTACATAGGTCGTATATCAATCTTATATTACACCAGATGTGCGTAAATATTAGCATTGTATTTATACACCTCCTCACCTTTGTTACACCTTCACACGTCTGAACAAAAAGTATTTATATATTCATGATCTCGGCTTATTTCAGAAAACTTTTATATCATAAAAATAAATCCATCAATAGATATTTTATATTACATAATAATATTTGTTTATCTGACTAGATTCGGCTGAATATCAGTATGTTATATGAAGTGACTGTCAATTATGAGAGATATTATGGCATTATGAGAATAATTCCAGTTCAAGTGGAGCTGCCCGACTCGGGAAGTACCTCTGCCTTGCAGAAAATCGAAGTGAAATAACACTGCTTTGAGCTGTGTCGTGTTCCAAACGGTGAACAAGTTTGCCAGTCGGCGGGGAAACGTTGTGTTGGCAGTGGAGACTTTGACCCTTACACTGCCAACCCAACTATTCCTCTTTCCTTTTACCTGGTGTTGCAAGCTATAGGCTACGGTAACCGCTTGCCATCAGTTGGGCTGTAAGATTGTTTCCCACCTTAGTATAAAAAAAAAAATTGAGAGTCGCAACTGTCCCTTCAAAGACGCCCTCTGCACTGAACTAATGTGGTAGTTCACTTTCTGTAACGATGAACCATTCTTGATTCAACGGTAGCCGCTCAGATTAATATTACATAATAATATTATCCTAATAGCAATGTGTTCCGATTATGCGTTCATTTCATTTGCCGATCAATATTCACGGCTGTAGCATTACCGTTAGGCTATATTGTGGATCTTTCACGATAGGGCAAGAGACAGAAAGTGCGGGTTTAGTCGGAATGATATACCCTGTCCTACCCTGTCCTGCTGGTGGCGGATGATCCTAAGACTTTTCATTGAAATATTGCTTTTATTGCTTGACGACCTCTGTGGTCTAGCGGTTCGAGTGCCGGACTGCTGATCATGAGGTCGTGGGTTCGATTCCCACAGGACACAAATATTTGTGTGGATAAAACATGAGTATTTGTGTTTGTCTGGGTGTTTCTTATGTATTATAAGTATATATTTACAAAAAAAAAAGTATATAAGTACTATATCCATTGTCTAGTACCCATAGTACAAGCTCTGCTTAGTTTGGGACTAGATGGTGTTGTGTAAAATGTCCCAAAAATATTATTATTATTTAAATTAAAGTCATAATTGACTTATTGCAATTTTTTTTAAATAATTGGTTCTGCTATTGCTTTTAAACCTATTTACTGTCTCACTGCTGAGTTATTATGTGTAGTGTATATTTGTTTGAATATATGATACTCGCATTCGGATCCAAACTAAGTAAAGGTAAAGTAAAGTACTTTCACCCGTATGCCGAAGGGTTTGATGAGACAAAATGTAGCCTGTGTCCTTCTTCAAGGTCTATCTCTGTACCAAATATCATCAAAATTGGTTCAGTGGTGGAGGCGTGAAAGTGTAACAGACCAACAGAAATTACTTTCGCATATTTTGTAATATTATTAGTAGGGATTTTTAATTTGTTAATGGGATCTAAACATACCGGAAAACTGTAGGTGTACATTTAGTCATTTAGTACCTACCCCTAACTGCCTAACCTTTCCCGGAAAACAGGCGTGATGGTATAATAATAATATTCTTGGACAATTTTACACAGCACCATCTAGTCCCAAATTAAGCAGAGCTTGTACTGTGGGTACTAGACAATGGATGTAATACTTATATTCATTTTTTTTGCAAATAAATACTTATGATATATAAGAAACACCCAGACAAACAGAAACACTTATGTTCATCACATAAATATTTGCGTCCCATGGAAATCGAACCCACGACCTCGTGATCAGCAGTCCGACACTCGAACCACTAGACCACAGACGTCGTTGCGTATGTAAATAATGTTTACTTATCCACGATCCCACCTAGCCTGATAAAAAAATATATTGTTTTTAAAAGGTATAAGTATAAATTATTACAAAAATTGAGAGGTACAATTATCGTAAAACAACACAATAAGTACAATATTCAATGTTGTATAATCTATATAAAATTGTACTAATCTTGTCTCTTAAACTAGGGTGACCTGTATCGTGTTCGGTCACGGAGTACTCAAACATTATACAATAGCGAACATCATCGAACGAAATCGATGAAAGGTAATCAACACGTATTTCAACACAATTCAACGGTATTTTTGTAAAATTAAACACAATAAAATACCTGTTATTGTAAATTAGCTTTTATACTAGTTTGTTTATGATATATTTTACGGAATATTATGAACATGTAGCTGCTACGCATATTGCATTATTGAGTCGTTTATTCGTAGCACACGCTACGCCGTAGCAGCTACGCGTAATTTTTGCAGCGTTTGTTTGTTACTTCATACCGTGCGCATTTTGTTTTATATTACACGCTATTAAGGTAAATTGGAGAAAATGAAATATTTTATTACACTCCATTTACTATCAATTGATAAAAAACGGCAATTAGAATAGAATAATCTTTATTGCACACCATGTTACGGAACAACAATTGGAATTCATTAAATTAAGGGTACAATGGCTGTCTTATCGCTAATAGCGACATCTACCAGACAACCTTTGGATGGACAGGAAAAAAGAGAAAAATGGGGGGGGGGGGGTAGTTCGTGGTGCACTAAATAAACAAATAAAGTAATTATTACAATGAAATACATAAATACAGTACTTAGATATATATGTAGATAAATATAATATATAAATATATAATACATAAATATGTAATATATAAATATATGTATATATAATGCAATATTATATGACGTTAACAAACATATTACAATGCAATTACTGTGTTATCTTGTTGAAATTACTGCATATTATGTTTAATGGTAAATAGATTAGATACATTTGTATTTATCGTAAAATAGTAGAGCTTAGGGTACATAATAATGATGTAGTTAGCAAGTAAAGGTTGGTTTTCAATAATTGTAAATATTTATTTCTACAACAGATTGTATACTTTCTTTTTTTAAACTCCTTTACGAAACTGCATTTTTAGGTTATTAATTTGCTGAGATAAAAAATCCTTACCGCATATGGTCGAGTTTTCCTTTCCCTAAATGTAAAACAAGAATTTTAAGCAAACACAACTGTTTTTATAGTATTCATCTAGAATGTTTCCAAGTCACACAGAGTCTATCGAATGTCTCTTTAGGTCGGCAAACTAAAGTACCTACTTTACGGACAGTGCCCAGATGTGAGTCGGTGCTCTCACGAACAGACATAATTTCATTACTCTTAACTACCCGGAGTAACCGACGGCACGGTCACTTGACAGGCTCGGAAGCTTTAGTCCGTAGACTAATACATAAAATAAAATAACATACCATGATCTTATCTTATCTTACCATCAGAGCTGGATCTAGAATTTTTACGTAGCGGGGCAAAAACATAAGAATGCCGCCCTATATATTTTATACAACGTGTTACAAAATACCCCGTAAAAATATAATTAATTATCAAAGCCAAATATTTTGTGAGCTGTCATGTCAGGGAACCATATTATTTAACAGAAAGGCCTACGTATCTATTTTACCTAATTATTGTCGACTTTAATAGTTTTTCTATTTTTCATTCAAAAATGTTGTTTTCCTTTTTTTGGGGTATGTTATACAGCGTTACTACGGTTCTTAAATATTATGAATGGACTCGTTATAAGGCCCCCTTTTAACCTCCTTTCAGCTTTACGGGTAGTTTTGTAACACCCTGTTTGTCTGTGTATGGTTGATCTATGCCTACGCGCCCCGTGAAAAATAATGCATGTGCTTAAAGTACTGGACATGCGTCTCAGTGGTCAAAATTGTGTTGATGATGAGTGATGAGACGTGTATTCGTCGTAAGTTCTTATTTGTCACTCTCTAATTGGCTACCCGGAGCATAGGCCCCGGCTTACCCCCTCCTAGATCCGGCGCTGCTTACTATGGGGGCTGGCATGGCTAGCAACACTTCTTCCAAATGTGATTCGAGGGTCTACTCCCTATCTCCGTCAACGAAGTTACGAGATGTTTGAATGTTCTCTGAAACTTCGGAGTTCGATAAAACAAGTGTCAAATTCAATTTTTCGAACGGGTAAAAACACATCGAGAGTACGGATAACTGTCAAATTGTGTTGTCATTCATTCTTAGTTCGGGCCCCGAACGAATCATCCATCCGTAGGTGATACGGTGTAGGAAACGCCCGTAACTAAGGTCGAAACTACGGACTTCGTGCTTAGGAAGTAGACCCCCTGTTGTGTTGTCCCCAGCATGGGACATTCCTTACTCTTCAAAGACGTGGTTCAAGGAGGCGGCTAGCCCTCTAAGAGGAAGGTACCTGTAGTCTTCTGGCTTCGGGTATCCGTTCCCGAGATGACTCATCCGTTTCGTCGCCAGGTTGTCACAATCACACAAGATGTGCTACATACCATGATAGTATGTTATGTTATAAATAATTTGAAACAAAATACATCAGTCTTCGTCGCGACATTTGGTGCAAATAAAGAATATTAATTATACTTGGCTCTAGGCACATACCCATAATTTGAAAAAAAAATTGTCGAAATACACAAAACTAATACAAACATTTCGACTTTTTAAAAGGCATCCATAAATTTTAATTATTGTAGGTACGTGTTATAGCGAGCTGAATGAGTTTATATTTATTGCTAACGCAGACATCCCAGACCATACCAAACGGACCTAATTTTATGACTCTGTGGTCGGTCGAGACCAAATATGTACATGTAACCTGACGTCCGCACAAAGCCACTGTTTTTTTTTCAGGAGCTTTTTTGTGAAATAACTTTTTCAGCCTCTGAAAGTTCAGTACGGTTGGCATAATAATGAAATATCATTATGGCTACGTCTCCGTGTCTCATTATTTCAGTGTGACCTTTTAATTTTGTTTCAATGACGTTTCGTCTGGAAACTTACTTTTTCATACATTCAGGTTCGAAAATAATGGATTTCCTATTATCTCTGTAATTGGTATCTTGACGAATGAAATGTGACTATTTTAACGATTATTAAAATAATCGCTTGGCTACATAATCTTGCGAATATTACAAGTTGACTGCGTCGCGGATAAAATACGAATAGGTGCCCATTTGACTCTAATATTCCAACATATACGACATCTGTGGTCTAGTGGTTCGAGTGCCGGACTGCTGATCATGGGGTTTGATTCCCACAGGACAAATATTTGTGGGGGTAAAACATGAGTATTTATGTTTGTCTGGGTGTTTCTTATGTATTATAAGTATGTATTTACAAAAAAAAAGTATATAAGTATTATATCCATTGTCTAGTACTCATAGTACAAGCTCTGCTTAGTTTGGGACTAGATTGTGTTGTATAAAATGTTCCAAAAATACTCATTATTTGTTACATTATATTTTTCTATATTAGGTACAGTCAATACGACTTTGTCAAAATGAATAATTAATTACTGCCCACAACCTCGTCTACAAAATATCTAATGTATTAATCCAAATTATAAACTATCTATGTGCCAAATTTTATCTTGAGCTCCCTAAATTATGGTCGAGCTACGCAATGACTGATGCATGCGTGCCGTCGGTTGGTCTACTCAAAGCCGCTATGGTTCTTTCTTCAAAAGGCCATTTCAAACATTGCCCTGCATTGAAACACTCACATATTTATTACCGACTACTCGATGTCTGGGCTTTAAAAGAGACTATGATTCTCTGAGTTTGTTTCGGCGTTTCTTCTCAGAGGTCGTCAGTTAGGAAATGCCGGAGCCATCTAGCTTAAAAAAATTTAAAACATTGACTTGTAAATGTGCCTTTAAAATATCTACGTAAAGAAATAAATGTCATTTATCCAAAAAACACGCATACATTCAGTAGTGTTAGAGTGAAAGAGTAACAAACATCCTTACAAACGTTCACATTTATAATCTTACTACGATGTAACATCAATAAATGTGACACTCTAGCTGAATTTATTTCTGAACACCTTCACTGAGTCCTCTACAAGAGTCTAAGAAGATGTCACCATCATGAAATATTAATAGCTCCCTTCATATTTTGCAGAGAATATACGCGCAATAATCTAAATTCTTCCTTTCCGTTTACCCTTTAGCCTTTAGGGCTGTTGATAATCTTATCTAAAAGCTTCGAGAGAAACCCTCGGGTAAAGGTATCATGCCTTCAGGCACTCTACGTGTTAAAACGTTTTACCGTAAGTGAGATACTTACGAATATAATTTTATGTTTCAAACGGCTCTTGAATCTGAGATTGCGCAAACGTTGAACATTCTGGATAGAATCTATTTTTATAAAAAGGGGTAAGTTAACACAGCATTTTGAAACTTTTTGGAATTTAGTTTTCTGCAGTTTTTTAGAATTATGGAATGAATATGAAACTTAATGCCTGTATGGTCGTGGCAAGTTTTACTGATCCCATGACTTTAAGCCAAGTGAAAGCAAGGGCGGTTTTTAAGTATAAGTCCGAGACACCCTGCTGCCTCCCCTGGTGGCAGACGATCTATAGATGAGGATTTTCGGTACTATAAAAAAGTATATGAAACTTGTTTTTTTTTATTATTCACGATAGGCCTACGCTTGACCGCTAGTTCACCTGATATTAAGCGACACTGCGATCTACGGTGGAGCGCGCTTGCCTAGAAGAAACCGATTCACTCTAGATTTAAAGACACACAGACACACTATGCTCAATCAATTACTGCACTGGTCTAATTACGTAGTGGTAGCAAACGTGGCTGTTAAACTTAAGGTCCAGGGTTTGGTTCTTATGTCGGCAGTGCTATTGCATTTTAGGTTTACACCGGTTATTGGCAAAAGGCTCGCCTCCTCTTAAATAGGTCCTGAAATGTACAGATGAATTATGGTCGTATTCGTAACACTAATTAGGTAAATACCTATATTTTGCAGCCGTCACAAAATTTTGTGGACTGAATTCAATAAGGTCACAAGTCAAAATATTGTCATTTTGATATTTTCGTTTTAAGTTTATATGTACAGAACGAGAATCTCAAAATGCCAATAATTATTTTTTTCTTAATTTTATGCATTAAAACTCAACCAACTTGCTAGTTTGTAATATTTTTACTTGTGCCAGTATTAAATTCAGACAACGATTTATTCATTACGTTATTGTTCAGTGTTCTCATAGCTAAGGTAACGGCACAAAGATGGCTATGAATTCTAAATGTGGCCCATCAAATATACACGCAGGGTCGTTGCGAAGGGATCTGCTTGTTCATAACAAAGCTCACATGTGAAACTATGAATAAGAAATCTTTTTGAGCACTCCAACCCTTTCAAAGATTTTCTAGAATACATTTATTTGAGTGCGAGAATATCTGCTGTATTGTGGAACTAACTTTTGCTAATATTTTAACCCGAATGCAAAAAGGTTCTCAAGCTTTTTTTTTAAATCTATACAGTGTTCTTTCATCATCATCAACCCATATACTGTCCCAGTGCTGGGCACGGGTCTCCTCTCTTATTGAGAGTGATTAGGCTATAGTCCACCACGCTGGCCTAGTGCGGGTTGGCAGACTTCACAAAAATCTCTAAAGTATGCAGGTTTAAGCGAGTGATAATTAATTATTAATACGCACATGAATTCGAAAAGTCAGAGGTGCGTGCCTTGGGTTCGAACTCGAGACATTCGACTTGGCAAAGTGTTATATTTTTAACGTGATTATTCTGAAGGCTTCAGCTTCGTCGAACGTATGCGCAGCCAACGACGCGACTATGCAAATACGAAGTAGATAGAGAATGAACTCGCGGCATATGCGCTACACAGAAATACCCAAAACGAAGGAACCCGAAAAGTTCGATATCACGCATTGCGGGGATTAGTTGGACGAGTTAATTTAAAATAATATACTAGAGAAGTTATCTTAGAAAATACGTAAGAGAAAGGAAAAAGCTTGTCCTATCCTATCCTACTAATATTATAAATGTGAAAGTTTGTGAGGATGGATGCAAGGATGTTTGTTACTCTTTCAGGCTAAAACTAGTGAACTGATTTTAATGAAACTTCATAGTATTATTATTTCATAAAAACATATAGGCTATAAATTTATAACGATTTAGAGTTAATTTGCCAAATTACAACCATAATTAAAAGTAACTTTTCCACGCGGACTGAAGCTAGTCATTTTATATTCTATTCTAAAACATATTATCAAGCATGTACTCCCCGAAGAGACAGGCTGAGGTGTACTAAATGTATTACCCACAGTTCGCCGGTATGTTGGAGGTCCATGTAATATGGTACGAGCCTATTGTCAATAACCGGCTACAAACTATGAGCTACTACTGAGAATTTCATACTAAAACCCAATAACACTTTGCTTGACCTGAAAATCGAACCCAGATCATCAAATTGTAGCCGACGTAACCACTTGGCAGTTCCTACCCCATGAGTTAACAAACCGGTAAATGATTCACCCGTTTACTTTTTTCTACTAATCGGCTAGACGCCCTTATGAAGATGACGCAATAGTCTGTCACACAATTACTGTGTGACGTATGTCTAATACACACGGCGACACGTCACGCTCTACAGTTTGCCCTTAAAGGGTGTCACACACGGCGAAGATAATAATTATATCTAATATTTTATGTTAAGATGCCTGGATATAAAATATTCACACACTGTTAAGTTATTATAATATATTCGTTAAAATCATTCAAAGGCTTGGTGTACACTGTATAGGGATCTTGCAATATATTTTGTATATAAAGATAGCATGTTAAGATATATTTCACATCTTAACATAACATTTCCATATCACTCGATAGCTTAAGATAGTGTAATATGAAAATATATATTATCTTAGTCGTTTGTGGTAGTTCATACAAACTGTATAGTGAGCGATATTTTATCATAATATAAAATATTATAGTATCTTCGCCGTGTGACGCCCTTTAAATCACCCGTATTTGGTCGCAATAAACGTTAGGTAGTTATCACAAATGTATTTATTAGCTTGAAGTATTTACAAATACATTTGTTTAAAAAAGTACTCGATGTTCAGTTTCAGATGACGTAATGACCGACAAATATCGTGAACTGGATGTGTTTTTTATCCGTAACAAAGTGACTTTTTGGAACCGTGCAACTAGTTTTGACTTTTCAAAAGTGCTACTTTATTGGTCTAATTGAAATAAAACATTTGACTTGACTTTGTCAAAAAACGACACTTAAAGTCACGAAAACTATGTCAGTACTTGTGAAGTCATAATCTACGAATGTTTTTTTAATGCATAGCTACAGTTTATTTCATTTAATTTTCATCTTTCCTGGTCATTCATCATTTTTTAAGAGGAAGGGCATAGTGGGAGTTATTCCACTCAAGTTGGAATTGCTACTTGGGAAGTAACACAGCTTTGGGCTGTGTTGTGTTCCTAACGGTGAGCAAGGTTGCCAGTGCTCCGCGAGGAAACGTTGTGTTACCAGAGGGGGAATTTGGCCCTTGTACTACCAACTCAGAAACTGAAATACAATTCGTTTTACAGGGTCGGCAACGCGAATACATGTGATACCCGGTGTTGCAAGAGTCTAAAGGCTACGGTAACCGCTTACCATAAGTAGCCCAATTCACGTAATTAAAACCGTAACCGATTGACGGATGTGAATAGGAAACTGTTTCAACGATTAAGTTGTTGCGACATCGCTACGGTTTTAATTACGTCAATCGGGCTACAGGTGGGCCGTATGCTTGTTTGCCACGTCACTTACCTACCTAATGGTTTAAAAAAATAAAAAATCATTATATCTCTACTGACTCATAATATGGTGAATGTAGGCGTAACGATTATATTTAATGGAGCTGTGAAATTTATGATGATAAGTTAATAATATATTCATAGCTTTTGCGTAATATTACAGCAGTTTCACGCGTGTAGACATTAATTTAACGTGATTAATCACGGCTACGGTACTTTAAACTTTCCTCATTATTCAGGAAATGCTTTATAAATCGTAAGTATACATAAAATATATGTAATCTATCAGCGTTAATTATCACGAAATCTCAAAAACTTGAAATTTCAATCAAGTCAATATTTTTAGGTTTTAATGCTCGATAGCGTTTCACAACCTCTGTGAATAAACGATTCCGGAAGAAACCCAAAGAATGATGGTCTCTTTTTAAGTCCAGACAGTAGCTATCTAGTATAAAGTATGTGAGTGTCATCCCAATATACAGAGGGAATATAGGGTGGCAGGTTTTGGTAGGTTCCTTACAGTTAGGCCTGCGGGCGGCTGAATTGGGAATTCCGCCATCCAACAAGTTAATGGCCCCAGTAGGCGGCACGTGTGTTTCCTACACATGTGCCTTTAATTAACTTGCGAAGGAAGGCCTCGCTGATGGGGTCCAGTGACTGCTGGCCGCAGCCGGTCATGGTCGCGGTCGTGGCGAATTTCACGGATCCCATGGCCATGACGATAGGGCAGGTGAAGGCAAGTACGGTTTCTAGTCGGTATGAGTCCGACATACCCTGCCACCTCCCCAGGTAGCAGATCCATGAGGATATTCCGTACTATAAAAAAAAAATAAAAAAATTACAGGGTAAGAATATTAAGCATACACTAAAAATATTTAAATAATTTCTATGGGGTTGGCAAAAGAAATCTACCGTGGGTTGTAACATTTAGACAGCTAGTAATTATTTTTCAATTTCTTTTCTCTCTCTCTCTCTCTCTCGCCCTGATATCAATTTTCAAATATTCATCCTACTTCTGTGTCCTAACACAAAACAGACGTCCACTTTTAATTGTTAATTACTGCTTTTACGTAAGTGTAAAATGTACTAATTTGTAATCTATTTTACGTAAATGTAAATAATCCTTATATACAAGCACATAAGGATTATTTTTGGTCGGAATATAAAAATGTGTGGATCGTGGATTTAGTGGACCACATCTCCCCATCTTGCTACAGGCAATGACGCCGAAGTGCTTTCAATGCGCGAAATTAATTTAATTCTTCCACTAATTGGATAGGTTTCAGTTTTGCGTCACGTTTCAAGAATACAAGGTCTATTTTACACCTTTTAATTGTTTCTTTTGTTCGGAAATTATTTCAATTTTCTTTTTAAATTTGTGGAGGCAAAGCAAACTGAGCTGGCTTCATTTCTTTGATGAATTTACCAACAAACTGATTTGTTTTGTGACGGACTTGAACTTGACGGAAATAAAAAAATTTCGGTGGTCGTCAAAAGAAAAGTTACGAAAATTCGTTTTCAAACGAGATTACAAATTAAGAAAATATTTTAGATTTAGTAACGTAAGATATATTTTGTGGAAGGAAATAATTCTGGAAACGGTTTCGGTGGTCGTCGTAGGTACGTAAATCAGTTTTAAAATGAGATTACACATTAGGAAAAATACTTCAGGACCGTACCTATCGTAAGATATTAAATTTAAATACCTGTATTCCCTGCAGTACGTCGGTATAATAAAGGGCAAGCGTTTTTCAGTCTAAACTCCGAGCATGAAAAAACCCAGTAACGACGCCAGATCTGGAAATTGAAGCCAGGATTTTATCCACAGCATCCGCGCTTACGATGACTAGACAGTATCGGAAGATTTTCAATATAAAGTTGATCTACTTGAGGGGTGAAGGGCGCGGGGGTGGGCGAGGCTTTCAAGGACAAGGGCGCACTTAAATAAGGTGCTTCAAAGATTTATCGCTTCAAGCTATCAGTCACTGTTCACTGTTATTTACTAAAGGTTTTCTCTATCACGTTTCTTACTTTATAGACTAGTAGCTATTAAACTTTAAAGAACCTCGTATTTATCTTACTCTTTGCTTTTGAAGTTTGTGTTTTAATAGATCACTACATAGTATAAAACAAAGTCGCTTCCCACTGTCTGTCTGTCCCTATGTATGATTAGATCTTAAAAACTACGCAACGGATTTTGATGCGGTTTTTAATACATAGAGTGATTCAAGAGGAAGGTTTATATGTATAATACATGTGTATGTTCTTAGTACTGGCTTAGTTGAATGAAGAATTCTGATTTTTGAAAGTTAGTTTTGAGACTTGATTAATTTTATTATTAATTATTTATATAAGTAATTTGTTTTACAGAAAGCTTACAGACTAATAATAAACATTAAATCAAATCATATAGGTAGGGTCATATTTGCATATTAGGTCATTATCCTCCGAGCCATTTCCCAACTATTTTATAGAGTCAGATATCCTGAGGATGGACTTGTTGTCAGGTATTTTGGTCTTCTGACTGGTTGTCAGGTATTTTGGTCTCAATGTGTTAAGAATGGATGAATGATGAATTTCAAGTTGTAAACTATTAATGAATCTTCTCCCTTGCTCTTAACCTTTCAAAGTAACAACGGGTATTTTTCTGTAACTGCACGTTCTTTCTCCACGATATAATAACAATTTCCGGAGGAAATGTTTCCGGTAAGTAGACGGTGAACGGCGATGTGTGACGTGCAAACTGCGCTCACAACGTGGTAGCATTAGCTCCTCGTGAGTGTCGGTAATTCGGTATACAGCGTTATAAATTATACTAGCTGCTTTTCTCGGTTTCACTCACATCATAAAATACTTTTTGAGAGAAAAGTTAACCCATGTCCTTTTCCAAGGTCCAATTTATCTCTATACCAAAGTTTAACAAAATTGGTTCAATGGTTTAGGCGTGAAAACGTAACAAACAAACAGATTTGCTTTGCATTTAATTTAAAGGTTTAATGTTTAAACGAAGGTTTAAAGTGTACAAAACAATGTAAAATGCAGTTTGTAAAAAATATGACAGACTGGTTTCTCCACCTTGCAGAAAATCGAAGTGAAATAGCACTACTTTGAGCTGTGTTGTGTCCCTTACGGTGAGCAAGGTTGCCAGCGCTCCGCGAGGAAACGTTGTGTTGGCAGACTTTGACCCTTATACTGCCAACCCAACTATTCCTCTTTCGTTTTACAGGGTCGACAATGCGCAAGTAATACCTCTGGTGTTGCAAGCGCAAAGCTACGGTAACCGCTTACCATCAGGTAGACCGTATGCTTGTTTGCCACCTTAGTGGTAAAAAAAAACAAAGAGAGACGATCACGGTAGATGCACTAAAATTGAAGAAGTGAGGTATAAGGCAGATACTATTGCCTCAACTATAAACATATGTATTACACAATATTGAAAGGAAATTAGTGTCGATATGAAAATCTAACAGTGTCTTGTCTAGCAAGTATTTGCGCACATTTACACAAAGTAAATTGATGACCCTGTTCTCCTCTAGTTAACCCCTCTGTTGCCATAACACGGTATTTGGGACCGTAGACAATGTTTACGGATCGGGGACGAACGGGGCTTATTGGAAATCTCGTCGTTCTACGGTTGTGGGATTAGGCTGAGAGATAGCTAGGGCTGCCATCCTTCTGGGGCCTCTGGATTTGCTGTTCTTAGAGCACATTATAACTGAGCAGCATTAGCAGAGAGCTACCACCTTAAATTACTACTTTTAGAAGTTATTTTAATGCAACCGACATAATAGAAAACCTACATAGAAAATAAACTAAGAAGGATGTGTAAAATTCGAACTAAGCACAGAAAAAAACTCGCGAGTAAAACCTGCATTCCCTAGTCGCAGTTATCGATACTAATATAATAATAATATTTTTGGGACATTTTTTACACAACACAACACAACAGTCCCAAACTAAGCAGAGCTTGTACTATGGGTACATACTAGACAATGGATATAATGCTTTTTTTTTTTGTAAATACATACGTACAATACATAAGAATAATATAATAAAGCTAAAGAGATTATTGTTTGTTTGTTTGAACGTGATTTTGTCTCTGAAACTACTAGTCGTATTCGAATACATAATTCTTTTTACTTACATTTGATAACCCAGTTCTCCAGGAAATATTGAATAAGCTTCTGCCTGCGACTTCGTCCGCGTGGAAAAGTTACTTTTAATTATCAAATTAACTCAAAATCGTTATAAATTATAGCCTAGATATTATTCTAATGTGTAAATAATAATACTGTAAATTGAAATAAAACTACACGCGATAAAATCCGTAAAAAGTAGTTTAATTTCAAATATTCGCGTAAATGTCAGAAATCAATAATACTGTAAAGTTTAATCAAAATCCGTTCAGTAGTTTTAGTGTGAAAGAGTTACAAACATCCATCCATCCATCCTCATAAACTTTCACATTTTATAGTAGGAAAGGAAAGTAGGAATTAGTAGGATTTAACTTCACACTATGACCTTTAGGAGCCGAGCAAAATTGATAAAGTCAGGGCGGATGAAACCGTGGGCTCAACTAGTTATTTCATTATTCTTAGCGGTGGCAACCCTAGACCAATAGAGTTACAGCCGTTGCGCGTGTCACTGGTAATGCAATTTGATCCTTGAATTAACTCAATGTCGGTTAACGTGTATCTGGTATATAATATATATGCAAATTGTGTTGAGTACATTGTTTTTTATTTTATTTTACTGTTCTGTTTTGAACACACGATTAACAACTTACAGTTAAAACCCAAATATTCAAAGACTGCTTATGTTTAAGTCTCTTGCTTTCTCTAGCTTAGCTTATATTCGTCTACTGCTGGACTTGGGCCTCTCCTAGTGTATGCCACAGAGTAGCCCGATCTTCGGCTGGCATGTTTAGGTCAAATCCAAGCTGCTGCTACTACTGACACTTTCATTGAAAAACTTTGTTTCGCCTGGGAATCAAACCCAAGACCTCTAGCATAGCAGACGTGCTTCGGACCACTAAACTAACGAGACTTTATTAGATTAATTATATAACTTAGTAAATACTCTTATAAAAGTTCAGTAGCAAATTGTTTCGAATAATATCATTTTAACGCGATAAAATCCGTAAAAAAGGTTTTATTTCATACATACATACCATCACGCCTGTATTCCCCGAAGGGTTAGGCAGAGGTGTACTAATGTACACCCACATTTCGCCGGTATGTTTATGTCCCATGTAATAGGGGGCGAGCCTATTACCATTAACCGGGCACAATTAATCCAGATTCCGAGCTGCTACTGAGAATTTCATAGAAAAACCCAATAACGCTTTGCTCGACCTGGGGATCGAACCCAGGACCTCTAGCGTAGCAGTCGCGCTTAGGACCACTAGACTAATGAGGCAGTCAGAGAGGTTTTATTTCAATATCTAATATTCGTGTAAATATGTGTCAGAAATCAATATCTTACTCTAATATTTTAAATTTAGAACACAAATACAGATCGTTCACTGTTAAAATATGCATTCCGAAATCGATATTTTTATACTCCGACCTGACACAGTGCAATATGACCTAGATCTTTATATAGAACCAATAGATTGCTCAAGTTAGCCAAAACCGTACTTACACATATAAAAGGAGAATGTCGTTTACCTACATAGATTAGACTTGACAAAAAAACTAATGTTTTTTATACTACTAAGGTGGCAAACAAGCATACGGCCCACCTGATGGTAAGCGGTTATCGTAGTCTATAGACGCTTGTAACACCAGGTGTATCACATGCACGTTGCTGACCTTGTAAAATGAAAAAGGAACAGTTTGGTTGGCAGTATAAGGGTCAAAGTCAAGCCCCACTGTCGACACAACGTTTGAAAGAAAGAAAAAATATGCGTTTATATATCTGCTCATAAGTGTATATATCTACTCATATTTATTTATATTAGAATTATTAGCTAATTTTGAATATAGGTAGAATAAGAACTTTTATTTAAAAAAAGTCTTTGAAATTTAACTGAGAAAAAACACAACACAAATTCAAATTACGTCTTAATTTTAAACTTTCAACCTCCTTGTTTATTTAATCTAAATTGACATAGAGCTTGGGTTGCCTTGCCTTACCTCACCGGATGGCCGGAGAACATTTTACTACCCATCTCTACACGAGATCTAGTTACATAGAGCTGTATAAAAAATGTATACATTGGAAGTAGGGCGTCGACGTCTCTCGGCTTTTCTCTATAAAACTATTTCTTTTGTGATGTTGCGAACTCTTTGTGGAGCCAATATATTTTATTTATTTATGTCGTATTTTTATCTGAGAGAAGTTTTGGGGTAAAGTAAAATGTATGGGAAACGAGTAGCTGACTAGCTTTTGGAGAGGGAACTGGTTGAAGGAATAAATAAAGGTCTAAGGTGCTGTTGTTAGGTCTCTTCCAGAACCCAGACTACTTATGTCATCAAATATTCATACTTACTAATATTTTTTTTCAATGCGGTGATGGAACACATAACCCGTGGCGCAGAGCCGACATTAAGATGATGATGAAGACGTCTTGATGACGTTTTAGGTTTAGTATTGTGGTTCTATACTTGGATCTAGTTGATCACAAGGTCGTGGTTTCGCTTTTCTCAGGACACAAATATTTATGTGATGTAGGTTCTGGGGTGCAGGACACAGTGCCCCCCTCCATGTGCTAATGGTGACCACCGGGGTGGTTTTAGTCGGTAAGAATCCCACACTCCTTGGTCTAACCCCCGTAGACCGGTAGCTTTTTGAAGGTTTCTCCACGTAAACAAAAAAGAATGGGTTCATAAGTGTTTGTGTTTGTGTGGGTGTTTCTTAGATATTATATGTATTATTACCTTTTTACATTTTTTGTCATTTTCCATGCCATGACTTTAAAGTTATTTAGTGAAGGAAAAATTCGACCGCGGGCTGGATTCGAACCTGCGTCTTCTGGTTAGGTACAGTACAGTCATAGCGTCTGGTATATCTAACCAGAAAACGCAGGTTCGAAGCCTGCCCGCGGTCGAATTTTTCCTTCGCTCAATAACTTTATTATACCCATTGTCTAGTATCCAAAGTACAAGCACTGCTTAGATTGGAGCTAGATGGTGTTGTGTAAAATGTCTCAAATATTTATTTATTAACTGGCATTTCTTTTTGTGCAGCTGGTGAACTGCATGGCGCCACGCTATGGCTGGTGGTGTGTGGCGCCGCGGCACTCATAGCGGCCGCTCTCGCCGCGCTCGCCTGCTGGATCGCGCGCCGTAGAAACTCGCTCGCACACAAACTAGGTGAATGGATACATATTAGTAGACCACACATAACACATTATTGCGTGATAGTGGCCATGCTTGTCATACTCGCCTATTGGGTAGCACCCCCCAGAAACACAGTCGTACACAAATTAAGTGATTGAATACATGGTAGTAGAGTGTACATCACACACTACAGGGCGCCATTGATGGCGGTCCCACTCTCCGCGCTTACCTGCTTGATAGCTCGCCACTGAAACTTGATCGCACAGAATCTAATTAAAAATCTAGTTAAGAATATACGGTTCCTCAGGAACTACTGCGTTGCGCTGATAATAGTCGTACTCACCATGCTCGCTTGTTGTATAGCGTCCAGACAACACACAGTCGCATATTATCAAGGTGAATGCATACATGGTAGTAGACCGTACATCACACACACTACAGGATACCACTGGTGGCGGCCCCACTCAACGAGTTTTCCTGCTTGGATAGCTCGCCACAGAAACTTGGTCACACACAGTTTAGTTGAATACATAAATATAAGACGGTACCTAACACATGTTCTGACTGTCCTCTACCCAGGCGGCAAGCGTGGTCCGGACAAGGCGCTGGTGTTCCAGCCACCAAGACGCGCCACCGCCGTGCGTTCGCCGGGTTCTGCCACCCACTACCTGCGCAAGTCTCCGTCGCCGACTGCGCCCGCACCGCCAGCCGCCTCACCCCCACAACCGACGCCGCAGCCGCCGACTATCAACCCTGCTACCACGGTTAGAAATTAAACATTATGGGCCTTATTCAAAATGCTTAGTAAACTAACTAACTTTTCCTTCCGTCATCGTACTACCAGACGTAGGGAGGGCTTTTACCCACATGTGGTCGAATTTCCACCACAACGCACGGTATGCTGCATCTTTTCTTGTACGTACCGCAAAGGAGTGGAACGCTCTCCCTGCGTCTGTGTTCCCGGACTCATATAACCTTGCTGACTTTAAAGTAAGAGTGAATAGGCATTTTAAGGGTAGGCGTGTTCCATCTTCGACCTCGTCGTCGCTTAACATCAGGTGAGACTGAGGTCAAACGTAAACCCATCAATAATAATAAAAAACAACTAATGACATTAAAATAATTATATTTGTCTTTGTCACTGTGTAACACAGCACTGGAGATAATCCACTTTATCCCAATTTAGTTGTCTGTCAGCTAATTAAATGAAAGGGGTAATTCGACGATTCTTTAAAAAAATATATTACATACACATCATATAATGGACCTTTATTTTCAAAAAGACACCAATTTCAACAAAACCCATCACTTAGCGACAAGCATCTAGTTAGCCCTCTCCAGGTGCCTAGCACACTCACATGTAACAGATTTGCTGTATTGCGTCGTGTGTATGTAGTAGACAGTTCCCGAAAGGATATAACCATAAAGTGCGTGCACCATCTTAGATTCTGTTTATGCTTTTCATCAGGAAAATCAAGATTTAGTGATTTTTATTCGACTACCGCTGCCGCTAAATAAGATAGCTTTAATTTACTTTTACCTATTAAGAAACAATTACCAGACAAAATAAAAACTATTGTTACGGCCCTCTGAAAGGTCAGTGTTGTTTAATTAATTTATTAACTATACCCATATACGCCCGTACAGCCATCTGGCGGCAACAGCCCACACTCGCCGACCGCGCCCACTGAGCCGACGCCACTAAGCAAGGAGCTTGCTGACGCCAATGCCACCGAGAAGACCAAGACTGCTGAGCCGGAGAACAACGATGGACGCCTCGGTGAACTGCACTTCAAATTGCGGTGAGTCGTTTATATTGATTCGAATTTTAAATGATTGATAGTTGATGATGTAGACTGGTTTCATTATTCATGCTGATACAACCTCTCGCAGTCGACCAGTTATCGATATCGCTAAGGCGTAAGCGCTTTTCGAGATGGAATAGATACGGAGCGTTAGTCTAAGTCGGCAGGAGGGAAAAAGTTGACACATTTTATGAATCATATCTAATCAATAACAATAGTGCAGCTCGTGCAAGTCAGCTTACCTGGTATTGTATAACCTTTTAGTACAATGTAGATAGGGTTAGTCCTTACTGGTCATGCATGAAAAAAATATCAGAATTTTAGGCACTCAGGTGGTTTTTGTTTCGGTTCAACCATCTAAAACGATGTATTTCTTATTAATTAAAAACGTACCTATTTTTTTGATAAACTTATAAATAATATGATATGAATTTTCCCGATAGGCGAGGGAAGTAGCCTGTCTAGAGCACTCTAATAGACAATGGCTACTTGGTTAGGTACTTATTGTCCTCACGTTGCTCACAACCTACTCCACATTTACAACTATTAGAAATAACAAAGCAAAAACAACAGTCGTTTATATAAAGCTGGCGACTGACGTCGATGGTCATTCATAATCCAGTTAAATCCGATCAATCTCAACGTTCAGTGTCAACAAGAGCGGTATTCATTCGTCCCTGATTTAATCTGCTTCGCAATTTATCAAAACACGTATTTTCTGTATTGGTAAATAACTTTTATGCTATGATCTGTACTTGAGTACCTTTCTACGTCATTCAAACGCTAATGTGCTACTCAAATCAACTTAGTAGGTATCTGCGTCATAAAAAAATGATTTTTTATTTAGTGGCAATTTATGCACTATGTCACAAATTCTGCCAATGTCAGTTGATTCAAGTTTAAAGAAAAACATCGGGATTTAATTAAACGTGTTTAGTAATATTCAATTCATCATAATTATGATAAGCATATTGAACATTCCTCCTTGGTATAATACCAGTGATAGACGGGATATCACGAACTAAATCACTAATATTGTTTCCAATTGGAAACAAATCGCTTTGTCGAAGTGTCAATGTCATAAATGTCAATCGCGATCAAAATGTTTCTAAAGACTATTCTTAGATGTCCGTTCTATAACCATTTCAAATCAATTTGGTAGGTCTGGGAATCCACTTTGTTGGAATCTATAATAACAGAACACAAATTTTAAATGAAAGTAGGTATTAATTAGGCACTGTGACAATAACATTTTTAAACAGGGTTTTTAATTAAAATTACATTTGCTGTTTGATACTTTTTTAAAGATTGAATGCTGTCTGGATCTGTTAGCTCTAAATTCGTAAAATATGAAACGAGGATTGAATTTGTCTGGATGTCCGCCGGGAGTTTCCGCATGATACGGCACAATTTAATTA
Organism: Acronicta alni; assembly: GCA_964056405.1. Lineage (NCBI taxonomy): Eukaryota > Metazoa > Arthropoda > Insecta > Lepidoptera > Noctuidae > Acronicta > Acronicta alni. Next base: position 11,185,317 of record OZ043928.1, read on the forward strand.
ATCACGGAGCTTCTCTATTTCATTTATTATCTTTTTAGTCTGAGTTGTTTTAATTAATGATTAATTTAATGTGGTATTGACATGGTATGACGTTCCCAATTATCATACGAACACCTATGACAATCGTTAATGATAGTCGGAAGCTCCATAGAATCTGACAACCAGTCTATCCTAAGGATATCGGTGTTGCTCAGAAAGTGGGTTTCGGAGATCTGATGGCAGACGCTCCGTGTAAAATACTGATATTAACCAGGGTCTGTATGGCTGAGAAATTTTCTTGACGGCGTGTGAAGTCTGCCAAACTTCTCATTCTGAGAGGACACCCGTGTCCAGAAGTGGGACAGTATCTACATGTGTTAATGATGGGAATAAACAGATAAACGCGTAACACCGTGGGACACAATTGTAATATTAAGAAAAAGCTACTAAGGGTACGAAACCTTTCCATACCATCATCACGCCTGTAGTCTCCGAAGGGTTAGGCAGAGGAGTACCAATCTACACCCACAGTTTGTCGGTATGTTTTTAGTTCTCATATTATAGTGTGAAGTTTAGTTCTCATGTACTGTGTGCCTCATATATTAAGGTCAAGCAAATACGTTTCCTTTATTATTTACCATATCACGTACATTTAATTGGATTAATTAGCCAGTAATTCCTGCCAATTAAGCAAGAGCCCGATACCCTAGCCAGACAAACTAGGGTCAGGATGTAATTAAAAAAGTGATTTCTTAATTAATTACTCTACCGGCTCTATATAATGAATGGTCAGCCATTCTTAATTACTTCGTATGACGAATAAATTATTAGTAATGCAATTATTACTGAATCGCTTACTTTTTTCTGTGTCGTCTACACTGACTAGCTTTTACCACACGAGTTAAAATTATGCAGTTGTTGCTTATATTTGCATTTTAATTGAACTGCATCTAGAAAAATACTTTACTAGAACACGAAACTCTCTAATCTCTCTTACCTCACTTTTTTCCGTACACATAGGGCTAGGCAACTACTACCTTGTTTGAGAGAATTAGGGTCTATTATCAATTGTTGGGTGAATGAAAGTCTGTTTGAAAAGACGATTTTTTATGCACTAAATCTAAGATGGCTGCACTATGTAACTGGTAATAGTAAACTGTACATTAGACTGTACCTATGTGTGTATGTATGAGTGCAGTGCGTCTGTATGTGTATGTCAGTGCGATCGTAATAATAATGTTGCTATTAATATTTTAATAATATTTACTTGTCTATTTGGCAACTAATATGATTCCTTTCATGTTGTCAGTCCGTTACACAGTTACAAGTACATTAAAACCATATACAACAAAGTCGATACATCGACGCGTCAGCGCGCCACGTAATGGGGAAGTCTCGGAATCAATAACTACCCTCCGCCTCGTCACTCGCAATTACGGCGCACGACTAGGGTTAGTACACCTCAGCATAAGTCGGGCTTTTTAGAAAATCTTATTTTTTGTGATCGGATTTTTATTTCTTTATTAAAATAAAGAATCATAAATTAAAAAAAAAACACATAATTGCTAAATAAAGGAGGTCATCAAAAGTCTATACAACTCAGTCCAAATTTGTACCTGAGGTACATGACAGCTGTCAAGTTGACAGTTTTTACAATAAAAACTATAAAACGTTTCTTCCAATTTAAAGTAATTTTTTCTCATCCCCTAGTGAGCATAAAAAAAGTATGACGAGTTTTAACCAGCGTAATAGAAGGTAAAAATGTTGCTAACATTATTTTAAAAGTATATTTAATTAAAAATTTCCGAGTCAAACACAGTGTCCTCACAGTGTGTATAACTCGATTTTAGATCTATGCCCGGTTAATGGCTATAGTCTCGCCCCTTATTACATGGTATCTAAACATTCTGATAAACTATGGGTATAGGTAGGTTAGTGTACATATCTGCCAGCCTGCTGTATGTTATTAAAGTGGTGAGTTATTTCGTAATTCTCTCAATACTCGGCGAGCGCCGAGAACAATGTTAAAAAAAATGTTTTGACTTGTCTGTTTAACGAAACCCACTAATTGAGTAGGTATATTACTTTTTTTTGGGTGCGGAAATTGAAGTCCTCACGGATCGTCAGCCACCTGAGAAAATATTATACCGAAATTACCTCAAATCCGTATATTAAAAAAAACTGTTTTGTTTGGTAAAAGAAAGTGAATATTCTACTTTCCTTCATAATAAGATTGCCCTTTACAATATGGTGACCCTACTCATGAAACGATTTTGTACCGTGGCTTGTGGCTTTGTCATACGGCATGCCCATTAACTATGCCTTTGTGATATCCGTCATTGTCTGCGATAAATAAACTTTGCTATAGCGGCTATAGCTGGCCATTAAACTGGACAATAGATTTGGAGATTTTCCACAGAATTTTCCAAAAAAAAGTAAGGTAACGTGGTTCCCGCCAATGTGAGTGTTTGAAATTCGAAATAAGGATTTTGTTAATAGAATGTTCAGAAACGCTTCCTGGGTTTGGTAACAGATCCGCATGTTAGATGTAATGTTTCAATTATAATGTAAAAAAATATAGTCATTAATAAATAACTGTGTAGGTATTGTATATTAATTTATTTAACTACTTGCCCACGGTTTAATCCGCATATCAAAAGGGGTTTTTGAGACAAAAAGTAGCCTATGTCCCCGAAGGTCTAATCTATCTCTGTACCAAATTTCATCAGTTTAGTCATGAAAAAATAAACAGACAGGATTTAATATACTTATCTTTAATAACTATATCTTATTACTTTAATATATTAAATATATTTTATAAGCAATGATAGCCTAGTGGTATGACCATTGGACTGCCAAGTCGAAGGTCTCGAGTTCGAATGCAAGGCACGCACCTCTGACTTTTCGAAATCATGTGCGTATTAATAATTAATAATTATCACTTGCTTAAACGGTGAAGGAAAACATCGTGAGGAAACCTGCATGCCTAGAGATTATCTCGACGGTGTGAAGTCTGCCAACCCGCACTAGGCAAGCGTGGTGAACTATAGCCTAATCCCTCTCATTCTGTAAGAGTATACTCCGTGCTCAGCAGTGGGACAGTATATGGGTTGATGATGAAGAATATAGTTATAATTTGCAGTCTCAGGTCGTGCAGTGTTATTGAGTTTTTTCTATGAATCTTTCAGTAGCACTATCGAAGTTTGTATTTGTACCCGGTTTATGGCAATAGGCTCGGCGAACTGTGGGTATATGTAGATTTGCACCCTTCGTAACCCTTCGAGGAATACAGTCGTAGTGGTATGCACAATAGCAGATATGACGTGAGATAAGCCAACACAATAGAAATAACAACGGAAACCTGACGAGTTGAAGGTCTTGTTCTAGACATGCACTCTCCGACCACAATCATGGCCGAGGTGGCCTTGGTCATGCAGAGTCGAATAAAATAATTGAATTCAGTGATACAATACTTCTTGAGCTGCTGCTCTTAGGTCCTTACATATGAAATTGGCGTTTTGTCGTACTGGCCGCTTTGATCTAAAATATTCCCTCTTTGATTGGGAATTCCAAATTCAAATTTTATAATATATTGGTATTTTTTTTAAATATATTGGGATCGGCTTCCAGTCTAACCAGATGAGGCTGAATATCAATATTTTAAACGAAGCAATTGTATCAGATTTTTTGGCAATACTGATATTCTCAGGATAGACTGGTCGTCAGTATTTTTGGGCTACTGATTACCATTAACGACTGTCCTAGATAGGTGTTCGTATGTCTACCGGGACCGACCGACGGCTTTGCGTGCTCCCGGGGCGCAGAGGGATCTCGATGTGTTAAGAATGGCTACCCATCCGCAGACAAACCGCGGCCAGCTCAGCTTAACTTTGCAGAGCAGTGGGCCAGCATATTGATTACCACCACATTAGCCACTAGACCAGATAATATAACGATGACCAGACAGACCTGATATATTAATTTAACGTCCCTCTTACCTATATACATATATATTATAGTATAAGAGAAACCCCGCTATGGCCGTTCTTTCTCATTACCGCTGAAAGGATCAAAGAGCGACCCGTATAATCTCCGAGATGATTATAGTCGACGATATAATGAAAGAAGAATATTGGATGTCGCGCACGGAATAAAATGCATTACAATATGAGATTCTCTCTCAATAGTTCTGACATTATTCCTACCTTGGAAGACATTGCATAATTCCTATATTCAATAGGAAGCGTATCCTCATACTAACATTTATTACATCACATACCATCAGGCCTGTATTCTGTGTATACTGATGGGGTACATTAGTATACCTGCCTAACTGTGGACCCACAGAGGCCAACACATCAAGCTACCCCAATCTGTCAAATTGCTTTAATAGATTTCCAACTTTAATACAAAGTTATGGTTAATAAGATTCATGATTAATTGGAAAAAATTGACAGTTTTGGATAGCTTCACCTGCTGATGTACCTGCATTAGTACATCTCTGCTTAACCCTTCGGGGAATATACGTGATGGTATGTTATGTTATATCTAAATTCGTACGAAAATTAATCGCTTTTTGGTTGTGTACACATATGCCGCACCCGTGGAGAAATCCCTTAACTTTTTTGCACCTAAGTTAAATTGTCTCATTAAATAGTTGTGTGTACGCACCGGCAATGTTTTGTTTGGCCGGCACTACGGCAATTTCCGAAAGTTTTAACAATGTTTGTCAGGGGTGTTGCCGCAGGGGTGCCGGCAACCCCCCCGCTCATTACGAGGATTACATACCACGAAAAAATTAAGTTTGAATTCTATTGTTTGTTGATTTTACGTGAGTGTTGTAATAGTTATGTTGTGATTTGGAAATGTGATACTTATTAAATAAGTACTTAGTACTTATTTTTAAATGAATGTTGAATTCTTGTGTGATGTTTTAGTTGTAATTTTATGATACGCTTTTCTGTGAAATAGGAGGACTATTTTACAGGTTGTGTGGGATCAGGCTAGGTATGATCATAGGTTAAGTATACATTATACATAATCCGTACTAATATAAGTAGTAAGTAACTCTGTGTGTCTGTTACGCTTTCACGCCTAAACCGCTAAACGATTTTGATGAAATTTGACAGAGATAGATTAAACCTTGGAGAAGGATAGACGTATCTGAATTTACGATGTTTAAGAAAAAATATTAATATTAGTAGGTAAGTATAAAGTATCCGAATCTATAAACTCTAATCGAAACTTGATGTTTAATGTAAAAAATATCTTCCTGAATTCCCAAAAGGGTTTCAAAATTCCACGCTGAAACACTCAAAGGAAAGCTTTTACCATAAAAAGTCTAGATTTTCTACCGTCATTACTAGCAGCCCCATTACATCATCTACATCTGCCCTGTAGGTTTTCATAATTTAGGTGCACCACTCTGTTTTACACTTATAATACATTTCCCCGACAACATTACTGTCACTAGTGAAAAGTAATCCATTTGTGTAAACCCTGGGGGGTATTTGTTACACGAGACATAAAAGCCTTTAATGGTATCTAAGCCTTTTTTACCGTGTTTTAATAATAAACTGTCGTATTTCGTCTGGAACAAGCCATAAACTTGAATATATTCGTTTTACGACATCCAGTCGCTTGTAAAATGGCCGCCTTATCTTGTACGATTCAACTACCTCTGTTCCAATTTTTAATGTTTGTTTCAACCGCACAATAGTCAGGCTTATATTCAGAGACGAATCTCATCATCAACTCATATACTGTCCCAATGCTGGAAACGGGTCTCCTCTCGGATTGAGAGGAATTAGGCACACCCATCTAGTGCGGGTTGGCAGACTTCACACACCGTAGAGAAAATATCTAAGTCATGCAGGTTTCTTCACGATGTTTTCCTTTACCTTTTAAGCAAGTGACTGATCATTAATAATTAATACGCACATTAATTCGAAAAGTCAAAGGTCCGTTGACGTTTAAGCTTCCATAAGTCAAAGCTGCCTGATTAACCTAGTACCCGCAAGCTTGAGGTTGATACCTACGTCGAGCAATGTGCTATTTGGTATTTCTCTGAATTTCTCAATAACTGCTTGGTGTTTGGAATTGTGACCGGCTCGACTTCTATTATATGGGACCTAAACATACGGAGTGAACTGTGGGTGTACAATGTACAACTAGTTTTGACTTTTAAAAGTACTATTCATCATCATCATCATCAGCCTATATTTATAGTCCACTGCTGGACGTAGGCCTTTAGGGGAGGCCTACGTCCACCTGTGCGCCATTTCACCCTATACTTTCTCCCCAAAGAACTATTAAAATGTTCTAATTTATTGTCTTCAAAAGGCCATTTCAGACTTTGCCCTACAGTGTAAGACTCACATAATTGTTACTATTCTGTCTGGATTTTAAAAGAGACTGATTCTCCAAGTTTGTTTCGGCGTTTCTTCTCAGAAGTGTCTAATCTGCTCTCATATAAACCAAAAACGGTTTCTCAACCAGTGAGTTTCCAGAAAAATAAGGTTTTGTAAATTTTTTTTTCTTCGTAAATTTCAGATACGTAGTATTTTATTCGTAGTTGACTTAAACAAGATTGGACTTTTAATGCAACAAAGAATGATATTTTTTGAGATATCGCTATTCTTCTGAGGGCAGTAATATACTTATTTAAGTATTGAGTAGATACCTACAGCCTCAAAAGCTCTATTAGGTCATTACTTAATAGAGAAAAACGGTCACGGGTTTTTGAACAAATGGTGATTTACAAATAACCATGGGGACATTTCCATGGTCATTTGTAAGTCATAATTTGCTCTCAGCGATAAGATCGCCAATCGCCGATCGCCAAATGTAATGTAATAACACTGTAACGTTGTGTATTTTTTTCTGATTCTGACTTGTTCTTTGGTGTTCACTGGGATTTTGATCTTAGTTTAAAAATGCTTAATTTATTCAATGTTACTGTAACATGACGTCATATATACTTTCGGAATTTGTAACAGTTCTTAGGCGAAGCCCCTAGTATATTTAGTAATAAAACGTAAACTGAAACGGACCCTAGCGGTTTTATCGTAAAATATCGTGGAAGTGTCGCATCGCATCCACCAACCCATCCTTATTTAAATAAACTACATAACGTGTTCCTTTCGACCCCTATTCACTTACGTGCTACCCTTGTTGAACGTCAGTCTATTCGTAGCCGCCAAATACAAGTAATAGTTTTTGAAGTCAATTTATCTCGTAAAAAGGTGCTGGCAATATTCTCCATTTGAATTTGGATGGTGAAAATAAGAAGCAGTTTTTATTAAATACATTTTTTTATTTTGTTAGAGTTAGTTGTCCTATTTTAGAGGAGCTATTTCATTTTGATCAATATTAAGTAAGCGAATCTTCGTTCTTCTTTTTTTAAATCTTCGGTGCTGCCGATCCAGCTCTTTCCATCTTTTCCTTTCCAGTTGTATCTCAATCTCCTTTAGCCTCCATATACGACGTGGAAGCCTTTTCCTTTATTCTTCATTTAGCGTTGCACATAACAGTAGTATTTGAAGATCACATTTTTTCAAAACGCCATCCATTTTAACCTAGGTAAATGAAATTATGGATAAGCAAAGAAAAATTAGATATTTTAAATGAATAATCTAGCAATTTAGGATACGTAATGTACAGAATATTATTATATTTTAGACAGGGACCTCTAAGGAAACTATGAAAATCTTAGAAAGGTAGGAAGTTTTGTTTTCTACTCCATTTTGAATTTTTTAAGCGTATTTGCAATAATGATTATATTAAAATTTGCATTGACACTTAGTTTTTATAGAAATCCCAGTCAAAAACTGCCATCTATAATGCCAATTTTCCTACCAATAGATGAAACAAATTAATAACAACCTAGATATAATATAAATCGTACGAGTCCGTAAAACAAGCATAAACAAAACGAAAGTAGACAAGTTTCAGAAATTGCCAAAAACAAACGCGCGTCGTTGAACAACACTTGATACATATCTTACATATACAATATTGCCTTTACTTCGACCTGTGTACCCCCAGATATAACCTACTTTATATCTTAGGCCTAACATATATACAAGGGGTTTATTGCCTTTGTGCACGATGACAAGTAATCGATAGCAGATAGTAGACATAATTCGGAAAGTGGAATTACTACATATTTGTATGAAATATCAACAATCTGTTTTCATGTAACTTAGTCGTTGGTAAATGACAAAGGACGAGTTGACATTAGGGAATTTGTACCTTCGTATATTGATCTGAAGATTGCTTTTCAGAAAAAGTTTCATGGCCGAATAAAAATTGAATAATTCATAGTTGGATAATTCATATTCATAATTGGAAAACTATTCAAAACTTGTCCGAATATTTACCTTAAACAAGCTAAAACATAAGTTAGTTTGACAAGTCTTAATGTTTAATGCTTATCACGTCTTACGACAAAATTCGCCCTCTTAAACACTTAAGGTTATTAAAAAGCAATTTTGTTTTGCCTCTGAGCTGGCGACTCCAGTGTTAATTAAATAAATTATTCACTCGCTAACCAGACTCATTAAAAAAACGTTTTTTGTTGAGACGAGATTTTTGTTGAACCAATGCTTCTTCATTCTGTTTAAAATTAGCGCTAGATGACAAAGTGATATTAGCTTTTTAGTCTAGTTCTATGGCATGTGTGCATTAATTTTAAAAAAAGACGTCGTAAATGAACCGAAAACCACTAATGCACATAGTAGGTCTACAACCATAGCGTAGGTGGATAAAACCACCATCATTTAGGCTCTTAGGTTCTAAATGCTCCTTTCCCAGAATGTCCTTTCAAAAAATATCTTTTCCAGATCATTCTAAAAATATAATTCTAGGAAAGGGATGGCCCTTTCCTAGAATGTCCTTGTCCCAGACCTACGATTATATGCAACGAATATACCTTGACAAATGGTGAACATTTTTGTCCACAGCTATGAGAACGAGAAGAACGCTCTGGTGGTGTCCGTGGTGTCGTGCCAGAATCTCCCGGGCCGCGAGCCGGCCGGCCCCGACCCCTACGTCAAGCTGCAATTGCTGCCCGACAAGCAGCATAAGGTCAAGACCAGGTCAGTAAAACCTGGAACAGATATAGACAGATTGGGCCAACATGGACTTATATAGTTAGCTCACTTTTTAAAATGAAAATCGACTTCAATACCTGCGGAATTGGTGGTCAGAAACCACCCAAATTTATACAAACACCACCCAGATTAATATGGGACCATCTTGGATATTATATTCTTGCAGGTAAAAAATGAAAAGTCGAAATTAATTCATAGTCGGCGAACACATTGCTTAACATAGATACAAAAAAAAACCATCGAATTGAGGACCTGGTCTTTTTCAAATCGGTTAATAATGTTATAATTATGTATACTATTTAAGTACTATGTATATGTCGTGAGCTGATCGTTGAATTGGCCTGATCACGATATGGTTGGGCACTTCTTGAAACGCGAACAGCGTTTACGATACTGGGCACATCGTAATGTGACCAGTAAAAAGTCGAGCGGGTCTTTTCTTTCGAATAAAAATATTTATGTACTTTCGCTGGTCACAGTCTTAAACTTTTTTTTTTAAATCCTGATGGACATCCGCCATCTGGGAAGAGATCGGGGTGTGTCGGACTCCGCCCAGAATGGGCGACCGACCGACTAAAACCACAGGAGGTGTTCGCCTCATCACCAATAGTCGGGAACGCGGGAACCAGTTGTTATTCATCCGCGAACCCGACGGTGTCACAGTCAAACCTTTTTTTTTTTTTTGCTTAGCGTGTGGATAATCTTCCGCGGCTCCCGATTGTTGAGAGACTTAGAGAAGCGCGCGTGGAACACAACGCGCGCCGCCGTCTCGGTTTCTTCAGGGGGTGCGACGGACGTCCCCGCGTCCGTCACCCCTGCATCGTTTATGGAGGCTGAAAGGGGGCGTTGTCCTTCCTCTCCCGGTGACGTTGTCGCGTCACAGTCCTAACCTAATCTAAGCCAAATGATTCATCACAATGTGTCCGGGAATATCATAATGTGACCAATCCAACGATCGGCCCACAACATAAATTCAGTACTTTACTAATATTGGCATATTACCTAGATAGTCCTTCAAACACAAAAAATCCCAATATCCAAATTCTAAATCAAAATCTATTTTAATTGCAGAGTGGTGCGCAAGACCCGATGCCCAGTGTATGACGAGGACTTCACGTTCTACGGCATCGCCCCACACCAGATCGCTGCCATCACCCTGCACTTCGTCGTGCTTAGCTTTGACAGGTTGGTGGTAAAACTCTACAAACATAACTACACCTTCGGAAGGGACATTAATGTCATAATTTCTTACGTAAATTCAGTAATGTTCCATTTCTAAACAATCTTGAGAAGAGCCATGGAGAGATATCAGGGTGTCGCAGATCAAGTGGTCCAAAGAGAAACGTGGGGTGGTGGGTCCTACATCTCATCACAGGTTGGTTGGTTATCCTTAGTGGTACATTTTTAAATTATCACCATATTCAGAAGTATTAGTAGTAACGTATTATCGCACATTTCCCTTTGAACCACTGAGACTGTTCATATCATCAACCATTCTAAACACCAGTAATTGAAGCCAAACCACTAATGAAAAGTACTCAAAGCGGTTTATGAACAACAGTGGACAACCAACAAACAAAACTCCCTACTAATATTATTAATGAGAAAGTAAACTGTCTGTATCACGATTTCACACCTAAACCCTAGGACCGATTTTGATGAAAAATTGGAACAGAGATAGATTAGACCTCGGAAAACGACACAGGCTTTCTTTGGACAAAATGTGTCCAAAGAAACCCTTGAATATGGGTGAAACCGCAGACAACAGCTAGCATTTAATAAATAAGCTTTCGAATACCATTTGAACCATTCGTCTTTAAGAACGTAACGTTGCAACTTGTCTATAGCAATAACTGCCTTATAAATTGCATGGGTTAATGTACCTGTTAATGGACTTCAATTGATACTGTTGTCTTGTTGTTTCAGATATTCCCGTGACGAGATAATTGGCGAGGTGGTGTCTCCGCTGACGAGCCTCCAGCTGCAGAGCGGCGAAGCCATGGCGCTCTGCCGCGAGATACAACCGCGCAGTCTTAAGGTACGCAGGCAGACAACAGGTTTTCTATGTAGAAGCAGCAGCAAGACTCAACACAGCGGCCTAGAAAGATATTTATTGTAATTAAATCTTAGCTGTCCTGTCCTCCCATGTATGGAACCTAATTAAACTGGTCACACTCAACAGTCAACATCGGCGATTCCTAAGGTATCACGTGGTGTGGGGTTCATTGGGGAGATTTATAAAGAGCGTTCCAAAGCTTAGGAACTCATAATTTCAAATAAGTACTGCTTGCACGCGAAGTTTTACCCGTGTAAGCGTAATGCACATGGGAACCTTCCGCCTCATGTTCTGAGCAAATTATGCTGACCAATTAGGCAGCGGAACGGAGGGAAGAGACCACCTTGACACTTGACTGCCATGATATGACATTTAAAAATCCCATACATTTTATCTTACTGTTACTATTACTTATATATTTTTATTTTTTTATACGGCTATTACGGCCACAGACGTTGACGCCTATGGGCGGAACGTCATATGACTAACAAGGAGCAATGTAATGAGACAGTGCGGCTACAGATGGAGTACCATCTGTAGCCGCACATATATGTATATAATAGACGGTAGTCATGCTCATGCCATTCCACGCCCATGGCAGACTTAATTAGATTATTATGTAATAAGCTTTTTTACCTAACTTTTTCTGACAAAAGTCACTGACTTGTGTGTGTCACATACTTGTATGGCTTAGTCTACGTCTGTCGGCGATGTGAATGTGTTGTTTTGGTGCATAAGCACTACGTATGTGTTTGTTGCAAAATGACTTGGGAAAAGAGTTTGCCGTGACACTACGAACTAATGAAATCGTGTGATGTGATACTAGATCATGTGTTTCCTAGGAATATTATGGGCAAGCATCGGCTATTATAATAATAATAATAATAATAATAATAATAATAAATAGTTCCATATTCTACAATAGTCCTACACCCGCCCGGGATACTCCATGACTGTACTTTTATAGTGCAGGTGTGGAGTGTCCCGGGTTGGTGCCCCATCCCATATTTAGATAAAAGCTCTCCAAGGGGCCTCTACGCGTTGGACCTGTGTCCCCGCGCAAGCCTGCCAAAGGACCGGATGTCTTCCTCACGGGAGATATGCCGAGATATCCAAAAAGGAGATACAAATAATAATAATAATAATCTTTATTGACAATATTAGGTTACAAAATCAAATGAAGCCTCTGACTCCCAAACTAGGTGGAGACCTGTATATCAGGAGTCAGCGCCTTCTCCCATTTCAATTAGTCTAATTAATATGTCAATAAGTTATACAGAGTATTTAAAGATTTAAGTAAATTATCCGAAATAACTATAAGTAAATTGTGTGTGCGAGTGTGTATGTGTGCGTGTGTGTGTGTGCGTGTATGTGTGAGAGTGAGAGAAAGGGCGTGTGAGTGTGTGTGGGTGCGCGCGTGTGTGTATGTGTAGCTACCGCAGCACTTTTTCAGTGTCGTCGTAGTCCAGTGTTAGAAGCCAATTTCTAACCTTGATCTTGCACTCGTGGGATGTGAGCGGATAAAATTTTAAAACTTTGTTGAGTTTATTGTAAAGATGTACAGAGAGAGAGCTTCTTTGACGTCTTGCTAGTGCAGTACAACAACGGACAGGATCAATAACATTCGCAATTGTGCGTTTATTACGTAGTTTGTTTGGATCATAACGGGTCGAGACATGTTGCTGAGTGATGACATGATAAATATAGAGCTGCCTAATTGTAAGAACTCGGCACATTTCATAAAGAGCTCTAGTGGAGAATCGATAAGGTTTAAACGTCATAGTCTTGAGTAACGATCGCTGAGCTCTCTCGAGGTGTATGATGTGCGTTTTACATGCTCCTCCCCATACACCAATGCAGTAACCAACAATTGATTGAACTAGTGCATAATAAACCCTACGGAGAAGTTCCAGGTCAGCAACGTGTCTAAGATTTTTAAATATCCATATTAGCTTCCTAACTCGTGACGAAATCATGTCTAAATGGGGTTGCCAGGTCACTTTCTCGTCGAGAAGTACTCCAAGGTACTTTACCGTCGGAGTATTACTAATGTTCTGACATGAACAAAGATGGTTTTGTTTAAAATTGCATGTGTGAAAACGAATTTCCAATCCTTGCTGATTTATGCGAGAATTGGTGAACTGAACGAATGAGGTTTTAGACACGTTCAGGGTCAGCAGATTTTTATTGAGCCACAAATGCACCTTGTGTAGAGCCTTTTCCGTATTCTTTCGGACCTCATCCCAAGTCTCACCTTGAAAGACAAAAGCTGTGTCATCGGCATATGTGAAAATTTTGCCTTTGTAAAGTGACATTTGACACAAGTCGTTAATATATATAAGGAAGAGGCTGGGACCAAGAATACTGCCCTGTGGCACACCACAGGTAACATTTGCATCTGAACTAATATGTTGGCCTATTTTAACTCTTTGCTGACGACCAGAGAGAAAATCAGCAAAAATTTTAAGCACCGTTCCCCGAATGCCGCATTTTTCCAATTTGTCCACAAGAATAGGGATCGAGACAGTATCAAATGCTTTGGCTAGGTCAATGAAAACTCCTATGCATTTTCGTTTACAATCAAGACCAGCTGTCACATACTCCACCAGAGAGCTGACAGCTCCGTCAGTGCTTTTCCCTGCTCTAAAGCCATATTGGGAGTTTGAAAGAATATTATTATACTCCAAAAAATTTACTAGTTGTTTATTCAGGAGTTTTTCTATCACTTTTGAAATTGCTGATAGAACAGATATCGGTCTATAATTGGTGACACTGTCCCGTGTCCCACTCTTGTGAACTGGTGTAATGAGAGCTCTTTTAAAGACCTTTGGAAAAACACCTTGCTCAAAGCACAATTTAATAATTATGGTTAAAAGCGGAACCACGATATTTTTCGCAATTTTAAGGAACTTAGTTGAGATAGAATCCCAACCAACTGCACAGTCGTCTTTCAAATTCATGATAATTGACTCAACTTCCCTTTCATCGGGCGGGAGTAAAGCCATTGAGTTCAAGTTACCCGCCACGGTATAATCGATTGATGCAGTTGAAGTGGTTCCGGAAGACTGTGAGATACTTTCCGCTAATAACTTTCCCACATTTGCAAAATATTCATTGACCCCCTCGACTGCATCGGTTGGATTATCCCGAATTGTTAACAGACTGTCAGCAGAGGTCCGCTGTTTATTTGTACCTGTAATTGACTTTATAGCCGACCAAGTCTCTTTATTGGTTCTTGCATCTTTTAGGATAGATTTTTCATGACTTCTTTTCAGCCTTCTCAACAATGCATTGCAGAAATTTCTATAACGTTTATAGGTTACTACGAGGATTTCATTACAAGGTTCTTTCTTCAGATTTCTGTGTAATTTATCCCGGTGACGGATACATCGCAGCAGTCCAGGGGTTATCCATGGCTTTAGTATTTTTTTACGCCCAGGAACAGCAATGGTTAGGGTGTTTGACTTTATTGCTCTTGACAACTCATCTATAAAGAAGGTGGCAGATTGTTCTGCATCAGCCGTAGGGCAAATGAAAGAAAAGTCTGTGGATTCTAGCTGCGTAAGTGTCGCCTCAAAGTTAGTTTTAACAATTATATTGCTCTTTAATGGCACGCTTTTGTAGGATAGACTAAGAAGGACCGAGTCATGATCTGTTACGGTCGACTCAATCACAGTGACTACTGCTGACAAAGAAGTTTTAATCATTACGTGATCTAGGCAGTTATTAATTCTAGTCGGAAATGTATGACCTGGAAGGAGACCCAATTCCGCGGAAAGATTCAAATATAACGAGCTATTACGATCGATGGTACCATGCTTAATATCTATATTAACATCCCCAATTAGTACAATATTTCTACTCTTACAAGGTCGAAGCAAGCCGTCAACAGAGTTTAGAAAACTTTCAATATTGTATATAGATGGGGATCTGTATACGGCTAAGATAACAATATCAGCGCCTATTGAGATGAGCAAAAAATTTGCGCCAACTGGGTCTGGTTCTTCTATTGTACATTTAATGCCATGTTTGACATATGTGACAATGCCATCGTTCTGGTTGAGGCTTTTCTTAGAGAAAAAGCAAGAATAATTCTCCAAAGCAGGGGGTGGCTTGTCCTTAGACAACCAGCACTCAGTCAATATAATAATGTCAGGTTCAAACGTAAGCCTAGATAATTGAACAACAAAGCCATTTATGTTTTTGTGAATACTGCGGATATTTTGGGAAATAACGGTTATTGATTTAGTGGAATGTTTTAGTAATTTGCAACATGTTTCGGCATCGCATTTATAAGACTTAGCCACCGCGATGTTATCGATATCCTGAAATATGTTATTTAATGAAGCCATTTATGATTGAAATTAAATTGTCACAGATTGCTAGCATCAAAGTTGTTTTTAGAGTAAATAATTCAGTAGCGATAACCGAGAAAGCTAGGAAACAAATATACAAGTAATTTTGCGGTTTAAAAATAATTGTGTAACTTTTAGTTAAGTATGATAAAGTTTGTTTTTTTGTGTGATAGTGTGATTTGTTGCAGTAGACATTTGTAGTGTGTGTTTTGTATATGTTAGTGTAAATGATAGTGGTTATAATAGTATGTGTGCGTAATAGTAGTGTGTGTGTATATGTGTTTATTATACATAATAAAAGATCATTCAAGTTAACATGCATGCAAGAAAGACTAAGAGTATATGTACTGTTTTTACACACCATTAGTCATTTATAATTTACGCCTGTGAGCTTTTCTATATCAGCTTCCGAATTTATTCGTATTTGAGGGTCTCCAACTTTCTTGCGAAGATACACTACGCCATGCGAAGTCCAGCAGAAGTTGTATCCATGTTCTTTTTGATAAGTTCTAGCAAGATAATATAATTTTTGCATTTTATGGGTGAGACATTCTGATACATATACTGGTTGTTCAGCATATTTAAGCTTCAAGTGTGAAGTGTTGAGCTTTTCACCTTTTCCCTTGGTCTTATTGAAGTTCTTCACTTCTTTAATGACCTTGTCCTTTAATATGACGGAGTTAAACTTCACGATAATTGGATAAGAATTTTCTTTAGTTTTAAATCTGTAAACATCTTTGAGATCGGACTGAGTGATGTTCAGATTTAAGCTTTGCCCTAGATTGGACACCAACTTGCAGAGGTCGTCTTTCGTCTCACCCTGTGTTTTAGGGACATTTCGTAATTCTATTCCTGTGGCCCTCGACGTGCGCTCCAGATATTCAATTTTGTCTTCAAGTTGCAGAATCGTTCGTTTATCTTCCTTCTTCTCTGCTTCCAGGGTAGCTATGCGTCGTAAGAATTCGTCATATTTATCCGACATTACCTCAACACTCAACTTAAGCTGAATATTTTGTTCAATTATACTATTTATTTTAGACATCATGTCTTCGTATAAACTTTCCTGTTTATTCGAATAGCTTGCAAACATAGCCCTAGTTAACTCCGCGGAAGCGGTCGCATCATCCCCATCAAGCTTTCTCTTCTTTCGTTCCGTGATATTCGACTCTGGTGATAAGTCAGGCGCCGAAGCGCTCTGGCGTAGTGAAGTTTCAGGCAATACGGAGTGTACGGGTGTAGCGATTAAGTTGTCAGTCGCTGCGATGGATATCATAGGTGGCTGGTGCGGAGAAGCGGGGGGCGAGCGGTTTACGGGCATGATTCTTCGTTAGTATCGAGCGATGTACCAGGCAAGCAGAAAGTACTGAGAGAAATAAATGTTTCTTAACTGATGACTTCCGGAGACCAAGCTAGAGTGGTCGGTATCGACAAAACAGAACAATATCGTTTTCCGTCCAGTGTATGTAGACCTCCGGTGCAGGCGATTATGAAGACTGACAATAATTATGTTATCTCTGTTTAGCGCACTGTTTGAGTCGGTAATTATATAGTCTTTTGTCTCGTTCCGCAAAGGCAGGTGTGGGATGTAGGTGTAAATTACTCACGGACTGTGATTTCTCTGTGTGTGTTCGATGATGAACGAAACTCCGTAGGTACACCTCCTACACTTTATGCAGTCCTATTTTTCTGCTGGATTTTATTTTGTTAATTTAATTACTATTTTACTTTTAATGCAATTCGCAAAAACCACACGTCTGTACTCCACAGAGTCCAAAGGGAAAAGGGATTTTATTGACGGTTTGTCAAATTAGCCGTACTGTTACGTAACGACATACCGCGATAATGTCGAGAGGCGGTTTGTCCCAGAAAGTGTTAAGCATTATTTTGATCCCCATGCTGTCTACAATGTAAAATGAGACTAACCTAAGTGTGTCCTGGCACAGATGCGTAGCGTGGGTCGCGGCGAGGTGCTGGTGTCGCTGTGCTGGCAGCCCGCCGCCGCGCGCCTCACCGTGGTGCTGCTCAAGGCGCGCAACCTGCCTAAGATGGACGTCACCGGACTCGCTGACCCGTTAGTATTTCACACTGAAAATATATAAAAAATATTGCTTAGCTATGTTGAAAAGAAAGAAAGGAGAAAAGAAAAAGGAAGAAAAAAAGAAGAACACTACTCCAATGGAAATAACACAATCATGTCAAAGGGTAGGCTCATGGCTAAATAACAACGCTGACCAAGATTTTCAAGGTTAAGCAGCGCTAGGCCCGTGCCTAGCGCTGACTGGACTGACTGACCGTTCAGTCTGAGGACAATTCTTAACACAACGATACCCCTCCATGCCTTGGGGAGCACGTAAAGCCCTCGGTCACGGTTGTTCGTATGACAACACCTTTATACAATCGTTAGTGGTAGTCAGAACAGTATCGTCTCTACCATAAGGGCACGCGGGGCCCGTGCCCAGGGCCGCCATCGTCACGGCGGCCCCCAAAAGACCATATTTATTTATTCGTTATGAACAAAAAAGTGTACAAAGGTGGTCTAGGCACAGTGCTTGCGCGATTCAGGCGTTCGTAGTTCTATGTAGCGCGGTAGATGTCGCTACATCACTCCCCCCCCCTCAAGACCGGAGGTCGATGATCCAGATGAGTCAGCGGTCAGTGCGTCTGAAGAGCTTGCCAGTGCCAGGAGTGCGAGTTCCAGTGAGTCGGAACGGATGCCGCGTAGTCCGCAGTGAGTCGGGACTGTGAGCGGTAAGTGCGATGAGTCCCCAGTGAGTCGGGGCGATGCTGCGTAGACCTCAGTGAGTCGAGGTAGTGCAGTGGAGCGTAGCGAAGCGTAGTGGCTGGCTGCTGCGTCGACCAGGAGAGACTGCCTCTGCTTGTTGACCGGCCGAAGTACAGTGTGCTGTGCCAAGTCGCTGATGTCGGCTGAGGGTTCTGACCAGGCTGCATGTCTACTGCAGGCATGTGGTCAGGCTGCCCGTTGAAGCCGGAAGAGTGCTGGCTGGCTGTGTGACTCGCTGCTCGATGCTGTTGAAGGCTGCTGTGAGGTGAAGGACGAAGGTGCTGGTCTCCGGAAGGCTGCGCTGATGTTCTGCTCGGGGTCACCAGTGTGGAGATACAGGGATCACGTCGGGGTCACCAGTGTGGAGAGGCGAGGTGTATTGCCCCTCCAAAGAAAAGGGATGGTCCTCCAACCAGGCGGGTGTTGTGCCTGGCGGGCCACGGCCCGACGGTTGATGTCGGGCGGTTGTATATATGCAACTTTTCGTTGCGTATGTTGCTTGCGCGATTCAGGCGTTCGTAGTTCTATGTAGCGCGGTAGATGTCGCTACAAATCTATGTATTTAATTTATATAATTAAAGCTAAAAAATATTGTTGATCAAATTGATAACAGGATAACTAATGAAGATAAGTAGTAACTTAGCAAATTTTAATCGGCAACCAGAACAATTTCTTTTATCATTTTCTAAACAGTGAACATTTTGATAATAAAAAAGGTAAATTTAATTAACTAGACCATCTAGCGTTCAAACTCTTGATTGCAAAAAAAGCTTCTGAATAAAGATCCTACGTACGACATAAATTACCAACACAAAGTATATTATAAGATAATATAAGCAATAGCAGATAATTATAAGCTTGAAAAATCTCCTAATCCGGGTACGCTGACTAAATTTTAACAAAAAATGAAATTTATACAATTCCACTACGCGAGAACCGTTTCGGTGATATGACAAGTCCCTATCTCAAGCTTCTGCGCAATTGGATAAGTTTAGACTGTTGGTCCTGTACTTGGACATTCGTAAAGAGATCTCAGAACTTCGATATAACGATAGTCCACTAACTTGACATCACTGTAAGGATTCCAGAACTCATAGTCCAAACACGCTAGGCACAGTGCTGATTATACTCGTCGGACTTCTGTATGTGTAGATGTGGTCTATGGTGCCGTACCCTGAGCGAAACCCGATCTGTTCGGGAGGCTGAAACTCGTCAAGTCTCCTAGCGATACGATTCCTGGTGACTTTACAGAACAACTTACATACGTGGCTTTAAAGAGAAATGGGTCTGTAATTTTTAAGAATAGCTTTATCTCCCGTCTTAAAAAACAGCACCACCACTCTCATGCCACGCCTTTGGAGTTCTCTTGCAGTGAATGGTGGAATTAAAGATTTTTTGCAGCTTCAGAGAAATCCCGAAAGAGATCACTGTCGTAACCGTGATAATTTCAGTGGCCCTAAATTCTTGCGTGCCCTAGCTAGGGCCCCGGCATAGCTTAAGACGGCTCTGAGTCAGAACCTCATTAATCCTGATAACCAGTCTATCTTTATGACATCGGTATTACCCAGAAGGTGGGTTGCAGTGGTCTGATGGCGATCGCTTCGTGTAAAATACTGATATTCAGCCGCATCTGGTAAGGCTGGAAGCCGACCTTTACGACTTCGACGTTGCTGCATAAATATTACCAAATAATCTAACAAGATACCTTCTCCATTCCAGCTACGTGAAGATGTACTTGCTGTACAACGGCCAGCGCATCGCGAAGAAGAAGACGCACGTGAAGAAGCGCACCCTCAACCCGGTGTTCAACGAGTCGTTCGTGTTCGAGGTGCCGGCCGCGCCCAACGCCACCCTGGACCACGTGTCGCTGGAACTGCTCGTGCTCGACTGGGACAGGGTTACCAAGAATGAGGTCAGTTGTTTATTATTTGCATGACATTGGACAGAGGAAAACGTTCATAAACATAACATCATGCCTGTATTTCCCGAAGGGTTCGACATGAGTGTGCTGTATACTCACAGTTCGCCGGTATGTTTAGGTGCCATGTTTGGGCGAACCTATTGTCAATTAACCGGGTACAAATCCAAACCCTGAACTGTACCTAGAATTAAATAGAAAAGTCCATTTATAACTTACCAGTTAGGCCCGGTACATTATATTTTGACGATAATATATCATCTCAGTACAGCCCTTGCCGTACAGTGATGATACATATACAGGGTGGAAGGGACATCGACGCGCAACGGCTTACCATGACTTCAGTACATGATTCAGGACACCCCTGCGTTGGAATTTTTCGTCGGCTTTTTTCTTAAATTATACAACTCGCAAGTGAACTCTAAGGAAACAGCTGACCAGAAGATCTTTCGAGTTTAATTTACAATGCTGTTTTTAGTGAAAAAAGTGAATTCATGAGTTTTTAATTAAAACATTTATTGGGTTAGATAGAAATATGATTTTATACAGTTTAAAGTTGAAAAAACTGCAAAAAAAAATATAAAATTTAAGAAAAAGCCGACGAAAAATTCCAACTCAGGGGGGTCCAGAATCATGTACTGAAGTCATGGTAAGCCGTTGCGCGTCGATGTCCCTTCCACCCTGTATAGTCACATAAAAATCCCTTGGCAAGGGGAATCCCTTGCTGTGCCATCCCCCACGTCGACGCTGGTTCTTACCTAGGAGTGGACCTACAAATATTCATCGAAAGCCCTCAATATAAATATGATTGTTCATACAGGTGATCGGTCGGCTGGAGCTGGGCGCGGTGGGTGCGGGCAGCGCGCGGCACCACTGGCGCGAGGTGCAGGCGGCGCCGCGCCGACAGATCGCCGACTGGCACAAGCTCAAGGAGTGAACCGCCGCTACAAGACACACCAAGCCACGCCTGATTCCAAGTTAATACTGCACTCAACTACTGACCTTGTACACCAGCTATAAGACGACGGTTCCGCTTCAGTTCAATAGAAAAATCTCCTCATAATCTTAAAGAAGGAAGCTGAATCCTTGGTTTGGTTCAGATTCTGACGGATACATTTGAGAGATAACATCGGCATGATCTATAAATATCCGGACGCAGGAATATCCGAATATCCTAGGTACATCCCAGTGGACTGGCAGCTGAACTGTACCTGAGGAGTATATAGGAGGACACAAAAATAACTTAAAACATCAGGAAACTAGTGCAGTATCAACAAGGATTAAACGTCATTCCCAATCACCCTATTTTTTTTTATATATGTATACTATATAGGTGAATGACTTTCTCTGTTCAGCAGATTTAGGTTGAAACATAAAATAATTTTAACGAAAAACTACAACAAAAGAGTTTAGAGAATTTTAATTATCGTTGTTTACGTGTGAGAGAAACATCGAACTACGTAGAATGAATCTTTCTAACAACGAATCAACATTATCGCTTTCAAATTTAAACACTGACGAATAGGTTCCTACGCAATTTGCTGAACATAAAAGTATTCATGGTATCAGTCTTTTATCCTAAGCTCACTAGAATTTCATCTAATTTGATGTAGTGATAATTTTTACCTTATTTTAGAGACTGCATCATAAATAAAAAGATTTTGTCTACTTCAATTATTCTGCCTACACTCAAATATTTCATAAAGAACAGCCAATAAGTACGGTTTGGCGTACAGGTGCATTATTATCTGCCGAAACCACTTTATCAGTTCTCATTGGCGACAAGCGTTGCGGCCTGCGATTCATTCTTATAAACCAACTAGAACCAGACACTCGCTTGAGGATAGTTGAAAGGAGGCAAGACGCGCATGGCATTAGTGCCATAATATCGGTTGATAATAAGGCACCAATGACGGAAGGATCTTAATTTTTCACTTATTATTATTGCACGGAATATGGTAAAGTAGGATGGCAAAGCCAAAGTCCAGCGGAGATTACGAAGTGTTTGTTTTAGCGTTAATTTGTAAACTAAAAACGATATTGTATATTAGATAGACAAATTATTTGGAATTTACTCGTTTGGAATGTTTTGTAGTCCTTGAAAGCGCACAGCGTCCCTAGTGTACCCCACTTTGGTTGTCTTATAACATCCATGATAGAATCACGATGGAATCTCGTGTTTATTTAAAATGTAGATTGACTTAATGTTTTGAAACGGGAGCGAAGTAGTCGAGAAGGAGAGAATTTGAATAATAAGCGGGAAAGGAAGTAGGTATAATCGAGTACAAAGTCCATTTCAAGTAAATAAAAATGTAAAAGTTCCTTTAAATTTTTGTCGTGTGCGCAAGAAATCGGATCTAGAGTTCTCTCAAAACAGTAGCAATAAATACCGATTAAAACAATCTCTCCCGTTTCAATATCTTCTTCCTCTACATATGTAACTATAAGTACCTACACTTGATGTAATGGAATTCATTCATTGTGTATGTAATTTCTAATAAAGTAGACCTGCGACTCATTATAAATATAGATTTCTTTGCTACCTCTCTTTGCTAACTCTCGTCAAATTCAGATATTTTTTCTAAAGATCAATGACCTACGTGAAAAATAAGTCAGCATTTTACCTACTTGCATGTTTCAGACACGTTTAATACGGATAACGGAATCTGTCGCAAAGTTCAACAGTTTGACAAAATTAACACTAAATGAAAAAGCTATGGAGGCTATAGGACATTCTGTATTGCGAAATAGATATTTAAAATACTTACATGAATTTGTATTAATTGTAGAATCGAATCTCAAACTATTTATGTTTGGGATTCGCTGACGGTGAAGAGGAGCATGGAAAATACAATTTCTACTAACAAGTTTTAAGAAAAATTTTAAAGGAAACCGCCAACTTCTGCTGTTTTAAACAAGACTATAATCGGTTTAAAGATCTTTATTTCTCAATAAGACAATTGTCACTTATATGAGAACAATAACTATAAAAAACAATTTTATCAATAATAACTTCGATACCTAAATCTACCAGCCATCCATTAAAACGATTGATTAAATCTAGAGTAAATCCAAATACACAATTAAGTTGAACATCAAAATGTCGAAGTTCTAATATTCATTCATATTACAAAGACAGAGTCAGAATTTAATCTTGTCTTGCTTGAAGCAGCAATCAAACTATCGATTCCTATGTATGCGCAGGATTGGACAAACGTAATACTCATCAGACAACTAGTACATAACATGTATAGTTTATAGGTTAGAAAAATAAATCTATTTTATACCTAACATTACTTTAATAGTTGTCTAGGTATGATATGTGTAAGGACGAAGCTTCGAGCTTTTTGTCACGTAATGTACTCTCATAGTGTCGCCGCGTCACCATAGATGACGCTTTCACTAATGATATCATTTCATTGAAACGTATTTTTGAAATTGTCGGATATTGTAGGGAGTATATTATTTATTCATTGGTAACGTACTTATAATATCTCAAAAATTGTAGAGACAATATACGAATTACGAATATCTTAAGTATAATTTCCATAATTATTATGTACAGTCACTTTTATGTATGCCGATATTGGAATCAACGCTGAATTAGTTTATAACTTCGTCGTTGTAGTGGAAATTGTGGAATTTATCGTATCTAGCCGTATGTTATTATAAATGTCACTATCCTTTGGTTGATATGTGCTAACTCCATTCTTCAACATTCCAATATATACTTAAGTAAAATTGTAAATATAGTCATCGCTTTGACCATCAGTAAATCCCTTTTCATTCTAATTGTTAACGTAAGAAATTATAATTAGATGTAAGTACTTTACTGTCACTAAATGTTTCCGTGATCTCATGTGTTTTAATTTGAATAATTTTGATAATCGTTCATGTGTAGTATCTAGTTAACTCACACGCAACTGGTTCTTATCGCTAAAGATTAAAGATCTGTTTAACTACTGGGATATGCTATAAGTCATTCGATTCATTAACGAAGAAAGTATAATTTTTGTATGAATTTGTGCGAGTAATAAAACAAATCTTTAATCTAAAATTAAATATAATGATGGTTATTTGACCAAGACATTATACGTTATCGATTTCAGAAAATATGAAAATGACGGGAGAATTAAGTTTAACGACATCAAAGAGATTAAAAATGGTACCAATATAAACAACTATGATCCCGATTTGTTTTCTGTCTTTGTCAGGCTGACATAATATGACAGAGAGAGCGATTTGTTACGAACTGGAAAAAGTACCTAACTAATAGATAATAGATTACGATATTGTTAGTGATGTGCCGTCTATCGCTAGTAATATTTCTAGTCTTGACACATTATACTCAGAAGACAGTGTCTGCTCCATAATTAGCAGATTCAACTGAATTGTAGATCCACGCAATAGAAAGAGCACTCACTGGAGCCTTCTTCTAGCTATCATAAATGTAAAGCCAATAGACTGGTTCATTGTGTCAAACACATAACGCCATGTTACAGGTAAAAAGAAAAAAAAAACCGTGATTGCTAACTATAACTGTGTTACTGTGTAGTACGGAAAGCCAATCAGTCAAGTCAGCCTTATAATTGTACCTATGGCTCGATAGTGTTGCCATGTCGATTTACCTACGCACGACACTCACACATTTTTAATAATGTCTTGGTCAAATCGACTGCAAATAAGATGTACCAGCACTAGTAGTGTATAGGCCACGTCATCCACATCACAAATATCAGATTTGTATACTAAGGGAATTTTAGTGAATAAAATTTATTGACTGGTGCTTTCACAATAATTGTTCGTTTTATTTCTTTTGTCCTGATTAATCCTTCTTCTACATGACGTCTAGTGTACTAAAGAGGTGCATCTAATCTACAGTTCTCCGGTATTTTTAGTACCCATGTTTTAAGGGTCATCCTCGTGGCTGGTGATTAAGTAATAACTATGCTGATCAACCGATCTGCAAAATTAAGCTGGGCTAGTAGCGGCCTATCTGTGGATAGGTGACCATTCTTAACATACCGAGACCCGTCCGTGCCTCGGAGAGCACGTAAAGCCGTCGTCGGTCCTGGTTGTCATATTAACACGTATGGCAAGCGTTAGTGGTAGTTAGAAGCCTAAAAAGCCTGACAAGACTATCCTCAGGATATCGTATAGGTACTCAGAAATTGGGTTGCGATGGCAGTCGCTTCCTCCAAAATACTGATATTCAGCCGCATCTGGTTAGAATAAAAGCCGACCCTATTACAGTTGTTAAAAGGCTCGGAGGATGTTATAGGGGCCATCCTGCTATTATTATCGAAAGCAATAATGAGGCAGTCAAATCGAACTTCGTTAAATTTTCATTTATTTACTGGCATGTATGTAAAATAATATTTTCAATACCTGAAAGAACTTAGTTTCATGGATTGACCTAATTACATACAAACATACCGTCAGGGCTGTATTCCCCGAAGCGGTAGGCAGAGGTGTAGTAATGTAATACACCCACATTTCACCGGTATGTCCAGGTTCCATGTAGGCAATAGGGGGCGCGCATATTGCCATTAACCGGGCACAAATCCAAACTCCAAGCTGCTACACCTACAGAATGATATAGAAAAACCCAACAACACAGTTCAACCTGGAAATTGAACGCAGGGCGCAATTGCGCATACGACAGTTAACGAGGCAGTTTGAGAATTTTAATAAAATATAGTTTAAAATAATTAACTAAGAATCTTCGCAATATCTACGTACCTACTGAATTAACCTATCAAATGGTAATCTAATATTAGAAGAATCTCACTCTGAACATCAAGCTAAAGAACCCAAAGATTAAACCTACTAACTTCTGCGTGTGAAAGAGACAACCGTGACGTGTTCCGCGTTCAGAGTTCCGCGCTCTCTGTCGTTCATGCATTATCTAAAAACTTTCCACGATAAAGTAGTTCGGTTCGACCGCGGCGGGCAATAGGACCGCACGTTGTGCGCGTTCTAACGCTCTTCTTCCATTAATCATGGCCATGTCAGAAACAGAAAAATTAATTGAGTTGGTTAAAGAAAGACGTTATTTGTATGATACGAATTACCCTGATTGCAAACATCGTTCAAGGAGACTAGAAGGATGGCAAGAAATCGCTCAAGAAATGGGTGGTAAACATAGAGGTGAGACAACATTTTTTAAGACAGCGACATCTATGTATATGCTGTGTACTATAGCGCTATGACGTGTTCTTTTAATATTTAATACGAATTATGTAAGAACGATAAAGATGAGCCAATAACGTACGATTTATTTACATATCCCCTTTTCATTAATGGTTTACAGTATTTGACATCAAAGATCAAAATATATTTGCAGTACTTCGTGGTACAACGTTCTGTATATAGATGTCGGTATAATTCGGTCCCCTTTTAATTCCAATTTAACGTGCAGTACCTTGGAGGACATAGAACCTTTTTTTCATTTGGGATTCGACTATGAGAGTGAAACTGGGGGCTACAGCCAAGTACATATAAAGAACAACTGTTCTAGTTACCAGTTCAGGATATGCGTTGTCTTTCAGTCAGTCAGTTTCCCAACTATGTTGGGGTCGCTTCTAGTCTAACCAGATGCGGCTGAATATCAGTATTTTACACGAAGCGACTGCCAT
Organism: Acronicta alni; assembly: GCA_964056405.1. NCBI lineage: Eukaryota > Metazoa > Arthropoda > Insecta > Lepidoptera > Noctuidae > Acronicta > Acronicta alni. Next base: position 11,212,158 of record OZ043928.1, read on the forward strand.
CAGACCTCCGCCACCCAATTTCTAGGCAATAACGATATCCTGAAGATAGACTGGTTGTCAGGCTTTTTGGGGTCAGTGGATACGAAACGGGGCACTATGACAAAGACTAAAAAAATTCACCAAAATCCATCGCCTAATCAAGCCTTCGGGACCCGGTGGGATGTGGGAGTAGTAGGGTGGGGGAACACCATGGCACACCTAAAGGGCATTGACCTTGTCCTCATGGTCATTGACATTGAGGTCAAGGTCAAATTTCCGAAGCTCTAAATCCGCTATTCTCCTGAGGTTACTAACCTTGACCTCAAGGTCTGGTGTCCTTGAGGTCAAGGTCAAATGACATTACAGTCAAGAACAATTGACTTTGAGGTCAAGGGGTCAAGTGATTTCGGAGGTAATAATTATTGACTGAGCCCCGCTTGGCGGGGCTCCTACTTTTGGGTGGTTTAAAAAAAATAACCACGAAGGGGATGGCGGGGTCTTCTAGAACCCGCCATTTCCTCCTAACCTAACCTATCCGAGTCGGGATGCCCGAAGTTCCGAGCTCGCTACGCTCGCTCTTGTATCCTAAATTTGAGACACCAATCCCTTCGACATCGTTTTTACGACAAACTGTTGGTCGGAGACAAAAATTACCCTGATGCTTTTCGCCTTACTTTTAGGTGTTCTATACGATAGAATCGAGAAAATAAACAATTTATGAAAAAAAAAATTTTGTCTTTTTTCCTGTGCCCCGTTACTTATACTCCAACCCTTTTTGGGCTACCACCAACGATAGTTATAGGTGTTAATGTTTGACCGCGGCTAGCGCAGCTTATCCTTGCAGATCGGTTGATCAGCGTAGTGATAACTTAGTCACGAGCCCTACAGCCTGTCCTATATGATACATATCACTAGAAAAATTCAATCAACTTTTCTTTACAGCAATCCTTTGGAGTAAAAAATGGAAATGTCTGAAAGACAACTACGGGAAGTTCAAGAAAACCAATGATAACAGCGATTTCGCTATGATTTACAGGAAGTACAAAAATTGGCCCTGGGCCGAACACTTAAGATTCTTAGATGAATTCTTAGTTATTAGGAGAGATTATCCTACGAAAGTAAATACCAATACCAATAATAGTGTACAGGCACAAGATCCGAAATATTGCAATGTTCTATTTATGCCAGATGCTAGCCTAACTTCCCAAGTGGAAGAACTGCACGATCCGGTTCCAGAAGGTTCAGAAAATTACGCTACAGAAAATAAAAGAATAAGATATAAAACAGAATCACCAGAAGAATTCGAGAATGCTCACATGAAAAGGAAAGAAGAAAAACCTCCATTGGACGGTGTAGATCACTTCTTCTTAAGCTACGCTCAATCTTTTAAAAAGCTGCCAAGTAGAATGCAAATTATGTTGAAATTAGAAATAGCTACTTTGTTCTCTAGATATGAATTAAAAGCAGAAGGAGTTACCAGTGAGTCAATTGAGGGCATACCTCGGATTGTGCGTCCAGTTAAATGTGAATTAGAATATACTAACACTATTGATGATTAAATATTACATGTATATCTACCTAATAAAGACAACCATTTGTAACCATATTCTTTCAGACTCCTACCTGTAGAACTATTGTTCGCAGACATTCACCAGTTTTAAGAATGTTTACAATTAAATGTGTACTAAAGTGCCCGAGTTGGACGTGTTTTTAATTGCTTAAAAGATGTTACGTTTTTGTATTAGAACTAGTTAATTAACAATTAAGCAATTCTACTGACGCGACATTTAATTTTAATAGTTTTGTATACAAGGTGTACAGCCAAAAATGTTGTCAGCTGTCATGTCAGGGAACCAGATTATTTAACAGAAAGGCCTACGTACCTACATTACCTAATAATTGTCTACTTTAATAGTTCTTCTATTTTTCATTCATGTTGTTGTTTTCCTTTTTTTGGGGTATGTTATACAGCGTTACTACGGTTCTTAAATATACTGAATGGACTCGTTATAAGGTCCCATTTAACCTCCTTTCGGCTTTACGGGTAGTTTTGTAACACCGTGTACCTATACATTATTATTTTTAACTTAGTAGGGGTACTTAAAAATTTTAAGTTACTACAGATATAGTACCTATACGTCAGTAGTCGTACTCGAGTATGGACAATTCTCTCTCTTCTCTCAAATAGTGGTCTGAAACACGACGACTGTGCGTGGAAATTCTCAATAGCACCTGTCTTGGAGTTTGGATGTGTTTTATTAATTTTTCAAATATTTGAGATTCCTTCGGTAAAATCGCACTTTTTAAAAATTAAATTCGTAGTTAAAAAAGAAATTTTAATCAAAAATATTGATGAAGGCAAGTCTGAAGTAATAGTTTCTAAAAAAAAAAGGTTTGATTTATTTGAATCACATGCATAGTCTCATTATCATCATAAACCCATAACTGCTGCGGGTTTCCTCTCAGAATGAGAGGGATTAGGCTATAGTCCACCACGCTGGCCTACTGCGGGTTGATAGACTTCACACACCATCGAGAAAAATCCCGTAAGGCATGCAGTTTTCCTCACGATGTTTTCCTTCACCGTTTATGTGAGTGATAATTAATTATAAATACGCACATGAATTCGAAAAGTCAGATGTGAGTGCCTTGGATTCGAACTCGAGACCTTTGACTTGGTAGTGCAATGTTCATATCACTAGGCTATCACTTGACAGTCTACACAATCTAAATATTGAAAACGACATAAGTAGGTACCTACTTAGTTATAAGTTTTTCTTTTACTAAAATTTACATCTTTAAATAAGGTAGACAAAAAAGTAACTACGCCTTTAGCACGCATTCTCAAGTCATACATTTTTTGAAGAGTATTTCGATCTGCCTCAAGACGAAATATCATTACGTAAGTACTTACTACAAATGTATTGTATAATTATTATTAAAGGACTTACCCTAATAGGTACGATGACGTGTGCACTCTTACGCCAGGCAATGATTTTTACTATCCAGTTCTCTTTCCGCACGTAGGAACATAGATACTTCTTCCTACACATAAAGTACCTACATTCGCATTGGTACTTCATGATGAATTGATGACACAACACTAGCAATAACAGAAAATTAAATATGCTTCAATGCATAAGCTATATTGAACTTCAATTTATCAATAATTACAGTCACTAACAATGTTTATGAAAGCACCAATCCCACTAGGCGCCCACCATCAGACTGCCATTAGATTCGACTGTTCCAAATTTGAAATGATTTTCCAAGTTCAAAGTGGAGGTAGCTTGGGAATTCAAAGAAATCATTGAATTTGGTAGTCGTTGATTGATTTTAATTCGATTTCCGATCACTTATTGGTTTCTATTAATCAACAAAATTCAAATAATTATATTTACGTAGGTTAATGACTGTTATCATAACTTATATATATATATAACATACTTGACAGTTTATATTCCTTGCTGTAGTAGCATATTGAGCAAAATTGTGATTGTCGTTTTAGTCATCTACATTTCAATAATTACTTACGTTTTATAATTTCCATGAATTATTTTTGTATGACCCTGTTTTACTGTCTTGCCTGTTAAAATAATTTCATAGATTTAATTAACTTGAAAGTAAAACAAAGCCATAGGAACGAATGTACCTATCTAAGAAATTTTATTTGTGTACATACATTTGTTTATACGTCTCGCTCGACTGAATAAATAAAAGGAGTTTGTAACGATTGTGAAATAAGAAGTCAGAATCTTATCAATTGTATATTTGATATCAAATCTTTAAATCTTATTACGTAATTAACACAGCTTAACCAAAAAAATATTATACTTATTCAAGTTTTCGGCTCCACCCATCCCAAACGCTGACTACATTTTTGAGAAATAAGGTGAGAGAGAGCTACGATCAGTAAAATGTCATGTACGTGCCTTATTGTGCTCAGTACTTTAGAATTATAAGCATTTGCTGACATTGAAATTGGCGTTGATTTTAGATTAAAGATTCTCTCATAAGGAAGGATACGACTAAAAAGGAGACACAGTAACGATGTGCAATTTTAATGTGGTTAATTGAATCAAATATGAAATTGAGTTATAACTAAATAACAATAAATAAATAACGATCAAGAAAAGCAGACATTTATTTTTTTTACATAAAAGAGGGATTTCTAAATGTCATGTCATATCAGTAAAAATGTTAAGATGATGGAAAGAAGGGTTGAATGAAGGAAAAATAAAGCGCAAATATAAGTATAATATTGATCATACACCAACATAATAACAAAAGTTGTCGATATTGCTACGAAGTACGAGGCTTAGCAAGCTTAAGTGGCAGTAAGCGGGGCTTGCAGATCTGATGGCCTCTGACGCAAAAATGTACTCGAATGGAGACCGCGCATCTGAAAATGCGTTTTCCGATGCGCGGAACATAGGACGGCCTCCAATCAGAAAGATAGACAACCTGGTAAATGTCACTGGGAATCGTTGGATACATGCAGCACTTATTTTTGTTTAAATCAATGATTTCCATTGCTGAGGTGACGATGATGATGATGAAGATGATATAGATTTAGTTATAGTCGAAAATAAATATTTATTGACTTCTCTTCAACTATTGATATTTTGTCCAATTTCAATGCCGCATAAATGTGTCATTAAACCCTTCAGTCATATTTGCATAATATACTTGATGAAAAATAACGTTGCAATGTGATGTCTACAGATAATAAAAAGTTTTTATTACAAAAAAAAACATGCAGACTGCGTTGTTTCATTTTAAAGCCCGATTAAATCATGGAACATAAGATTTCATCAATTTTTAAATATAGTTAATCCATCGTTCACCTATTTTACACGGATCATTGAGTCTTATCAGCTTATATAAGCTGATAAGACTCAATGAATGAATTTTTCGTCGGCTTTTTCTTAAATTTTTCAAAACAACTCGCAAGTGAACTCTAAGGAAACAGGTGACCAAAAGATCTTTCTAGTTAATTTACAACGCTGTTTTTAGTGAAAAAAGTGAATTAATGACTTTTTAATTAACATTCATATTGGGTTAGATAGAAATTATGATTTTATACAGTTAAGTTGAAAAAACTGCAAAAAAACGTAAAATTTAAGAAAAAGCCGACGAATAATTCCAACGCAGAGGGGTCCAGAATCATGTACTGAAGTCATGGTAAGCCGTTGCGCGTCGATGTCCCTTCCACCCTGTATTGTTTAAAAACAGGGCTTAAATTAGGTACATTGAAACATTTAAAAGTTGAGAAACTAACTCCTAACAAATACACTAACATATAAATTACACCAGTTTTTTGTAAAAACAACTAACTTTAAACATTCATTTCACATCAATCCAGTAACACCTCGTAGAGAGTCGTTTAGGAATCAACATTTATTATATTACACATCGATATTGTCTTTTTTAATACAATCCCTACTTGGACGTCTCTTTGATTTCATCTAGCTATGACATTTGGAGCTTTCCATTTAGAGATGCACATAGATAACATTGAACAACGACATTTTAATCAAGAACTTTCTTACAATAACTCAGTATTAAGCGTATAGACTAGACATATTATATAACCATTTTTAAATGATAACTAACATTTAGAAATACTTACGATGCTCTGTGATTAATTTATGGTATTATTTATATTTTTAAATTTGTATGCCTCGCTTTGAGTCTTAAGCCTTAGCACTGTGCCTCGTGCGAGTTCCGCACGAGAAACAATATCGAGCCGTTTTTTATATTAAATATTAAACGTATGTGAATTCTCTAACTGGAAAACACCATAACACCAACACAAATTATACAAAACACTAAACAGTGACACGATTAGGCAAGAGAGTTAGAGATGTGCGTTCTATAGTGAGATTATCGCACTACACTACAAATAGTTATACAAAACAATACAGTTACAAACTATGACTATCCGAGTAAGTTATTGCTAGTAAAACAATTAAGATATGAATTCTAGTTCAGATATGTTTGAACTGTGTAGATATTAAAGTTTTTGGTCCAAAGTATTTTATACAATTTTGAAAGACGCCGATTTGATAATGATAAGTATGTGTTCATTTGTTTTTAGTCGAAATGTGCAGTAAGTTTGCTGGACATTTAATATACTGCCATAATACATTATTAAATAAACCATTACATTATTGAAAGATCGTAAACGATCAAGAATACATTAGAAGTATACAACTAGCGATATATATTTATACAATACAGTTATGCTGATACATTATTCATTGACAATATGAAATATAACGTAAACGGTACAATATCATACATTCGGTATTCGGTATTATAAATATTAATGCTTTAATAAGACCTAGAGTCGATATTCTGAATAGTATAAAGTTGAATCATAAAGTCTTTCTGAGACTCACAGATTTTTATTAAGTAATGCAATAGGGCCTTAGTATGATAAATCGTAGACATGTAGGCTTTAAATATGTTTGTATAAGTCTATTTTTTCGTTTCCTTCATTGCGTAAGAGTGGATTGTTTTAAGAATTTATAATGCCCGTCCCGGAAATATCTAAGTGGTTTCTTCGGACGAGGCATAATTAATTATTATAATAACTCCGTATGAACAGTGACTAATATTTAAAAAAAATATCTATCTGAATATTAATATGCTTAAAACCAAATAATTTAGATTAAAAGAACGACTTACCTAACTGGTAACTGTTCTCTAAACATTTATTGCGAAGTAAAACTAAAACATATCTAATTATAAAATATATTTACGAAATGAATTTATTCGAGTATACCTTAAAATTGTATATTTTATAAAAACTATTAAATGCATTCTAAAATAATAATGCTGTGCAATCATCTTAAAAGGCATAAAACAGGGCAAGATAAAATGGTTCGACATAGTCAATATGAATTGTAGTAATATTCCTCAAACCAATCGATAAAATTGGCAGTTTCACGGCAGGCAAGTTTGTAGTGGAAAGAAAGTTTACGAATTGCAGTCCAATAGTTTATGGAATTACAATATCTAAATTCAAAGATACTATTGACGTTGACGCCAAGGAAAATAGCTTCAATTTATTGATATTATTCAAGCGGCAATTACGATAAATCGTATTACAGGGTCAGAGTAAGTGACTTAGTAAGTTATAAGTCATCCGATCCTATGACGTCGTCAATGTAGGTTAAAACCGTATACCTATTTGAATGTGGTTATTATTATTCGCTGGTTTCACTACGCCAAACGTTCTTTATTTTATAGTCTGACTGATACTTAATGAATATTAGTTTAGTTATTGACATTATTGTGTATAAGTGAGTATCAAAAACAATGTTATTGGTTTGATGATAGTCCATAGGGAAATCCAAACATAATTCCAGAAAAATACTTTAAGTTATACACATATAACGGTCTAATACACATATTATTAATAATTTAATGCCAATACATACATAATCTAACATAAACTCACTGAGTATTCACAAAAGTCTTGTCAATTTCCACTAACGCCAGATACTTGGAATCACTTACTTGAGAGAGCTTTCCAATGATGTCATTATGAAACGTGCAATTAGTAAACGAATGCTTTAGCGACAATCCTCTAAATCGCAGTGCCGGTTTTAACTGATACAATTTTCTTCATATAAGTAGTATCAATAAGCATTTTGTGCAAAGTTTAATTGAATTTCAAATTATGCATTTTTGTGAATTATTGGCATCTTAGTTTAGCTAAAGCGCTAACGCCAACTTGTAGGATTTTATTAAGTACCTATTATTCTTGAAAAATTGTTTTCTATATTTTAGAAGTCATCCTCAAAACCGGCACTACAATGGAACCATTGTGCAAATTGTATTTACATACAATCTAACTAGAAAATATGCATTGGTAGTAATAAAAAATCAAATCTCCATTTGTGGAGATAACGATATTGTAAGTGTTCCCATAGTCGGAGTTTGAGGGACTCGTCCGGAGTTCCATCGACTTGAAATCTCCTGAGAGGAAAATCGTCCAAGTACCTTGGTACGCCTAGCTTTGGTTAAGGACGGCACAGGATGTGTAGAGGTGTGTGATTATAGTAGGCCCCGGTCCAGTTCTTTGCGCAGCATCCTGGTCAGTTTGAGCACATCCTCGTCGACCTGGCCTGCGAATAATGAGTCGAGGAGCTCACCTCTGGACGCGATCGCAAAAACACCAGCAAGCCTAGACACTGACTTGTCCGTGAGGTGCCTCTCCACTACAGATCTGGAAATTACATTAGTAATTGTAGAAATGCTTTTGAAAGGTTGTTATTTAAAAATGTACAATTACGTAATTGTAAACATTCACAAGAGAGCTAGATTACATTTTTGATTTTAAAATTAGTCATAAAAAAAGATTAAAGGAGTATTTTACTCTATAACCCAGTATGTTCTGACGTTCAACTATTTAGCTTCATTTGGAACTTACTTGAGTGACTGGTGAGATTCGCGCAGCGCATCCTGCAAGAATCCGCGGTCGTATGAGAAGTCCACCTCACAGAAAGACACCACAGCCATCAGCACGGTCTGTAAGATTAGACAGTTGTATGTGAATAACAGTAGATATAATGGATATATGTATAATGGAGCAACTAAACTTAAATTTTGTTTAACTTATTACCATACCATGTAATAATCAATAGCAAATTTGAATAAGATGACTTCCAATGTTAAGTAAATATGTTGTTATTTTGATGATCACTTGTCTAATGAATTATGTTGTTTAAATGTTGAACGAAAACCGAATCCAAGAAATCCAACAAAATAATTTATATAGCTACAACAGTAGCTATATAAATTATTTTGTTAGGGTCGTTTAAAAGTACGCCAGATCCGAAGTAACATGTGCCTTGCTGAGTTAATCAGGTGCTTCGTTATTACTACTAGTACTATAGACACTTACATGGAACTTGGAGCGAAAGGCTGCCAGTGCTCGCTCGTCGGCGGCGGACAGTTGACCGTGTCGGCGAAGCACGCCCAACTTCACCGCCGACTTTATCACATGCTTCACAAGTTTCTCCGCCTCGCGCTTCTCCAGACGCTCCCGAAGTACCGTTAGGAACTGGAAACGAAAGGAAGTAGTAAAACTTTATTCAAAACAGTTTATAATATATCAACACTTCATGAGGTCCTTTTATGAGGTTAATAGTGTCGCCGACATCACCATCTCATACTCACAGGCATAAATTAATTTTACGTGGGTAATTTTAAACAAAATTAGATAATAGCTATTTAAATTGATAAACTCAATATACAGAATTCTCTTACACATAAGCCTGAGCTATTGCTATTGAAACTTCTACATTGTAAGAACTCATAGGTAAGTTACCTGATCCAGCAGTTTAGCGGCGTGTTCGTCGAGCACTAGTGCGCGGGCGCTGGCTGTGCCGCCGACGCGCGATAGAAACTTCTTCTGGGCGCGTAAAGAGATGTCGCGGGCGCACCACGCGCCACCTTCCATTGCTGTTGACAAGAAAAAAATCACGTTAATTTGAATCAGATTTATATTCCTTGAATAGCCCTGAAGTCCAGCTCGCCATACTTGAGAAAGCGATAAGAATACTTGATGTTCGATAATAGGTAGTTTTGATAAATGTAGAAACTGAATTCCGAGGTCGACTGATGAATATCTCGAGCTACCAGTGCAGCAGTGCTCTACATAAGAACAGATTTTAACACAGTCACAATATAAACACATCACTAAAACGCTAATCGTTTGCGATGTCCGCTCTAGTCTCTAAAAAATTCTCGTCTAACAAATTTAAATACAAGCCGACGCATACTTACTTCATGGAATACATAGAAACTGATACTTTACTTCAGTTTGAAAAGTCTGTTCGAGACGCAGTAAGAGAAAATTCAAAAAGCACAATTTGTAACAAGGCCAAGATAAAAGAAAAGCATTTAATGTAAACGATTTAGAGATAAGCAATACCGCGACATTACTGGAGCATTCCGTCGTTCCGTGCTCATGAGAATTTTCTTTTTTGCAATTTCACCGTTGAATAGATATGGCTCGTGATTATTCGTTATTAATTATGATACTTTAAATAAACTCAGACCATAGTCACACATAAAAATAGTATAAACAGACTACTTAGGACTTTAAAATCAGGCGAGAATAAAATACTTACAAAACCAAGAATGAAATTTCGGAACTCAACCAAACAAAACAAAAGTATCGTCAAAGAGCCGTATAGCTGCTGAAATTGTTACATTGCACGAAAAATCGATTAAACAAAAACAACATCAAAACATTAATCTAAATCGTATCGTATCGTCGTAATGAGGATCGATAATGGAATATTAAAATCAAAAATACAGTAACTTTAAAAACATGAAGATGTTTGGTTCTCCTATGTTTTCACAGCCATCCAAATCTCGTTGACGAATGGCACATTTTTTTCAAAATTTAAAATGTTCCATGCGTGTTGATCTATGGATTGAACACTACTTTGTGTTTATTTGTATAATAATGCAACTGTCCACATCTGTCGCCTGTAAACAACGGCCGGAGAGGAATCTCATTTCAACTCTGTATGCACAATGAGCAATTGAATCTCTGTTAACTAGGACAATGTATTCAGGACAAATAGTTTTCGTTGCAGCAAAATGAAACAATGAAAGACATCTATGTCTGTCATCTGTATCATGTCATATGATAGCGAATTGATGATAGGGTTAAATGAATTGGACTAATTAATGATATGAAAAAAAAAACCTAAGATTCTATAATTTCAATACTTGTTACATCCAACTAGTGATAGGTAACTCATCTAGTTTATATGAGGATGGGGAGTACCTTATTTTAACTCGCGAGGTACTCACGAGGGGTGAGGAATTGCTACACGATCTGATGGCGTATTCGACTCAAAAAAACGAAGCGAGGGAGCAAACTACGCTGAGCGCGGGATTATTGACATCTCACACATTCGCTCAATATTTTAGAGCGCCTAATAAGTAATCCCAGCAAGTTTTTCTCTCACTCACTCGCGTCAAGACTCGTTCCTATTGGTCATTTAAGTGAAGATGAGAACGAGTGAGATGACTCCATGTTGAATTTCGGGTAACTCTTTAAATTTTTCTGTCACGATTAACTCGTGATGAACGATTAACCCATCAATCTTCCAAATGACATAGACATAACAATATTTTGTACCCATGTGTAAAGAAACACCGTTGAGATACAACGGTATTTCTTGTATTATTTTAATAATCAAAGTACAAGGTATGGTTAAGATGTTGAAATTGAAACATGCAAATGAGAAAATATTTGTAGATCCATCATTCATTCGTATTATTAAATAACCAAACATTTATCATGCGAGCTTATCAACGTCGTATTCTAAATATAAGACCCGTTATAAATCTTTTTTGTCGTTTATTAGTTTAAATGTGTTTTAATTTAACTATGTCAAAGTTCAGGACGGACAGGATGTTTCTATCTCTTTTCATCAACGCCAAGGACGATGGTAGCCAGAGCCAGACAAATGATAGCCGGATATTGCGCTCATGTTCAAAGCTCCATACGATCCTGATTTGTAAGTTTCGCGACCGTCCTATGCAAACCGGTGTGTTCCAAATGTTTCAATTTGTCAACGGTCTGTTACATGTCTAATGAAGCGAAATTACACCTAATATGTTCGAAGGTTCTTTTGGTTGTTTCTATTATGGTTTATCACCAAAACAAACGTTTTCATTATGAACTTTTAATTCAACACAATTCGTCACTTCCGTGTGCATTCCCACTGACGGCACCAGCGGTCTCACACATTTTTAGCTAATTGGCATAATATTCTTGCTTCATACGTTAATAAAAGTAAAATAAACCTACGATCGTATTTACTACAGCTGTCACCAAGTAAATATTATCTGGAGTATAATCTTGTTAAAACATCCAAAAAGAAATTCAGGATGCAGATACTATGAATGAAAGTGAACACTTGATTGATGACAGAGATCTGAAAACTAACTTGTAAGTATTAGGTAGTAATAATTTGGAAAGTATTGAGCAGTTGTAAAACAAGAGCAGGTGCAGAGCAAAATCCTTTCTAACATTATCAACACGTACTCAAAAACAGCTGAATGTGCATACACAGTGCTTTGAAGTGTTGCCAAAACTAATATAATATCCCCGACATGGCAACACTGGCTGTCCCTGCTGGGTGCAGCCTAAATATCCAACTAGCCCATTTAAATGGTATCAGTTACAAAATTTTAGTATTATAGTTTGGATAATTTGAGCCCAATTCTTTCTTAATGGTTATGGGATTGCCGTGTATGTATTTTGTCTAATTCTTGTTATTTTATGTTATTATGTTGTTTAATTTTAAATATTTGAATAAAACGATAAACGATAATACAAAACAATGGTAAATGATTCATTTACCATTGTTTTCGATATACTTACTTACATTTTAGCATATCTATTTTGGCCGTGATAACCCATATTGCTTAACATTGTTTTTCTCTATAACATACGAGCTTTTATCAATACCAAACTTTTTATAGCTTTATCACCAAAAACACTAACAGCCCTTGAAACCTGTCGCATAGCTGTAGGTATTTTCAGTTCATTTATTGCCAAAAGTGATTCGTCTATTTTTAGGGCAAAGACCTCCCTTTTCTTCTTCCATTGTTCAGAGTTTTCTCCATCCATTTCAATTGCTTTCTCGTTATTGAGTAGGTCCATTAGTTGTTACAGCTGTTTGAGCTAGTCATCCACCAAAGCTTCGTCATTCCACACCTGTATTCTACAAAAGTTCATTGTCAAATTTCTGTACAACCAAGGACGGGCGAAGGTATCGATTTTGTTCTGAACACATTGTTTTGTGGTTATATGATAATTATCAGACATGAATCATGTACTTAAATGGGAGTCGAAATTGCTTTCAGGTGTGAGTTCGATATTTATGTCATCTTTTAGACATTAACCCAAAGTTGGCATATTTGAACTTTCGTATAGCTCAACGGTAGACAATAATATATTTATTATCCTTTCACTAGAATTATTTTCTATCCAATGGCTTAAAAATTCATGTGTTTGTTGAAATCCATACGAAGAGCAGGTATTACGTATAGTTTTGTTGTAATGTGTTAAGATGTCATCACTTTTTATCAAAATCGACTCTCAATTTCGAATAAGGACCTCCCAAAACCATTGTTCTTTCACTATTTCCTGTTTCAGCTAACTGATAAAACTAATTTCTTCGACTTATCGCCGTGTAATAGACACCTTTCAATTCTATCGGATCACAATTATCGATAAAATTCAAGGGGTGGGAAGCATCCTCCTGATTGAAATGATAGCGTTCAAGAGTTCTCCGGGAGAATTTTCAATTAACCTGAAGGTCCAGATTATATGAATGCTTTAAAGGTAGTTTTTGAGAAGCTTTTTTGTTAATTTATTAACATTTGGGTAGTGACATTATTAACATATTAGCGTAGTGGTCTTCAAAATATGTATCCTAGGGCTACCCCTAGGATACATATTTTGAAGCTACACTCGTTCTGAGTTTGAGTATGTGAGGATTTGTGTTCATTAACGCACCTACGACACAAGAGAAAATCGTAGTGTGCAGCAACTTTTTATTAAAAAAACTAAAAGGAATAAACTTCAAACTAACATACAAGCAAGATGCTTGTTGTTCTCACGTACCACAATAAAAAACCCATGAAATTTGACAGCTGTTCGTAAACCGCATGACTAGCTATTCTGCATTAAAATTCAAAATAGTCGATCAAACAATGACTAACCTTAGTAACAGTGACTAAGTACTAATTTTGACAAAAAATATACCAATTTAAAACTTATTACAACTGGATAAGGTTTAAATTTGTCAGGTTATACTACCTTAAAATGAACTTGAAATCCTTTAAGCAAACTGATGACTAAGCGTGTAATTTTCAAAGTACCTAGGTATATATGTATAAAAATGGCACGCCCACAAAGCATTTTCCGGCGGAACCAGATAAGGGAATATTACCATATAGCGTGCTTCACTAGCCTTGAAGATTGGAGGGGTGCCAAACTTTGTTGCCTATACCAGTGCGGAGTCAGTTTAGCCAGTAGTTCAAGGGTAGAATAGAGAGGATGGAACACATGCGATAGGCTTATGAGAGTTTGTACCGAAATATTCGAAAGTTTCTTGCATGTCGTGTAAGTTTTGGGACGGGAGGAGTATTACCTATCCTATTGTTATCTTATATTCAGTTAAATTGTCTGTGCAATGATTTAAAGATGATTTTAAAGCATTAAAAATCAAAATGAACAATAAAAAGAAAAATAGGCAAGATTTTCAGTTTCGAAAAAGTCTGTTATAGAATTAAACAACGCATGTAACTAAGAGTGATGAATATGAATGTGGAGGGATGGAGGGGTAGAGGGAGGCTAGAAAAAATATGGATGAATTGTGTTAAAGCGGATATGATAGAAAAGGGAGTAATGATGATGTGATGGCTGATAAAGATGAATGGAAGAAAGGGACATACTGCGCTAACCCAAAAAAAAACGAGACAAGGGCAGGAAGATGATGATGTGTTCGCTAGAATGAATAGATTACTGACTAAAGATTGTCCGTTTAAATAATGAATCAGATCACCTGATAAAAAAAATTACACCGTGCAGGGAAATACTGACACGGTCTCATTAGAGTCCCCCGAACGCTCAAGAACGATAGAGTACTCCATTGTGTCTATAATTTGTAATCTTTTGAGTATTAAGGTACTAAATTATTGTCGATCAAATTAGGAACTCCAGGGGCTAAACAAAGTTAGCCCACTGGTTTTCTACCCTGTATTATGGGCACAATGTCAAGGTATTAAGGCGGCCTCACAATGTCAATGTTCTGATGGATGTGGCGGAGGCCTTGTTACGGTCATCTTGATTACGGCACTGCTTTACGCAACCCCGTCCCAAATGGGTTTTAGATTCCGCTCAGCTGGATTGTCGTGACGAAAAATTGTGGCACTGTATAATTTTTGTCCAATTCCAACCGATATTTTAACATAATGGATGAGTTAAATTAATTTTCACTCGTGTTAGTTTAAGAAAAAAATACAATTAAAATTGACAGTGACAATACCATAAATCTGACTAATAAATCATTTTACTAAATAGTCATTGTTAAACTACTACTACGTAGTAGAGTACAACTATGTGGTAGGTAGTTTAACAATTTACTATCTAGTAAAATATTTATAGTACAGGAGTAATCCATAGACATTTTACGTGTACGAATTGTTTTTTTTATATACATATAATAGTGGTGCCCTTAAATTTTCCGGCTGTTAAAAAATACTTGTAGGTACCTATATGTATATAGTAGATATAAAAAAAAGTCGCTTCCCACTTTCTGTCCCTCGGTATGCTAAGATCTTTTAAACTACGCAACAGATTTTAATGAGTTTTTACTACCATTTAGATAATTTCTGCCGGGTGGTTTACATGCATTTTATTATTAAATTGCTTCCGTACAAAGCCGGGGCGGTCGCTAGTATATAACAATACTAGTTTCTACCCGCGACTTCGTCCACGTGGAAAATTTACATTTAACTATCGTTGTAATTTGCCTAATTAACTCAAAATCGTTATAAATTATAGCCTATAATATGTTATTCTGATGTATAAATAATAATACTGTGAAGTTTCATCAAAATGCGTTCAGTAGTCAGTATTAGTTTTAGCTTGAAAGAGTAACAAACATCCATCCCCCACCCATCCATCCTCACAAACTTGCATATTTATAATATTAGTAGGAGATGATATGAAGTAGGATAGTAGAATAGGATAGGATAAAATTGACTATATTTTATCAACGTGAAAGTGAGACGTAAAACGTAGATATTCTTTCGACCCGGTCATAAAGTCGGGTCAGATTGTAATGGTCTACGTGTTACACACCCTGGTGGACATTAACCTCATTAACAACAACCGTAATATTTAGTACAAAAGTTACAAATGTGTACAGACGTTATTCGCAATAAAGTTCCGATTTTAGCAAGATAATTTTAATTAAATAAAATTTTCATTAGACATTTGGGATAGATTTTAATTTATGAAAATTACTTCAAATTCAGTCAGTAACAGCTCGGAGTTTGTATTTATGATCGGTTAATGGCAATAGGCTCACCGATTACATGGGAAATAAACATATCGGCGTGATGATATTTTATGATTTCAAATAGCCAAACATTATAACATTATTATTCTGTAATTTCAAAAATGAAAAAGGAACTACAAGCGGAAGTACAATCAAACGTTCTTTTAAAAATTTACAAACAGAATTGTCCAGTCAAGCTGGCTTAATCAATAACACGGAACTTCTTTCTTCTTAATCTGGTGGCAACATTTAGAAATTCCTCCGGAATCAATTCATATTTAATGTGAATGATATTATGATTCATCAAAATGGCCTTTTTAGTCCTGTTGAAACTGCTGAAAAACCAGTAAGTCAAAGCAGTTCGGTGAAGAACGTTTGCAAGTAACCACATTTTAACAATAAGGTTAAAAGAGGGTCAAACGCCAAGATTGTTGATTGTCCATACTCGTCCATTAAATCGTCTCCTCACTGCCAACACAACGTTTGCTCGCGGAGCACTGGTAACCTTGCTCATAGTAAGGAACACCACATAGCTCAAAGCAGTGTTAATTCACTTCGATTTTCTGCAAGGCGGAGGTATTTCTGCAGTTGGGCAGCTCCAATTTGAGTGGAATTACCGAACCGAAACCAGTATAATGTTAACATATCCGTATCCATATCCAGATCATGTTTTCTACTATGAATAAAATTTTCCCTAAACATAATATAACGTACGTTTATTCTAATTACAGAATCCTTTAACCCCTTGCCAACTGATACAATGGCAGCTCCTTGGATCGCGTCGTATTGTGCCCGTGTAATGACACACGTATTTGAATAACAATCGCACGCATTACGTACGAATAGGCACAAACAGGAAAATACAGATACGTATAAAAGCACCCAGATCCGATCAGAGAGCGAACAAATGCAGTTTTGTATTGAATTTAAATTTTGTATATGGAAATATTTGGAAAGGTTAAAGATTACTGTTCTGTGTGTAATATTTTTAATATCTTGGTTCAATACGTATGAGATTCCGTCTCTATAATCCATCAGAATATTATCATCTTTCACGCATCCAACTTTGCTGTAGCCTCCCATTTTCTCTTCCACATTCATGCATAAAATCTTTTTGGTAACATCTCCTGACAGTGTTTGAATTGTACTAAAATAGATGCTCTTCGCACAAATTAATAACTTGATTGTCTCAGTGTTCGAGTCATCAAAACCGGAGAAGCGATTAGCTTCTCCTGCTGCAACTGATGAATATTTTAACAGTCTAAAGATAGCTCTAAGTTTTGGTGTTAGTTTATGAAATATTTTGTTTAAATTGCACTCAAGATATACATATACAAAAAATTACTTAGTAATAGAGAAAGTGCCTTGCAACACCCTTACAGGGTCTATGTATGTTTCTATCAATTATAAATATTATATTTTCTGTAAACTACACGATGCAATAAATAAATAAATAATAAAGGACAGCAATTTCTAGAACATTCATGATTTTTCCTTAAAATCTACTTGTGTTGTTACTTCTTGTAAAGTTACCTATTGTGATTGCGACCATGTGTGCCATCAGCTCCTAATAAGTTGTTTACAAGCGTGCCGGATGTTTCGCAATTGACGTTGGTACGTCGACAGTGTTATTTCTTGTTTTGTTACGTACATGACAAACGGATCAAGAGGAAAATCGGTAACAATTTGAACCAATGCAATTTACCGCTCAAATAGAATTATCAAAATTGGAATAATGGACCACACATCTTACCTTCTACGTATGTAGTTTTAAATGAATTGAAGCATGTTCCACATACTGTCCTACCATATATGTTTATTTTTTTTTATGTAGGTATAAGTTGACCGTTAAAAACGACACCTAATACCACACTGGTCTTGTATAAAGCATTTGTTCTAACTAAATTTAAAACAAGGCTATACCATACACTATTTCAAAACCACACTAAAAAACAACATACAACTAAATGTGATTTTCAGTCACAAAAATAAGGAAGCATTTTATTTTCCTGCTTAGTAGCTTTAATAGCCAGAGGTCGTGTTAAAGGCAAATAAAAAGGTTACACCATAAAACAAACATGGCGAAAATAAACAAAAAGTTGGTCAAATTTCTAAAAGGGTACTCCTTCCTTGTTGACTTTGCTGTAATTTTATTGCCCCTTAATAAAGTCATCGGGAGGTAAACGAACGTTTTAATGAAGTCCAATTATTTACTGATATTGTTATAAATAATTTCGAAGCGACTTTCAGAATAATTATAACGGCATCGAATAAAAGAAGTTTATGGGAAATAGGAAAATTATTTTTTTATATATAAAATTATTATTCACCCCTGTTAATACGTAATATATACAAACTTGACAATTGCTATGACTAATGAATATATGCTATCCCTTATCCACTTCCCGTATCCATCCACCAAGGCTATATAAGCGAAATAGAATGCTATGACTTTTAGAAGTAACTCAGAATTGTAAACGAAAAAATAATCTCCAGATCTGATCATGTTCAACTTTGAAATTCGAGCACGTAGTGTTCAACCTTGTCTAAACAAAATTGTTGAGGAGAGGAAAAATCATAACCCCGTTGTTCTTAAACGTTCATTAGTTAAGAGACAATTACCAACAGATAATTACAGATTTCCAATTTACTAAAATATATGTATTTTTTTATAACAAAATATGTAGTCAAAACGCTGTCAATATTAATATACGGGGCAACATTAAGTCCAAGTCCATTATACACATTCGACCTTTGTGGCTCGCTCGGAAATAGCTCCCTGGGGTAGTCATTAACCCTTTAACACCACTGTCTGCTCAATTGCCCTGAAAAGTTTATTTTTTTATTCGCAATTTATAACTTTCATTTTTATTTTTAGGTACGATTTTTTTGCCAAAACATTGCTTCGACATGCGAACATGAGTCGCAACTGGACATCTTTTTCACTAAGCGAGAAGTCTCAAGATTTCAATGCAGAGATAAGTTCTCTCATAAAAAGAACGAACATACTTATAATATAACGGTAACGCTTTAGGCAAAAGGGACTGAACGCCTGAACACTTTCTTACCTTCAAAAGAAAAACGATAAAATAAGGATTTATCGTTATAATTTACAACTGGGGGGAGGAAAAACTTCTTTTTACGTTACTCATTGAAGTGTTACTGTACCCTGTTGCCAAGAGAATTCTTCTGTTCTCTAAAATATTGTTCGTAGGTTTTATAAAGCCTTTTACATAGCTGTGCCAGTATACATACCTACTATAAAATACCTATAAAGGGTGTAAAATCCCCTGTCACGGGCGTGGCGAATGTTGCGATACGTGGTCGTGACATGTAGAGCATAGGAAAAGTGCGGTTTTTAGTCGGCATAATTCCGACATACCCTACATTCCCCAGGTGGCAGAAAATCCATGAGGATTCCCCGTACTTTAAAAAAGGTGTGACGTCAAGAAGCGTCAGAATGTGATCCTCAGAAACATTTTTTTATACCAATAAGATGGCAAGCAGGCATACGGCCCACCTGATGGTAGGCGGTTACCGTAGCCTATAGACGCTTGTATCACTCACGCTTTGCCGAAATGCCGACCCTGTAAAAAGAAAAAGGAATAGTTGGGCTGGCAGTATAAAGTTCAAAGTCCCTCCACTGCCTACACAATGTTTCCTAGTATATAGTATACACACTGTATATTTAAAGTATTTAAATACTACACATTATTAAGATTTACTTAATTCCGAAGCAAAACTATCACAAAACTTAAAGCGGTAACGCTTTAAGTTTCTTACTTCAAATTTTACTTAATACTATAACGTACAACAAGAAGATCCATATCTATTATATACAAGGATTGTGGCTTTAGGTGTATACAATACCAGCCGGTAACCATGGCAACTACGCCAGTGAATCGAGTGGATAGCTTTGTATCACGGTACATAGGTACCGCCGATACTATGATATTTACTGCATTCAAACTCCGAACTCGTGCTTGGAATAATGGCATGTCTACACTGCTATGAAAATGGGAATTTCAATAAGCTTCTCTTGAATTTGTATGAATCTATCCTTCATACAAATTCAAGAGAAGCTTATTGAAATTCCCAAAGCTGGGTCTACGATTTAGTGGCGTCGTAAACCTGAAACTCAAATTGATTTAGTAACTATCCTATCCTACTTAATATTATAAATGTGAAAGTTTGTGAGAATGGATGGATGGATGGATGTTTGTTACTCTTTCACGTTAAAACTACTGAACGGATTTTGATATAACTTTACAGTATTATTATTTATACATCAGAATAACATATGACGACAATAGTACCTATCATTTAAAAGGGTCGAACATTATGAGCACCGAAACCCTTAACCCTTTGGCATAAAACAATTTTGTAATCTGGCTTTTCCTCCCAGAGACCCGGAGCTCCCAGAGTCCCTGCAGACAAGACCATCATTAACAATGAACAAAGATTAATTATTACGGAAATCAATACAACAGTGTAGGGTTAGCGTTCCCGTACTAATATATCTGGATTTATGGAATCGATTTAGTTTATGTTTCCTTTTCATGCGAACCCTAGTCCTCATGGAAGATCTTCGCAATTGTTATAACTCTACAATGCATGATAAATGGTGATATTAAGGTAATTACTTTTGAACGAAATGCGACTCGAATTAAATTAGCAAAATCTACAGAAATTATAATCTTTTGGAAGTTGTCCACTCGTTATTACAACTTTAAAATCGTTTCATAAAACTTCTATTGTGGATATTCAACGTTCATATAATTAAGAATTCGAAAGCCTAATCACCCACTCGAACCTACACAAGGTACGCACTCTAATCCAAACTTGTTATCGATAAATACTCGATAGGTATCTCGATACCTATACACAAAGACATTCAAGTATACACTCGTGTCGGAACAACTCGGAACAATGGATCGTTAGGGCACAGCCCTAGGAAGCTGAGGGCTGGGTTCAACGACCAAGCTCGGAGAAGACAATTAAGAACAATGTTTTGTTAATTGGAGTAAGTGAGACTTCGAGGTTCAAGTGGTCAGCTGGTTGACAAAGAAAAATGTCAAGTGTTGTCGATGATTTGAAAAAGGAAATTGTTGAAAATAGGCAGTGCGATAAATGATACGAAGCTTTTAAAGTCAACATGCCTTCACATGATTAATTTGAGTGGTAGGGCGGGCATAGTGGGACTAATTCCACTCAAATTGGAGCTGCCCAACTGGGTAAACACCTCCGCCTTGCAGAAAATCGAAGTGAAATACATAACACTTCTTTGAGCTGTGTTGTGTTCCTAACGGTGAGCTAGGTTGCCAGTGCTCCGCGACGAAACCTTGTGTTGGCAGAGGGGGACTTTGACCCTTATGCTACCAACCCAACTATTCCTCTTTCGTTTTACAGGACCGGCAATTCGCAAATGATACCCCCGGTGTTGCAAGCGTCTATAGAATACGGTAAACGCTTACCATCAAGTGGGCCCTCTGCTTGTTTGGCACCTTATTGGTGTAAATAAAAAATGTTTCGAAGCTTTTAAACTCCATCATACTTACCTTAAAATAGATAGTACTTATATGTATCGTTTTCAAAAACTTTCCAGACGAAACTCATTAGAGTCGCTAACCTTGATATTGCTCAATACCAACATCATTAAGATAGTTTCTTAAGTGAACTTTCGCTACATAAGTTAGAAAAAAAGATCCCTACCTTCCTCTTTCTCAACAACTTCTGAAGGACAAAGTTTAAGTTTGTCGTCAACTGGAGTGAAACAAGTCATTGTTGATGTTATAACTTGAAGTATTTTACTTGTACTTTGTATTTTAATACTGATAAATAATACCTTGATAGTATGGCTTACGTTTTTGTCAATCAGATGCGGCTAAATGTCAGTATTTTACACAAAGCGACTGACATCAGACGTCCGTAACCCAATTTCTAAGTCATACCGATTATCCTGAGGATAGACTGATTGTCAGGCTTTTTGGGCTTCTGACTATCACTAACGATTGTCATAGGTGATCGTATGACAACCAGACGGTCTACTCCCTATCTCCGTCAACGAAGTTACGAGCCGTTCGAAAGTTCTCCAAAACTTCGGAGTCCGATAAAACAAGTGTCAAATTAAATTTTTCTAACGGGTAAAAACACATCGAGAGTAGGGACAACTGTCAAATTGTGTTGTCATTCATTCTTAGTTCGGGCCCCGAAAGAATCATCCATCTGTAGGTGATACGGAGTAGGAAACGCTCGTAACTAAGGTCGAAACTACGGACGTCGTGCTTAGGGAGTAGACCCCCAGGACCGACGACTTTACGTGCTCTCCGAGGCCTCCGTGTCTCGGTGTGTTAAGAATGGTAACCACAGACCAGCCAAGGCTAGCGCAGCTTGACCTTGCAGATCAGGTGATCAACGCAGTTATTACCTACTTAGCCACCAGCCCCATACCCTACACATTTTATGTTTTTATGCGATAAAATAATGTATTTATTGTAACATAACTAGTTATCGTTTCTAGGTAAGTACCGAAATAACATACCATCTCGCCTGTATTCCCTTAAGGGTTAGGCAGAGGTTTACTAATGTACACAACACAGTTCGCCGGTATGTTTCGGTTCCATGTAATAGGAGGCAACTCAAAACTCCGCTATTGGAAATTTCACAGAAAAACTCTACAACATTTTGCTCGAATTGAATCGAACCCAAGACGTCAAGCATAGCACTGGCAGATACTGATACATTATACATGTATTCCAGCGTTTTCTTTATAGATAAACCATATGAAATTAATTCAACGCTCGTTAGAGCCGTTTCAGATGTAGACTTTAACTGATAGCGTGCTTTAGAATATCTAGTCGTTTGTTCAATACCAATTAGCATTACGGTATAACTGGTTCAGAGAGATAAATCCAGTTGTATTATTTACATACATTTCTAGTTTATCTTTAACTGACCCGTTAGTCTAGTGCGGGTCTCGGGTCGAGCAAAGTGATATTGGGTTTTTATATTAAATTCTCAGTAGCAGCTCTAAGTTCGGATTTGTGTCCGGTTAATGGCAATATGTTCGCCCCCTATTCCATGTGATTATACCAGCGAATTGATTGATTTTTAACTTTAATTTAAAGATATAAGGTTCATATTCAATTGGGAATATGTGGCAGTTTTGGATAGGTTGTCCTGCTAGCGTATGTCATAAACCTCTGCTTAATAATTCGGAAAATACATGCGTGAACTATCACGTGTGTATACATACCAATGTATGTATGTATTTCTATTATAATAACAAAATATACTAGTCTTGTAGAAGGCCTATTTAGAATTCATGCTGAATCTGGGATCCTTAACAAAAAGAGTCTAGGTTTATTTACATTTTAGGGTTTCCAGCAATATTACCTACTGTTGAAATATAGGACAAGCAACAGCCAAACAATGAATAATACTCAATATGAGAAAATATTTTTTGTATGACTTTTTTTTTTTTTTTCGAAAAATGTCGATATTGGTATCGGTCCCATCTTCCCTTGAATGACACCTTTTTTATTTTCTGCCACCTGGGGACGTGGTAGGGTATGTCGAACTCGTACCGAATTAAAACCGGACTTGCTTTCCCTTGTCCTATCATATCACGGGCGTGGGATCCATGACATCCACCACGACCGTGACAGGATGTGTTCCAGCTTTCGCTTGATCCCTTTGAAACCTTGAATCATACCTAATACATTGCTACTAATCTTTCTTCACTTTCTAATCTTAGGTTATGTAGTACATTTAAAGTAGACAGTGCAAAACGAGGGGATAAAATGGCGAAAAAGCGTAAAGAACCTAGCTTCTGCCGGCGACTTCCTCCGCGTGGAAAAGTTACTTTTTTTTATCGTTGTAATTTGGTTAATTAACTCAAAAGTGTTACAAATTTTAACCTATATGTTATTCTGATGATAATACTGTAAAGTTTCATCAAAATTCGTTCAGTAGTTTTAGCGTGAAATAGTAACAAACATCCATCCATCCTCACAAACGTTCACATTTATAATATTAGTAGTATTAGTACAGACATAATTATGTGTTTGTACTAATCCTCGCGCACACACACGCTCAAACACTGGCACACACCCACGCACACGCAAACATGCACACGCGAAGGAATACGTGAACGCACACACACCTTCTATAAAAACGAAATAATAAATCAAATGACGTTAAATAACAACGCGGGTTATTTTACAAATGTTTCCTGTAATTGACAGGCAAATAAATTATTCAATTATATCGAAAATTACAAACCTTCGACACGAACATTGAAAAGGGTCAAAAGGATGAGGCTTTAATTCGACTGTAGTATGTACTCGTAGATATAAGTAATAAATGTTTTAATTATTCTATGTTCGCACATAACATTGTTGTCAATGAACCGATTTTAACGATTCTTTTTTGTTCCATCGTATAAACTCTCGAGAATACAAAGGAATATTTTGCGTGTATTAATTATACTAATTTATTTCTCGAATGTAGCTTTAATATCAGAGACCTTAGATATTAAGCATCATGAATTAATCAAAACTAGGTCATGTCAGGAACTAGACTTGACCATTCATGGCAACTCGTGTGGCAAGCTGAGATTTTCCAGTAGAACTCCATGTATAGCCACGGAAGTCAAAGTCTATCAATATTATTTTTAAAGAAAATTATATTTCGTACCATCATCAACCATATACTATCCCACTACGAGCACGGGTCTCCTCCCACAAAATTTAGATTAGGCTATAGTCTATCACGCTTGACCTAGTGCGGGTTGGCAGACTTCACACGCCGCGGCGCCCTCGAGAAAGGCATGCAGGTTTCCTCACGATGTTTTCCGTCACCGTTTAAGCGAGTGATACAATTAATTATTAATACGCACATGATTTCGAAAAGACAGGTGCATGCCTTAGACTCGAGACCTTAGATTTGGAAGTCCAATGGTCATACCACTAACCTATCACTGCTACTAAACCAAACCATTTCAAACCATAGTCAGAAAAAATCTACATCTAATGCTGGCATTATCAGTTTTATAATAAACAGAAAATCTTGCTACCAGAACCCACTGTACTCTCAGTCGGTAGACGGCCATAAATCCTTTCTTGGAACCAAGGCTACCACAAGGGGTTTGCAAACACCGCATCAAGATCAAATCCGACAGTTTAAAGAATACACGGTATCGGTTACAATTACGACTGGTAAAATTTTAGATACTATACTAAGTAATGATACTTTAAAATGTATACTGTCCCTGTGAGATGGCATTAGAAATAATATTTACTTTAGCTGTCCTCTATCTAATGAACGTTCTAGATTCTAGAATAAGGGGAAAGGAAAATGTATAATAAAAAACTCTCAACAAAAAAATACGAACTTTGAGAGAAAACAAATTGTTATTCGTGTTTCTGATATTAAATAAACGTGCTTTCCAATCTTCCCGACAGCAGTAGGTAGCTGCCTGCGCTGAATTCCTTGTAATATGACACCACTTCCAAGGTGGCGGTAAAGAAATGGATGAAGAGCGGAAACGAAAGGAAGATTAGCTCTAGCAGAGAATAGCATTACTATTATTAAAGAAATATGCAACAGACACTATTATTAATGGCTACTGACACTATTATTAAAGAAATATGCAACAGAATTTTAATATTTTCGATGACATCCACACAATTATGTCTAAACGATATCGATTTAGGTGTCGATATATTTGGAACAACTCTGAATAATAGATAACAAGAAACTATCGAATCAATTTATACACACTTACTTCTACCAAACAAACTCTTCGAAAGACGGCTTAACTCTCTTTGTTTCGAAACTTTGCGGGACTCAATTCACGCAACAAAATGTATATTTTCTCGATAAATTGAAACGAGAAAAAGTTTGAAGGTAGCAGGATCTGTTGAGGCATGAATGATTCACTAAGAGTGTCTCTGACAGCCACAGTATTTAGATATTTATATTTTTTCCAGCTGTGTACCGGCGATAATATCGTTTTTCCTAATTCCATCTAATGGTGAGCATTAACTTAATTAATATTAGGAATTCCAGGTGCAAAATTTCATGTGTCTAAAATCTGTGCGTTGTCTGTCAATCTGGCTTTAACTGGAAACACTAGAGGGCACTCGGACATTCTGGACAAACAAACTTAAATAGCACTATATAGCAGGATTGGTCCATGTTGCCATCTCGAAATTCCTAAAAACTTTTAAGTATAATCCTTCAAGACTTCAGAATTTCTTTGTTAATAAACTTGTCTTTATATAAAATCATTTTCCTGTTTTGCTTATATTCTCTTTCGTGAATAATAGAATGTCAGGCAAATATAGTGGTATTATTTTGTTCTCGTTTTGTATTCTATTAGCGTTCGCAGCATAAAGATATTATTTCGTGGTCTTGTAGTTTTTATGTCTGACCGTATCAGGTCCCTCGTTTCTTTCATATTATTCATGTAATATGATTTATATTTTCTCTTATTATTCGAATTCTGGTATAATATATCGATATTTTTTTCATTTTATTAAAATATACATTATATGTTTACTCAATCATTATCATCATTTGTTTTGTCCTTACGGAAAAGTCTGTCGGTATGATTTAAATATTCTCCCTAATAACAATTAAGACAACACAAAATGTGCATAACTTTTAACGATGTAACATTTTGGGTGAAAAATTCATAACAGAGCAGCAAATTTCCCCATAAATTGAGGGAATACACAGAATTTCGAGAACGGCGTAAATTAGTGGAAGCGTCCACGGTTATGTATGTGTCGACCACGCGACGGTGTTACACGTAGTGTTGTGCTGCATACACAAATAACCGACATCCGCGGACGCGAGTAGTGAGTGATGTATAATTGGTAAAATCGGTAGAAAACTCCATTGACTACTTATTTTACAAAACTACAAGAAAAAAAAAGCTAGCATTCTTTAGCAGAGCTTATTATGACTAAGTCTATGACATAACATCGGTAAATGTCGAAGATCGTATGATTCCTGTTACACGGGAAAATTATAACTATTTACGTCAAGATTTTCCATATAATGTCAACATATATTATTACTTGAGCTACAGAAAGAATTAACATGTAACCTAGAAACCGGATCTTTTTCATCGGATATCCGCAGGGGCGGCCACTAATACGGATACAAAGTACATCACTATAGTTGCGTGACACACGCCACCATATCGATCCACGTGCTTCCAGAATAGCACGTGTTCTATACTTATTGTATAAAATATATTCAAATTAATATATTTCTTAGAAGAGGTAGACTCTGCTCACGCTGCTGAGTTTGTTTCGGGTGGTAAAGAAGCCGGCACATCAAGCTACCACAATCTGTCAAATTTCTTTGATTGATTTTCAACTTTAACACAAAGTAATAAGGTCCATATTCAATCTTGAAAATTTTACAGTTTTGGATGGCTTGACTTACTGGCGTCTGCACCTACCACTGTTGCCGAAATTGTACCGCTAAACAATAATGTCCAAACATGTGTGTGTCCAATAATGTCCAACTGTGTTTAAGGGTAATGTAGCCAAAGGAACTGCTGGGCATATCATCATTCATTTATGGGCATAACTAGTGCCCAGCATGACGACGACGCGCTAGTGTCGTTTATCAGCTGCGGCTGCGCATACCATCATGTATGGTATGTATGCTGGTTTGTCATCTTATAAAAATAACAACCACAAGATGCAGATGTATTTGATAGATTTTCAACTTTATTAGAAAATAATAAGGTTCATGTCCAATTAGCGAAATTTGTCAATTTTGGATAGCTTGAGCTGCTGGCGTTTGTTAAAAGGTACTACAACGATATGTATGCACCACCAGCTCATTCTGTAATATTTAATAACAATATCTGATTCATATCTTAGAAGTAAGGAGTTTTTATCTGTCCTATTCTATTTACGGAAATACAATTAGGTACCGTCACTTTAAACAAAACAATTGTTACGAGAACACAAAGTTACTCTCATCATCATCATTCACAACCTGAATCTACCCACTGCTGAGTATAGGCCTCTCTTTGCTTATGCCACCTTTCTCGTTCCTTATCCATTTGTGACCAATATCATCGACCCATCTTGCTACCGGACGCCTTACACTCCTTCTGCCTGTCATTAGTCTCCAATCTGTTATTGTGCGACTCCACCTACCATCACCACGTCTAGCCATGTGTCCCGCCCAACTCCACTTGAGTTGGAAGTTATAAAGTTACTCTACTTAGGTATATTTAAACATTTTTTATTTGTTCAATATTTTTGGATAAGCATGTAAATTTTATATCAGTCTTAAGAGTTTTAAGAGAGGTAGGGCATAGTGGGAGTAATTCCATTCAAATTTGGAGCTGCCTAACGGAGGAAGTACCTCTACCTTGCAGAAAATCGAAGTGAAATAACACTGCTTGGAGCTGTGTTATATTGTGTTCGTAACGGTGAGCAAATTTGCCAGTGCTCCGCGAGGAAATGTGTTGGCAGTGGGGGGAGTTTGACCCTTATAGTCTTTAGTTTCTGCCTACCCCCATGGGAAAAAGGCGTGATTGTAGGTATGTATGTAATACTCATAATCATTCCCCAAATAATCTCATTTATTAGCGAAGCGCTAATTGATATTGTGTTTGTTGAGTAAAGATAAAGATAGGCAGCTAACAAATCTATCACTTATCTATTAGATAAAGCTTATATCTATTGAAGCTTTGTAACATCATTATGTACAGACGCCAGCACATCAAGCTACCCCCATCAAATTTCTTTGATAGATTTTTAACTTTAATACAAAATAATAAGGTTCATTTTCAATTGGGAAAATTTGTCAATTTTGGATAGATTGAGCTGCTGGCGCGTGAACCTCTTTGATAAGTTAAGCCATGGTTATATCCCAGTTGATGGACATTGATGACATCACTATTTTTTAATGATTAATAATCATAGTGTCAATACAATGTTTTATTTCAACGTCTAATATTCCCGTAAGAGTCATAAATTCAATCATTTCTACTCCAAACATTGTTCATGCTTACCTACTTAGCATATTTTCTTGCTACGCTCAAGTATCCTTAAGTTTTTCCTCAAACTTTCATACTCAGACGAAATATCTGCTGAGTATATGGTAACACGTGCTCTAAAGTCGCAAGAAAAAATGCTACTTATGTACACGTGCAGCCAAGACGTAAAAGATGTCAATAATGAAAAAGTGATGGCAATCGGCTCGCCCCTTATTCGTCATCAACCCGTATACTGTCCCACTGCTCGGCACGGGTTTCCTCTAGTCCCTCTCAGTAGTAGTAGGAGTTTCTTGCCGGTTCTTCTCCATAGGAAACGACAAATTTGGAACCGTGAAGACTATATATGGTTTATATGAAAATAAAATTACTTTTATTTTTGATTTTGAGTAGGCTATAGTCCACCACACTGGCCTACTGCGTGTTGGCAGACTTCACACACCGTTCCGAAAAATCTTTAAGTCATGCAGGTTTTCTAAATGTTTTCCTTCCTCTTGACTTTGAGACCTTTGACTTGACTGTCCGATGATGAGTGATATGACTATCACTATGCTATCACTGGTTAATTCTTCATCATGCTTGCCCCTATTACATGGAACCTAAACATACCGGCGAACTGTAGGTGTTATACATTAGTACAGCTCTATCTATCCCTTTGGAGAATACAGGCGTAATGGTTTTGTAGCGACATCTACCGCGCTACACGGAACTACGAACAAATCCTGAATCGCACAAGCAACATTTGCAACGCAAGTTGCACACCTCGCTTCTCCACACCGGTGACTCCGATGTGATACCAGAATCTCCACACTGGTGACCCCGAACAGAAAATCAGCGCAGCCTTCCGGAGACCAGCGTCTACGTAATCATCTTCCCCTCACAGCAGCACTTCAACATGTTGTATGGTATAATAACATGATCACCCAATTATACCAGACAGTAATTAATCAACTAAACATTTTATTTATAGCCTTTTATCGCTAACTAAACCATGTTTAAAGGTCGATAAAAAGTGTCACACTAATTGACTGATCACCATACGCCGATGGAGAACGATTACATTATTACACTACTAACCTAATTGCACTGGACATAGACTAGTGAATAGTAATCAACTAACATAAAATACTCTGTGACTAATGTATTAAATTTATTAATCAAACATATATATGTAGCTGACCCCGCAAACGTTGTTTTGCCATAAACCACAGGGCACCCTTATTATTACCATTATCACTTAGGGGTATGGAAAATAGATAGTAGCCGATTCTCAGACCTACTGAATACGCATATAAAATTTGGTAAAAATCGGTAAAGCCGTTTCGCAGGAGTACGGTAACTAACATTGTGACATGAAAATTTTATATATTAAGATTACATTTTATTTATTATTATTTTTTTTAGAATATTGTATAATATTAACAATTATATTAATATAAACTTATCTACACTAGGTATTAACAAACTAAAATTAAAAAAAAAACTACAAAGTAAACTAAACTAAAACTAGAGATCGAATGGAGTCTGGACACATCACGAATCGTAATCTTTTCCTTTTTTTTTTGTTGGAAACAAATCGCTGTGTCAAGTCTTTCTGTCTCTGTTCTGTTTTATCAGTCTATCATATTATGTGAGAGAAAGAGAAAGAGAAAACAAAACAAATTGGGACCAAAATTTTTTTTTAATTATTTTCAATGTCGCCTCTGGAATTCCTTTAAATCTGTTTTCTATAAATTTAGGAACTATTTAGTTTACCTTTTGCTAGAGGAAGTACTGAACATCTTACTAATACAAAATATTAAAAAGATATATTTATTATAAAAACTGTCACATTGATCTAAAGCGCGGCTACTGAGCTTGAGGTCGTTCGATTTCCAAAAATTTTCAGAGGCGAAATTTGGATTTGTGATGATTTTTTATGGCAATAGGCTCACACTCTAAACATGACCTGATAAACATACCAGCAAACTGTTGTCGTTCATCGGTACACCACTACCTACTCTTTCGACGAATACAGACTTTATGGTAAGGAAAGATATAGGTACTAAAATACAGGATTGATAGTAACATGGTAAAAAAATCAATTTATGATAGACTTGCTTTTATTGCGGTTGTTTGACCTCATAGCATGACCGTCAATGTCTTATACATGGCCTTTAGGGAGGGGAATCATTACTTAACTGTTCCATTATGAAGCATTTTCCAATTACATTCTATCAAGTAACGCTATTCATTCCTTTTTTTTATTCAGCCATTATCCCACAGCAGGGCAAAGGCCTCCCTACTATCTTTCCACTCCTCTCGGTTTAAAGCCTTCTTTGGCTAATCCTTCCAATAAATGTAGCTGGTCCTACCATGTCCTTCTGGGCCTGGCGCGACGTCAGCCAACGTTGTGTGCGTCTGGTGAGTTTTCCCCCCAGTTCGTCCAACATGCAGCAGATGTGACCAGCCCAGTTCCACTTTAAGCTTGCGGCTTTCTGACTGACCTCAGTGATCTGGGTTTTGGAGCGCAACATAATTTAGGACTTCATTGTTTTAATTAATTTATTGACTTACGTGTAGTTAAACGAATGAAATTAAATATAATTTTTACTTCTCGTAATACGAAATTGATTTTTTTTGTGTTTGAAAAGGTATTGCTATAACAAAAACTTTAAATTGGGCGATCATAACATCCCGCTCAACAAAAACTTCGTTAATTACAAATTTTGTTGACGAGTCGATAAATTATAAATTCTACCAATCAATCTTCAAAAAAGAAGACATAAAGAAATACTTTTAGATACTGATGCTGCTTTATTAATAAAGTGGTTGTAAGCGATCAGCATTGTGCATTTCTATTTAATTCTCAGTAGCAGTTCGGAGTTTAGATTTCTGCCCGGATAATAGCAGTAAACTCGCCCGCCAATACACAGGACCTAAATATATCTACCAGCAAACTGTGGCTGTACATTAACAGGTCCTCTGCCTTATCGTTCGAGGAATACAGACGACATGGATATGTCATGTATAAGTACTCTCATTACCTAGGTACTGAGAGTAACTAAACCTGACATATCAGGTGTGTAGGTAGGTACTTATGATAAAAATATGAGCACCGCCTCGCTTGCAGTACTTTGTATGGTAAATAGTCGTAAAGTTCGCACAGCAGCCGTAAACGTGAAACAACTGCAGCTACTTGCCATTCAAATGTTTTGACCGGTTAGCTCAGTTCGACTAACTTGTGTCTGAATGACTTGGCTCTGGTCAACAAACATAATAATACTACAGTACATACGACCAATAATTATGATGAGCGAATCAGACACAAAAGAAATTCTCCGAACATCGATGTCTGTTGTTTGGATTGCGGAGATCTGTTGGCAGGCGCTTCGTGAAAAACGAATAGACTGGAAGCCAACGATGATGATCTCCTCTACATCTAGTAAGAAAGACTTCTGACCCATTGTAAGAATTACACCACAAGAACTCAGTTCCAATACTTATTTTAAAAGTAATGAAGCACCATGCAGGTTGCTGGTTGCTCTATTGAAATAAAGTCGCGGGCCTTTCCGGCTGGATACAAAACTATAGTCATATTAGTAAGACTTATGTGTGGCTCTGTGGCATTCACTAGAAGAGGCCTATGACTAAAAGTGCTGTTTCAAAGAATACAAAGAACATAGTATGTAAGTGTGAATAACATGGCTACCGTAATTAAAAGACGGCCGACTGCGAGGAATCCAACACAAAGCAATAAGAATCATGCAGTTACTACTGATAAATAATTATGAATACAACTATTGTTCACAGGTATAAATAAACAAACACGCTTGTTTAGTAGACAAACAAACAATACTTTTCATATTGCTCATCATTTTATGCTATGATATCTCGGCTATACGACTCATAATAACATTTTAAAAAATATTGACAACAGTACTAACAGTTTCTATCGATCAAAACTGTGTAAAAAAAATGTGACACATTTTATAAATATACTTGTAAAATGTTGAACGTGTTTATTATCTGGAACAATTTAAATATTTAAAGTCAGTCCCGTCTGTTCATTTGTTAGTCTAAGCCCATTTGTCGCCAAGCAGTCTGCGTGATGAATACACCTTCACAGCTTCTTTTATTGCTGTTTCTAAACTCTTTATTTGCTCAAAGAATAGCTCAGTTGTAGGTACCATTTCTTTTACATCTCTCTCTCTCTCTCTCTCTCTCGAAGAACTCGCATACTTCGAGTTTTAGTCTTCGAGTCAGTTTAATTTTAGATTTTTGAACAATACATTTTGACATTTGACCTTATTAGAACTTTAATGTATTCTATTAACCTGAAATTAGCAAGGCCTAATTACGCGTGGTTTTAATAACTATAACACATGTATTTGGACATGCAAACGGTAAATGAATATGCCACGGAACATAATTGTTTTAGAGCATGTTTCCTATACGAACTATATATGACTTTGTGGGTTTGCGGTCGACAATGTCAGCATAACTGAGTGCCCTTCATCCGTCCCTCTCTTCGCAAATAAGTACGTGGGTGTTATAAAAACAATGTCACAAACAGAACTTATAATTATTATCTCTATGAGAAAAAAAATTAACCTACTTACAATTTTAAAATACAACAGACTAGACCGCAAAACCATAAAGTACCTATGTTGTGTGCATACAGTTTTGGCCAGACTTTTTGTACTTAAGCGATTGATAGCAGTTACTCATAAATAAAGGTCACCATCAAGTAAGCAACACACTGAATATAAGTACCTATGTAGTACTTATATACCAGTTTTTGAAGCACATTAGTGAATAATAGTCTCAGCAAAAATAATTTAATCAGAATACTTCTTTTGAAGTGGACGTGATTTTTTGCAGTATAGACAGTTTTCAAAACGTTAGTCTTTAGTGATTCTGATACAATATTTTAAGAGTTAATAAATAATTATTGATGTAACATGTACATATAATTATCTGTTCTCATCGATATTTTTATGTCATTTTGCAAGACTCAAATGTAATATAAATATACATATACCTATGTGGATTATACTTCAAATATCATCTGAGGCTTTTAACTGTCAAGTCAAACCGACAATCAACCAATCTTTCATCAACATTTCCGTCCTAAAACATTCAAACAAGATTTCACTAGCATTCATTAGAGCGCTCCATTGACGCAAAAAGCGTAAACAAAGTCGTTGTCATTACTAGCATCGCAACAGTTGGTGTAACGAGCGACTTGACATTTAAAACACCTGCTGAACTAGAAAGCTTTGGGAGCTTGAGTTCTTTCAGTTTTTAAAGGCGGTTCTATTTACGGTATAAACAACGACTTTTATTTGCAGTCTGAGTGGTCAGATGTATAGGTACGTATACTGAGTAGAATGAGCTGAAGAGGTTTCGTGACGACGTTTCATTGGCTATGTCATTTGTTTAAAGATAGACCTTTCATTATCAACCTCCTGCCCTTGTCCCAATTTATTTGATTTCGCAGTATGCCATTTTCTTCCATTTATGGATATAAATGGAAGAAAATGGCATACTGTCACATAATCATTCACTCCCTTTTCTATCATATCCGGTTTAACACGATACATCTTTTCTTTCGTCTTACTCTATGCCTCCATCCCTCCACATTCATATCGATGACGTAGACCTTCACTCTCCCGGTATTTGCTAAAGTCAGTCTAGCGCAGTTGGAAGCAACAACGGCAAGAGCCAACTTGAGCCAGCTATTTCGCAATCATCATCATCAGCCTATATTAGTCCACTACTGGACGTAGGCCTCCCCTAATGTGCGCCATTTCACCCTGTCCTCGGCTTTTCGCATCCAGCTTCTACCAGCAGCCTTTCGCAAATCATCACTCCATTTTGCCGGAGGGCGTCCTACACTACGTTTACCGAGTCGCGGTCTCCACTCGAGGACACGTCTACCCCGTTATTTCGCAATGGTGGCCGTAAATATTCCGTACCTAAATATCACAATGGATATTTCTCTCGTTATTTTTCATTCGTCAAAGCGACAGCCAGCGATAAAAGCATTACCTGCCTCTCTCAGACAGGATCGATATTAGAGTAAATGTGCTTTTCTTAGACATAAACTCAAGATTTCCTACCAACTGCCAAGCGGCAAAAATGCTGTAAAATATTGATTGAAGCTTCAACCATGGTGCAGAATTCGGTTGACAGCAAATTTATTGAAGCGAAACTCTTCATTTAAAGTTAGCTATATCGAAAAACGCTTTATCTGCCATTCAGCTGAATGTTTTTGTAGATAATATATGTTCCGGTATATGCTCCGATTCTTTATTTTTGTGTACAGCTTACCCAAATGAACTACACAAGAAATATGGAAAATTAGGTAGCGGTTCATACATCATGTTGGAGTATGTACTAAAATTGAATTGTCTTAAGCGCCAAAAAGCGCTCAAAATCGTACGAAATCCCGCTCATCCGAAGCAGAAATAATCGCTGTATCCGAATATAATACAGGTCAATATCGTCCAAAATGTCGCTTTAAACAAATAGCTTTTCACCCGTCGATACATACCTATACAATAAAAAATTCGTAGCAGATCCTTAGCAATTTCTAATATTATTCTAATGCGGTTTTATTAAACCTGCAAGTGCCAATAAAAGAGCAAGTCCCAATAAAAGAACCGCGTTTCTATACTTAACTAGAATAAATCTTTAATCTCCTTTCCCTTATCTGATGAAGGAATGAAAGGGATTGGTAAATAAACAAACCGTAGCTTCCCTAAAACTTCAATCCGATATTATTTGCTCCGGAATGAGGTTTCTTTTACTACTTGGTTGCTACCGTGTATTGTGTTCGTGTGATTTGGGCTAAAAATAGACTGTGTCGTACATTTCCCTTGGGTGTCGTAAAACAACTAAGGTATCATGCCAAGAGGTCGGGTGGCAGCACCTACATGTTCTTGTAAGTAGGACACTGCTATCACTTGCGCATTTATCAAATATTTGGTTCAGTATTGACTGAATCATTAACTGTTTTATTTTCTAGTTTCATAGCGTTTGATAAGTAGATTATTTGATATTTAGCTCCGAACTACGGGACAAAAGTTCCCCGGTAGTAAGAGTGAAACCCAAACCGCACAGTCGTAGTGCAAGTTGGAACTTTTCAATACCTTTGTGGGTCTTATTAATAACGGTAATACTCTTTCCCTTTTAAAGATGAGAATACCTGACTTCATCTATACTGATGAAGGATCAATTTTCGACCCTCGAGAGGGTCAGCGTTTATTTAATGACTTAAAACAATAACAAAGCTAACATAATAATGATAATAAAGACAACAAGTATCCTAATCTCTCATCTTCATATAAATTACATCTGTTACCGTAAACAACGAAAAAGCGTAATAGAATTTAAAGGTTCTCGAATTTATTTTGTAGATAAAAGTAATAGGATTCGGGGAAGCGGGAATAGGGAGTAATGCGGAGTCAACGACCTCCAATACTCCTTTACTTGATTTACTCAATGAGTACACACTTCTATAAATTGTATAAAGCGTTTTATCGAAGTAAACTGTTGGCAAGGAAAATTATATTAAAATTTGTATTTAACATAGAAATTCTGGGCTTACGATAGATTCGGAGACATCATTTATTGTTTATCTTGTCATCATGGCGTCATTCTCTAATCAATCTCTTTACCAAACTTTATGAAAATCGCTACAGCGGTTTTAGCGTGAAAGCGAAACAGA
This sequence comes from Acronicta alni, assembly GCA_964056405.1. Taxonomy (NCBI): domain Eukaryota; kingdom Metazoa; phylum Arthropoda; class Insecta; order Lepidoptera; family Noctuidae; genus Acronicta; species Acronicta alni. The sequence goes on from OZ043928.1 coordinate 11,248,999, forward strand.
TAGAGATACCTACTTTTGTATTAAGGATATTCATCATCATCATCAACCCATATACTGTCCCACTGCTGGGTACGGGTCTCCTCTCATATTGAGAGAGATTAGGCTATAGTCCACCACGCTGGCCTAGTCCGGGTTGGCAGACTTCACAAACCTTCAGGAAATCCCTAAGGTATGCAGGTTTCCTCACGATGTTTCCTTCACCGTTTAAGCGAGTGATAATTAATTATTAATACGCACATGAATTCGAAAAGTCAGAGGTGCGTGCCTTGGGTTCGAACTCGATTCGACTTGGCAGTCCAATGGTCATACCGCTAGGCTATCAGTGCTTTATGGATATTAGTATGGATTAATAAGTATACACTTAGGAGATAGAAAACGCCAGCCCTACGGTACGATAGAATTGATAAAATATAGTTCCCTAACCTAACAATGTAATTCGATAAAGTTAAGCAAGTTTGATCCTAAGTTACTACTGTATAAAATTCAATTGTATTCTAAGATAGTACCTCTACTACGTCTCGGGAGAAATGCGATACTCTGGATCCTTCGGTACAACTAAGCAAGGAGAGACTATAGCACTCAATATCATTTAAGCCTTTAATAGTAACTACGCCGCCTAGGGATGAAATATGCGGATAAAATGGCTGCCTATGATGAATTATAAAATGATTCACATTATGTAGCAAATAAGTAAAATAATATATTAGCAGATCCTTATTAGGATTTTATTCTTTGGGTTCTAAATCTTAATCAATTAAATGTGACCTTTTACCGCTTAATTTTTAATTTCCAAGGATTTTTTCTTGAGGCACAAACTACGACACTGGTGCAATGCATCCCAAGCGTTAAGTGTGTTATGCATTTATTGAAGTATCTGATTTTTAGCTTATTCTATTTTATAACCATAAAGAATATTTTTAAAACAATAATGATGCACTAGCGTGCAGTCTCATTAATGTTTGGACCAGAACAAACTGAAAGAATATGGTCTCTTAAGCTCCTGACATCATATAAAGTAAACGAGTGTAACAATTAAGGGCAACTTCTGGTATTCCCGTAAAAAGAAACTGCTGCTTTAAGTTACCCTGTTTTCTTTTTAGGTAGAATCGATGTCTTTACGCGCAGTTCGCATCATCATCATTATCAACCCATCATATACTGTCCCACTGCTGGGGTAGCTTTCAGAATTAAAGGGATTAGGCTATAGTCCACAGACTGGCCTAATGCGGGTTGGGAGACTTCACACGCCGTCAAGAAAATTTCTCAGGCAGGTTTCCTCACAATATTTTCCTTCATCGTTCATGATTGCGACATTCGACTTGCAAAACAGAATAATTCTATTAAAATTCTACAATGGCTAAGTCTATAATGTTACAGAGCTTTGACAAGTTAATACTCCTCACAGATTTATGTCCTAGCTTAGCATCCGTTCTGAATAGCAAATCATTGTTTTCCTGCGAGTTGGTGGTTCAACGAAACCATTCTCATTGTTTAATTAAAACAAACTCATTTCAGTCGAGTAACAGAATGTTTTTCATTGATTTTACTTCTCTTGTTTATTTTGGTTTGTTTTACTTTCGATTGTTTTTGTTGTATTGTTTCTTTGTTAACTTAAAAGTGCTATATGTTTGTGTTGTCTACAAAGCCTGTTACGTATTTTTAATGTTACAACATACATAACATACACTCACGCCTTTTTCCTATAGAAGCAGAAACTAAAGAACGCCACTTGCTATGATTCTTGCGTACTTTTTTCCCTTCGTCCAAATTCATACATCTTGTCATACACACACACCGGTTGCGAGTACTACGCACCTCAACCTTTTTGAAGAACCCCATCAATAAGGTCCGTGTAAGTCTTTCTAGCGCGTCCCCTATCGGCGCTTCCACTGACATTCGCCATATTATTATACATAAATCGCCTTTGGTAGTCGCCTTTCATTCATTCTCATATAAGACCCCTTCATTTAAATACCGATCGCGTTATGATTAGTATCTATAGCTTGTTTTATACTCACAAAAACATTACTCGTGTAATGACTAAGGCTACTTTTAGAATACAAACTAGAGTCACGAGCGAAACTACAATATAAACAAAGATGACACTGAATTTAGAGAATAAAATATATTCTCATGCTACTTAGAAAGCCAGAGCAGCTTCATTAGCGGTCTGCGTCTACAAAGCGTAGTTAAAAACATATTAAAGAAAGGTTAATAACTCAGAGATCGACTTTTGTACGCTGTGAGTACATCGATGTAAGTACAGTTCATATTTATATGTATGTACATATGTATGTAATGGGTGTGGGTGTGCCCACGCTCCATGTCAAAGGTTCCGTACCTGATGTCTGGTAAATCACGTACGATTGTAATAACTAAATAGGTTATTTTTGGAGAACTAGAAACAGCCAGTGGAATTTATATTTGGATAAGATTGAGACGCATACGATAGAGCTTAGGATAATATTGCTCAGCACTTAAATAATTCTAATAATGAATGTATAAATACATAAACAATTACAAGGCAGCCAGACAAAGACGTAATCTATTTTATAGTGCGCATAACTCAACAACTGCCCCTAGAAACCTACCCAGGATCGATCATTTAACAGACGATATTTCAACCGCAGACAAGATGTAAGATTATACAGTAAATCAGTTTATAGTCAACGACCATTCTTTACGGAACGATTCAATCTAGATAAGTAACAGATATCCATTTCTCAACCCTAAAAATGGTACATTTAATTGAATCTCCTTGTATCTCCAGCCATAAAGGCGTTATCACCAACCCTGCACGAGCTGGATAGTCTCCAAGGATATCCTAACGACCTGCGAACAAAGCCTTATCACGCTAAAGACGATATTAGAGTGAAACGAGAGAATATTATATATTATATCGTTAATTTGAAGGCTTATATTATACGTAAAAGGAGACGGTGCCGTTATTTTCCCTGTCTTATAAAAAACTGCGCACATTTTTCTACGTGCGACGAGAATATTAAAAGCATCCGTCTGTGAAATTTTATCACGGCAAATGGTAAATTAAATTGGGAAATGCTGCCTCAGTGAGGGACGGTCGTTAAGTATCAAAAAGATATTCGCAAAAGGCGAAACTTAAGATGTTTGCGATTGTTATGTCTTTAACTTTTACGTTTCTAGATAAAGCTGTTTATCTGGGGTACACTAAACACTGCTTTTACTGTTTTTCTGTCTTATAGTCGAAGTATAGTTAGTGTCAATAATATTTGTAAGGAAATAAGTTTCGAGAGTTCAAACTTAACAATAACAAGTCCAATTCATATGTAGATATATATTAGGATATAAGTATCACCTACATCCATTGTCTAGTACCCATCGTACAAGCTCTGCTTAGTTTGGGACTAGATCTTGCTATGTAAAAATGTCCCAAACATTTATTTATAATTAATTACACGTTTGGTAAAGTATGAAAAAACGAACGCCACATATACATTGTAATAATGAAAAAGTAATATAGTTCTAGTCATTCTTAATGCACAAGTTGTTTTACAAATGAAAGGCAGAACGAATAATGTATGAAGAAACCTTGAAACTATATTGAATTCACTAATACAAGACGTCAAGGTAATATCCTGCTTAACAAAAAACCTTCTTACTAGCCGTATACAACCTTTTTAATCTACCGAAAACGGATCGTTTTCGTTGGATTAAAAAGGTAGTATCACCTGACGTAATTAGGACTAAACAAAATCTGATCTTTCTTACAGTGGCAAAGGTCCAATTTTGGTCAGAGGGAAGCTGGAGCTAAATAGACTTACCTTGAATTATTATTTACCAATAACAGACACTAGTAGTGGTTCGAAAGGTAAGCCTGTAGTTCAAAATGTAAGTCCACCACGCCAGTTTAATGCTGGTTGGCAATTTTGGAACTCTAACACTCTCTCTCTACTCATTGCTACTCTTCCTGAGTAGCAATGGAGTTCCAAATTTTTCGGTTGTGTTGGCGGGGCGGATTAAGCCTCCGCCATCTGAATATGTCACTTACAGTCATAATGTATGGGTTTAATATAAAATGTTTCAAGAATAACGTTCACATACCATCAACAAACGCACGCACGTAAAGTTGTCGTTCCCAGTTGTCATACGAACACCTATGAAAAATTGACAGTGGTAGTCAAAATCCCAAAACTACTCTATCCTCAGGATATCGATATTACCCAGAAATTGGGTTGCGGAGGAGGAAGTCTGATGGCAGTCATTTCGTGCAAAATACTATTTTCTGCCTGTATTCAGCCGCATCTGGTTAGACAGGAAGCCGATCCCAATGTAGTTTGGACAAGGTTAAGTAGATGACAAGGGAAGGGGAAACGTCTACGTCGCTCTCCCCTTACGCGTACAGCATGAGCGGCCCGCCACTGCAGGGTCTGCGGAGGAATGCTACAACGCTCCCATAGTCGCGACACTAAAGTGGTGACGCAAAAAGCCGAGGATGGTTTTAGTCGGTAGATCGCTCTTTTCAGAGCGGAGTCCGACACATGGCGATGGTTAGTGCACAAAGCATTTCCAACCCCGTCAACGAAAAAAGGCTAGGCTAGACCATCGACAAAATCTGTCAAATAGGTATGCAGTTTTCTTCAAGATGTTTTCCGACACCATTTATGCGAATGGTAATTTCAAAGATCAATACTCACATGATTTGAAAAAGTCAGAGATAGTCCAATGGTCACTAGACTATCACTGCTATAATTGCTAATACAGGTACTACTATTGCAGGTAATACTAGAGGCAATTACATTAGTTTTTCACTACATAGTTGTCAAGACAACCTCACCATAAAGAACCCTAAAGCATGTTTAATAAACCTTTTACCATAGCAATGTTTGCTGTAAGTTCCCTTGGCACATGTGATGCGGTCACACGGGTGTGTCAAGGATGCGTTGCTCCAGTTATTACTTTAGATAGCCTTCGGTCGCAAGGACCACGATAACAGCTGTGAATTGTGATTTATTAGCCACATATGAAATACGACAATATTTTACCTTGGAAGATTGTTTAAAGTTGACAAAAAAATTATGAAAACAAAAATATTATGGCTAGGACTATAATTTATTATTATTTCCATTTATTTCAGACAACAGAGCCCTTATAAGCCATTATTAGAAATAAAATAATGCAATATAAAAGATAACAAAATATAAAACATATTAATATAAATAAAATATTTTCGTTTTAATATAATTTTCTTCCAGATACTCAAAGATATTGAATATTTTTATTTTCAAAGTTGATAACCTTATGTACTTGAGCTTTATTAAAATTTCTTTATAATTCTTTGGATATTTGGAGAAAGTTAATAACCCCTAAATATTTCTTATGAGTATTCAAGAGTGCACAAGTAGCGCTTCACTATATTACACCATATTTCTTCAGGAGAAAAATAGAAAGCCGTAGAGGCAGATCTTTAATGGGAATTTACCCACATTGTATCTTTCGCGAGAATGTTTTATCTAAGTGAAAATCTGAGTATCGATTTCGTAGCGATCGACTCTATACGATTTATTTAATACGAGAACTTGTAGTTCTCAAGGAGTATCGTTAACCACTTTAGTGTTAATGGAGCTAGTGAAGGTTTTTTATATGTGGCAAGCTCCAACTAACACATATTATTTGCATAACACATTGTCTCTTTCTAACATATACAGTGTCAAACGATGTATTTCCTAGCATGTAACGATGGAGACAAAATTATGTCCTAAACTTAAGCTTTAAGGAGTTTCTAGAACGAGAACTTGGATATTTATAAACTTCATAAATAAAATCCCTTAATGTGTAGAGGACGACCTCTACACCGAAGAACAGGAGTTCTTCAGGGGAAATTTTTTGAAAGGTTTATTTCGTTATAGGATTTACACATTTGGAAAATAAAAAACTTGAGAGGTTTCAAGGGACACCCGGATGGAACGAAGTTCCTTTCATTAAAATTTAATAATTAAGTAAAAATAAAAAAAACCTGTATACTTTCAACAATTCACAACGCGCGAAATTCAACAACTACTTTATAGATCAGATAAAAAATAACACCATAGCAGTCAGTGAAACATCTCAATTAACTACCAATCCTCACTCAATGTTTATGTCACCAGTATTGCCACATGACGTAATAAGAGCAATACAATCTTTAAAGAATAAAAATAGTTTTGGTTACGATGGTATAGCAACTAAAGTAATTAAATTTGTCTCTAAGAGCATAGCCTTGCATCTAAGCCACATTATAAATTTATGTATCTGCTCTGGTGTATTCCCAAATGCATTAAAAACAGTCATCGTAAAACCACTATTTAAAAAAAACAACAAAGCAGATTTACAAAATTATAGACCAATAGCCTTAATTCCCGTATTTTCCAAAGTTGTAGAAAAGATCATTTGCGAATCAATAAATATTTTTTTAGTTAAATATAATATTTTGTGTGATGAACAGAAGGGTTTTAGAAAAAACAAAGGTATAAATACGGCTATTTATGAATTCCTCAACGTAATCATGGGAAACGTAGATAGCAGAATACCTATATGTGCAATTTTCACTGATATGACGAAGGCTTTTGATTCTGTACATCATGAAATTCTCCTTAGTAAGCTCAACGTCTATGGTATCCGAGGAAACGTTCTAAGTCTCATAAAATCTTACCTTAGCAACCGTAAACAACACACGGAAATTAATAGAATTTGTCTTAAAACTAAGCGTGAAAAGAAATACTTATCTGAAGAAAGGGTTATAAAATATGGCGTACCACAGGGCAGTGTGCTTGGCCCGCTCTTATTTCTGCTCTATATAAATGACTTGCCACGTCACATTCAGCACCCAATGATTTTATTTGCTGATGATAGCACCGCAATAATAAAATGCGCTGACATTAATAAATATGAACATGACATAAATAGTACACTTAAGGACATAGTATATTGGCTTGACATTAACAATTTAATAATTAACTTATCAAAGACAAATGTTATGCAATTTTATCAACGGACTTCTGTACAACATTTTATCATAAAATACAATAGCCAAATAATTGATCAAATAAAAGTTGCAAAATTTTTAGGTATATACACCGTGACTTTATAGTCGTTTTGGAACCGAAACGTGGTAACTTAGGATAATTAATAGTACAAATAAAAAATACTAAGTTGACTGTACAGCTAATAATAAAAAAGTTGGCATTTCAAAAAAAAATTTCACTTGTTCGAGTTTGTTCGTAGTTAGTGCACGAATATTTCATTCTAAAACCGCCGCAGTCTCAAGCTTGCCATTTATCAATGATGCGCGGCGGGTGGCGCGGGCGCGGGGCGCGGTGGCGCGAGCGCGGTACGAGTCAGCTCATCAGCTGGTCACCTACCTACAGCAACGCGAGCGACGGACGACGGTCGGATGATTCGTCCGAGTACCTACTACGCGTGATTTAATAGCTAGTAGCTAGACAAGTACATTTTATTATTAAAATAAATTGCATTACGATGCAGATAGCGACGTAATTTGATGTTAGGTTAGTACCTAGATCGCAGTTCAAATACTACAAGTATGGCGCCCAGCGAATCAGCTGATACGGGACACGAACGTAATACCTACATTCTTACTAAAAAAATTAGAATAAGACTGTGTGTAGGTAGGTTTTATCGTAGTTCTTATTTAAGAAAAAAAACGTTGCCCAACACTAGGATTTTCTCCTGTGTCATGGGTGCATTTACAAACCTAAATTTTCACATACACAAACACGCAAGCCCAGAACATTCACCCACAGATCATACAAATTTGTTCCGAGCGAGGATCGAACCCGCGACAGGCGCAGCAGTCGCTCGCACAGCCGCTGCGCATCAACATTTTCACGCCAACTACGTAAATTGTACCTACTCCAATTTCTCGTTCATACTTTACACGGGCTTAGGACCGGCAGAAATACTTTATTTGAATTGAACTTATCTTTATTTTACTGTAGGTATCAATAATTAGAAACAGAGAGCCAATGAACTGAGTAGGTACTTCAGGCGTTTGGATTTTTGGAATTTGAGCTATTTACAAAATAATTAACTTATGTACATAGCTAAGTACGTAAACAATGCAACCTTTACCGCGCGCGAGTTGCAGCAGAACTGGCGGTTGCGCGTCGGTTAACGGGGGTGGGTGCGGCGCGGGCGACGGCGCGGGAGCGCCCGCCGCGCCGGCGCCGCGCAGCCTGTTACTAGGGGTAGGTACATAATACATTACATCTGTGTGCGTGGATTGTAGGCAGCGGGCGCCGCGCCGCATCCAATGGGCGGATAACGTGTCTAGGCATGTTTTACCGCTTAGTGTTGTGTGTGTAACATTGAATGACATCGATCGTAGTGATCGTAGTACGTAACATTGAGTGGAATTATCATGAGTTCTCATTTTTTGTTCGAATATGACATTACTTTTAATAATCAATAAAATAATGTATTTTTATTTAATTTAAATTATATTTTAATAGGTTCTATTACTGATATAGAGTCTAAAATTTTCGGTTCCAAAACGACTACAAAATCATCGTGTATATAGACAGCCAGTTAACGTGGAAACCTCAAGCAGAAGAGGTCTGTAAAAAACTGAGTACGGCTGCGTATGTGCTATTCAACTTGTCCAAAAAAGTGAATACAGCAACAACCCTAGTAGCTTACCATGGCTTAGTGGCATCGATTTTGCGATACGGAATTATATTTTGGGGTAATTCTAGTTTGAGGGAACAAGTATTCAAAGCTCAAAAACGTTGCATTAGAGCAATGTGTGGTTTAAAAATGACTGACAGTTGTGAACCTATGTTTAGGTCCCTGAAAGTGTTGACATTCCCTTCATTGTATATATTTGAAATAGCAGTGTTTGTGAAATCAAACAAGCATTATTTCATATCAATATGTGACACTAGAAACAGACCTATCAGAAGTCAATATAAAAACCTATTGCATGTTGATAATTACAAAACTGCTTTACTTAAAAAAAGTGTCTTTAGCATGTGCCCTATCATATACAACAAAATTCCCGACATAATAAAAAACGATACAATTGAAATGTTTAAAAAGAAACTTACAGCACTATTACTTGAAAAGTGCTATTATTCCATTAATGATTTTTTAAATGATAGATTTTGACATTATCCTGTATTTGACATTTACTTATTTCCATAATTTAATTTAATTGTTTTAATTTAAATGATTTTCATGTTTGCATGCCTTATTAGGGTAGATTGTACAAGGATCAGTATTTTTTTTTTTTTGTTAACATCTTTATTTAATGTACCTACATTCTGTGCAAATAAACAAATATTCTACTCTATTCTATTCAAATATTGTCATTCACTCAATAATATTTGAATGCTTGTCAATAATATTTGAATTTCGAAAAGTGTCGTGACAACTTTTCGTAAGAATTTTTTCCGTCTAGCCCCCTTTCACAACGCGCGATAAGGAACTTCGTTCCAATAACATATAGGTACCTATGTTCTTTATTTTCCAAATGTGTCCCATTTTTCTATTGCGTCTCCATGAAATACTTCTTATTTCTTAGTTTATATCGGGTAAGTAGATACGAGTATAAATACACACTCGTACCTACTTATACAGTCATATTATTGAGAGCTTCTAATTAGCAGATTTAACTAAACTTTTTAAATTGTAAAAAAAGTAAAAAAAAAACAACATTATTTACACTAAATCAGTAAAACTACGAGATTTATTTTATTATCCTCAGCTAGTTGTAAATTCTGTTAAAATACCCGGCATGAGCTTCATCAAATAATTACATACCTACAATAAGGAAAAAATTACTTCCGCTCTTTAATGGCAGCAACCTAGCAATTACTCACAGCGTGTATCAATAAATCATAGAATATTGCAAATAACTCTATGCCCTTTTACGAGGAAATACATCACAATATTGCACTGACTTTGAATCCATCCGGACGGAAGCTGGTTGCCATGGGTACGCCCTCGGGGCCTTGGCTAAGGAGACACCTAGCTGTTGGGGAGGTTTATGGACGAATAAAATGTACAGACATCAGCAGGTCAAGCTATCCAAAACTGTAAAATTTTCCCAATTGAATATGAACCTTAGAGTTTTGAATTAAAGTTGAAAATCATTCAAATAAATTCGACAGGTTGTGGTGGCTTGATGTGCTGGCCTATGTACACAAATTACTGAACGCGTCCTCACTGTTTTAATGCTGCCAAGAGTACGAATCGCGACCTGGAGGACTTCTGTCGTTTTCCGATTCTCACGGCATACTTTATATTATTGTCATCATCATCGTAACCTTTTTTCTATGTTGGGATCGGCTGCCGACAGATTTACGGCTCAATATCAGTATTTTACATGAAGCGACTGCCATCAAACCGCAACCCAATTTGGGGGCAACACCGTCATTCTAATATTAAATTGGTTATCAAGCTGTTCAAATTTCTGACTACCACCATCTACTGCCATAGATGTTCATATGACAATCGGGGCCACAAGCTTAAAGTGCTCACTGAAGCATAAAGGGAATGTCAATCAATGTGCAAAGAATGACTTAATCATTGGTTCACAGAACTCAACATATCAGATCTCATTTCACTATATCCTAAAAAACCCACAGAGAACATCTTCCAGGCCTACCCAAAAACCTGTTATCCCAAACCTGTAGATAGATTCAAATTGCTGAGATACCGGACCGGGTTCACCCGATTATTTTTACGGTGAATCGTCGGGGTGGGCTCAACGTCAAGCATCCGGAAAATAATGTCAAATTGAATTGCCTCAGCCGTCTTCTACAGGACTACATGTCCGTCTAAGGAAATGGAAAAATTCCGGAAGATAATTATTGATCAGATTTGAGCTTCGATGATATGATGTGTCCGATTTATCAACGTTTAGTTTACTGATATTATACGAAAAAATGTTACAGTTTTGATATTACACAACAATTTGGTGAAACAAAGATTAGGCAAGTTGGATTTATCTCTCGGGTTACCTAATTAATTTATAAAAAATCATAATGAACATAAAAATTAACATAAAATTAATGAAATTAGTAAAAGTAAAATTAGTAAAATCTCGACAGAATAATTTAAAATAAAACAAAAATAAATTAAAAACAAAACTTACATGATACCATGAGGAAATTTAAATAATTGTGTGGAAATAAAATATAATCAGCTACACATCCAGCTCCTGTAAACAAAAAGAAAAAAAACTATTTTAAAAAAATAAACCAAAACAGGGAAAAAAATAAAAGGTTTTAAAAAAGAAAATATTTCTTAATTTTACCTAGCTTGCCGTATATTTTGTTTATCGTGTAAGTACCCTTCCATTGAAATAATAACACAATTAAAAGCGAAATATGTAAAATTAGTTTCGAGATTTAATTGCTCCTCTCCATGCATTTACAAAACGTTTAACCTCACAGACACTTTCCAATTGAATATAATATAAACGTACAGTTGGAACGTAAGCAAATCTGAAGAGAATATACAAACAACAAACATGAATCATAAATTACTTTCATGTAGCCACAGATTAAAGCAAACATCATTATAAAAACATACTAGTGTATGATGTAGGTACCTAGGTATCGTTTCGTTTACACCACTTCAAAAAGCATATTGCGGTATTCCAATATTTTTAACTAACAAGCCACATGAGTAACAAAATAGCCGTTACGCTACGTTTTCCCGTTCTATATTTAAAATCCTTTTATCTCGAACGTCGCCAGTTGCGTCCGGATGCCGTGGTCACGGAATAAAAAAAAAGAAAATGCACCCTGCGGTCGATGCCATATGCTACGCAGTTTCTGTCACACGCCTAGAGCCGCTTAATCGCTTTATAGTGTAAAAGCTGTTTATGTACACATTGCACATGAAATACAAAGCGCTTTTCATTATTCAGCGAAAAATTTAATGCTTCCGGTACCGTAGCGTCGAATGTTTGATCAATATTCAAAGGTTATTGGCATTCACGTGTTTTATGTATCCTCCGCGTATGTGTTTTTGAACCGGTGTAGTATCCAATCTGTAGTACTTTGGACTTAATATTTATTTATTTATGTACACACTTAACAAAAAAAAGTAAATTGAGAACATAGGACTATAGAGTACAAAGGTGCTGCTTATTTCTAAAGAAATCTCTTCCAGCATTCATTGGGTTGAACGGAGCAATCGAATTAAAATAGGCAATCACGTGTCATTCCTCGTCTCAATTTAGAAACAGGATTCACATTTGACCGATGTTCAGGTCTGTTAGCCAAGTAAATAAGAGGAGCGTTATTAAATACGATCTCATTTGGCGCAGTACGTGTCAGGTCTAACTCAATGTAGAATATTACGTGAGAGACCTGGTCTGTGTTTATCTACACCCTTTGCTTAATACCTGCTTGGTTAAATGATCACGTTTAGGTGAACGTAAGGAGCTTGTCTTGAATTTGAATAATTTATGTCCTATTTTCGTGTAAGACTTTGATAGAAAACAGTTGATAACATTAGGTTAGGTTCAAAATGTAGAAAAGAAAATCTATTTTTAAGTGTAGATTCAGTTATGATGGGTAAAGTATGTTTTGGAAACCAAATCAAAAAGGAGCATATAGAAGCTAAGGCGGAAATGCGTAATATGTAAAAGCAAATACCTTTTAAACTTTTTACATGATTGAATATTGAAAAATGGATGGAAAAATATTTAAAAGCCCACGCTATAACACTTCATAACAAAAATGTTGAAATCCATTATAAAAATTTGATAGATTTATATTCAAAAGTTTCAACCAGTGCACCTACATGATATACATCACAGTATAGTAGGCGTTATGCCAAAGACATAGAAAATAGAATAGCTTGAAGCAAGTGTCACCATCGCCACACAAACGCAATTTGTTTGTAGAACACAAAATATTTTTATTTTTAAATTCTCCCCAAATTACGCTTCCATTTAACAATAGCTAACTCTTGATTATATAATAACTGGTAATTAAGAGCAAGAAGACTAATTATCACTTAAAATTATACGTTGAACTGATAAGGTGGAAGTGGTTTTAGCTTCCTTTTAGTCTGACGAAAATAGAACGTTTAATACAATTTACCACGCGTACTGTTAAATGTTCAGACGTTGCTCAGTTTAAATACAAAGACGTCTTAGATGACTACACACAAGCAGACAATTATTGTGCACTGTAATTATGATCTGAGTCACAACGAGATACTAAATATAAGCTTGCAAGTTTAAGCTGTAATAATTACTCATAAAAAGTCAGCTTGCAAAAAAAAAAAAGATTAATGTCTACCTTGTCATTCAATGAATAAATAATGATCTCAAAGTCAAAGTCAAAATAATTTATACAATACTACTAGGTAAGTAGTACTTTTTGAACGTCATTTTTACATTTTACAAAGCTGGTCCCGGTTGTCATACGAACACCTATAACAATCATTAGTCAGAAGCCCAAAAGGCCTATTCTCAGGATATCTTTAGTAGCCAGAAATTGTGTTGAAGATCTGATGGTAATCGCTTCGTGTAAAATACTAATAATCAGCCGCATCTAGTTAGACTGGAAGCCGACCCCAACATAGGAAGTTTCGGACAAAAAACTTTCATATACTCTAAAACTTTTGGCAATCAACTCAATAACTCGGTTTAAAAAAATTATTTATCATAACTGTACTGGAAGCTTCGATTCGGTATTTCAAGAAGATGAGAAGATTTTCGAACACGAACTTTAAACTTAGCCAGAATAAAGTCGAGATTTTGAAGTCACAATTGTCGACAGTACCAGCCTCCAACCAGTCATACGAGCACACAATACTTGTGAGTCATGGCTGAACAGACATCGGGTAACGGTGACCTAATCATTGTTTACACCATCCTTGGGTTGAGGATATCTGCCAATTGCCACTATTGCGTTCTACGGTCATTTATTTTTGTACAGGTTACATTTAAACAAGTAAATTCATTATTGGGGTCAGCGTTTTCCTTATCCGTTGTGTGGCATTAAGTGCGGTTTGTGTTGTAAGTATGAATGGTTAACATACATACACTCACGACTTTTAGGGGGGTAGACAGAAACTAAAGAACGCCACTTGCGACGATTCTTGCATACTTCTTTTGCTTCGATTCAAATACATCTTGTCATACAAAAACGCCGGTTAACATTGAAATGAAAATACTGTTACGTACAAACCATCCCACCTTTGACACTACCCTTTCAAAAAATACTGCGATAGAAATTGTAGTCAAAGCGAATTGATGCTCAAAACATTATTATACTAAGAATTCTAACTTATAACCAACTTTTTTTTGGGTCATTTTTACTCAGTACCGTCAAGCCCCTAAGCAGAGCTTGTACTATGGATAATTGACAATGGATATAATACTTATATTTTTTGTAAATACACACTACATTACTATAATATATAAGAAACACCCAGACAAACACTTACACTTATGCATATCACATAAATATTTGTGCCCTATGGGAATCGAACCCACGACCTCGTGTCATCGTCCTCATCAGTATCTAAAAATTTTACTACCTACTTAACTTGATATAAATTATATTGTTTCTCAATAAGCTTTACCGAGGAACACGATTGTTAGAGGAAATAGTAATTCTATTCATAAAAAGAGAAAAAGAAATTTGTATAAAATCCAACCAGTTTACGATGCAATGCAACGTGATGCGATTACAATAAAGAAAGCATGTAAGTGTACCTGGCAGTCTATAACAAGTACTTTTTTCTTAACCCTCGTGAATTCTATGTGGGCTATAGCTATAATAAAACCATAAAATAAGTTCAATCGATTTCCAATGAATTTTACTTTAGGTAGTTGTGCAGGGCTGGTTGAATCATGGTAGCTATAAATGTTTAAAAACACGACAGCGATACGGTCGCTCCGCGGTTTGTTTTATTTATTCTTCAACCAAGCTTGAGTATCGTTTTCACGCAACTGAGAGGAGACTATGACGCGAGGAAACGTTGTATTGGCAGTGGGGAGACTTTGACCCTCATACTGCCAACCCAACTATTCCTCTTTCGTTTTACAGGCTCGGTAACGCACAAGTGATACCCCTGGTGTTGCAAGCGTCTATAGGCTACGGTAACCGCTTACCATCATGTAGGCCGTATGATTGTTGTTGAAGTCTTTGGGCTATCTACACCTATTGTTTTATTTACTGAAGTAAATCTCAAAAAATAATGATTTATTGCATCAAGGATTCAAGTATACCTTGAATCCTTGATGCAATAAATCATTATTTATAAAATATTTGTTGTAAATATGCATACAATAAAGAAACATGAAGAGGAAACGCTATGATAATAACTAATTAAAATGTAAAATTAATAAAATAACATTATTGATCAAAAAAAAAAGTAAAATTCATCCAATCTCACAGCGTAGTGGAAAGAATTCTGATTGAACCAGGAAACTTAACAATAACCAAAAACATAAAGGAGTATGTACATTGAATACGGTATAAAAAAGGGCCAATACGAAATAACACAAACAGCTGACAATAAACTTCAATAAGGCACCTGAGAAAATCCCTACCGCCTATAGACACATAATACCGGCTGTACGGTATGGTTGAATGGGGGCCCCATCCAATTACGTAGGGATTCCTATTCCTTTGATCACACAGGATCCTTTTGACACACCATGCACAATGAATGAACAAGTATTCACACCGTATGAACTGCTTGTTCTGATCTATCTCGTTTATTATGTAGCTTAGTCGTTTTAATAAGTGTTGTTTATTTAAATACAGGATTTTGTTAGGTTTTAATTTCTCATTTTAGATGTTAAGTATGATTTGAGTAATAACACAAAATTGAAAAAGATTATCCCGTAAGCCCACTGTGACAAAAGTTGGGATTAATTTAGACCATCATAATTTAAGGAAAAAAAGTTCAAGAAATTCTTATACAAGATTAAGCAAAGACAATTTATCAGTCCAGTCTTCCAGATCAATAGCAGTGTTACAAATAGTCTATTCCAAAATATGACAGTTTTTCTTACGTCAATATTCGGGTGGAGAAACTTTCGGTACCCTACTTACTACCCTTTTTTTTTTCATAGTACTTACGGATAATACTCATGGATCATCCACCACCCGGGACGGTGGCGGCAGGGTCAGACTAAAAACCGCACTTGCCTTCACTTGCCCTATAGTCATGCCCACGGGATCCGTGAAATTCGCCACGACCCTACTTCCTACCCTAACACAAAGACATACCTACAGATTTATATTGGGTCTACCTTTAATAATAATATTCATATTCTTTCGATGTAAAAGGGTCAAGAGAGAATGCGTTGCGTGAGAATATTCAGTATCTCATACCGTCTCACACCGTTCCCGGTATGCGGCATTCCGGTTTCTTTCCCGGCAAATATAGATGTCGCGTCCTTTCGATTAGACTGCATATTTAATTACGACATTATCGTACGTTCGGTCGTTGCCTTATGTGGAGCTAAAACTCGTTTCGCTGTATGTATGTGCATTGACAAGTTCTTGTAAGAGCCCGGTAATAAGCAAATGAGATTAGATACGCATTTATTATTCGATGCTGTGTTTTAATCTTTTCTCGTGGTTTTAAAATATCAATCATTATTTTCTTTCTTAATTAAAATATAAAATGCCTCGTTAGTCTAGTTGTACTAAGCGCGACTGCTACGCTAGAGGCTTCGGGTTAAATTTTCAGGTCGACCTGGAAAACTTGGGTTTTTCTATGAAATTGTCAGTACCTAACAGCTCGGAGTTCGGATTTGTGCTCTACTAATATAGGCTAAGATAGGCTCGCCCCCTATTTCATGGGACCTTAAAATACCGGTGAACTGTGGGTGTACAGCAGTACACCTCTGGCTAACCCTTCGGGAATACAGTTGTCTTTGATTATATACTTGTCTAGATGGAGCAATGCAAACAAACGACACGCGAAAACTGGGGCCAAATTTCGTGATATGTGTGAGTACCGCTTGTGTACTTATTGTAGTCAAACTGTCAAGGTGTGCGTGTTTAGGGATGCCTGCTCCAAATTATTAACTTACCTTTTCTCCATTATTTAATGGGATGACAGTTAAACGAAATAGGCTGAATAAAGTAATTATTTTGTAGATTAGTGTTTTATTTATTTTAATAAAAACAAAAAATACAATGAAAAAATATATACAGCAATTTATAGATCAAAATCCATCTCTTTGTATTTGTTTTCGAAATAGTTTTTTTTTTATATTTCATTTCGTGTCCGCTGTATAATGTCTCTCCAGTCTTAAGAAATCTGAAACCCAAAATATTAGAAAGAACTAACAAAAATACTATTTAGTGAATGACTTCATTTATTTTGTGAAGGCAAGTTATCATTTACTGATCAAATAAATTATGTACTTAGGTAATTATTAAAATAATAAAATTTTCTCATCGAAAGATGATGACTGATATTTGCATTTCATCTCCCATAGTTTCGCCAAATCTCCCTTGTAATAAATTGACAACACCGGCTAATCTGTCGAACCTACAAATTAACGAATTGAAAAATCATGTTTTCATAAAATAATAGAGGTTAAATAACAAAACTTACCGATGTAATGTGATCTTAGTGTAATTATACGGTTTTCCCACATAATTGCGACACAATTTGACAGCACATACCGACATAATTAATTATTTTTCAAGAACTCCACACCCTGAAGTGATCCAAATGACACTGACGTAAGTGAGAAGAGAGTCTACCAATTTTAGTAGACTTTATTTGGGCCGTTCTGTACTTGTCAATGTGGCATCTAGACAAGTATATAATCAAAGACAGTTGTGATGGTATATTATGTGGTGTTTATCATATTTTCGTAAATGAAAATGTTTCTGGAGCAAGACAAGAAAGAAACCATAAGAATCATTCGGTAAAAAGTTTCAAAATACCGAGCTGTAACAATTTCAGTGCAATCCAAGTAAAAATAAATAAACATTTATTGCCTTTTAGCTCTAACAATAAACCCCAATCTAGTTAATTAGTCGGTTTCAAGGAGATCGTATCGAAAGCGAAGACGCAGTCTTTCAATTAAATAACAGTGGAAACATTGTTGAGTACTAACAAAATAAATGAATCATTTCCCCTGACTTTCGAGAACACAAGTAAAATCGTGAGAGATGTTGAACAATAACTATAGTCGACGTCGCTCATATTACGTCTCATAAGAGCAACGCGGTTGCAATTATACCAGACATTAATACGCTTCGTGCTAACATATGTTAAATAGAACGAGACAGTATCTCCTCTACTCTTCATTTACATATCTTGAGAAGTAGCAAACAAAAAATTTAGTCTAATAAAGTTGGTACACTTTAACTTTTAAATTAAGATTGTATTTGTCAACAGATTAGGGAATTTTATTGTCGCAACAAAACAAGATTAGGGGGATACTCTACTATGTCCACAAATTAATGTAGAGTAAGTTCCATTATTCGAAACAGTATTATCACAAAATCCACAATTTGATATCACTACTGTATGACTCAAGTAAGCAACAGCATTTCTCAGAACAGGTTGACTGATAAATTAATTATCTGTGAGCACATCCAACAGAAATGACTTAACGTAAAATATGTTACAGTATTACTTAAGCAAATCACTTTTAGGGATTCCGAGAACCGTGCTACGGACGTGACGCAAACATTTCCCTTGACATCCTGTCACTAACTTGAGAGCCAGTCTACCGGCAGAAAAAACGTCCATATACTTCTAATATTCTCCCTTTGTGATACATATTAATACTAATTACATATTAAATATTATACGTTACCACCGTACCACTTCCTGCCCTTTAAAGAATATAGTAGTTAAAATGCACGAGTAAAATACACCTAAACATGTTCAGAGAGTGCCCTAAAATCTGAAATTATATTACGGCTACTTTTGAAAAATATATGGAATTCAAATGTCCATTTATTTTATTTTCTCAAAATATTTCCCGTTTAATCAAAGCAATTTCTTGCAAGGAGGGGCTTGACGCAGAGGAAATGAAATAGGCACTCAAGTAAAAAGACCAATTTGGGCCCAATTTATTTAGAGGCAAATAATAAAAATATTTGCTTTTGAATCTTGATATCTGTCAGGTTTTTTTATATTACAAAAGTAATTTATCTAACAAACTGAAAGATTCTAAATTCAATTTGAAGTTCAAGTCATTCTAGAGGACTAAGAGCGAATGGACAGAATCGATTTATATGAACGAAGAAACCGGAATGGGGTCAATGGTTGGCGAAATGCTTGGACAGCCAATAAACCTGTGGAAGGTTATAAAAATAAGAAGGATTTATTGTAAAACTGGTCATAAACGCATAAATAAAGATAGACAATACTTTGAAACTTAACCAACAAACGGGATGTTAATCGTTGCTTAAGAACGATTAATCTTTTGTTTCGGAAGTATGTCATGGATCGGTAACCCGGAACATGTCGGATAGTCTAACAGTATTGTAATACAATCTTAAACACAACAAAGGCCAACATTGTGGTGACAATGGAGCTATCAAGTATCCCAGTGTTATGTATTGCAAATATAAGGTTAGTTCAAAGTCACGAACAATGGGTAGTTTTGGATAGGAGCTTTCCAGAAAGGATCTTTTGCATATGACCAGTATCTACACAACCAGTGTACTATTGGTAATTCAATCTCTTAAGTTAATCCCTTCTCTCTTTTAAGTTTTAACTTTTCTTACAAATTTAAAACACAAATGCATACTTATTTTCCTGCAGATCTACTGATATAAATGCTTATTACAAAAAAAAGTCAACTGCAAAACTCGGAAAACACTCGACAAATTAGTCTGGAGCAGGCGCCAGCTAACAAAAACAAATTAAAACTGAACAAGAGCATGTGCAAGACAAAAATACATGACACTCCAATACAGAGCGGTCAATTTCACAGAAGCATCGCAACTGTTCAAACTGAAACGGAATAACCAATTAAGCAGACCGGCGCGGACGCAGCACGGCCCAAAACTTACCCACCGTTACCATTACTGTTACAATATCTTGTTTACAACCAACATCGCGACTCGCATTTTCAAAACCAGAATAACAATATTAATATTCAGGCATAATTATCATAGCCTTCATTGATTATTTTAATTTATTCACAAAAAAAAATTGGTCTCCTTACTTTAGGAACCGTTATAAATCCTACTAATATTTCTAACTGAGACAAACATTACCATTTAAGCTAGCAAAACAGGCTGTCTGGAGGCTAGACTTAACGACCTTGTTGGCCTAACCTCATCTCAGCCTACGTATTTACAATAATCGCTCTTCATCAAATAGAAATAAGGACCAGAGTTTCTCAAGAGATAGTCTGAAAGATTACAAAATAATGCCTGTATTGTACTGGAGGTGAGGACTATTTATCATTTAAATAATTGACAAGCAATAGTAACAAGTTTGAGATGGCAAAAACAATCTGGAGAATATGAAAATATAATAAGATTTCAAGTATTGCAAAGCCTGTAGGAGAAATGGTTTAGGTACCTACTTTAGAGTCCTAGACAGGAACTGACGAACGAACGATGACTACGAAGCAATTACTGAGTCGGACTGTTTAACTTCCTCGAACAAGTCATTGTTTACAAGTACAGATGTATGTATTATATCATCTTTATCATTATTCATAATATTTCGGTTCTAATTATTGTATTCGTCATAATCCTTCAATAAATTGTATGGAGATAAATGTTTACTGTATTTACACACTGCTTAAGTCAATACAGTATAAATTTATACTATAAATACTTTTGCTTACTTTTAGCATGTATACTGCCGAAGAGGTTAATCCTCATTTAAAAAAAGAACTATTGGAGGAATTATTCGGTAGGTTTTCTGTTGCACATTTTTTTTACTCCAAAAGCTAAGCAACAAGGGTGTTTTGTAAAATTTACATTCTTATTACGTAAGTATTAGTCTTTTCCAAGTTGTGAATAAATACGTTCTGAATTATGACAGTCCCTAAGTAGATTTTTAAATAATCAATTGAAACTCCTTCCAATTCTTCGACCATCCAAAAGCAGACTTACTTCCAACGCTATAATATCTTTTTGTGTTGTAAGTGCAAAGGTCAACAACGGTAGTCGGTCGTAGTGTGTATAAATCGATCAGCTATACAAAATTTATGTTTAGCGAAATATGTGTGAAGGCTTTTATAAAAAAGCAGTATCAGTTAACGGTTAATAACCGAACTTGCTGGATTGCATGCCTTAACAAATTAATTAATGCGAAGTCGAAGAACCGAAAACAAATCGGCTGCGATGGTATAACGAATTTGGTTGGAGAACTAAGTTCCTTTTATTGAAAGAACATTTTGAATTGCTTCTATTAGCTGTCATGCTATACCTATTACTAAGCAAATTAAGTACAAACTAACAGGATTGTTATAAAGAAAGTTAGATATATTTTACTTAACTAGCGACCTGCCCTGGGTTTGCACGGGTGCAATAATAATAATAAATAATAATAAATATTTTATTGATACAAAAATGGTTGAATACATTTGAGTTGGAGCCCTGACTCCTGAGCTAGGTTGTACCTGTGTTACAGGAATCAATGTCTTCACCCGTAAATCGCAATGTAAATCTTCCGGAAGGATTTATCTAAATAACAGTTAAAACCGTATCAAGATCCGTTGCATAGCATATAAGATCGCGTAGAGAGGGACAGACAGCTGCAAGCGAATTGTCTTTGCTTCAAAAAGTTCAGAATAAAAACCTGGAGATTTAATAATGTAGAATTCTTGACAGCCAGTTGGTTCTGAGACAGTAATGCTAATGAATTACTAGTCTGCATTGGTTAATTAGTTTATCAGACAAGCAATCTATTTAAATAATTACTAATGTCTGTTTTGTGAACAGTGAGACACTTCTCACACAGACTTTTTCTTTCAGATAAGCGAAAAAAATGAATGGTGAATATTGTTTGTAAAACAGTTGCTCTAATGACTAATGCCGATAACACACTCCTATGACACATGGTATGTTGATAGTCACTTATTTTGTTGAATTAACGAATCTGTTAAGTTTATAATAAAGATTATTTTCCCTTTTTTTCTTTACTATCCCGTCCCCGTCCGTATTTCGTCCCTGCCTCGTTAGTCTAGTGATCCAAAGAGCGACTCAATTTCCAGGTTGAACAAAGTATTATTGGGTTTCTCTATGAAATTCTCAGTAGCAGCTTGGATTTTGGATTAGCTCGCCCCCTATTACTTGTGACCTAAATATACCGGTGAACTGTGGGTGTTTATTGGTACACATTGCCTAACCCTTCGAGAAATACAGGCCTTAGGTGTGTGTATTTCCCATCCCGTCGGTCGTTGAACAAAATAAAACACTCACTCTTAAAAAAACCGAATATGCTCCATTTCAGTTTTTTTAAGAGAGCCTGAGAGTGTTTTAATATAAGCAACGAACAGCAGCGTTGAGGAACTAAAGATCAAAACAAGCGATGTTATTAGGTAACCATTCACTTTTGATATTTTTGAAATATTGCATTTCGAGTTCAAAAATAACGCAACGATTTGTACAAAAACTTATATAACCAGTATTTTGTAATACCAGGATGTAGGTGGATACCTACTTTTTATTATTATATTCTTATATTTATTATTATTATCATGAATAAAAGATTACATCTGTAAAACATTAATTTAAAGGAAAAAATATCCATATTAAGTTCTACTCTCGTCGATCCTCATTCATTGTCCTTTACAGCAAAAGGTTTCCCATCATCAGATCCGTCATTATTCTTTCCTAAAATTCTCCTTCTTAACTCTTTAGCTTCACACAAAGCTATTACTTAGATAATAGGTAAATATATAGGCAAAATAGATTTTGAAAAAAAAAACAAACAAAGATCTTAGAGAAAAAGCTATCAGTTTCTTGCTTTTTGCTTCGTTTTCTTAAATTACAAGTAAAGGCACATTAAGTAGCATAACGGTAAGGTATACCTGAAGCCAGAAGACTACAGGTTCCTTCCTCTTAGTGGGCTAGCCGCCTTCATAAACCAAGTATTTGAAGAGTAAGGAATGCACAAGGCTGGAGACAACACAAAAGATCACATTTGGTCGAAGTGTCACTGACTAAGCCAGCCCCCCAAGTAACATAAGTAGTATAGCGGTGAGTATTAAAATTGTTCAATAACGTCCCAATCCAGGGAAGCCAACCTCTGATCTGAGTGCTGAAGTTAAGAAGTTGTAAAACCAATCAAACTTTTTATTTGCCATCTGCGATTTGGTTTTGAAATATCCTTTTCTTTTAACAAAGTTACATATTTTTACGTCATCTACTGAATTTATAAGGCTTTTGGAGTTTGTTTTAGAATTAACAACAAAATTAATCGAAATTCCTAACATGTTAAAATAAGGACGAGTAAATAAAAACAATACAAAGTTAAACAGAAGGAAGAAACTTCCGTACTTCTTTTTTCTTAGATATCTAGTGCCGAAAATGTGAGGAAAAAACCTTAAGAAAGTGGAATAAGCGACGATCTATCAGTTAAGGCGATGCTAGAGTTACACTTAAAATAAGAGCTATTACTTCTAGAAGAAACTATTTTACCAATAGATTGTACCTAGTTTCAACAGGTTTCCTGCTCATGGTCAAGTTATTCAATATAAATCCTAACTTATTTCAAAATTCACGTCTACATTGAAACTATGTATTTATGGATTAGAGAGAGATCGTGTGCAAATATTCAAACCTTTCATTAATGAATACCTCAGCTACCAGGCATAATCGTACTTGACATATTTCCAACGGTCATTGCTTTGGTAGTTGAAGGACAAAGAAATTTTCATAGAATACTGGCCTCGCCCACATGTGTGCTTTACCTAAATAATTTAGTAGTCACAGGCGATTCAGGTATAGTAATAAGCATGTAGATGCTACGTGCCTCACAAGAATGGTATTAATTAAGCCCTTTTCATTAAAGTACTTGAAATTCTTGCAATGAAAATGTAAGATGCTATCATTTGGATCGACTTGGATCGGATATGGAATTTTGATTCAATTGAAAAGACAATCATGTAGGAGGTTGATATTCCTTTATTTTATACTTTAGCAGATAAAAGCACAGATACTACGAACGATAGTAATGTTCTAACTAGCAATGGATCCTGTCAAGCTGAAGAAAGCAGAATAAGTGTGACCATAAGCGGAGGAATTATATCTCCTATTTAAACAACATTGAAAGGATCCTTTAAAATTTGAATTTCCTTTAAAGTATAACTCTTTGAATGCTTCAAAGAGTTATACTTTACAGAGTTATTACGCCGTAACGTTAGCATGTATGATATAAAAGACGTCAATATGTACATAGAATGTGCACAGTAAGTTCGTTATTAATCATTCATTACGAAATATTCCACACGCAGGCACGTGACAATGAATTTATTATGTTCCGATACAGACAGATACAGAATTTTATTAATATTGATAGCCGACGCGCCATTCCCTAGTGGATTTGTCGTAATTTTCAAATGTACTTGATACTCAGCACGAAGGGTCATATTATGGTGAAACATAATATGAACCTTCAATCTCAATCATAATTTATTAAAAATGCCAATAATACTAGACTATCTTTCAATCAAAAGCTCCTGTCTAATTGGATCCGTCCAGTTATGAACGTGTTCTGGGCAATTGTTTTTGACATTTTGTATTGGTTTAGCTTCATAACTTACTTTAAATTTCAGTGATGATCGATCACCTACTCTTTCGGATATTTACTCATTTATTAAAACTTTTGTCTAAAGTCAATTATCAATAATTTACCGAATTTGTACTCATAATACTGAATAGTTATCACACATATCGCGTCTCTCATATCGATTGTCATAATACCATTAAACGATATGAGACGACCCTGACCCGAAACTATTACGTCGAAATAGACCATTATTAGGTCATCTGTCTCTGACAAAACATTTTGGTCATAATATAGAACTTGGAAATTGTAGAGTTAAATACTATATAATTCAGTTTCGGCACCAATTCTTAGAGTTGTTTTGGAATCAAAAAGCTTAGCCAATCATCAACAAACATTGATAAGAGTAGTCTGATTGCCTTAGCTTATGGCACAGAATAAAATAAGTAATAGTTCTATATTCTATTCTTCTTCTCTGGTTTCAATATTTTCAGTCTCAGTCTGGGGATTCTGGGATTCTATATGAATAAATAACTAATTATTGACTGCAGATGCTGGTAATTTGTTAAAGTATCTATATTTAGAAGAAAAAATGTAGTGTTGTTATTGTCGTCTTATTGTTTTAACAAAAAATATGTTATTTTTTTTTAAGGTTGTAAGACAAACTAGTTCCTAAACATAATAATATGGTCAGTTTAAAGTTCACATAATTCTAGGTCTAATTCCAAAATAATAGAAGTTCTTGGATAGTTGCGGGGCAAGTAATAAAAACTTTATTATTTACTATGACTACATATGAAAATGTAGCACACCTAACAGAGGAATTTTATCTTTAACGTTCATTAATACAGAGCCCAATTTTGTTAAAAGGGTACTAGCGGGGATAGCTGTCATTAACATGGAATTCTTAGTGGAGATTTCTAAACTAATTCTGAGACTAAACATAAACGCAGCTGAATTAATTACATTCATTACCAGGAAAATTCGAAACAAAAATAATAAATACGTGGTCCGCTAGAGGGAAACAAAGATGTTGTTAATAATGTTTACTACAGAAATAGTATGTAAATAATTCGTGAATAATATGTAGTAACATATTTTGTGGACAATAATAATTTAAATTTAAATTCTCGTCCTTCTGTAACGTATTGACATTTTCAGAATTAAAATTAGGTCGCATGCCTAATATTAATTGACAACCAGATAATTAAATTCATAGAAAGACTATTTTAAGTCTTGTAAAATAGTTTGCGACCTTATCGGCGTACATTAGTTATTTATTCAAATATTTTTATGTACGAAGCAAAATTCAATTCGAATTCTAAACAATCCACAGTTTATCGAACAAGGTTCGAAGGCTATACTCCAATTAAAATTCATACCCGCTTAGTCATGTCGTGGGCTCCTGGTAGGTACCGTCGCCAAGCGCAAAAAAAACCAGTCTTTGTAAAAACACAAATAACTTTCCAACTGTTGAATTTAAAGGCAACAGTTTCATAGTTGAGTAATTTGAGGATGG
The DNA here is from genome assembly GCA_964056405.1 of Acronicta alni. Lineage (NCBI taxonomy): Eukaryota > Metazoa > Arthropoda > Insecta > Lepidoptera > Noctuidae > Acronicta > Acronicta alni. The sequence goes on from OZ043928.1 coordinate 11,275,208, forward strand.
GTCGCACACGCCGACGACGGCGACGGTTACGATGGAAGAGCAGCTGGGCTCGCACCTGCCGGCAACAGCTGAGCGTCAAGGAACCGGCCCATTCAGTCACAACCGATAAGGACTCTTGTAAACGAAGGGGACTTAAAATAAGAAAACATTTTAGCATTGCGTTTTACCATTAGGAATGTTGAAAACTTGCGATTAAAACCAAGGATGAAAAACTTTCCTTTGTTAATGGGAGAAAACATACGTTATGGTGAGATTTGAAAAAAAAAATTGTTCATTTTAAAGTAACAAAAGCCACATAGAATGCTACGCTATGCGTAATTCACACGTTGTAAGAAATTATGTCAAATATTATATTCTAACTGGGCTAAAAACACTGTCGTTCAAATTTTGCGCCATGGAGCGTGTCTTCCTTCTTAATTAAGAAACAAAATTGTTTTTGAAAATATTCTGACGACACGACAAATATGGTAAATATCTGTTTACGCAAACATAGCAGTGGCTGAAAAGGGCTCGACTTTGCTGAAGTAAAGACATTCAGAGACCTTTTGTACCTAAACAAACACGACCACACTTGAAATGGTATAAAATCTACCGGCGCAGAACGCAAGCCGACCATACGTGGCGATATTCTGCGGCGCGAATAGTTTGACAAAAGCTCACGACCTTCGACATTCCACACGTGGAATTCAGTATAATCCTTGTACGAAAGCACTTCGGCAAATTGCGGTCAAGCAAGCTGCTGAATTGCGTTATTCATCCAGTAAATTCTTACTCTTCATGTTTTTAGATTTGGTCACGAGAGAACAAACCCTAAGCAGAATATCATCAAACTTTAAAAAATATATAGACTGTGAAGATATGAAAAAAGATATTTATTTTTTGGTTGTAATATTAGGTAGCGGAAGGCTCTTGTCACTATTGTTATTCTCATGCATCACATCACTACTAATTACCACTTGGTTGAATTCTGTTGATGTTGCTACAGCAATTACACCTTGTTGCCCAAATTAATTTTAATTTAGATGGTAATAACAAGCACAAAAAAAATATTCCGTAGGTTCACAGCGTTTTTATTTCGTGACATGAATTTGAAAATATATTACTGGGTTGGATGGAAACAGTCCGCTATTCAAAGGGAAGATTAAAATCATTTAATATTTTCGGATAGATTCATATTCATTTCCACGAGTGTGAGGAGAGAAGTGAGGTTTTGTGAGTTTGTAGGGGTAATCTTTGTATCTACTGAACCGATTTTGAAAATTCTGTTACCAATAGAGAGCCACATTATTAAAATTTGTGAATGCCATCCCTACTAATATTATAAATGCGAAAGTAACTCTGTCTGTCTGTTACGCTTTCACGTCTAAATCCCTGAACTGATTTTAATGAAATTTGGTACAGAGATAGAGTTGACCTTGAGAAAGAACATAGGATAGTTTTTATTTCGGACTTTTGAAGAGTTCTCTTGGAAACGCGATATAACCGAACTCGACGCGAGCGAAGCCGCGGGCGGAAAATAGGCTATATTTATGTATAATACATACCTTACACAATGCACAAAACATAACAAAACAACGCAGTAAGTTTAGAAACACACTCAAATTCCAAAACCAATCTCTTGTAAATATTTATTAGCACATTATTTAATCTAATTGTTTGAAATAGAATCCTACAAGATCAAGGCCTCCAATTATAATGCTATCACCCTAGTCTTGTATTATAAAGTCTGTGTCAAATTGATTAAATAATATGGAAGTCACGTTTTTCCTCCAACGGCTACAGCAGCGGCAATTTAATTTTGAGCTTCGACTTCTCATAGAAAAGCCATTTCAAAGTTGTTGTCTGCACTAACATCACCTTTTTTAGTGGGTTCAGATTTTTTTTTTACCAAACTTCTTTCTTAATTCAATAACTTTCCGGTTTCTATACGTTTTATAAGAATAAAAATGAACGATTTTATTAGCTTTCGGCATGAATTCTGTAACCGATTTAACTACAAATCCATTGTATTACGTAATTAACTAAGTTTAGACGAACTTCCTATTATAAAATGTTTTTAATGATGTCACTAGCTAATGAAGCTGGTCATTAGCTTTATGTATCAAAACACGACGCAACTGGTTCTTTTATTTTAACTTTACATCGTTACTATTTAGCCTGACCTGATTAAATGCTACTTCAGCAGCATCATCATATCAGCCACAGGAGGCCTCCCCTTCCTCCACCATAGACTTCAACAAAGACCGGTTATAAGCCGCCTGCATCCAACGACTACCAGCGACCTTTACCAGGTCGTCCGTCCATCTCGTTAGAGGCCCTCCCACGCTGCGCTTTCCAGTGCGTGGTCTCCACTCGAGAACCTTTGAAATGCTACTTGCGTTTATGGAAATGCTTTCCTTTTTATATCATATTAATCACCACGTAACAGTTCATCAGAAGTACCTGCAAGTCCTGCAACCAGCAGGGTTTGATGATATGAGGTGTACGTTTAGACGGTATATCGTGACTCATGTATGTGATGGATAATATTTGTAAACAAAGGGGTGTGTGCTGAAACAAACAACCTGGCGTATTTATTGATTACGCGACGGTAAACATAAAACGCTATAAAATCTACATGTTTCATGTTGTCAGGATCATAAAGAGCTGCCCGCCGCCAAGGTCGCGACCTTGGATAGCTCCCGTATGTCATGAAAACTCAATCGCTCCATAACTTAGGTACCTTCAAAGCACTCAAAATACAAAAAGACGCTCGACGATGCAAAGCTCGATACGAAAGATCCCGTTTCGCATGAATGCTTTTGAAACAACAAGATCTTTTGAACTCAAAACCATGTCAATAAGAGGAAACCCTAGCAAATAAATGGCTTAATTTCTTCATGTTTTCCCTGAATCTATCTTTTGTCAGTTTGGACAGCTGTTATGAGCTCAATTTGTTGGGCAGATTTTGACATGAAAACTGCGTAATAGATCGCACACGTTAGAGAAATTGAGAGCATGTTTCCCATTAGGATCAAACGTGAATAGTGCTGAGTTAAAGCCTCTTCCGCGTAGTTGTTTGAATGCTTGTTGCAAACTACTAACGATCTTCTTGCATCAGACTTTTCCAAGTTCAAAAGAGGCAGTTCTGTTTCGGTACGATTCTCGAACATTCACTTTCAGTTCACCAAAAAAACGTCTGCGGAAATTTCGTTCCAAGTATTTCAACACAATACACGCTTTTAATTAGCAACACGTTCTTAAATACCCTCATGGTCCATTGAGGAGTAACAGACACTAAGTCGGACAGGGCATGTGTTCGTTTATGAAGATGGTAAGCAATTAACGTTAATTAGGTGTTCCATTCGAGCGTTCACGATTGGCCGTGATCCTTACAGTACTTGTTTCTGAGAGATCTCTCATCTGCTGAACAATTCAATGGAGAGACGTTTACGGTTCATTTCGTAATTACTGATCGACATTGATTTGTTCGTTGAGAGAAATAGGATTTTGTTTGAAACAGATCTTGCAGAATCTTTCAATAACGTTCTGAACCATTTTTTTTTCTTTTGTCGTCACAAGGTCGAGGATTGTCGTCTTTTGGTGATGTAGAAGACCTGTTTTGATCTACTGCGCCCTGTTTTATTGGTAGTAGGTATAATCTGAAGCTGTTTTTCCGTTGCAAATTCATAGGTAAGGACTGGAATATTTTTAAAAGCTCACATGCCTTAAGTAAAGGGCTAAGTCAGCTTTGGATTACAACTAAAACTCATGGAAGGAAAAACGCGAACAGGCCTACATAAAAACCAGTGTTAATGAACCAATCTTTATTAGCCTACTTCTTTCCATTGGTTCGTTTTCAGTGTAAATAAAATGTAGGCAGTTTTCTACGACTCTGATCGTAAAAAAATTACGTGCATCGATTATCACAGGGTCATAAATTCGACCTATTTAATGTCTTTACCTAATATCATGTGCCCAAATGGAAAACAGGTTTCTTGTGAAATAAAAATAATTGATTCCATGTGAGTCATCAGATGTAATTCCCAACCGGTAAATTGCCTTGGTGAAACCAGTTAGCTTTGATACATTTATTATAAAAATTAAATTCTTATTGTAACCTACCTTCTTACAAGTAAAAGTATTTTTATAAAATTGTAATATATGTACTCACAAGGAAACAAATTTTTATCGAATTTTATTGTTTATTTTTTTTAACTATCACCTTTAAAGAAAGCGAATATACGTACACTTAACGGTAACGGTAACGTGTATTTATCTAATATTATATTATGAATATTAATCATACACATATTTTTTAATGCTAAATAAGCTACCGAAAAAAAAATACTATGATTGTATTGTATAAACAAAAACACATTTTTAATACTAATTTAGCACGGAAATGTTGGCTCTAATAAAGAAACAAATACCTAATTATGTACCTACAAAATAATTTACCCGATTACGCATGTCGTGTCGTGGGGTATTGATGAATTAATTAATTATAATAAATTAATATTACTATGCACTATACTTACAGCTGCTGGACACATGGCATTCATTCAGGACACATTGGTAGATTATCCAGGATTCCAATTCAATCATCGTAGAAGCGGTCATTTTCGTCACAAAATAATATTTTTCGCACAGTCAATAAAATATTAAAAGTCAATTGCTATTACGACAAAATATACCACATAAATATTTCACTGCATTTCTTCAAACGTAGCTTAATATTTTCAGTCAATGTTTGCAATTTTTAATTTGTAAATAACACGCGCGGTATGCAATACAGATTACAGAACGTTGTTTTGATAGATATCGCCCACACAGGTTCACGAGCTGAATGATTTGATTGGACCTTCGACTTTCGAGGCATATCGGCCCGCCCGACAGGAATCCGGAAATTGAGAGCAGTGTTACCAGTCACTTTATTACGTTTCCCTAAAGTAGCCGTCAAACTTCAACAATTTTTTTTAAGAAAATATAAAAGTTCTATTTTTTATGTTATTAACTTTAGTTTAATTAAAAACTTTGTATAACAGTAACTTTAATTAAATATGGACTATACTTATGTGTTAATTTATTCGTCAGGGCACTGATATACAATCCACTTGCCATAATTATAGCAAATCCTCTCAAGAATCAATATCATCGTATAAAAGAAAAGAAGTCAAAGATCCTATAAGCGATGGTAAAAACTTTAACATTGCAACATTTTTTCATAGACAATATGCTGATACATAGATGCTAAGTAAATGCTACTAATGTCGTTAAGGTGCTATCCGATAATCGATTTCCATCAGTCTTACGTGTTCGATAAGACTTTTTTTTTACACAAACAAAATGGTAAACAAATTTATTTTGATCATTTTATGAATACTAATATTTTTGTGGTGTGATGTAATAGTTGATAATTATGAAACTCTCAATCATCAATTAGAAAAATTAACCTAGATTTATCTAAACAGGGAAACTCATATTTATTGATCAGTGCGACGCGACCGTCAGATTTTTCATGTGCAAAAATCCGATGAACGCAATTGGCCACAGAAACAAAAACGTTAATATATTATAGTACGATGTAGTATTTTATAGGTTATTTATCATAAATGAAAGCAAGCTAATGCTACTGAGTACTCGAGCGCCAACGAATTAGTGATGGTTAATATAGCATATAGCATAATAAAATAGCATACTTAATAAATATAGCATAAAGCAAATGATATCGCGGTTCGCACTTTATGCTATAATGCTATAAAGCTATTTTGCTTTATATCGCATAACACTCTCTCTCTCTCTCTATCAAGCAACTGTCCGTCGGGCGCATATTATAGCATGCTTAATTTATATGCCTACATAAATAAAGCATGCTATAATATAGCACATAAAATCGCATGGATTAAAAATTAAGCATATAGCATTAAGCATGTTATTGATTTATATCAAATTTGAACACCACTACAACAAATCAATATCGACGACATAACGAGGAAACAAGAGCCGGCTATACTCTATAGGAAAGAAATATTGAGTAGCGAACGTAGGCGAATGTACGAGCAAACAACTGCTGATTTTATGATTATAGCGTTTCCATGTCATCCTCCATCAATTGCGAAACGTCGTCGTTTAATTTTGTTTCTTGAGCTTGTATACCTTCAGATGATGATAAAGTTTTGCACCAAAACTCGATTGCAATTCAAGTAGACGATTGATATTAAATCGATTTTCAACTCGAACGGGTACACCACTTACCATCTGAGATCCCAGCTGTCAATGTCAGTCAGTTGTCACGGTGGTCGCTCAGTCTGTTTTGTTTTTGGTTTTACAAGTGCTGCGCGCAGTAGAAAAGAAAGTGGTGTTTATTTGTAAATATTGTAAAATTGTAAATAATCATAAAATTTTGTGTTTCTATGGTTTTGGTAGTGTTTTATTGGAAGTGAAAGTGTTTTATGGAAAGAAAAAAACATTAAATTAACTTTTATTTGTTTTGGTAAGTTATTTACGTACGATGATCAAACACCTGTCGTATTGTATCGTTCATAAATTTTATGTAAATGAAATTCATTGTTTTGTAGGGTCATTATAATTTCGTAATGAGTTTAAATCTCTTGTTTTGTCTGGAGCGCGTCGGCCAGTTGCGCTATTTCGTCTAACCTTGAGGGAGCGAAGCGGAGTGTCATCGTCTAATTCGGCCTTATGCTGTGTGCCCTACAAGTATTATGAGGCAACGTAAATACTTCGTTCTGGCTTGTACTTACAGAGAAAAGCAATTCATATCACGCACGTGTTATAAAACGTTTCCGAACGATTTCTTTTGTTTTTATTAGAATTCAATTTACTGAATCTCACTAAAACTAAAAATATTTACGTTATGCGGCACAACAACGTAAGCATTGTTTAATCGAAACAACTTATAACAGCTATACATATAATAAAAAATCAAATTCCTAACAAAAATAAATGGAATCATAAAAAATCTAATTTCAGATAGAAACAAAAGAGTACTTATTTGTATATTATATAGGTACCATCAGATCAAAATAATTAATAATAATAAATCTTTATTTCTAAAAACATATTCTAAATACATAGGACACTAGCCTCCGCACTAGGATTCCCTGTGTTGTGGAGACTAGTCTCTTTCATCAGAAGATATTCCATGTATGTAATTACTCACAATAACAATCCATTATCAGTAACAGAGAGATATTCTCGATGGAAAAGGTTCACACTTGACAACAGAACATTAATCCTCAATAGGCAACCTATAGACACAATAGTTCATACTCTCATAAACAAGTAGTTGCACCTATTTTATTTCGCCTTTTTGCTACAATCAGTGTTGTAGAACTAAGTGCATGGCTCTATGACTTTGTAGGTTGATCTATAGCCTTATCATACATTATTATTTTGCATGTAACGGTTTTATGACTTTCGTATTGCAGACAAGTGTGTAGGTTATAAAAACTAGTCTATTGGACCTAATGTCGTTAATTTACCACAAGCATGCATTATAATCTGAAATTGGGACAAGGTTATAGAATAAGAGATTTAATCCAAATTAAGTATTGGTTACTGAATGGTAACAAATGCAAATTACAGATACATGACCATGAACACATTTCCAGTACCACAGTTGGGCATGGGTCTTCTCTCATCATGCCAATAGTTAGGCAATAGTCAACTAAACATACCATCACGCCTGTATTCCCCGAAGGGTTAGGCAGAGGTGTATTAATCTACACCCACATTTCGCCGGTATATTTTAGGTCCCATGTAATAGGGGGCGAGCCTATTGCCACTAACCAAGCACAAATCCAGACTCCGAGCTGCCACTGAGAATTTCATAGAAAAACCCAATAACACCTTGCTCAACCTTGGGATCGAACCCAGGACCTCTAGCGTAGCAGTCGCACTTAGGACCACTAGACTAATGAGACAGTCAGTGTTCACTATAGTAAGTGTTGATAGACTTACACACATAGTATTGGAGATCCGTAAGGCCTGCAGTCTTCCTATTTTTCTTTACACAGTTTAATCCAGTCATCATTTATTTACCTTACACTACTGCTATGACTTGGGGTTCAATTTTTAGGTTGAGCACAGTGTTATTGGAAATTTTCAAATAAATTCTCAGTTGCTGCTCAGAAATGCTCATTAATGCCAATAGGCTAGTCCTCTATGTAATGGGACCGAAACATACCATCGTAACCCCTGACCCTTTCGTAAGTTTTATACTGGTGCGATGGTATGTTATGTTCATTTAATTAAATAAATTTCATCAAAATTGGTTCAGCGGTTTAGGCGTGAAAGCATAACAGACTAACAAACAGAGTTACTTTCGTATTTATAATATTAGGGATCTATGGATTACAAAAACCTTGAGTAAACCATTCAGATAAAGTTCTTGGCTAGTGACAAGAAGCTAACCAATAAGCATTTAGATTTATATGTTAGTATTATTTCATTTAAATCAGCCATATCTAGCCTGTAACATAATACATGATATTGATACTCTGTGGTTATAGATTGTTCAATTTAAGTTTTAAATACCTCCTTTGTTGCAGGTCTTTTGTTTTAACCATTACCTAGATTCACTAGATTTTTTCACAGAGTATATTTTATTGTAATATCTATGATAAAGCTGAAGAGTATTTATGTTTGTTTGAACACACAAATCTCTGAAATTAATTAGTAGCCGGATTTGAAAATTCATTCAAATCATTACTACTTCTACATACTATCACACCCGTATTTCCGTATGTACACCAATAGTTCGCTGGTATATTTAGGTTCCATGTTCTAGGTGCCCATATTGCCAGCTGGTCTTTTCATACAATGACAAACGAAACTATCATGATGACTCTTATGAAGACATATCAAAGTTATTGAAGACTGAGATCTATGCACAAATAGTCTGGCCTACCTACCTGTCAAACCCACTGACTAGTAATTCTGGTAAAAGGCAAAGTCAAAATAATTTGTGACATGGTGCGCGCTCCCCGCCCCTCTCCGTGCCTCAAGCCTCACCCCGCGCGTCGCACATAAATACGGTCTCAGACGACGCGCGGGCCTCTTTCTTCCTGCTGCAGCTGCTCGAAGCTAAGTGCCACCCTCTACCGGTCCGACCTCGCCTCGAAGGCTTCACCGAACCCGCCCTGAGCTTAACTCACCCTATTCTTGCCTTAATGCATTTTAAATCGTAACCCTAGTGTCAATAAACTTGTATATGTTGTATTCTTAGTGTAATTTTATTTATCTCCACTAAATATTCCCACTACCTACGTGACAAATTTATTCAAGACTAGCTGCCCCCGCAAACGGTGTTTTGCCATAAAAAAAAAAAAAATTAGGGGTATGAAAAATAGATGTTGGCCTATTCTCAGACCTCCCCGATAAGCACAAAAAATTTCATCAAAATCGGTCAAGCCGTTTCGTAGGAGTATGGCAACGAAAACTGTGACACGAGAATTTTATATATTAGATAGAATAGTAATGTAGTACTTTTTGAACGTCATTTTAGACAGCCCCCTAGAGAGTAGTTTAGTTGTTCCGGGTCTGGGTGTTTGTGTATGTGAAAGTTTGTGTTTGTAAACGCACCCACAATACAGGAGAAAATCCTAGTGTGGGGCAGTTGAAAAAAAATATACACAACAAAAACCTTAGAAAAGGACATTGGCTTTCAAATTCCATTTGGGACGCTGGTAAACTGCAGATAATACCTACTTAATAATCTATAATTCTTCACACAAATCAACTACTGACTATTATAATGAAATGTTTCAGAGTTAATTACAAACTGTTATTTCTTCTACACCTGGCTTTAATGATAAGCATTGTTATCAGCCAATAGTTCAGTTAGGTGCGTCATGGTAACTCATATCTGGTAGAAAATAATTTAAAAAAGTAGTACACAATTTTGTTAGCATTGATAAGCGTAGGTAAATATTAAATAAGCTATTTGGCCTTATCTAATGTTTTGGTCATGTGTGATGTGTGTTGGGTCATTGAGCTCACCTTTATAAGGTTATATGTAAATTTCATGCAAACCACCTCGTGTTATTGGCTAATTTTCGGTAGAGTTTTTACAAACCCTAGTACTTTGGATTTGTAAACTGTTACTACCTACTTACAGTATCTAACGGTTCAAGAGGGGGGCTTAAGTCTCAGCCCCCTAGGCAGTTACTCCCCCCTCTCCCCAAGCATCTGGATAGACCCCTAACAAATCTCAAGTATCCTACTTTCTTAGAATTAATTAACTTCATAATTACTTATTATTTATTTATTAATGACGTGAGATTTCTTTTTAATTTTTTTAAATCCACATTAATAATAATCACAATCATTTTTTAGATAATCTGAATAATATGTTTGTTTCAGTTTGAAATATGAATTTGTTTCAGTGTTTCTTCCACAAACAAACAGTAAAATTTCGCATATTTTACATTAATACCTATGCTCATAAAAATAATCAGCTAACATTACCACTAAAATTCCATACTATCAGTATTGTACCTATTGATATATATCTTACATATCAATTTTCCATATAAACGACAAACAAAGAAACATCTGCTAATAAACTGGTGAAGTGAATGAATCAGATTTAGGCACGGCAATATTAATATTACCGTGATTAGGTTCCTTACTCATTACATTACATATTTGTATACCCTCAACCTAAAATACCTTTATTCAAATTAAGTCCTTTTCGAAAGGATTCTCTTTTTAAACTAACCGTTGCTCAGTTTCACTCGCGTCCCAAAAGGAGGTTTTACTTTTTGAGAGACATTGGTCCTTCCAGAGGATGCAATCTATACTTGTCCATTTTTATCAAAATCTGTTCAGTGGTTTAGGCGTGGAAAGGTAATAAACAGGCAGAATTACTGTAGCTTAGATTATAGATTACAATGACAAAAACTCCCGCACTTCATCTGCCTGTGATAACTATGACAATGATCACCAATTTTCATTTTATTTACTTTGACCCAAGTGTTGCAATTACAAAAATGAATTTTATCTAGGAAAAAGGATCACAGGCGGCAGCTATCTTAGACACAATTTAATTATATCGAGTTGTTTCTTAACCCTAAAAAGGACACAAGTAATATTGTTCACGATTGTACCTTTTAGTGTTCATTTTCATAATCTTTATTTGTTTACAACTCATTTAAAACTGACGTCATTATCACCAGCCATAAAAGTGGCTGACGACAAGTGTGTAAGTCAGAAATTCAGAATTTTAATATTTTGAAAAGTCTCTTTGTTGTCGACGATTTTCCACTTCTATTTTTACCTAATTTGTAATACTCTGGAAAGTATTTTAAGCAA